>CM042905.1:14184375-14855000 GCA_023653625.1 Triadica sebifera
TGTGGACTTGAGGCATACCTATAGAATCACAATTCAAGTATGGTTTTTAGGTACCCAAATGAGCTTGGGTCCTTGGGGGTTAGCATATGAAGATTCCCAATGAGCCTTCCTTATCCAACAATATTTATTTATGTGACCAAATTTCATACAATAATTACATTGTTTAGGTTTAAAACTGCTTTTTGGTCATACAATGCTTTTGAATGCCATATTTCTATTAGACTGAGTTTGAGAACGATGGCATGCGCAATCATGATGAATTGGTGCTTTTCTAGGTGCATTCTTCTTATACATAAAGACATGATTAGCCTTTTGAGGTCTCTTTCTTAGGCTTACCAATCCTTGATTATTCCTCTTATGTATAGAATATTTAGTGTATTTTGTGCTCTTAGCCCTTGGGGCTGTTACAGCAAATGTAGAGATGTGAGGTTCACTTGACTTAACAAAAATAGTCTTGTGAGAAGATGATGATGTGCCCTTAAATCCTAGACCATGTCTAATTAAAGGTGGTCTTCAAGACACAATGAGAGTATATAAACTCTCATTTCCCTTGTGAAATTTTGAAATGGAGTTTCTAAGCTCCTCAACTTCATTTTTCAAAGTATTGTTTTCTTTAAGCAAGGATTTTGTTGATGGTCTTGAAGAGCATTCATCTAATGACTTTTGAAGAGATTCATTAGATGATTTAAGCTTAAAGTTCTCCTTTTCTAAAGCATCCATTTTGATTTTCAAATTAGAAATGTTATTCTTATAAGTATTGAATTTACTTCTATATTTCTCAAGTTCTAGATTCAATACTTATATTAGGCTTTGCTCATCATCATCATCTTCACTATTACTATCATTATCATCACTATCATTATTGAAAGAGTATGAGTGAAGTGATCTTACCTTATCCGAGACGTGATCCTCTATAGCCATGAAGTATAGGTTGACCTCTTCACTTTCATTGTCATCTTTTTCACTTGAAGAGCTTTCATCATCCCATGTGGCTTTGTGACCTTTCTCCCCATTGTCTCTTTGGTATTTGCTCTTGTGCTTCTTGAGCCGTGGACATTCCAGTTTAATATGCCCTTTCTTTCCACATTTATAGCACTTTACCTCCTCTTTACTTCTTTGTGCATCATTAGAAGTCTGTTTGAGGTTTCTTTGCCTGAATTTTCTAGAGTTTATCATTCTCTTCTCAATGATTCTTTGCAGCCTTCTTGAGAGCATATCAATGTCCTCATTTGCATCATCACTCTTTTCTTCATCATCTTCAACTTCCTCTTGAGATTTTGAAGTAGAGGCTTTTAATGCTAGAGGTTTTCTTTTTTCTAGTTCTGCTTCAAGCTCTCTATCTCTTTTCACTGCCATTTCATATGTGAGAAGTTTGCCAATAAGCACATCAGTATTTATGATGCTCATGTCTTCATTTGCCTCTTCTATACCGGCAACTCTTGAACCGTAATCTTTGAGAGGAAGACTTCTGAGGATTTTGTTATTAACATCTTCCAAGCTCAGGTGTTTCCCAAGTTTTCTCATGCCATTTATAATGGCTAGAAGACGGTTGGTCATGTTAGTAATTGACTCATTGGATTTCATCTTGAAGAGCTCATACTCTGAAGTAAGAAGTTGAATCTTCTTAGATTTAACTTGCTTTGTTCCTTCATAATAGTTTTCCAATGTTTTTCATATGCTGTAAGCAGTTGGGCAGTGTTGTATTCTGCCACATTCTTCAATGGATAATGAGTTTGAGAGAATTGTCATTGCCTTATTTTTTTGAAGTTTGCTCTTTTTTTAGGCTCTGTCCAATCATCTTTTTACACGATTTCTTTTTCACCATCAACTCCTCTTCTCGTTGGTGGTGTCCATTCTTTTTGAACATTATCCCAGACTCTGATTCCTTCACTATCCAGATATGTCTCCATCCGAAACTTCTAATGAGCATAATTTGCTCCATCAAAGTAATGTTTGAGACTTTGGAATCCTTCATTGGCCATATCTTGATCTTTGCTAGCGTTGTTTAGGCTTCGATGCTAGACTAAGCTCTGATACCAATTGTTGCTCAGATATTGAACCAAGAAGGGGTGTTGAATTGGATATTAAAAATTTAACTTTTGAGTGCATAAAGAAAAGTTAAGTTGAGTAGGGATAGGAAGATATGACACAAGAATTTTTATAGAGGTTCGGGTGTTAACAAACCCTACTCCTCTCCCCAATCTCAATTGGGAGTTTCACTAACACACTAAGTGTTACAATGGAGTTTTACAAGCTCACTCCCAACTATGGTGTTTCTAACAATGGATCACACCTAACCCAGAAAATCCCTTGTGTTTTAATGGCTCACACAATAAACCAATTCATTGTGTTTTAAAGGCTCACACAAATAACCCTTACAAGTGTTCTACTCTTAACCCCAAAATACCCAAACTCACTTGAGTAGTTGATTACATAGTGAAATACTTATAAATCTATAATGCTCAGAGAATGATGAGCAAAAAGATTTTCATAGAGAATAAATGTTTGTTTTGAAAATATCAAATGCACAAATGGCTTACAACAAGATTTTGATTCCAAGTATTAGTTATTCTCTTGTTCTGGATTCATAAATGACTTGCATTTATACTTTCATGGAGAATTATAGATGTTTGATTGCATTTAATGCGGAAATAGTCGTTGCACCAACTCTTATTTTCACGTCTGACATGTTTCTCTTTCCTCTTTCATGGTCATGAGAATGAGTGTCACAGTCGTGATTGTTCTTCCAAGCCGTGACTTGAGTGATGACTTTGGTCGTGAAGCATTCTGGGCGTGAACATCCAGAATGCTTCACGGCCAAAGTCACCACTCAAGTCATGGCTTGGAAGAACAGTCATGACTGTGACACTCATATTCATGACCGTGAAAGAGAAAAGAGAAACATGTCAGGCGCAAATAGCTAATACTTCGAATCAAAATCTTGTTGTAAGCCATTTGTGCATTTAATATTTTCAAAACAAACATTTATTCTCTGTAAAAATCTTTTTGCTCATTATTCTCTGAGCATTATAGATTTGTAAGTGTTTCTCTTTGTAATCTACTACTCAAGTGAGTTTGGGTATTTTGGGTTAAGAGTATAACACTTGTAAGGGTTATTTATGTGAGCCTTTAAAATATAAGGAATTGATTTATTGTGTGAGCCATTAAAACACAAGAGATTTTTGGGTTACGTGTGATCCATTGTTAGAAACACCATAGTTGGGAGTGAGCTTGTAAAACTCCATTGTAACACTTAGTGTGTTAGTGAAACTCCCAATTGAGATTGGGAAGAGGATTAGGGTTTGTTAACACCCGAACCTCTATAAAAATTCTTGTGTGATATCTTTCTATCCCAACTCAATTTAACTTTTCCTTCCGCACTTAAAAGTTAAAATTTTTAATATCCAATTCAAACCCCTTCTTGGTTCAATATCTGGGCAACATATGTTAATGAGATAATTCGACTGCATGGGGTGCCAGTATCTATTATTTCTGATTGAGACCCGCGGTTTACAGCAAAATTTTGGAAAAGTCTACAACAAGCATTAGGGACCCCCACAAACAGATGGGCAATCTGAATGAGTTATTCAATTGCTGGAAGACATTCTTAGAAGTTGTGTAATTGACTTTGAGGGTAGCTGGGATAAGTACTTATCATTGATGGAATTTGCATACAACAATAGTTATCAAACTAGTCTCGGCATGGCACCATATGAAGCTTTGTATGGAAGGAGATGTAGGACACCGTTTTGCTGGACAGAATTTAGTGAAAATAAGTTAATGGGGCCAGAATTAGTGCATCAGACAGAGGAGAAAGTGAAATTAATCCAAGATCGATTAAAAGCTGCAACTTATTTACAAAAGTCCTGTGCCTATTTGAAGAGGAAAGACATTGAATATGTTGTCGGAGATAAGGTATTTTTGAAAGTTGCACCTTGGAAGAAAGTACTTTATTTTGGTAAAAAGGGGAAACTGAGTCCTAGATTTATTAGACCGTACGAAATACTTGAACGTGTGGGTCCGGTGGCTTACCGGTTGGCCTTACCACCAAAATTGGATAAGATCCACAATGTGTTTCATACATCAATGTTAAGGAGATACAGATCAGATCCAACACATGTAATACCGGTGGAATCAATAGAGGTACAACCAGACTTGACCTATGCAGAAGAGCTAGTGAAAATCATAGCTCGAGAAGTCAAGGAACTATGGAACAAGAAGGTACCATTGGTAAAGGTCCTATAGCACAATCATGCAGTAGAAGAAGCCACCTAGGAGAGTGAAGAAATGATGAGAACTGAGTATCCTCAGATATTCGACTCTAGCTACTCAGGTAAATTTTGAGGATGAAATTTTCTTAAGGGGGAGAGAATTGTAACATCTAGTGATTTAGGCTCCGATTGCGCGTAACCATAGTGAGATGCGCTGATTCAATTGGAGTCTAAATTTGAACCCATAAAAAATGACTAATAATAAGAAAAAATAATTAAGCGTATTATTATTTGGGAATTAAAAATATTAGTGCTAGAATTAGAAAAAAAAAATTTCCTATGGACAAAATTGGTATTATGGCAATTGTTGGGGGGAAAAGTGTGAATATGGAGGAAGATGTGGCAAATAGGGAATTTTTCAAAGTTTAAATGTTAATCAAGATTAATTAACTTAATGAACCAATGAGAATTAGGATTAATTTTAATTAGTGGGACCCACACCTTAATCAAAGTATAAAAGTCAAAAATGGGAGGAATTCTCCATTCTTCCACCAAAATATCTAACTCATTTCCTTCTTCTTTTCTCTTCACCTTTGGCCGACCACTTCTTCCCTCCATAAGCCACCATTTTTATTTAAATCAAGCTTGAAAAAGTGAGGAAAGAAATTAGTTTTGAGAGAAGAAAAATCAGAATTAAAGAGTTTTTACTACAAAGGGAACAAAGGAGCAAGAAGGAAGGAAGAAAGAAGAAGAAAATGGGAGAAGAGTTGGGACAGATTTTGGACCACTTTGGGAACTCTTAAGGTGAGTTTATTATTCTTAAATTCAACCATTTTCCTTCTATTTGAGACCTATAATGATGATAGATGTGATTAGGTTTGATAGATTAAGCTTATGTTGCAAGATTGGAATTTGAAATTTAAGTTTGTAATTAGTTGATGAAAGTGTAGTTAAACTTTGAATTAATGATAATTGATGTTAGTTAATTGTTTTACGACTTAAAAAACTAGAGAAATATGATGTTAATGGATGAATGAGGGGCTGCCATAGTTAGAGTAATTTGGGGGAAATTGAAATTAACCTAGAATCAAAACAATTGGTGATAAATTAAGTGTGAATTAAGTGTTGATTTGAAGAAAATGAATTGGGAACTATGGTAAGGTTTTTGGGTAGCCATGACATATTAAGAGGAAAGTTTAACCTTAGTACATTTTGGCTAAATTAAGGTGTAAAATATATTAGGAGCATTAGAATATTATGTAGACATGAAAAACTTTAGAAATGAATATTGGGATTGAGATATGGTGTGGTTGTGTAGGAAAAACAAATAAACCAATGAGAGGCCCTCAAGAGGGTGACAAAGGCAAGGAGAAAGCTAACTAATAAGGGGAGAAAAAGAAGGATTAAGGGAAGATCCAAGGCTGATTAGCTATGTGCTTCATTGATAAAAATTTTACATATTCATATGTATGGAATTATGTATTAATGTTTGATATGATTGTGTTTTTGATATGTTATGTGATTAGTTGTTGCTTTTGATATTTTATATGGCAATGAGATCAAATGGTGTAAAATAATTGAGACATATGATTGTAGCTATAATCTGAAGATTTTAATATCAAAATTAATGCAAATGATGAATGTGGTTGAAAAGTGGATTGATGTCAATTGATGATCTGTTACAGAATTCCAGGAACAGTCTTGACTATTTTGATTATAACTTAAGTTCTAGAATTCCGTTTTGTATGTTTTTTTTTGGAAATGAAAGCAAATATATAGGGATTTAATTTTTATTTAGACTATAAAACTTAAATATGTCTGAATTTATCTAGAAAATACATAAAGTTCAGACCTAGAATCTGTCCGAAAAATTTTGGGCAGCAATTTCAGTAATGATTCAGTGTTCAATTGACCATAACTGTTTATAGAAAACTTAGATTTGAGTGATTTTTAATGCATCTGAAAGCTAAGACAATCATATACAAATTGTTAGAATACCAAAACTCCAAAGTTGAATTATAAATGGGCTAAAATTTTGGGCCAAAATTTGTCATAGATAAAAACTTGAAATATTGGGTTTTTGCATGTGGTGTGTTAAGTATATGTAAAAATTTATGTGAATTTTTATTTTAATGGTAATTATAAATATTCAATAAAGTATTTATGTGTGAAATTCTAATGTAATAACAATGAAAACAAAGAATAAAAACAAATAAGCTTATTGGTGAAATTTGGTAAAATTATCAATTTTTGAAAATAATGTGAATTAATATAAAAAATAGTTAAGCCCTATGACACCTAATCTAGAACTAGAATAGAGAATAGTTTGACATACCAATTAGGGTATTTAAGGCACTCGGTACCAAATATAAAAGCCAAAAATGATAAATTTATAAATGCGTTCGGCGCAAAATTATTAAGCCGGTAATGACAATATTATGGAAGCCAGTAATGACATTATTATGAAAGTGCTCGACACAACATTATGAAAGCCGGTAATGGTAACCCTGTTATTCCTATTAGCTAATTGGTTATAGGTGTTATGGGCATAAGAAAAATAAAAGAAAATAAAAATAATAATAATATTTAAGTATGTCATTTTGATAAATGATATATGAATTAAAGTTGTTAAATGTTGAATATTGATGAAATTTATTTGTTTTTATATAATTTTCATATTTTATGCCTTATTTATGAAATGATTAATTAATATATGAGAATATATATATATATATATATATATATATATATGTAAAAATTTTATCATTGAAGCACCACTAAGCTAGTAGCTTAGAGCAGGTGGTTTTCTCTCGCGTAGGTTTTAGAAGGGTAGCGTAGATAGTAGAATTGTCAGAAAAAGAATGGTATTTAGAAGGAAGCAACTAAAAGCTTTTGATTTCTTTTTGATATATTTTGTTGAAAATTTTGTAAATTAAATTATTGTTTTTACTTCATCGAGTTGTATTATGGATATGAATTATAATGTAAGGAACGTGGTTTGAATGTAAATTAATGTATTTTATAAATAAATATAATTTTAAATATTTCTGGTTGTAGAAAAAATTATTTTGGGTATTTGCAATATTTTCGTAAAAAAAGAAATTTATATTTCATTTCATTATTTTTATAAAATAGTTAGACAGATAATACTCACTTATCTTGCTGCACAAAAGTTGGGCAAAGGGGTGTTACACTCACGCTCGTGAAAGAGGAGTCATTGCTGTGAAGCCTGAGCAAATAGAGCAAGTGAGGCAGTCACAATTTCTTATCTGCCATTCCCTTTAAATATTTTTCCATACCCCTAAAACCGACCTCACACACCATATCTTCATCTCTTTCACCTTCATAAACTCTCTTCCTCCATAGGTGAAGCTAAAAAAGCTAAGTTTTAATGGAGTAAAATGAGAGATGAGATTAAGAAAGAAAGCTTACGAGCTTGTGGGTTAAGAGAAGATTTTTGTATTTCTGGGTGTTGGTCATTTTTCAGAGACTAAGAGTACATTTCTTCATCTTTCTAAGACTTTGAGTTTTAAGGGAGTAAAGTGAGAGAGGATAGTGAGAGAGAAAGCTTGTGAGCTTGTGTCTTAAGAGAAGATTTTTGTATTTCTGGGTGTTGGTTGTTTTTCAGAGACTAAGATGACGTTTCTTTATCTTGTAGGACCTAGAGGGAGTGCTGAAAGTCCATCTCAAAGGAGAAGACAAGCTTGAAGTTATAAGTTTTGTACATAGCAACACTTAAGGTCATTACTTTGTATTTTATGTGTTCTTTGCTTTAAAGGCATGTTTTAAATGATAAATGAGTATATAAATGGTGAAATGTGGGATTGATATGCATGATGGGAAAATCTTATGAACATGGTCAGATTGACATGTTTGAGGAATAATTCTGATTAATATTGATGATTAGAGATGATATAGTCATGATAGATAGCTTGAATGCATACTGAAATGTTGATAGGGTGGCTGACATTGGTCAACCGTAGTGAGTATTGTATGTGGAAATGATATGATTTGTGATGCTCTGTTTTTCTGGAAAAACTTCCAAATTCAAGGCCATGAAGGGTGTATTCACGAGCATGAATGTCATGAGATGCATTCTTATTGCTAAAGCAGACTCATTCATGGATAGCTTCATGGTTGGGTTCATGCCCATAAAGGGGTGATCATAGCCATGAACGTGTGTTGATTCACGAGTTAAATCACAACTTGTATCATGGGGGGACTACCTATGAAATGGTGCTTCACGACCGTGAATGGTTATTCATGGGCATAAAGTTGTTTATGATAAAAAAAATTATATGTTTGGTTTTGAATCGAATTTGATTCATTGTGAAATAGTAGGCCTTGGATGCATGCTTATAGTATGGTATGGAAATATATGTTATTAAAATGATTGTGGAAATCATGAGATTCATATAAAATATGGTAATGAATAATATGAATATATGTATGATAACATGTAAGCCCAATACTCTGACTATGAGTAGAGTTAAAATATATGGCATGCCATTGATGATAGAGTTTGGTACCAAGTGACCTATGGTGGTCATATATTTGAAGGCCAGAGGTTAACAAACCAGAGTGCCTCAGTGGGTTGTATATTTGAAAGCTCAGAGGTTAGTAGGCTAGAGTGTCTCGGTGGGTTATATATTTGAAGGTGCCCAGAGGTTAGCAGGCTAGAGCACCTCAGTGAGTTATATATATTTGAAGGCCTAGAGGTTAACAAACCAGAGCGCCTCAGTAGGTTATATATTTTATAACCAAAAGGTTAGCGGACTAGAGCGCTTTAGTGGACTGAGTTACTCATATCCATTTTAGTCTAGTTATGAGTAGGTGGGTGAAGGAAAGATAATTAATAAATTGTTATGTGTAATAAATATGTGTATGACACTTATAGATTGTTGGATATGTCATGTAGTAATGTGCATCATATATATATAATTCGGATGGAATGTCATATAATATGCAAGCTAGTGCATATGCAGACTTCGAGGCAAGTCGTTATAGTAGCTCAGTGAGTATATTATGCATTGCATGTTGTTATGTACCACTAGGCACGAGTTACTTAGCATATGAATTTTCCATGAGCAAGTTTGGAGTTTAGGGGAGGACCGATAGAGGAGGACGCCCAATGATCAGAGTTGAGGATATTAATTCGGGGTGGGTGGTATACTATTGTATCTTATTTCTAGTTGTTTTGCCAAGAGTTTGGTAGTTATACCTTTACATGCTGTATTTTAGAGACATGTAGTTTTATAATTACTCATTTTGTAAAAATTTAGGCTTTTGTATGCCCGTATGATTTGTATTAAACTTTTATTTTATTGAGATCAATTTCATAATTTTAAGAATGTTTTTATTTTGTTAAGTCATCATGGATATGGTGCATGAAAGTTTCAAAAATTTTGACATTTTAACTTATGTGCATTGTAGCATCTTTTGGTATAATTAGGTTTAGTCTTAATTATATCGAAGAGTGTTACATTCATATCATAAGCCCTCACTAGTGCTCTATTAGATTTTAGTTCACTATCTCTAATACGTCCTATCTAGATCCACTTTTGCCCCATGGGTCTATCCCTATTCCCGGGTCTAAGTTGGCACTAAACTCTGGATCTAAGTAGGAGTCTCAACTGTCTGCAAAGGACAATCTCTCATGTAATGGTCTTGATAACTACACCTGTAGCAAGCCCCTAAGGGTCCCCAACACTCTCATCTATGTTTCCAACCACATGATGCACATTCTAGTGCTCCCTCTCTCTATGTCTGAGTCTGACTACTGACAGCTGTAAAAGCGGCTCCTGATGAGGGCGTTTGCTTGGTATACCCTGATTGACATCTAGCCTAACCCTGTCTTCTAGACTTTAAGGATTCAAAACTGGTGTGAGCCTTTTTGTTTGATGTATGTGCAACACTATAAGATGATCCCCTTAAGTCCCTTCTGAATGACTCATCTGGTCTATTCAACTTGATCCTCTTCTTTATACTGATAACAATAGATACTAACTTTGAAAAGTCTTCCAGATATAGTGAAAGAACATGAACCCCAATCTCATCTCTCATACCATCCTTAAATCGACGTCATTTGTCTGCCTCATCCTCGATAATGCCAAATGCATTTCTACTCAATCTGGTGAACTCTTTCTTATACAATGCTACTGTTATGTTCTCTTGTCGTAGGTTTAAGAACTCTTCTTCTCATCAATGTATACTCTCGGTACATATTATTTATTGAACTCGACTATAAAAAATGTCCAACTAAGTGGCTTTAGAGTTTAAGGCTTATGACGAACAAACTTCTACCAATCATAGGCATTCTCCTAGATAAAAGAAACATCATACCTCTAACTTTGTGCTCCTCCACACAATCAAGCTCCTCGAAGACCCTCTCAATTTCTTTAACCAATACTTAGCGGTCTTGAGATCATCATCCCTTTGACCTGTGAAATATGTGGCTTCATCCTTATGAAGCCTTTTAATCTGCATCCCATGCCTTAATGGATGCAGCAGCAGTGGAGGTGGCATAGCCTGTACCAAATGATGCAAAAGAGCTGTAAGGTTTTGCATCAAAGGATCCTGAGCATGATCAGTTGAACCAAATGTTGGCTGCTATGGAGGACCAACATCGGGCCTGTAAACACTAGTTTGGCTATGTGGATTCTGAGCCTATACATTAGAAGGATTATTACTCCCAAATGCATCATGAGGTTTGATCTCCATACCTGATCTCTAACCTACACATCGACAGAGAATAGCTCACATAAGAGTCATATAGGACAACACTTGCACACATGATATAACCCTTCCTACCTAGGTTCAGAACCACTCAAACCTAAGCTTTAATACCACTAAATGTAACATCCTTCAATATAATTAAGAATAAATCCAATTATACAAAAAGATGCTACGATGCATATGATTAAAATACCATAATTTAAAACTTTAATACACTATGGCCATGATAACTTAATAAAATCATAAAATATCATTTAAAGACTTAAATACAATAAAATATTTAATATAATATACAAACAAGCAATCACTAGCCCAATAATTTTATAAAATGGATAGTTACAAAATTACATATCTCTGCAAATAAAAGCATTTACATCTATAACTACCCAAACCCAAGAAAATCAGTAAAAATATAATAGTTGTATCACCCACTCCAAGTATATTTCCTTGACTCTGATCCTTGGGCTTCCTCCTCTAGAGATCAACTACTAAGCTCTGAACCTACGCATGGAAAGTCCATATGTTAAGGTAACTAATGTTTAGTGGTACATAACAACGTGTAAAACACCATATACAAATGCAACATCCATGATATTCTTATAGATATATCAAATGACTTACCTCGAAGTCTGCACATGCATTATCCCTTGCCCTACATGACATATCAAATAACTAACAAGAAAAATTATATAAGTGTGTACCACACTTATAAAGAATTAATTACCATACATTTATCTGTTTTACTCATAACTAGACTAAATTGGATAGGGATAATCTACGGCTCTCATCCAAGCTTTCAGGACACCTACCTTAGCTTTCTAGAACACATTTCTGAGAAAAAAATATACACATATCAATTACCGAGGGAAACACACCTAGCTTAAACCTTGGACCTCTAAGAATTTCAATCGTAACCAACCTAGGTCATCCGGTACCAAACTCCCCTCAATGGCATGTCATATATCCTAGCTCTAGTCCTTCTCAGAGTATTGGACTTAACCATTTATCGCACACTTACTATTTTGTATTGCAAATTAATCCATATTCCATAATTTTTATAAACCATAACAATAATATGTATTCTCATACCATGTTATAACCATACAATAAAGGTATACCACCTCAAAATGAATCAATCTTAATTCACATGCAAAAACACAAGAAAATGCAATTTTACAGTTTTACGCTCGTGAACTCATTTTCACAGCTATGAAGAACCTTCAGGGTAGTTTACCCCGAATCACCTACGGTTTCATGATTATGATCACCCCTTTATAGAGTGTGAACTAGACCGTGATCCCAACTATGAAACTACTCGTGAATGGGTCTGCTTCAGTAATAAAACTTCAATTCATGACATTCACACTTGTGAACCGCCAATTCACGCTTGTGAATCTAGAAAACTTTCTAGAAAATAAAGCAAGTCATTTCATACCACTTTCACATGCAAAAATCTCTATAGTTGATCAATTTCAACCACTCTATCAATACTTCAGCATGCATATAAGTCATATATCATATCCATAACTTCTTTAAATATCAACATTAAACAATGTAACCAATTAACATCTCAAATCTACCATTTTAGCATATTTACCTTCAATGCAATACAACCCAAAAATATGTTATTTATCACCCCAATGATCACTCACAGCTTGCATTAAAGGCAAATAACACAAGAACATGCAAGTTAAAGCATTGAATGTAATTATGTACAAACCTTACACCTATGATGGAGTTTAGCCAAAACTTTAGCTCATTAAGTTTATCCATTCCTTTTGGATGGACTTCTATCTCTATCTTTAGTTCCTAACAAGATGGAAAACATCACCTTAGTCTCTGGAACTTGAACAAAGCCCAAAAAATATAAAATCAATTCCTTCTCTCACAAGCTCACAAGCTTCCTCTATCACTTTCTCTTTCACTTTTCCTATGTAAAACTTGATTCTTGAAGCTCCAAAAATGGAGAAAAGGGTTTCTAATAGTGAAGAAGATATAATGGTAGTGTGTTAGGTTGGTTATAAGAGCATAAGGGTAGATTTAAAGGAAATGATAGAGAGAAAATTGCGACTGTTTTACCTACCTTGACTATTCATGATTCACAAATGTGACTCTCCTTTCATGGGCATGAACTACTTATTTACGGTCGTGATTAACCTTCACGACTTGTGAATTGAAATCCCAATATTTATGGTCATGACATAACTATTAATGGGCGTGAAATAACAGATATCAACAACTCTTTAACTCTTAAAATTCTACTTAAACCCCCAACTCTCACTAACCATCAACCTAACTTATAAACCCTATTTATGGGTATTACATAAACCATTAATTATATATACTTTAATCCATAAAATTAAAAATATAAATTGATTAATTAAATATAATATAAAATTAAAATTTTTATTCTTATTGAACAAATATTTGAATAAAATCTTGATATTTTATATTAAAATTTTATATGAGTTTATATAGTTATGTGTAAAGTTTTAAATAATTATATTGTACATAAAATAAATTTAATATTTTTAGATCGGCACTTAATTAGAGAATTTAAAATTGTATTTAATTAAATTAATTGTCAATATATTATACAATATTTTTATTATAATATACATTACAATAAAAATAAGCAATCGGTATGAAATCAATATTTTATAATCTAACCCGTATATAACTTTCAATATTTTCTAATCTAACTTTTTAAATTATTTATCGATATAAAATTTAAATTTATTTTATTTTATTTAAATTTTTCATTTCAATTTATCTTATTTAATTTTTAAATTATTTAATTTCTAATTTCTAATTTTGTTATCTAGTGCATTTAAAATTTTTTGAGAAAAAGAATTAAGATTTAAAGCGAATACAAAAATTTATTTCTTTTTGTTTTAGACTACATTTTTTCATCTTAAATTTCAATAAATTGGTCACTAACAATTGGAATTATATATATTCATAAAATAATTTCACAAAATTTTATATGCCATAATAAAATACTAAATTTAAAATCTTTTATTCTTTTATGGTCTAATCATTTTTATGGAAATACTTATATAGGTTACTTCAATTTATTTATTTTTGATATTGTGAGAAATTTTTATAAATTCATTCATCTAAAAAATATGATTTATGAAAAATGACAATAATTAGGGAGTTCGATTTACTTTATTTATCTTTTGAAAAAATTTATCATATAATTACTCTTATTTTATTCTTGAAAAATTACTCTATATTTATATCAGTTATATTATTCGAATACCGAACTATTTGTATTGTATTATTTAATACTGAAAAAATCAAAAAACTATACATAATTATTTCGAATTTTTGAAACAATACAATATGAAGATTTATTTTAGACAATATAATACTTATATTTAAAAATTCCCAATATTTTAATACTTTTTTAAAAATTTTGCAATTTTCGGATTCCAAATTTTTGAAACAATATGGAGATTTATTTTAGACAATATAATACTTATATTTAAAAATTTTCAATATTTTAATACTGTTATGAAAATTTTGCAATTTTTGGATTAGATCTAATGGTGTACATATCTAATTGTTATCTTCAAATTTTATTGACTTTATTATATTCTGTAAGGTTTATTGTATATTCACTTGAACAATTTTTTATAGTGGGAACAATTAATATCTTAAAGAATGTGTTTATGCACACCTTAAAAGCCTAAATATTATGCACTGCTAACATAGTTGATGTACCCAATTTTCTTAATGCAAGTGATTTCTTTATCATAAAAAAAGTCACTTAGTATTTTATGGTGCTCGAGGCAATGAATTTTGACCAAATTGAAAGGATTTTGCATGATTCTTTAATGGTGAGATAAGAAAGGAAGAGAAAGATGAAGAAAGAGAGAGGATAGAGTGTTGCAAGGAAATAGTAGGATTGGTTAAAAAGTTGTTTAAAAGTTATGGAAAAAATTAATTTTACCTGTTGAAATGGTTACAATTAAAGTTTTGAGGGTATAATTGAAAAATGTGCGAAGTTGAGAGACCATATAGGATATTAAGCCATTCAAATATAAACAAACAATTAGGAAAGAAAAGGCGATTTACTCAAGCAAGCAAGGAATAATTGAATTAATATTGGACTATTGGCTATTCACTAACATCGATTTCGTCACCAACTGCAACAATGACAAAGCCGGCCAGACAATTATAGAAAGAGAAATGCTTCGATCTCTTTCCGCTCTCTCCTTCGTCCCACGATCCCTAGCTCCGCCTTTTCTCTCTGTTACAAAGACGCCAAAAGCATTTTGCAGATTCTCAGCAATGGCTGCTTTTGCTACCGTCTCGTCTTCAAACAAGCTCTTGTTTCGCCAGCTTTTTGAGAAGGATTCCTCTACTTACACCTATTTACTCGCCGACATCGCTCACCCTGATAGACCTGCTTTGGTTTGATTATCTTCTATTCTCAAAATTTTATCCATATGTTCTTTTTCTTAGAAAGTGCATTTTAAGGGAACGAATTGTGTTTCGAGCATTGAATTACAAAGTACTTTGTTCAAATTGTTTCAAATTTGGCAAATTATTTGTATTTGTTCCTTTAATGTTAGTATTAATATCATAATTTATTTTCTTTTTTCTGCCTTTCTCTAGTTGATTGATCCAGTTGACAGGACAGTGGATAGGGACCTCACTCTTGTGAAAGAGCTAGGTTTAAAGCTAATTTATGCTATAAACACACATGTACATGCTGACCATGTGACAGGAACTGGCTTGATTAAGGTCTGGAACTGCTTCTACTTCTACTTTAACTTTGCTTTCTTTTTTCTTAGAAGTGCTTCTTTGAATATTTTTCTTACATTGTTAATTTCTTACCTTGTAGACCAAGATTCCTGGTGTCAAATCTATCATTTCTAAGGCAAGCAACTCAAAAGCTGATCTTTTTATTGAGGCTGGAGATAAAATATACTTCGGTGATCTGTTTCTGGAGGTAGGACTGTTATTGTTTTATTATATACATAACTTTTCACAGCTGCAGCTGCAGTTGAGTTTCGGAATTCAGAAACGAAAGAAAGATAAATATACTGTGGTTTAAAGCAGTATTTTTTTTTCTTTTCCTTTTTATTTTGTACTTTCACACTATGCTACCCATGAATATATATGCACATTTGAAATGTCAAACTGCTTTACGTGATGCATTTTTCTATATTTGATTCTTTAATTTATACATTCTTGAGCAAATTTGATATATTTATAATTGTTTTACGGCCACTAATATGATGAAAGCTATATTCTTCTTATTGCCATAATTTTTTTTTCAACTAACATGGAAGAAGTGCCAATATGAATTCTGCAAAGGAATTCCTTAGAACATTATATTAGCATATATAACACATTACTTTGTAGGTGTAAAGCTGCTTTAAAATATTATATATTGTCAATCACAATGCTATTTGAATTAATTTAAAACTGAACATCAAAGCTCAAATAATATACCATTGAATATCAAGTAATCATCTTTAACAATTATTTTATAATCTTCTATTGGAACTAATAAAAAGTTTTGACTTTTAGTGATTCGGACACTTCAAAAATGAAGTACTTGTGTCGGGTACTTAGGACATAAATGTGGGTATGAGATTCTTACCGAATCTTTCATTTTAAGAGTGAGTACTTTCCGGTATAAAAACATGTTGCTTGAACTTTAAAAATGAGTCATTACTAGTTTGTTTAATGCTAATTTGTTTAATTTTTTAAATTATGTGATATCATTTTTTTATTTATTTTTGTGGTTTGGATTTTAAGTTTGTAGATTGAAATATTTTATCTTAAAGTGAAATAGAGTTTTGCAATTTTATTTTATTTAGCAATTTAAATATTATAATTTAATCTATCTTTTAACTTAAATTATTTTATATATAAAAATTAAAATGTTTACATTTTTATATATATAGTCGTATCTTCATACCCTTATCCTAATTTTTGGTACTTTTTAGATGTATCCACATATCCTGTCGGACTTTTAGTTATGTACCCTTGTAGGATACTTGTACCCGAGTCCAAGCAACATAGCTTTTAGTTATTTTCTTAAGGTAGCAATTATCATTTAGTTTAATTGATTTTATGAAAAAAAAATTTGTCATCTAAACACCCAAAGATTTGCTATCATGCATGAAGTTAAAAGGCATGTTCTTCAGTATGGGAAGAAGCAAGCAGACTAGGCTAAGGAGAGAAATAACCAGCAAATTGAAGGAAAAGTTATGCAATTTTCGTGGGAAATTGAATAATCATTGTACAGTTTTATTTCAAATGCGATATGTCTAATGTAGAATTCACATTTTGGCAAAAGAGTAAATGATGACAATGGGTATAGAGGAGAAGAAAATGTACATGTCCCCTTTTTTGAGTGTGGGACGTTGTAATGCATATACTTCTGTAGGAACACATTGTGAATGTTTGATTTCTGACAAATTCACTATAGAATTTCTATCCACATAAATAGGGACTAATTTAATTTAAAATTGATAGTAAAGGAATCTATTGAAAAAATTTGTTAGGGAAATTAATTGAACAAAATTGATAGTTAAAGGAGTCAATTGAACAAATTTCAAGTTGAGGGACTTAATTGCAAAAATTTGTAAAGTTTGTGGACCAAAATGTGCTTTCTTCCCTAACAAATGATAAATAGAACAAATACATAAATTGACACCTGAACTTGTGAAGGTCAGCGTAATGGGTACCTGTACCTAAAATTGAACTGCTTAGATTCCTATAGATTTGATGCTTTTGTACTTCTAAATTCGTAAATTTTATAGATTTTAGATACTTGAACTTTGAATTGAACCTTATAAACATCAAAAAAATAGTGTGATGTGGCACCCTCAGTGCTTGAAAGTGTGAAAGTTATTGAAGTTTAGATATTTGAAGGGTTCGATTTAAGTAAAGGGAGCTAATAGACTTTTCTTAAGAAGTACAAATGTCAACTTAAGTACTAAGCCTAAGAAATAGCACTAAAGAGTTGAAAACTTTTCAACATTTTTTACAGTTGAAAAATGCTAGGCCACTCATCACAATGATACATGGTAGAATGACAATCGGCTAATCATGGTCACAGTTGTGTTTTTAACCAGTGACCTTTTCAGGGTGTTGTGGTAAAAGTTTAACTAGCCCATTGTATCTCATTATGCTGTTATTCATTGGCAAAATCTGATCTGTAACAGCTGTGTTTTAGAAAAAAAAAATATTTGCTAGAAATAATAGCAAGAGCAACCATTGAAATTATTGTCTTGTTACTTCACTACAGAGTGTCATTTATTCATTTCATCTTCTTACTCATCTACCACAGCAGTCATTCATTTATGTTTATATTTTGATAGGTTCGAGCTACTCCTGGCCATACATTAGGTTGTGTTACTTATGTTACTGGAGATGAGCCTGATCAGCCCCAGCCAAGGATGGCTTTCACTGGAGATGCTTTACTAATACGGGGATGTGGAAGAACTGATTTTCAGGTTTGGTATCCTAATTTAAGTTATGTTGCTAAAAAATTGATCTTTCAAGAAAAGTGCAGTTTTTGAAATTGTGTGAAGCTGCATTCTAACTCCATTAATTACATGCAGGGTGGAAGTTCACGTCAACTTTATCAGTCAGTGCATTCACAGGCAAGGACATGAAATGAACAAATAGTATGTTAGTTCGCAAACGAAAATTGCGTTTGATGATCTTTTTTTTTTATATATAAAATCAGATATTCACCTTGCCCAAGGATACATTGGTCTATCCTGCTCATGATTACAAGGGATTCAATGTATGGTGCCTTTTCTTAGCTCTCTTAGATGATTATCTAATTTGTTTATGCAGCTGATCTGCTAAACCTTTGTGCGAGGTGCAGGTTAGTACTGTTGAAGAGGAAATGCTATATAACCCCAGGCTCACCAAAGATGAGGTGATTTTTTTTTTTGTTAATTCACATCTTTTTTTTTGGGTGCATCAAGAAATAATCTACTGGGATTGCTTGCTTCTTGATTTTAAATTTTGGCAGAATTCAGCTCAGCATTTGTATACTGATGTACGGAAATGTTTGATTCTTGTGATATTAAATTTTGTAGAAAGTGACTGATTTGAGATTATAATATTTCTTAGTTTTTCTTGATGTGAATACATCTGAACATTATCTCTAATCAAAGTGTTAATTTATGTGCCTTGTTTGCAGGAAACATTTAAGAATATCATGGAAAGTAAGTGATGCCATATGCTTGGCATCTAGTTAAAGCTCTTACTCGTTGAATAACAACTATTCAATAGGGAATTTTAAATATGATCTATTATTTTACAGATTTGAATCTTCCATATCCAAAGATGATTGACATAGCTGTTCCTGCTAACATGCTCTGTGGATTGCAAGGTCCTCTTGCAAAGACTGTTGAGACCTTGTCAAACTAAAAATTGGTGAGATTCTTATTTTATAGTATTGTATTTGCACTCAATTTCTTATTAACATGTCATAAATGTAGAAATAGAGGGTAACAAGTTGGTTGGTTCAGTTGGTTTGACAAAAAGATTGTAAAACTAAAATAATGAAATGCTATTTTTATTTCAACGAAGATGAACCCAAAAATAATTATGTAAACTGATAACAATCAAATTGAGCTAAATATGCTGTCCACTTTTTGGTTCCCAAAGTAATGACACTCTATATAGCTGGTAAGTCTTGTATTCAAGGTAGAATTCTTAAGCTTCCAAATAATTTCAAGTTCCTTCTTCATCCAGAATCCTCAAAAATTTTACTTTGTTAGGTCTAAAATTATGTCATGTACTGATTAAGGGAGAATGTCTTTGAATATAGGAATATTGTGGAGCTTAAGCTATGCAAAAAGACAATTGATTTTATTAACACCTAGAGGTTAAGGGAAAATTAAATAGCACCTTGGATTTTTCTCAAATTAAACCTTGCATGGTTGCTTTTAAAAATCCATCCTTCCTTTGGGTTGTTTGGATACTGGCATCCTAGAGCATCTAGCGCATCTAGCTTTGTATTAATTGATTTCTTGGTGAATGTTGAGCTAGTAATAAGATTTTGATGTCACTAAAAATTTGTTATATATGATGGCAAAATTTTCAAGGTGTACATAGATACTCATAATTCTTCCGAATAATTACTAAAATCTCACTTGCATCCCTACTTTTTTGAAAGTCAACAAAATAGTTCCTGATATTTAATTCCATCAACAAAATATTCGAACCTGTCTGAGAAATTGACCCCCAACCCAAAGACGTGAACAAATCAATCTGGAAATTTACGGGTTAGGTATGAGTCAACTGAATGGTAAAAATCCGATTTGACATGTGTGTCTGCTTGTGTGTCTACATATTTGGTTAATCCTTTTTTTTCCTTGAAAAGTTAGCTCGTGTCAAGGACCTGCCCTACCCGAGACTCGAAATTTCACGATCCGGAAATGAAAATGACCCAACTTGAACATGTATGATAGGTCTAGATGCAAGTGTAAATATGATCAAATATCAAGGGAGATTTTAGTATATATCGTTTATGGAATAACTAATAGAAGGTTTTTATCTTTGACACAATTAAATGTGAGGGACCATTTAGTTGACTTTTGAAAAAGTATGGATGCTAGTGTAAATATTGTTAAACATTAGGGGTTTTTTAGTAATTTGCTCTAATTGTTTTTATTTGGTCTAGAAGTGTTATATTTATTGGGGGCCCCTCTTTGTTCCTAAGTCTGGCCCCATTCAAATCAACAGAACAACTACCTTTCACAGTGAAGCTCTATTATCAAAACCTTATAATGATGGCTTGGGGAACTTGAACTATTGAACCAATATGATGCTGGAGCATCAACACTAAATACGATTTTATTAAATTAATTTTCCTTTTCCTTATTTTTTTTCATATTTAATTTTAATTAGGATCCTTTTTCATCTTTATTTTGGATTCTTATTTAATGAGTATTTTAATTTGGTTTGTATCCCTTTTCATTTTAGGATTAGGATTATTCTAATTAGTATAATGGGCTTGTGGATAGGCAAAATCATTAGCAGTATTTTATTTCGAATTTTAATTCAAAGATTTTTGTTAAAACCTAATTATTTTATATTCTTCCAATCACAGTGATATTCTAGCCCTAATAGTTGGGATATGATGCTCTTGACCCTTCTGCTTCATCTAGTTTTATCAATGAGTTTAATTTGATCATGTTGAATTGGATTGTGTACAATGCAGAAGGCTGAAATATTTTCACAACTAGATCCTTATATGACCAATTTTTTTAATTTTCAGATCTTTAAAATTTTTCTTAACCACATCTCAAGTATTCCATTTGCTGTGGCCCTAAATTCAGCCTCAACATTTGACCTTGCAACTGCATTTTGTTTCTTGCTCCTCCTAGTCACGAGGTTACCTCCAATGAATGTGCTATAACCAGATGTTGATCTTTTGTCTATGAGTGATCCTGCATATTCTGCATCCTTGTACGCTTCCACTGTTAGCTAACCATTTTTCTTCAATAGAATTTTTCTTCCTGGAATCCCATTTAGATAGTGCAGAATCTTATGTACAGCTTGTAGATGTTCCACCTTTGATCATGCATAGATTGACTAATCACACTAATGGCATAAGCATTATATAGTCTTGTGTGTGTCTGTGAGAGAGAGAGAGAGATTAGTCTCCCAGAAGTCTTTGATATCCCCCTTTTGTCAGTAACACTGCCCCCTTCTTTTCCTCCTACTTTGTGATTTTGTTGAACGAGTAACACAAGCAGGATGAAATCTAAATCTGGTCTAACTCTTCTACAAATTGAGATGATTTGAGATGTTGAATCAAAAAAATGCCCAGAATAATGACCATAAGCAATATATGGTCTGGTGTTTTGAATCAAGGACATCTGGACATTGAATAATGAAGCTGAACCAGAAGAATGATCACCATATTGAAAAATGAAAGTTGAATCAAAAGAATGACCACTTGTCTTCTTTTGAACTCTCTGATCCTGACAGAATGATTCAGTTTCTAAAAGTGACATCCATGGTAGCAAACATTTTCAGTTGGAAGGATGATAGGACTTGTACCCCTTTTGTGTATTGGAATATCCAATGAAGGCACTTTTTGGTTGTAGGATCTAATTTACTTTGATGCTGCCTTTAAATATGCACATATGAAACACGCCCAAAGACTCAAGGCAAAAAACCTTTTGGAGTTACATATTCAGGAAAGAATTCTGATAACTTTGGAATTGGACTTTATTTATAGTTTCTCAAGAAGGCAGACGATTTATTAAATGGATGACATATTAGGAAGAAAAACAAAGAGAACTATTGCCCAAGGCTAATGGCTCTGATATCTTCAAGAACAAGATAAAACCTTATCTTATTATTGTAAAATACACACACACGCAGAATAAAGGATGATTCTAGAACTAATAATCAGATCCCTATAAACTTGGAAAAATACAATTAAGCAGAATTAGAACAAATTTTATAATATTTATAGAAGATTTTATATCAGATTCTGAGAGTTTTTCAAAAATATATCCAACACTTTTAGTCATCCACTTTGCCCTTTAAAATACAAAATGTATGAGCAAAAAACACATATCCCCAACCATTATCAATTTTATATGGAATTTAGATAATGATTTTGTACCATATGAAATTAATAGTATTAAACAAATGATATAAGAGCTCATAATTGCCTCTTGTTCAATGAATTCTGGACTGGAGGGCGATTAAAGTAATATTCCCATATTGCATAAGAAAATAATACAAATATGGGAATATTTCATGTATTAGATTGAAAGCAAAGAGGAAGAAACAACATTTTGGGGAACAAAAGAAGAGAATTGGAAATATTTGAATTTGAACTTGGGGGTCATGTCTTCAAGTCACTTGTTATTTCTTTTGTTGGGTAATTAAGTTAAATCGACAAAACGTCCTTCAGTTTGAAAGTTGAAATTCAAACTTCAAATTCGTTTGAAATTGTTTGCTGAAGAAGTTTTGGTTCGATGTATCCATTGTTTTGATTGATGAAAAATTAAATAAAATGTTTATGAAGTAGATTTGATAAATTTTAAATAGGTCATTTTCCTGGAAATATAGGTGTAGGAGATGAGATAATTTGATCAATTTAGTGATACAGGTGCTTTATTGTCTAAAAAGTTTTTATTTTAAGACTTGATTTCACATTGTTTACTTCAGACACTAATTTCACTAGAAGATTATTTTACTGCTGGTTTATTTATTCTGTTATGTAATACTGTCTGGATGCAGCTACTATTATTACAATAATTTCTTTTCACAGCAAAAGAAGCTTTTAAACTCTTACTAAAGTTTTTCCTCCATGCATGTTCAGTTATTTGATTTTGAATGTAGTTCAATTGTGCCAACTCTTTTCCTTATTGTTTATTCTTTTTCTATCTGTATCCTTTGGAGGTTGATTCCAATTATGAATTGGCCATTCTGTTTACTTCGTGTCTTAACCCATCTGAATAATAGTACATGTCCAGATTTGTCTTTTACAATGACCAAATTTAATGAGCTTCCGTCTTCTAATGTCATAATCCTTTTTTCTCGTAGATAATAAGGGGCTTTATCAAAGCTTATGGTTTATCAGTAAAAAGTAGTGAGTTAATTTACAGGCACATCCTTCTTGCAACATATACCATATAAACCTTATCAAGGAGGCTCAACATTAGCGCTGGCACTTATCAGCACTATATGTATCAATAAATAGGTTTCCAAAGTGCTTCTAGCTTTAACTTGGGACAATACCATAATTACTCAGGGCTGGTGCACAGTGGTTGGCATTGCCAATATCATGGTTTAACTACTTGTGTTGCTTCTTTGTAATTAAGCCACTTGTATCCAACTTTATGTAAAATGCTATTGAAATAAATGGAACAATTGATTGAAATAAATTGTGATTATTATCATTATTATTGCTGATTTGGGACTTTAAACTTTGCCATCTCAAACTTATGATATTTAAAATTAATCGAGAGCGGGAATGAATAGTTTTGCCCAAGATGTGAATGATATTTGCTTATCATTCCAGCAAGAAGAAACAGGGGAGCATCTAAATCTTCAATGCTCGAAGGCTGCACTGATAGAGTCTGCATTTGTTCATTTGCTTGTTATGGTATCCAGTGGGTCTCAGTGGCAGAACTATCTTGGTCTAAGTCTCGATGAGGCAGCAGGGATGTGTGTGCAAGTTGGTGGATTCGGAAAGCACGAACTTGTGCTTGTTTGACTAGGTGAATTGGATCCAAATACAGTGACAGCAAAGGCAGTCAGAGGAATTTGCTGCTGATTTCTGGAGAGTTGTTATGGGCAACTGCGGTGAGGGTTAATTTTGGAGTTTTTTGCGCGGCTGAGAATGAGGTGTTACTGGTAGAAGCGTTTGTGCTTATGGGATACCATGGTTTCCTAAGGGCGTAATTGGTGCAATTATTGGGCAGCTAATACAAAATGTGAGTCTGAAATGATTATGTTTTGCCCTGTTATGCCTTGTTATACCTTTTGCTGTCTTGTGTTTCTTGTAATTTGAATGTTGTTAGATTTTAAGTTGGGTTCATGAGGTGATCGTAGAAACCCTAGTCAATCTTTTTTGCCTTGAGAAAACCGGTTTCCTTCTGTTACCGAAATCATTTTGTCAGAGCCAATGTTTCTTTTAGGAAAATTGAATGCTATCTCAGTGTATAATCTCCACGCACACCAGTTAGGATAGTGCAAAGCCGAATTGAAGCTAAAACCTTTATAAATGCTATCTATATAGTTTGGTTTTTAACAGTTTTCTGGTTTAATCGATTCAGTTTTAGATTTGAATTTTTAGCACGTGCATACATGCTCAAATAAACAATGCACACGTTCGCGTGCGACAATAAAAAAAAGGTTTGATTAATGAATCTTTAAATAAAACCTTAATAAAATTATCATATCTTTGATAAAATTGAAGGTTAATAACTATTTAATAATTCTTTTTGGAAAGAAAATATAGAGAACTAAGTGTGAATATTACCAAATATAACAATTTGATCTTATGTTATCGTGCAACAAAAACCAAAAGAAAAGGATCTCGGAGCATTTAGAAACCATTAAAACTCAATACTAGAATGTAGGAACCAAATAAAAATTTTTTTAAAAAAAGTTTGAACATATTCCTCGGTTTATTTGGAAAAGAGAAAATTATGTTGTTTGGCTATGGAGAAATAGTTCCAGAGGTCAAGGTTGCACGTTCAAGCTCCATGGATTGAGATACTACAAATACAGAAGGTTCAGTATTTCTAAATCCTTGCCCTAGAGAAGGGAGAGAGATGCATCAAATACAACTCATTGTATAGGACATATTAATTAGTGAATTCATTTTAAATTTTCTTAATTTTCCTTTAAATTAAGTATAAAAATTAAGATATTTATTATTCTTTTACATTCCATTTTTTGAAAAAGAAAAAACAAGGATGTGAAGGTAAAAACAATAAGGACAACCATATTAATTTTTAAACTAAATTTAAAAAAAATTACACTAATTTTTTAAAACTCATTTACACCAAATATAACTTAAATGTTTCTTCAGCTTATTAATACACTCATCTTCCTTGCATTAATGAATTCATTTCATTCAAAAATATATATATATAGGAGGAACTAAAGTAAGATGATCTGAACATGAGTAGGACTAGTTGAACTTTACAATCAATACTCGCATACTCCTAGCCATTCTCTATACGCAAATTTAAGACATCAGTCTGAGGCCTCGAAGTACATTCAAGAAAAGTCAGTATCCTCTATCAGAAAGCACGATGACATTACAACAATAACACTCAATCAGCCAGTTCCTTTTTCGTAACAGATCTTAAATATTGTACTGTTCCATAATATGCGACCTGTCATTTTCTATGTATGGTTAATAGTCAAACATCAAGGCTGATGAAAATTGTCACGTCCTTGCTCATGGTGATTATTTACAAGTGGGCTGACAACTGGGATATCCAAGCTGCTTCCTTCTGTCTCCGGGCCAACCTCCCTTACATCGGCTATTCTTGATTCTGTAGGCTGAATATCACTCCATTCAGCCTCTCCAATTGGCTGGAGGTTAGCTTGATTCACTCCCATATTCACTAAACTCTCTCCAGAGACTGGCAAAACTCTCGAAACACTAAGACAAGCTTTATCCACGTCCTCTTCAGATAAGTCCACATGCTTGGTCAGGGGAAGAGTTCCCCCAACATCTGAAGACTTCTCCTTCTCAAACATTTGCTTCGTGTCAATCTGCTGCCTGTTTACAGAAAATACAGGTATATCAATTTCGACCATCTTAATATGTTAGAAGAAACTATTTTCTGGGGCAAATAACTAGGAAAATGTCAAGATCTGAATTGCTGGGGCAAACAAATATGTTAAGAACCAGTGTGGGTAAAATTTTATACAAATATTAAGAATGAGAATTTTCAAGATCCCTGTATGCTTCATTTTTGCAGTAAAATTTCAACTTCATAACACCAGGCCTAGGAGGATTCCAAAATCATCTGTCATATAAAGATGTTTTCCACACTCCTTGCGTATCCTGATAAAACCTAACAATGTTTGGCATTCATCCCCACATTGATTTCTCCTGTGCGTATCATGTTTGTAATTTAATCTATATGTTTTCAGAAAAAAGTTTTCATAAATAGGAATAGAACACGCCTTTCAGAATTCCTTTTTCCTTCTTAAGGAAATATTTCAACCTGTTACACTTAGAGAACAAAGGTTTTAAGAATAATGAATATTTTCCATACTAAAGAAAATAGTGAGCATTTTGGAAACTACTTTTCCAAGAACTATTAATAATAAAATGTGATACAAGTTCTCAACCAAGAAAGGGGCTTTTTATTTATTCTGAAAATGAAAATAGCATTATGTTTATAAAAATGGAAAAAATCATTTCAAAAATCGGAAACAAAATGAACAATATATTCAAATACTTCTTTAGCATTTGGGATTTAGAAGAATAGAGTTAGTTACTTGTCCCCTGGAATAGACTAACAATAGTCAAGTTGCACAAGTACAAAAGGGGTTAGATTGGAACCTTTGAAGTTGTGCCTTCAACATATTCACATATGCTGAAAGCTCTTCCTTCTCATTCACAGCAGCTGCCTCTTTCTGAGAAGCTTCCTTTATTCTAGCTTCAGCATCTGCTTCTGCAACCCTGACCTTCTCTTCTGCTCTGACAACAGCTCCTTCCAATATCACAACACGCTCTCTAGCTTTTGCCAGCTCAGAACGCCATAAATATGCCTCCTGAAGAGCAGAATCTCTCTGCTTGATCATTTCATCTCTTTCTTTGCTTAGAGTCATAACCTTTTCTTCAAACTCTTTCAGCTGCATGCACAATTAAAAACCCAAATAAGCATACAGCAGCCAGAAATGACATAAAAAATTTCAAACAGCATTCTCAGTCCATATCAGATAATAGTCTATTCTATTTTAATCTATTTATTTATTTATTCAATTTTATCCAGCATTAAGTGAAACAACTTCCAGGGGAAAAAAGACACGAATGCTCCCGGAATGAATTTAAATTGTTTACATTGAACCACCAACAGAGGACAACAGATTACCGGTACCTTCAACATGGATGACCCCAGCTGCTTCTCTGAAGCTTTTGATATGCGCTCAATTTCAGCACATGCAATTCTCCTTTGTTCATTTATTGTATGAGCTGCAGATGCTGCAGCCTCAGCAGCTTCAGCAGTCTCAGAGAGTTTCTCTGCTATGTCTCTAATTGTTGAATCACGAGCACGAATGTCCCGAGACAAATTCTGCAGTTCCTCATCCTTAACTTTTAGTGTTTCCTGCAAGATGTCACTACTCAATAATGAAAGCCAGAGGATGGCAACATGGCAAGTGAGGTCATGATTGGCATTGCATAACATTTAATTATTATTCTTCTTTTAGTAGTAGGAAGCTTAAAAAGTAATTCATTTTTTTCAGGATAATTTCATATGGCATGGATATTTTATATTTGATAGGATTCCAGCAATTTTAGGATTTTATATTTCTATAGAAAGTATGTAGGCTTCTAGCCCCCAAGACATATCTGGTTTTGGGCTGAACTAAAGAATTTTGCCAGTAAGAACCTAGGGCACTACATCATTTCATATGAGAGCCAACTTCTAGTATTGGAGCGCCTTTGTCGCATTCAAAAATTTAGGTTTTTGAAAAAAGAATTGCTGAAGCCAAAAAGGAACATTGCTGCTGATGAGAAAAAGGAGAAGAGGAAAAAGACTTCTGTCAAAAAAAAAGTTACCCCCAAAAACATTTTCTAGTGCAGTGGGGAAATTTTTTTTCCTTTTAAAAAAAGGCAAGTTCACTGCTGCTAAAAATGAAAAATAAAATAAAAAAAATAAAAGTGTCTACCAGAAGGTAAAAAAAGGTTTATTTTAGAATGATGACTAATGATGATTTTTTGCAATTCCAAAAAGTTGCTGAATCAACTTAACTGGCAAAAGACAGTTTATCAGAAACTTTAAACAATGGATCAACAGGTTGATATCTTTCAGAAAGGAACATCTTGCATTAATTATCAATTAACCTACGTATTTCTACCAAACAGATGAATATTGTGGATGGTGCTTCTAATTCTGTCATAACACAAATTATTCTGATTGCACCTATAAACACAGTCCATGCCCAAATGCTACCTCATGCAAATGTAGAAGCTCAAGTTTATGCTTTTAAGCCTAATTATGGATCAGAGCTACTTTGCATGAATTTATAGGGGAGGGTGATCCAGAAAATTTCCATGATTGGATAGATCAGATGGAGATTGGTTATGAATATCGCAATGTTAAGAATGAAGGGAAAATGAGTAGAGTTCTTGCTTGAAGGGGGGTTGTACATGGTACCATAGTCTTGATTGGAAAAGCCATATCAGTAAACAGTTGCTAGTTAGTAATTAGGCATTTTTGAGATATGTAATGGGGGAAATATTTATTTTCATTCATTATGAAAGGGTTGTACACAAAACTGTGTGCTTTTACCCAAGGTAATTAAGATGTTCATACTTTGGAGTTCCACAAACATATTGCTTGATGTAACTTTTAAGAGAAGATCCTAAGGTATACTGGTGGTTTTAAGTACCGCATTCAAATTGATTTCAAAGATAGGAATTTATTTCCATTAATCATGCTGCCGGTCATGCGACAGAAGCAAAGAAGAAAAATAGATATTTGAAAGATTCAATTAGAAATATGACATTCCATTCCACCATTGGACTAATTAAAACCTTACAACCTAAGAAGTTCAATGGTTTTGAGTTAAAATTTTGAATGAGAAAATATGTACTTTTCAGAGTTGCATTATAGAACAAACTGTAGAATACTTCAGCAAAAAGACAAAACAAACAACAAAAAGACGAAACAGAGGATAAAAACAATGCTACTGATAATAAAGCAATCATTGGACCTGTTGATTATTGAGGTTCAGGTGAAGAGGATGAGCCTGGAAGTGTGATTTCTATTATGTTGCCCTGTAATTTTGAGGTTGAACTTTTCAAATGAGTAGGAGAATGATGTTTATATTCCACCAAATAGACACAACCCCAATCCTAATCCCAGTCTGTCCAGAAAAAACCTCTTAATATTCTTCTTCTTTTTGCAGTAGGAAACTTACAAAGTAATTTATTTTAGGATATATCATATAACTATTTAGGATATTTAATATTTGAAATAACTCTTTAGCAATTTTAGTGTTTAATTTCTCCAATATAAGCTTGTAGCCTCTGAGGCATATCCAGTTATTGGTTGAACAAAAGTATTTTGGGTGTGACTTGTGACAACCTAGAGTTCTGCGTAACTTAGGTTCTGTGGTCCATTTTGCCTTTAAAGGGTTGCTATATGACATTTACTATTTCAATTACTTCCATGCAGTGCCTTTAAGTAATGAAATTGGAAACAGTTTCATAGACAAAATGGACGAAATGAAATCAGACAGTATTGGATTGAATCAAGCTAAATCAGTTACTGCTACCATGAATTTTTTCTAACAATTCACAATTAGTAACTACCTTGGAAAGAACTAAAAATGCATTACTATGATATATGTTGCATCCCTTTATGTATAATAGTTTCAAATAATTACTAAACTAATTTTATAAATGATAATACCAAAATTTGAAAATTAATTACATTAATTTAATTGAGACATTACCTATGACTATAAGAGATTTAATTTTTATACATAGAAAAATGCTAAATACTCTATATTACCGTCTCTTTCATCTTCTTCATCCTTTGAATGACGCATACCTCTATTTTTAATGTTATGGGACCCATATGAGAAAAAATAGGGAGTACGTGTTGAGAAGGTAGTTACCATTCATGTTGTATATATAAGAAAATCTGGGGTAAAATTACAAAGTCACATGAAAAGTTCATTAAATAATATATTTCAGGAAAATACCTAATACTGACTGGAATTCATAGGTGTATATCTAATAATTTATAGCTTAAACACAAACAGTAACAATATATGGATATCTAAAAAATTACCATAAGAGCCACAAATCTTTTGACTTTAAAGCTAATCGTGCTAAAATTTGTTAGGATATTTCTCTGCTAGAATCTATTTTTCACTGGAAGATAAAGAAACTACTGAAAGCTAAAAAATAAGAGAAAAAGGTGGATCCATAAATAATGGCAAAATGGCCGTTACCTCATATAGAAATGTAGTGTAACAGCCGTTTCAGCCAATACATGGTCATTTCAACTGTGATTTCTAAAGTACATGGCTGTAATGGGTGAATTGAATAGCCAAGGCAGAATTCCACTACACAGTTGGACGATAAAATGGATTATTTTTAACCCCTTCTTCCAAGCACCAAAGTGCAACCAAACTGATTTTTGAAAGTTATCAAATGAATCATAACCAGGTTCAACTTTTTCTTGTTCAGATGAGCCAAGACTTGCATGGTTCATCGAATTACAACCCTTCCAAGGGCAACACTAAGTTAGGAAGCACAACCCCTCAAACAAAATATCCAAATGTTAAATCTGCATTTCAAAAGGTAAAAAGAAATGTGAAAGGGATAAAAAAAAAAGGAATAAGAATCAGACAGCATCCCAAAGGGGGGTGAGAGATAAATAAAGGAGAAAGCTAAATTACTCATGTCAAGGCAAGAAAGGGTAGTACGATCAATTTACTCAACCACATATACTCATTTGCATCAATTATAATGCCTATTTCTCTACCCAAATCCCAATCTAAGAACAGAACCACCAAAACTCTCCTACATCAGCCCATCAACCACATATACTCATTTGCATCATGCTTCCGGACATCTCTTTGGTTGTAATTCTACAGCTATGTTAATTGCACAAATGAAAACAAATATAATGTAAAGATAAGTTTTTCTCCTTTATTCAATTTATTTCTGACTGCAACAATAGAATGTTGGGCAGCAGATGAAGATAGAGTTAGTGCAGCAGCAGCCAACAAAAGTAATGACAGCACTCAAGCAGTAGAATGACAGGAGTTAGGATTGAGGTGGCAGGCTGAGATGATGGTCAAATGTTGTGACAGTAATAAAAATAAATACAAGTAATTATCACTACAGGTAATTTCATTTTGTAGTTAACCTTAAATTAGTAGAAGTATCAATGATCACTGATTTAGATTTCAATCAACTAAACAAAAGTAATGAAACACAGATATAAGTAACAGAGTTTTCATTATGTCCTACTAAATGTAGACTAAGCAAGTTGCAAAATCAAAACTAAAGCAGAGAATAAACAATATGATGGAAATTGATAAATATCGATGTCCTAACAAATAGCACATCAAATTTTCTTTCTAATCAAAATATGATGCTATCACAGCTCAAACTTTGTTAAACATATTGGATGTGCTTTACTAAAAGTGCACCAATGACCAATTGGACATGTTTATTGAACTAGGGGTATAGAATAGAATAAATAGTTGCAGAAACTATACCTTCATTATTGCCAGATCATCCATTGGACCATCAGTTATCCTATTATTCACCATTCCCAAAGCATTTCTCAAAGAAATCTGCATTGCAGCTTCAATTTCTTTAGAGCATTCGAGGGCTGTTGAATTGGCAGCAGCAACCACAGTAGCAACTGTCCCCAGTTTTGCAGAACCAGTCCCACTTAAGGAATTCACAGCCTCTTTATGAGCCTTTAGAACTAGCTGAGTTGCACTGATTTGTCATTGTCAAAAGAACAAATGGGATAAAGAACATATCTAGTATAATTATAAAATCAATAGAAACAATAAAGGAATACAAGGAAAGAACTGAAATCGTATAATTGTAGCAACAAGTGAATGAACTTTTTTCACAAAGAACAAGATCCACAAAAATAAAATGAGTTAGCCACCAAAACTAATGAAATCACATACCGACTGAAAAACTATTACACCAGAAAAGTGCACATCTGATGTCAATCTCACTTCATCGTTTCTAAATTCTTGTTATTTGCATGTGAAAATAATCAAAGCTTCATTAAGGAGCTGTGTTGTTTGGACTCAAGTACGGGTATCCGACACAGATATATATTTAGATGTCAAACTTCTTACTTTTTAAAATTTAGTAGACATAAATACAACTAAAAATGATCTAAAATTAGGATACGAGTACGGAGATATGTCGATACACGTATAAAATGCAAATATTTAAATTTTCATATATAATAATTTAAGTTAAAAAAATTGATCAAATTATAACATTTATACTGAAATAGCTATAGTAATATAAAGATAAAATTTCCGTTCCAAGTGCCTAATAAGAACACAAAAAAGACACAAGATGAATTCTGAAAAATCAGTGTGATTATTCCCTCAAGCTTGGTGGGAATTTATACTAAATGAGCAATACAAAAAAGGAAATAAAAATCTAACTAATGCTAATTTACAGCCTAGAATCAAGTGTTTACAACCTAAAATATACAATCTTTGAAATCAAGCCTAAATCATATATAATCTCAACAAACTCAAACAATTATTTGATGAATGCCATCTGATTTTCCCATCAATGTCCTCACTGGTTATTTTATCGTCTTGGACGCCCTTATAAATATAATAAAAGGTTCTCTCAAACTATGTTACTCGAACACTTCAAAAATGAAGAAATATCCATGTCATTTGGATATGATATGAGTATGGATATGAAATCCTTCCTGGATCTTTCACTTTAAAAGTGGATACAATAGATTTCTCCAAGTACTAGAAACTTTGAACCTGTACCATGGGCGCTTCAAATATTATACGCACTTAAAACCTATCTAAAAGTGAAGTTTTTTCTCATTACTAATTTGCTTGATGCTAATTTGTTAAACTTTTTAAGTTATGTGATATCATTTTGTTGTTTGTTTTTGTAGTTTGGACTTTGGACTTTTAAATTTGTACTTTGGAATATTTTATCTTAAAGTGAAATGGAGTATAGCAAGTTTCTTTTATTTAGCAATTTAAATGTTATAATTTGATCAATCTTTTAACTTAAATTATTATATACGGAAATTAAAATATTTACATTTTTATATGTGTATAGACGCATCTTTGTACTCATATCCTAAGTTTGGATCTTTTTTAGCCGTATCTACATATCCTAAATTTAAAAAAGTAAGAAGTTGGACTTCTATATATGTACCCGTATTGGATATCTGTACCCGAATCCAAGCAACATAGCTCTCAAAGATGTTGAAGATCTGGTGAATACATTATGACATTTAAGAAAAATATCAAAACAAAAGCACTTGTAAGAACAAGAAAACAAGTTTCAATATTTCCTAACAACACAAGGCCCACAAAAGTTGAGTATTCAATATGGATCACTTTCATACTAAGAAGAGGAAAAGGAAATAGAGAAATAAAATTCAAACTAAACCAAAAGCCTCATAACTGGCAAATTATATCATTGATTTGAATCTTAAAAACATTTTTCACTGCAAAATTCTAACATTTCAAAGTAACAATATTTCTAATGTTCAAACTTCAAAGAACAAGCAACAAATGCACAGACCAAAAATACTATATTGGATTACAGATTCATCTCAATGGACAGGACAAATTTCAACGAAAAAACTTACTGTAAAGTTGCTACCCACGCTCTAGCAGCACCAGGAGTCTGGGCACAGAGGAAGTAGTCTTTCTTTTGTGGAGTGCCAATATCTAGTTTAAAGTTAAGCATGCGACTATAGCTATTCAAATTTAACTACAGAGTGATAGCTTTGAATTCAATAAACAGACAAAATCAGGTTATCTATATTGTTAAAGGAAAAAAGATAGATTGATATGGATACAAAAGCAGCAGCCATCATACTTTGGAAGCCCACTGAAGCACATAGAGAGAAAGAACAATGTCACTAGTCATTCAAACTAGGTATAAACAATATAGCAAAAATCTTAAGAATATATCTTCCTTGTTAAGGACGCAACAATCTTACTGGAAGTTCACAGGAGAAACTGTTATTGTGCTATTTGCATCAAACATGATAGTCCCCTTCACAGCCGGCTCATTTCTCCTTGTCCTAAATCAGGCCGGCAGACAAAAAGGAAAGTCTGCAATCATTATACTCCAAAGAAATAGATTGAAGCCAGGAGAAAGAAAGATATGGCAACATATACCCACTTGTATTCCATTTTCCCAGTAGTTGGATCCAAGATCACCCATCGCTCGTTCCATTTTCTAAGCTGTTGATGCAAAATAAGAGTAAATTGTCAGCACTTCTATATTTTTAAGTACAACCCAGAGAAGAATACTGCTCCCAGATGAATATAGGAGTGCCTTAGAAGTTACTACTTATCAATCATAAGAAATCAGATATGCGATTGTACTTCCAATTCAGCACAACCTAGGGTTTTCTTTTTCTTTTTCAATTCCCAAATTCATTTCATTGCATCCCATAAAAATTCTTAATTAAGCATATCAAACATCAATTTCAATAAATTGAAATGTATCATTCCACAAATGAAATAGAATTTCAGAGAAGAGAAAACATAAAATTGAAATTTAATTGAGAAACTAAACAGTGAGAGTGCCGAAAATAAAATAAAGGTGAAAAAAAATTCCCAGCTGAGAAGAGAAGATGAAATGAAAAAGGAAAAAGAGAAGAATCGTACAGTTTCAGATCGCTTGAGAAGTGGACCCTGCAATAAATTCCGACCTGAACCAGAAGCCAACTGCCGCTTAATCCTTTCCAAACTGTTCTCTGCGTCAACCGCTATCTGTTGATGCCATTTCTCATCAATTATAATTATTGTAAATAAAAAATAAGTATAGGCAATGGAGAAATAAAGAGACAGAGACATAGACTAACCGCAGAAGAACCATTAGAGGCCATGATACAACGGATCCCCTCGAGAATTTGGAATATGAAATGCTTTGAAGAAATGGGTTTTTGGGATGTTTACGATGACTTCCAATCAAATAATAATAATAATTTATTATTGTAAGGCTGTTAGGTTTGCTTCATGGACTAGCAGTTGCAGGTAAACTATATATATATATATATATATATATAGAGCGTAATGTTCTGATAGTTCTAATTTTGGTTGGGCATGAACATAATTCAATTTTAGCCTATGAAATAAAAGTTCAAGTAAATAGAACAGCTTCAAGAAAAAAGTGAAAAAAATATTATTTTAAAATCATTAGTTAATTAAAAATAAATAAAAAAAAATTATACATGTCTTCCACACTTCGTATGAATTCCATATATACACATCATATGTACATTATTTTGTATGTGTTGATGCATAACTATATATTTATTCAGGGCATAACATATCTATCGTGTATGATCATACATTCTATGATTTTATGGTTCCTAATGATCATATCAACATCAACATATATTCACAACAAATATAGTAATATAAGACATTTTAAAGGGAAACTGATTTATAGATAAATTTTAAATTTTAAAACTATTATATCGCTTATTTTTAATTTTGGCTGACGAATAAAATTATCAATTACCTACTGAAATTGTAAATAAATTTTAGTAGTTTAATTTACAACTTGTTTAAAAATTATCTCTCATTTAATTTGATAATTATGATAACTTACAACTAAATATTTATAAATAAAAATATAAAATAAAAAATTTGTAAAATAGGTTATCAATTTAGTATTTATTAGTATAATATTTTCTAAAGGTCATCTTAACTAAAGTTATCCATATTATATATATATATATATATATATATATATAACCAATAAAGTTGAATTTAATTATTTATATTTTCATTTTAAATTATGATAAATTTTTTAAAATAATTTGATTTTTATCAAATTTTAAAAAAATAATTATATAGTATACTTTAGTTTTTTAAAAATTATTTTCTACTTTGATTTTAAAAATAAAAAATATATTAAAAATGAATGAATTAATTCTATTGTTTATTAAATTAATAGTTATAGATATAAACATTATATTATATGAAAATTGTTTTCTCCATCAATAAAAGGATAAATTGTGGAATCTCAGAGATTGGGTTTACTGTGACACTATATAAATATTATTATACTAAGACTAGAATATATCAGTTCAGAATAATATATCAGTTGAGTATATAAACTAAAATGACATTTTATTATAGATTTATTAGACTTAAAATAAAGATAAAAAGACACTTCATACTTTTCTTTATAAAAAAAATTATTTTTATATACCATATTTTTTTACAAAAGCAAATTATTGATTGGTAAATGAACGAATTTATAATTTCTTATATGTTATATATATTAGAAATAGGAATTCTTGATATTTAAATCATATATCTAGTACAATAAATTGTTTTGATAAATGTAGAAGTTCTCTAACTCTTTGAGTATGAATGAAGGAACTTTTAAATATATATATATATATCATTCCATAATAAATGGAAAGAAAATTAAAATAAAAAAAGAAAATAAAGCATAAAGAGATATCCAAAATTTTAATAATTAATTTTTTAAAGATTAAATTAAGACAATAACGTATTTCATTATCTTGTGAAATCTAAATTTTTTTAAGTTTAAAAATAAAATTTATATGATGAATTAATTTATAAGCTCAAATGAATGAAATAATATTTATTACCATTATGTTGTGAAATCTGAATTTTTTTATGTTAAAAATAAATTTTATATAATGAAATAATTTGTAAGCTAAAAAGAAGGAAATAATGTTTATTATAATATGAAATCTGAATTTTTTAGATTTTAAAATAAAATTTATATATGAATTAATTTGTAAGTCAAAAATAATAAGTCGCTTATTTAAATAAAAATAAAATATAAGGTTTGTTGAATATTGAAGGGTATTTCTGTCATTTTGATGCTAACAAATAAAATATCAATAATGTATTTAACAATACTTATGTTCTAAGTATGTTGAATAGGATTTATCTTGAATAGAATATGATCCAAGAATGAAAGAAAACTTTTGAAGATCAAAATTTGAAGAAATAGCAAAGTCACGTCCGAGACTACTTATGTCACGCCCGTGAATATAGCTTAGCGCAAACTTTGCACCATTCAAAGTTCACGATCATGAAGGATCATACCAATCGTGAATGATCAAATCAGTCACGCCTGTGAGATAACATGTAAAATTCTTCCAGAGAGTTTCACGACCAGTGTCACCACTTGGACCACGGCTTGGAAGAATATTCACACCTATAAAAGTATAAAGTCATGCTGTGATTAAACACTTCAAATTCTTCCAGAGAGCTTCATGGCCATAATCACCAGTTGGACTACGATTTGGAAGAACATTTACGATCGTGACACATATATTTATGCCTGTGAATGAGGACAGAGAAACATGTCAGACGCCAAGTTAAGAGTTGGTTCAACGACTATTTTAGCATTAAATGCCCCCAAATGACTATAATTAGCAGAGGAAGTATAAATGCAAGTCATTTATGAATCCTAACAAAAAGAACAACAATTACTTTGAATCTTTAATCTTGTTGTAGCCTTGTGCATTAACTATTTTCAGCAAAACTCTTATTCCTTGTAAAAACCTAATTGCTCATAATTTATTAGCATTGTAGGCTGATGAGTGTTTTCATTGTAAACAATTACTTAAGTGAGGTTAGGTATATTGGGTTAAGATTGAAACACTTGTAAGAGTTTATTGTGTGAGCCATAAAATACAAGAAATTGGTTTATTGTGTGAGCCATTAAAACACAAGAAAATTTCTGGGTTAGGTGTTAGCTATTGAGAGAAATACCACAGTTGGGAGTGAACTTGTAAAAATCCATTGTAACACTTAGCATGTTAGTAAAACACCCAATTTAGATTGGAGAGAGGAGTAGGGTTTATTAATACCCGAATCTTTATAAATCTTGTGTGTGATATCTTTCCTTCCCTACTCTATTTAATTTTATTCCGCACTTAAAGTTAATACATTTTTTATTTCATAACCAATTCAACCCCTTCTTGGTTCATTGTCTGGGCAACAATTGATATCAAAGCTTGTCTAGCAACAAAGCCTAAAAAGCGCTAGCAAAGATCAAGAAATGGCCAGTGAAGGATTCCAAAATCTCAAGCCTTACTTTGATGGAGCAAACTGCGCTCATTGGAAGTTTTGGATGGAGACATATCTTGATAGTGAGGGAATTGAAGTTTGTGACAATGTTCGGAAAGAATGGACACCACCAACCAGGAGAGGAGTTGATGGTGAAGAAGAACTTCTTTCAAGATATGATTGCACAGAGCCTCAACATAGAGCAAACTTCAAAAACAAAAAGGCAATGACAATCCTTGCAAGCTCTCTATCCATTGAAGAATGTGGCAGAATCCAACACTGCCCTACTGCTTATAGTAGTGGAAGATATTGGAAAATTATCATGAAGGAACCGAACACGTTAAATCCAAGAAGATTCAACTTTTCACTTCAGAATATGAACTCTTCAAGATGAAATCCAATGAATCTATCACTGATATGGCGAACCGTCTTCTAGCCATCATAAATGGCATGAGAAAGCTTGGAAAGCACTTGAGCTTGGAAGATGTAAACAACAAAATTTTGAAAAGCCTTCCTCTCAAAGACTATGGTTCAAAAGTTGCGGGTATAGAAGAAGCCAATGAAGACATGAGTGTCATGCCTGCTGATATGCTTATTGGCAAACTTTTAACACACGAAATGGCGATAAAAAAAGATAGAGAACTTGAAGCCGAACCAGAAAAAAGAAAGTCTCTAGCACTCAAAGCCTCTACATCAAAATCTCAACAAGAAGTTGAAGATGACGAAAAAAAGAGTGATGATGCAAATGAGGACATTGTCATGCTCTCAAGAAGATTAAAAAGAATAATTGAAAAAAGAATTGGCAACTCTCGAAACCTCAAACAAAGAAACCTCAAACACTCCTCAAATGACTATCAAAGAAATAAAGAGAGGTAAAATGTTATGAGTGTGGGAAGAAATGACATATCAAACCAGAATGTCCAAAGCTCAAGAAACATAAGAAAATATATCAAAAAGATAATGGGGAGAAAGGTCACAAAGCCACATGGGATGACGAAAGCTCTTCAAGTGAAAAAGATGACAATGAAGGTGAAGAGGTCAACCTATGCTTCATGGCTTTAGAGGATCATTCACGGATGAGGTAGGTCCTTCTTACTCATATTCGTTTAATAATGATAGTAGTGATAATAATAGTGATAGTGAAGATGATAATGAGCAGAGTTTAATAGAAGTATTGAACAAAAATTAGAAAAATATAGATGTAAATTTAATACTTACAAAATTAATATTTTAAACTTGAAAAACAAAATGTAAGTTTTACAAAAGGAAAATCTTGATCTTAAAACTTCGAATGAAACTCTTCAAAAATCATTAGATGAGTATTTCTCTAAACCCTCAACTAAATCATTGCTTAAAGAAAACAATATTTTGAAAAATAAAGTTGAGGAACTTAGAAACTCTATTTCAAGATTTCATAAAGGCAATGAGAGTTTAGATACTCTCTTAATGTCCTAAAGACCACATTTAATAAGACATGGTATAGGATTTAATGGAACATTATCTTCATCTCACAAGACCACCTTTGTTAAGTCTAGTGCACCTCAAACCTCTATAATAGAAGTAATAGGCCCAAGGGCTAAGAGCATAACACACACTAAACCCCCTATTTATAAGAAGAATGGTCAAGGGTGGCATAGCTTAAAAGGAAGACCTCAAAAGGCAAATCATGCCTTCATGTATAAGAGACATGCACCTAGGAAAACACCTATTCATCATGCATGTGCATGTCACTACTCACAAACTCTTTCTAAAAGGATAATGAGACCTAAAAGCATGGTAAAACCGAAAAACATGTTTAGAGCTAAACAATGTAATTATTGTATGAAATTTGATCACATTAACAAACATTGTTGGATAAGAAAGACTTATTTGGAACCTTCATATGCTAACCCTCAATGACCCAAGTCCATTTGGGTACCTAAAAATCACACTTAAATTGTGATTTTATAAGTATGCCTCAAGTCCACTATAAAAGATAATGTTTGGCTTGTGGATAGTGGATGCTCAAACCATATGACCAGAAACAAAGAACTATTCAATGACATTGAAAGTATTGATGGTGGTAAGGTAACCTTCGAGACCAATGCTAAGGGTAAGGTAATTGGCATTGGCTCTATTGGTATTAATAATACTACTTTCATTGAAGATGTTTTACTTGTTGATACTTTGAAACATAATTTGTTAAGTGTGTTAATTATGTGATAAGGGAAACAAGTAATCTTTACCTCAATACTACTTTCATTGAAGATGTTTTACTTGTTGATACTTTGAAACATAATTTGTTAAGTGTGTTAATTATGTGATAAGGGAAACATGTAATCTTTACCTCACATGAATGTCTTGTAAATAGTGTGTTAATTACTTTCATTGAAGATGTTTTAGAGTCTTTAATAAAATGTCACTAGTTGTTGAAGAATCTGTGCATATTGTTTTTGATAAATCTACTAAGCTTGATCTTGTGAAAGGTAGTGTTCTTAATGATATTGTAGGTACAATGGAAAAGCTTGATCTTGATTATGAGAAAGATGATAATGATCAAGAAAATCCAATTCAAGATGTCTCTCTACCTCAAGCTTAAGAGCAAGACAAACAAGAGCTTTCAAAGGAATGGAAAATGACAAAAGATCACCCCAAGGAACAAATCATTGGTGATCCTACTAAAGGTGTAAGTACTAGATCTCATCTCAAACTCTTAGATTCTAACCTTGCTTTTGTCTCTTAAATTAAGCCTAAAAATATTGATGAGGCTCTTAATGATGAAAGTTGGGTGATTGCTATGCAAGAGGAACTCAACCAATTTGAGAGAAGTAAGGTATGGACCTTAGTTCTTAGACCTAAAAAGTATCAAATCATTGGTAGTAAATGGGTATTTAGAAATAAACTAGATGAACAAGGTTCAATAACTAGGAATAAGGCTAGGTTAGTTGCAAAAGGTTACAATCAATAAGAAGATATAGATTATGATGAGACCTATGCTCCAGTAGCTAGATTAGAAGCCATAAGAATTCTTTTAGCATTTGCATGCCATATGAATTTTAAACACTTTCAAATGGATGTCAAAAGTGTTTTCTTAAATGGTTTTATAGAGGAGGAAGTTTATGTAGAACAACCCCCGGGTTTTGAAAGCCATAATTTTCCTAATCATGTTTTTAAACTTTCAAAAGCTTTGTATGGTTTGAAACAAGCTCCAAGAGCTTAGTATGAAAGACTAAGTTCTTTCCTTTTATAAATTAATTTTTCAAAAGGTAATGTTAACACAACTTTATTTATTAAAAAACATAAGCATGATATTCTAGTTGTTCAAATTTATGTTGATGATATTATATTTGAGTCTACTAATGAATTGATTTGCTAAGATTTTGCTAAGTGTATGACTAGAAAATTTGAAATGAGCATGATGGGTGAGCTTAAGTTCTTCCTTGGTCTACAAATAAAACAAAGCAATGAGGGCATATTCATCAACCAATCCAAGTACGCCAAAGATTTAATCAAGAAATTTGGAATGGAAGGATGCAAAAATGCCAAGACTCCAATGAGCACATCAATAAAATTGGACAAAGATGAAAAGGGTAAGAGCATTAATGAAAAGCTCTATAGAGGTATGATCGAATCACTTTTATATATTACTGCCTCTAGGCTTGATATAATGTACAGTGTTTGTTTAAGTGCTAGATTTCAATCTTGTCCTAAAGAATCTCATTTGAATGCTATGAAAAGAATCTTAAAATATTTACATGGCACATTGCATCTAAGCTTATGGTATCTTAGAAATTCATCCTTTCATATCATAGGATATTCAGATGCAGATTATGCCGGCAGTCTCTTGGATAGAAAGAGTACTTCAGGCACTTGTCACTTTATTGGTGAATGCTTAGTTTTTTGGTTTAGCAAGAAATAAGTTTCGGTTGCCCTTTCTACCGCTGAAGCGGAATATGTGGCAGCAGGATGTTATTGCACTCAAATCCTATGGATGAGACAATAACTTAAGAATTATGGTCATAGTTTGGACCATATACCCATCAAATGTGACAATACAAGTGTCATAAACCTATCTAAGAATCCTATTCAACACTCTAAAAGTAAGTATATTGACATAAGACATCATTTTCTTAGAGATCATATTCAATATGGAGATGTTGTATTAGAATTTATTGATACAAACAATCAATTGGTAGATATTTTCACCACATCCCTTAATGAAGAAAGATTTTGCTTCATAAGAAGAGAGCTTGGTATGCTTGATGGATCAACCTTATCTTAAGTATGATTGTCAATTGTCAACCTTGAGTATTAATTTCCTTCATATAATGCTCTTTAATTGACTAATTTTTGAGGTATGAAATGGTTAACATGATGGGAATATATGTTCTAAGGCATAGAAGCTTTTTAAAAATCTTTTAGTCTTGATTTAGACTTAGTTTTATTAATTGAAGATTTGAGGTAATTCATGACCGTGACATATATTCATGGTCGTGATCCTAATCTCAAAAAGCTCTTATAGTTTTCACGCCTTACTTCACGACATCCTTCATGATTGAAGGTTGTGAAGGCTAGGTTTCACGCCTATGACTCTTTTCATTCACTCTCGTGAAACTCCTTATTCACGCTCGTTACACTTATTCATGACCGTGAACATATACAGCAAATAATTACAGAACCGTTCATGCTTTGTTTCACTTGTTTCCTCATGGTTAGAAGCAATAAAGATTGCTCTTCATGATCATGACTCATTTTGTCACCACTGTAAAATTCATAAGTAACGCCCGTGACTATTTAATGTCATGACTGTGAATCGATTCGTATCCTTTATCATGACTAGAGTGCCTCTTCAATAAATCATGACCATGGCTATACACGTCTGTAATATACCATTCACAGCCGTGAATCTATCGACTATAAAACAATTTCTATCGTTTTTCACATTTTCATCTTTAAAAATTCTCTCAATTAAAGCTCTCATTCAATATTTCTCACAAAATCCAGCCTCATCATATTCATTTCTATCTATAAATTCATCAAAACCACTTTTTCTTTGAAGAATCTCAACATCTTTAGGTTTATTCTCAAATCCTTGGTTCGAAAATCATTCTCCAAATCCCATGTTCCTAAATTATCACAATGGAACCCAGCTCATCTAAAGGCACAAGGAAGAAATTCCATGCTCTAAGACGCCAGACTATCTTCTCAACATCATTCTGGAGCATTGCTATCCAAGATATGTCGTTCTAAAGAAAAGACCCCTACTTTCTTCTTATTCCTTCGAGTGGAGTGCTGTTAAGACTTTTGGTCTTGAGACAAGCATAATAAAACAATTGCAAGGTTGTTATCTTATCAACCAACGCTAAGGGAACCAACTTTCGAGTTCCTTAGCACATTGCAAGTTTCTCCTACTGGAATTGTAAAATTCCAAATCTGTAAGCACCAAACACTCTTTCAGCAGCAGAGTTTGACATTATTTTCAAGCTTCCCTCATATGGCATTCTTAATGAGAGCGAAGTGGAATCTATGCCAATCTGTCTTGGACTCATTTTGGTTGGAATGTAGCTGGGATGTGAAGAAGACCAAGAGCACACATCTTCGGTCCCCTGTGCATAAATATTTATATAGGTTTCTTACCTATAGTATATTTGCTAGAGGAGATAGCAATAAGGCAATCAGAAAATCGGAGCTCTTCCTATTGGAAATGGCATGAAGAGGTCTAACCGTAGCTCTATCATGCTGGTTTGCAAATCATCTTCTTTCAATTGTAACAGAGCCATCGAGAGATATTTTGATTGGTGGGTATGTGACTCACCTTGCCATTGAGCTCAAGCATCTAAAACTCAATGAGCATAATTACAATCTTATTCTAGCACATCCATAAGACCGACTAGATGTTGATTCCTTCATAAAGATGGGAGCAGTTGTCCATATTATTTACAAGAATAATATCTACTACTGTTTCACCACTCTAGCTGGTGAAATTGATTGGGAAGACCAAGACACTAATGATTTCAAAGCTGGCCTCCAGGGTATCTAGCAACGAAAATAAGCCTGAGCCGAAACAGTGACACCAGAGGTTGAGCAAGAGGTTGGTCCATCATCGACTTCTACCACACCCAGCTTGGCGCAGCAGGTTGCTGATCTATTAGCACCTCGCTTTGACTTAATGCAGGCTTCCATCGATGAGAGGTTGGAAAACCTCAAAAACATTATAGAATCTCATATGGATAACCTCGAGGTGGAGCAGGCTTGAAGCCTAATTAGAGTCCTAGTTTTCATGCAGTAGATTTATTTTTAATGTTATAGGAGTTTACTTCATTTTTTTTAAAAAACTTTGTACTTCTTCTCCATTTTTTAATACAATTATCTTTTTATCAATTCTTTTTTTTATTATTTATTTGTTTTTGTTGATGACAAAAGGGGGAGAACCTAGCAATATATGCAAATTTATATGTGGTTAAATGCAAATGTGTGGTTAATATATATATGTTATTTATGCAATTTCTTATGATAAAATGCCTAAGTAGTTAGCAAATAACTTTGATATACCTCACATATACCTTGCATATTCCTAACTAGTTAGCAAATAACTTTGCTATACTTATGATATACCTTGCATATACTCCATTATTTTTGTCTTAAGCATCTTTTGAGGGGGAGACTTCTCAAAAGCACATATTGCTAGATTATTTGTCACCATCAAAAAAGGGGAGATTGTTAAATCTTGAGGGGTATTTCCATCATTTTAATGCTAACAAATAAAATAGCATTAATCTTGAACAATGCTTGTGTTCTAAGTATGTTGAACAAGATTTATCTTGAATAGAATATGATGCCAGAATGAAAGACAACTTTTGAAGATCAAAACTAGAAGAAATAGCAAAGTCACGCCTGTGACTACTTATGTCACGCCCATGAATATAGCTTAGCGCCAACTTTGCGCCATTCAAAGTTCACGGCCATGAAGGATCATACCAATCGTGAATGATCAAATCAGTCACGCCCGTGAGATAACATGTCAAATTCTTCCAGAGAGTTTCACGGCCAGTGTCACCATTTGGACTATAGCTTGGAAGAATATTCACGCCCGTGAAAGTATAAAGTCACGCCCGTGATCAAACATTTCAAATTCTTCTAGAGAGCTTCACGACCAAAGTTATCACTTGGACCACGACTTGGAAAAACATTCACGACCGTGACACATATATTCACGCCCGTGAATGAGGACAGATGTAACACCCCCTCACCCAAACCGCACGTGCCCGGATGCGGGGGCGCTACTGCCTGTCTTCTTAACTTCTTTAAATTGCTATATATTTTTTTCTATTTAATAAATAATGTACATTTTATTTACATAACATAGTATTTATAAATACCAATTTACTATTTAACAAACTTTGAAAACTAATTTACAATTTATAAGTATATATAATGCGGAAAACAAATTACAAGAGTTCAAAAGTTTGTGGCCCACTATTTCGAGATCGGCTGCTTTAATTTGAATAGGATCACCGCTTGCTTTATCTACCACCTTCAGCTACCTTTCTATATCTGCGCGGAAGAAAACTCCCACTCTAAGCTCTAAGCTTAGGGGTGCATATAAATAAGGCAATGTACTATATCATGAAACAAGCATTAACATGTATCATTTTATGCATTAAAATGTTTATGTGCTATGTCTATCAACATGTTCCTATTTCGTACAAGTATAAATATCATGCTCACATATACAATGTTATTTTCATTTATCTTTGATGGTAAGTTACTCTGTTAATCTCTTTATTATTATATCTCAATCTCATATCATCATCTTTTTCTTTTTCTTTTCTTTTCTTATTTTCTGACATATCTTTATTATCTTGCCCACATCACTTTAAATTTGGACTGACTGGATACGGGTTATGGATCAGGAGCGCTCTCAGAGCTATAGCCACCCCGTCCACTATCTGGCTCAACTGAGCTTCTCAAATCAATGGCGTTCTCCGAGCTTAAGCCACATTAATTGAGTATAATTTCATCATAGATGAATAACCGGACCAAGGGCGCTCTCCAAGCTTAAGCCACCTTGTCCTCAATTTATATGTGCTCATTAGAGCTTCTCTAGTCAATGGCGCTCTTCGAGCTTAATCCACATTAATCAAGGAATATCTCATATAGTACGGTACCGTTCACCCCCTTAATGACATGTCATCTATCCTGTTTCTAGTCCGCAGGTAGAGTAATGGGCATCTTCATATTTTCACATCAATCATATATCTTTATTTAATTTTTATTTTACATCCATTTCATCATCCTCATAATATACATCACATCATCATAATTCTCAATTTCAACACATCAATATTCTCATATATAAACATCTCAAATCTCTTGTTTTGCAACATATCATCATGCTCATACATACTGGATAACATCTTTTCATTTGTTTAACTAGATACATCAATAGATAAATCATATTCATCATTTATTTGAAAACAGAGCATTCACAGCCGTGACTACCAATTCATGCCCGTGAATTAGTTCACGCCCGTAATCCCAAGCCGTGAACGCTACTGGAATTAATCGCCCAAAAGCATTCAGGGTCGTGAATACTCATTCATGCCCGTGAATTAGTTCACGCCCGTGATTCCCAATTGTGAACACTTCTGGAATGAATAGTATCATTTCCACACCAAAGTCACAACCGTGATACAAATCAGTCACAACCGTGAACCATCAGGTTCACGCCCATGACTTTCAGCAGGAAATCTGCATATTCACTTTTCATTCATTCTAATATCATCCAAATCATACCAAATTTCTATTTCATGCATTTCTAAGGTTCTTTACTCAACTTATTACTTTCTAATACATGTAAATGTCTTTATCATACAAGATTTTCTAACATGCATCATTAATTCAATGTCTCACAAAGATCTCATTCATACATATCTAAACCTATGGTTTCATGCCATAATCATCATTCTTGAAATTCATTTACCTAAAATCATGTTCAACATGTATTATTTCAAACAAAGATAGGCTATTGCCTTAAATTATGCACAAACCTTAATCTTTCTCCTTCACTCTTCTAGGTAGCTTTCTCTTTTCCTTTGCTCCTTAGTGTTTGTTCCTTGTCACTTGGAACTCTTACAACATCATAAATCATTATTATCATTTGATTTTCTCAAAACCCTAAACTCTCTTATTCTCTCTCAAAACCTTAATTTCTCTCTCTTTCCACATGAGTCTTGGATGAGCTCAAAATTTGAACTTCTTTAAGAAAAGATGAAGAAGAAGAAGAATCACTTCTTACCTTACTCTTTTCTTCACTAAATCACAACTTTGGATATTTTCTCTCTGCACCAAACTTGATTTTTGTTCCTCTTTCTTGCTCTTTCTAGCTTCCTTAGGAGTTATGGACCATGAAGATCACTTGTTCTTGTTATTTCCCCTCTCTTCTCTTCCTTTCTCTCTCTAAATTTCTGGTTTGGCTATGGAGGGAATGGGGCTGGCGTGACTGGTAGAAAAGAGAGAGAAGAAAGCAGAAAATGAAGAGAAGAAGAAGAAGAAGAAGAAGAAAAAGAAGAAGAAGAAGAAGAAGAAGAAGAAGAAGAAGAAGAAGAAGAAGAAGAAGAAAAGAAATAATTAAATAGGGTACCCAAAAGTCATATGGGACCCACCATCTTGACTATCTTCATCCCATTTTAGTTAATCAATACTAATCTTACTCCTCCTCATTGAGTAGCTGGCCAACTTATTAAAATGTTCTCAAAATTAATATGTTGATTAGTAATTAATCTCATAAATCCTCAAATTTTTGGTAATTTGCAATTTGACCCCAAAACTTATCAAAATTTGCAATTTAGTCCTTTACCGTAAATCAACTTCTTTAAACTTTATAATCACTTAATTAGGCATATATCATTTAATTTAGTCATTACTTGATTAATTCCGATCAAAATCCAAATTTAAACTCCGATCAGTCAAACGCGTCAATTTTGCGACACGTACGACTCAGTGTCTAAATTACCGGATATTACATTCTCTCTCCCTTAAATAAATTTATTTCTCGAAATTCACTTGCTCATTCTGGGTTAAACAACTGGGGATATTGCTTCTTCATCACTTCTTTACTTTTTCACGTGGCTTTTTCAATTGTATGACTCCGCCACCAAACTTTAACTAGAGGGACTCTTTTGTTCCGGAGAACTTTCTCTTCATATGCTATTATAGCCATTGGTTCCTCCTCATAAGACATGTCTGTCTGTACCTCTATTTTCTCAATCGGTATAATATGGGTCGGGTCTGAACGGTATCTTCTTAACATTGAAACGTGGAACACGTTATGAATTCTGTCTAGCTCCGGAGGAAGAGCTAATCGGTAAGCCATTGGTCCTATTCTTTCTAGAATCTCATAAGGACCAATAAACCTTGAACTTAACTTTCCTTTTCTACTGAACCTCAATACCTTTTTCCACGGCGAAACTTTAAGGAATACTTTGTCTCCTATTGCATAGTTTATGTTTCATCTCTTTAAATCAGCATATGATTTCTGTCGATCTTGTGCTACCTTTAACCTTTCCTTGATCACTTTAACTTTCTCCTCGGTCTGTTGAATTATCTCTAGCCCAATCAACTTTTTCTCATTTAACTCGGTCCAACATACTAGTGTCCTACATTTTCTTCCGTATAAAGCCTCATAAGGAGCCATACCAATGTTTGTTTGATGACTGTTGTTATAGGCAAACTCCATAAGAGGTAGATGTCGATCCCAACTTCCCTCAAATTCAAGTACACAACATCTCATCATATCCTCTAGCAACTGAATAACTCACTTCGATTGTCCATCCGTTTGAGGATGAAATGTCGTACTGAATTTGAGTCGAGTTCCCAAAGTCTGTTGTAAACTTTTCCAGAACTGCGACATAAACCTGGGATCTCTGTCAGAGATAATAGACACATGTATTCCATAAAGTCTCACTATCTTATTCACATAAATCTCGGCCAGCTTGTTCAAAGTATAGTCCATTCGCACTGGTAGGAAATGTGCTGACTTCATCAATCGATCCACTATCACCCACACTACATCATGTTTTCTCTGAGTTACCGGTAAGTAGGACACAAAATCCATTGTGATTCTCTCCCACTTCCATTCTAGTATGGAAATAGGTTGTAGTAATCCTGTGGGTAATTGATGCTCAGCTTTCACTTGTTGACAGATTAGACATTTAGCAACATATTTAGTAATATCCTTCTTCATCCCTGACTATCAGTATTGTGCTTTCAAATCTTGGTACATTTTGTTCCCACCTGGGTGTATAGTATAAACCGTTTCATGAGCTTTTTTTAAAATCTCTGATCTCAATTCTTCTATACTTGGTACACAAATCCGGTTCTTGAAATATACAGTACCATTTGCTGTTAAAGAAAATTCTGACTTTTCTCCATTTTTCAAGGCTTCGACCATCTTTACTAGCTTTTCATCTTGTTTTTGGACATCTTTAATTCTCTGTATTAATGTGGATTCCACTCGCATCTCAGCCAAAATTTTTCGGCTTAGCGCATCAGTTACCACATTAGCTTTGCCTGACTGGTAGTCGATCACACAATCATAATCTTTAATCAATTCCAACCATCTTCGTTGTCTCAAGTTCAACTCTTTCTATGAAAGAAGATACTTAAGACTCTTATGGTCCGCATAAATGTAGCATCTTTCTCCATACAGATAATGTCTCCAAATCTTAAGAGCAAAAACTATTGATGCAAGTTCTAAATCATGCGTCAGATAGTTAAGCTCGTGAGGCTTAAGCTGTCTGGAGGCATATGCAATCACTTTTTCTTCTTGCATAAGAGCACATCCTAGCCCATTGTGACTTGCATCACTTTACACAACATAATTTTTTCCTAGAGTAGGCTGAGTCAAAACTAATGTTTCAGTCAACATTGCCTTCAATCAATCAAAGCTTGCTTGACATTTATCTGTCCATTCAAAACAGACATCTTTTTGTAGCAATCGTGTCAAAGGATTCGCTAATCTAAGGAAACTCCTCATCTCAGTCACGTTGCGAGGTGGTCTCCAATTAAGAATAGCCTCAATTTTATTAGGATCAACTCAAATACCTTCCGCTGAAATTACATGACCCAGAAAACTAACTGCTTCCAACCAAAACTCACATTTAGATAACTTTGCATACAATTATTTCTCCTTTAAGGTCTGCAATACTTTTCTGAGATGTTGGTCATGCTCTACTCGATCTCTAGAATAGACAAGAATGTCATCAATGAATACAACTACAAATTGATCAATATATGGCCTGAACACTCGGTTTATCAGGTCCATAAAAACTGTCGGTGCATTCGTCAATCCAAATGGCATCACCAAGAACTCATAATGATCATAATGAGTCCTGAATGTCATCTTAGATACATCTGACCCTTTGATCTTCAGTTGATGATACCCCAATCGAAGATCTATCTTTGAAAATATACTTGCACCTTTCAGCTAATCAAATAAATCATCAATCCTAGGCAGTGGGTATTTATTCTTAACAGTAACCCTATTAAGCTACCTGTAGTCAATGCAAAGACGTAAAGTACCGTTTTTCTTCTTCACAAATAATACTGGAGCACCCCATGGTGATACACTAGGTCGTATAAATCCTTTACCTAGCATTTCTTGTAACTGTTCACAAATAATACTGGAGCACCCCATGGTGATACACTAGGTCGTATAAATCCTTTACCTAGCATTTTTTGTAACTGTATCTTCAACTCTTTCAATTCTATGGGTGCCATCCTATATGGTGTAATAGATATAGGAGCGGTGTCAGGTACTAATTCAATAGAAAACTCTATCTCTCGGTTAGGTGGAAGTCCTGGCAACTCCTCAAGGAACACATCAGAAAACTCACTAACAGTTGGCATGTCAGCCAACTTCGGACTTTTCTTTCGAATATCAGTCACATATGCTGGGTAAGTCTCACATCCCATATTGATGAGTTTTTGAGCTTTCAACGCTGATATCATATTGTCTGAATATCCTCTATTCTCGCTCATCACTACTATCTCTTTTTGTTCTGAAACTTTAATCCTCATCTCTCTTTTTCTTCAATCTACTATCATTTCATGTCGAGCTAGCCAATCCATTCCTAAGATCACATCGAACTCATGAAATGATAGCTCTATTAAATCCGCTGGGAATTATTTATCTTGAATCTCAACTGGGCAACCCCAAAAAATTTTACTAACCCTGACACAGTGCCCTAATGGGTTAGTCACAAGAATCTCATATTCTAGAGTCTCTGGTTTTTAAACCCTCTTGACCCAATGGTGATGTACATATGTAAGAGTGTGTCGACTCAGGTCTATCAATGCACATATATAAGAGCCAAAGAGAAGGAATTTACCGACTATGACATCAGGTGCATCATGCTCCTCTCGGCATCGCATGGAATAAGCTTTTGCTGGAGCAACCCTACTACCTTCTTGCCTCTCCACTGTGTCTAACCTTAACTGACTTGGCCCTGCGTGGCCTCCTTTCCCTTGTCCTCGGTCTTGACCTCTACCTTGTCCCATAGTCTGTATCGGTACTGACTCAACACTCCTTGAACCTCTACTAAACTGTAGCAATGGATAATCTATTCTAAGATGGTTTTTGGAGCCGCATCTTAAGCACGCTCCTGTTATCCACCAACACTCTCCTGGGTGAGAACGTCCACAATGCTGACACTCTGGTAGAGTGGTAGATCTGCGGGATACCTGTGTTGGTGCACTAGCTGCTGATGAAGTAGACCTTGTGGTTTTTCTCCGCCTATAAGACTAAGGTCTGCTGGAACCTCCAACTTGGATTCGGCCACCAAAAGATCTGGCTCTCTTACCGCTCAACTATGGGTCTACTAACCCCACTAACCTGCATGGGCTGCTGTGCCTCCAAGACTCTTTCAACTGTTCTAACATATGCTAGTAAATTGGGAAAGCTCATCAGACATAGGGCTGAAACTTGTAACTTGATTGTATCCCTCAATCCATCTTCAAAATGTCGAAATTTATCAATTTCTTTGGATACAATACCCTCAACATACTTACATAAATGTGTGAATTCCCTCTCATATTTTGTTACTGACATATTTCCTTGTTTCAGAGTCAGAAATTCTCTTTTCTTGTCATCTATGTATATAGGAGGGATATACTGTTCCTTAAATTTCTCCAGAAAGAATTCCCATATCATAGGGTTGGGTGCCTCTGTGCTTTGTAACTCAGATCGCCACCAATCATATGCATGTTTCTGTAGCAGCGATATTGCATACTCATATTTCTGCTCATTTGTATAGTGTAGTTGATCGAAAGCTCGCTCTATCCATTCCAACCAGAATTCTGCTGCAAAAGGATCATCCTCCCTTTTTCCATAGAAATCGGGTGCCCCTAGCTTCCTCAATCTCTCAAATTGTAATCCAGATGAGGTTGGTTGTGATGCTCTCTGAGCAATTCTATCATATTTCTCATGAGCTTTGTTTGTGGATATGACATTCTCTCTCCCTTAAAATAAACTTCGTCCTCAAAATTTTACCTGTTCAATCTGTAAACAACTGAGGATATTACCTCTTCATGACTTCTTCGCTCTTCTATATGGCTTCTTCTATAGAATGATTCCGCCATAGCATTTTAACTAATGGAACTTTCTTGTTTCGAAAATCTTTTTCTTCACATGCTAATATAGCCACTGGTTCCTCTTCATATGTCAAGTCGGCCTGTACTTCTATCTCATCAGTTGGAAATAATATGAGTTGGATCTGATCTATATCTCCTTAGCATTGACACATGAAAAACATTATGGATTTTATCCAACTCAGGTGGAAGTGTTAATCGATATGCCACTGGTCTGATTCTTTCCAAAATCTCATAAGGACCAATGAACCTCGGTATTAACTTTTTCTTTTTACCGAATCTCAATACTTTTTTCCAAGGAGAAACCTTGAGAAACACTTTATCTCCCACAACATACTCTATATCTTGCCTTTTGAGGTCAACATATAATTTATGTCAATCTTGAGCTACTTTCAATCTTTCTTGGATAATTCTAACTTTTTCTTTTGTTTGTTGCACTAATTCTGGCCCTATCAACTTCTTTTCACTCAATTCGGTCTAACAAACTAGTGTTCTACACTTTCTTCCATACAATGCCTCATAAGGAGCCATACCTATACTCATATGATGGCTGTTGTTATAGGCAAACTCCATAAGAGGTAGATGTCGATTCCAACTTCTTTCAAACTCAAGTACACAACTTCTCATCATGTCTTCTAATAACTGGATTACCTGCTCTAATTGTCCATCTGTTTGTGGATGGAAAGTAGTGTTGAAATTGAGTCGAGTTCCCAAAGCTTATTGTAGGCTCTTTCATAATTGCGAAGTAAAGCGATGATCTCTGTTGGAGATGATAGATACTGGCACTCCATGAAATATCACTATCTCACTTATATAAATTTTGGCTAGCTTGTTCAATGAGTAGTCTCTTCTGACTGGTAGGAAATGTGCTGACTTCGTCAGTTGATCCACTATCACCCATACTATATCATGTTTCCTTTGAGTCACCGGTAAGCCAGACACAAAATCTATCGTGATTCTTTCCTTTTTCCACTCTAGACTCGGTATTGGTTGCAACAATCCCATGGGTAACTGGTGTTCTGCTTTCACTTGTTGATAAGTTAAACACTTAGCAATGTACTCGGTGATATATTTCTTCATCCCTAGCCACCAGTATTGATTTTTTAAGTCTTGATACATCTTATTTCCTTCTGGATACATTGTATACACTGTTTCATATACTTCTTTTCAAATATCGGACTTTAGCTCTTCTATACAGGGCACACAAATCTTATTCTCGAAGTACACTGTGCCATCTTCTATCAGTGAAAACTTAGGCTTTTCTCCCTTTTTCATTGCCTCAGCTATCTTTATGAACTTCTCATCTTGCTTTTGAGCATTTTTAATTTTTTGCATCAATGTGGATTCCACTCGCATCTCAGCTAAAATTTTCCTGCTTAGTGCATCTGCAACCACATTAGCTTTGCCTTGTTGGTAGTTGATCACATAGTCATAATCTTTAATCAACTCCAATCATCTTTTTTGTCTCAGATTCAACTCCTTCTATGAGGGAAGGTACTTAAGACTTTTATGATCTGTATAGATATAACATTTTCCTTATATAGATAATGTCTCCAGATCTTCAAAGCAAAAACAATAACAGTTAACTCTAAATCATGTGTCAGGTAATTAAACTCGTGAGGCTTAAGTTGTCTTGAGGTGTAAGCAATCACCTTTCCTTTTTGCATAAGAACACAACCCAAACCATTATGACTAGCATCACTGAACAAAACAAAGTCTTTTCCTAAAGTAGGCTGAGTCAAAACTGGTGCTTCAGTCAACATTGCCTTTAGTGGATCAAAGCTTTCTTGACACCTTTCTGTCCACTCAAAACGGACCTCTTTTCATAGCAATCGTGTTAAAGGAGTCACTAAGAATGAAAATCCCTTCACGAACCTCCTATAATATCCAGCTAATCCGAGGAAACTCCTCACTTCTGTCACATTTCGTGGTGGTATCCAATTAAGAATAGCCTTAATAATAATTTAGAGGCTTAATGTAGTCGTATATAATTAACATTCAAGAACTTAATGTGGACAAATAGTAGTTTAGGGATTTAATATGAAAAACAAAAGAAATTAAAGGGCTTAATATGCATTTTGCCTAAAATATCAATCTACCAATCAAAGCTCTTTGAATATTTTAGACAAAATGCAAATTGAAAATTCTTTTGTATTTGGAAAAGTATATTTTTTGGAAAAAAAATTATTTTTAATTTTTATGAGTTTTGAAAATTGTTTATGAAGAAAAAAAAAGATAAATATATATTTTTTAAAATTTAAAAATTATTTTATAAAAAATAAAAAAAAAAACTGAAAAAAGAATTGTTAATTTACATTTTTTTTTACCACAGCGTTAAATCCAAAATCGTTCTTGCTGCAAATCTGAAGGCTCTTATGTTTTAAATTTGAAGGGACACGGACACTAGCTGTATCTTTCGACAAGGATGGAGTTGAACTTTAATTGATGTATAGTTTAAAAATAAATAAATAAATAAATTTTTGATAATTGATGAGAGAATCAAAAAATCAACTACCACTCCATAACGAGCCAACCAATCCATTCTTAAGATTACATCGAACTCGTGAAATGGTAACTCTATCAAGTATGTTGGGAATTGCCTACCTTGAATTTCAACTGGGCAACCCCTAAACACTTTGCTAACCCTCACACTGTGCCCCAATGGGTTAGTCACTAGAATCTTAAAATCTATAGTCTGTGGTTCTAAACCCTCTCGACCCGGTGGTGGTGTGCATATGTATGAATACGACGACCCCAGATCTATCAATGCATGTATTTACCAATTATGACATCAGGTGCATCCTACTCCTCTCATCCTCCCATAGCATATGCCCTAGCTGGGGCAGCTTCACTACCTTCTGGCCTTTCAACTGTCTCTGATCTAAACTGACTGGGCCTTGATCAGTCTCCTTTGTCTTGCCCTCAACCTTGGCCTCTGACTTGCCTAGAAGCCTGCATCTGTATTAGCTCAGTGCTTCCCAAACCTCTACCATACTGTAAAAAAGGACAATCTCTTTTCATATGATCTTTGGAGCCATACCTCAAGCATGCTTTCGTCATCCACCAACACTCTTCCGGATGAGGACGAACATAATGCAGACATTCTGGTAGAGGTAGAGACCTACATGGTGTCTGTGTCGATGCACTGGCTGCCAAATAAATAGATCTCACAGGTTATCCCTGCTTCTTGCCACTTGATGGTCCCCCACTCGGCTGTGATATGGGCCTCTTGAACCCTCTATCTTGTGTTGGCTGTTGTGTTGCTAGAACTCTTTCAACTATTCTGGCATATGCTAGCAAACTAGGAAAACTCATCAGGCGTAGGGCTGAAACTTGTAGCTTGATCGGTTCTCTCAATCCATCTTCAAATTGTTGACATTTATCAGCTTCTATGGATACAATGCCGTCAGCATATTTGCAAAGATGTGTGAATTCTCTTTCATATTATGACACCAACATATTCCATTGTTTTAAAGTCAAAAATTCCTTTTTCTTGTCATCTGTATAAATAGGGGGAATGTATTGCTCTTTGAACTTCTCTAAAAAGAATTCCCAAGTCATGGGGTTAGGTGCCTCTGAACTATGTGACTCCGATTGCCACCAATCATATTGATGGTCTTGCAATAAAGATATTGCATATTCATATCTCTAATCATTTGTACAATACAACTGATCAAAGACTCTTTATGCCTGCTCTAACCAAAACTCTGCCATGGAGGGGTCATCTTCCCATTTACCATAGAAATCGGGTGCCCCTAACTTCCTCAGCCTCTCAAATTGTAACACAGATGGGGTTGGCTGTGATGCTCTTTGTAGCAAATCTATCATGTTCCTCATAAGCTTTGTTTGTCCCATACCAGCAACAGACTGCCCATGTGATGAGCTAGCATAGAATCTAGATGTAGTACCTTAGCGACGACTGGGTCGCGATGAAGCCTCTTTTTCGGTAGGCTCGTTACTTTTGCCTCATTCGGCCACAATATGTCATGTCCCTTAAGCCATACTGTACCTATATCATAAAGTAACGACCCTAATCAATAAGCAACAACTTTTATACTTAATTGTGGGTACACACATGTCATAGTTATTTTTGAAAATATTTTTTTAAATCCCAAAACCGCCTAAATCGGACTTTGATACCAAAAATTGTAACACCCCCTCACCCTAGCAACAGTGCCCGGATAAGGGAGCGTTATGCTGACTTCATCTATTAAAAACATCGTTTCATATAAATGTATAAATAAAAGACACTCGTATATATTTTTCTTTATTTACTATTTATTTACTTTGTAGTGTAAAAGAAATAATAACAAGAAAGATAAAATACATTTTATATAATAATATGTTCTTTACAAAACATGTTGTTTATTTTACAAATACTATAAAATAAAATTCAAATGATAATATACAAAAGTTATGTGACCCACGGTGTGTGAAATAGGCTGCTTTACTATATCAGGTCACCGCTGGCTTTATCTACTATCTTCTATTTATTCTTCATTATATCTGCACGAGAGAAACTTTCATGCTAAGCCCTTGGCTTAGTGGTGTATATAAATAAGGTAATAAACTATTTTATGCAACATGCATTGCCATATATCAATTTATGCTCACATCATCTTTCCATGCAAATATACATCTCATAATATTCTAGCATGCATGAACATCAAATTATATATTTGATATCTCATATTTGTTTTACTTTATCAAATCATCATTATTATCCATATCATAATTCATGGTTCATTTTATTTTATTTTGTTTTCAATCATTCTTTATAACCCACAACATCTATGAACCACTGACTAGGATAACGGAGTTGTCATCCAGGCACTTAGGAGTACCACCTGGGCAATATGATGTGCGTATAGAAGTGCTATTACCAGCTTCAATAATAGGGTCATTACCGGTTTCAATAATAGTGCTATTACCGGCTTCAATAATAGTGTCATTACCGACTTCAATAATTGTGTCATTACCGGCTTCAATAATCATACCATGGTTTTCATCATACTCCCCCCTGCTTGGCATCCTAAGTCTAGTTCTAGTTAGGTGTTTTAGGGTTTACTCAATGTTATTAAAATTCATAGCTATTAAATTTACTCATTTCATATATGTAAAGGTTCAATTAATCACACAATTACTCAATAAAAATAGTATTTGCATAATAAAACAAGGTTCACCTTATTTTGCTCATTACATTCTTCAAATCATATGCTAACATTCAAATTAAATTATAGGGTCTTCTAAATAATTTTAATTCTGAATCTTAGTTTTAATATGTAACTTGAATCACTTAATTTGGAGTTTTATGACAAAAGATATGGTCAAATTAACATTAACTGGTCATTAACAATTTTGTCTAGAATTTCCTGAATAGATTCTAGGTCCGAATTTTATGTATTTTTCTGAACTAATATTGACATATCTAGATTTTATGATCTAAATAAAAGTTAAAGCCCTATGTCTTAGCTTTCAAACCCAACAAATAACATACTAATATGAATTCTATAAATTAAGTTATAACAGTTTATGTACTCACTGCTCATCAATTCCAGCAAAGAACACACATATTTACCATCATAATTTTTTTATCAAAATTAATCCTAAGTCTAGCAAACATGCATCCCTAAGATTTTTATCACAAAATACTAATAATTCATAGTCATTCTTTGCTCATTTGAGCTAGATTCTTGTCAATCTGAGTTCCTAAAATACATAAAAGAGATTATTAAAACTTTAGTTCATTAAAACTCCATAAACCCTAATCTCTCTCTCTCTTTTTGCTCTCTCAAGCTTCCTTAAGCTTGGTTATGCAAAAAAATGACTCTCTTTCTCTCTTTTCTCACTTTCTCTCACTAGAATCAAGATTTGGCTATGGAGGAAATGGTGGGGAATGTGGGCTGGTTTAGAGAATATAAAATTCTAGATGCTAAGTGATAAAGAAGAAAGAGAGATAATTAAGAGAATGAAGACAAACTTAATTAATTATGGGACACCTAAGCCCATGTGATTTTAATGTCTAATTAATGGATTCATGCATGTTAATTGCCCATTTAATGCATGCCACTTTGTGTGGCCGGCCCACTCCGTGTGTTTAATGTCCCAATCATACATTTAATTGATGATTATCCTAATTAATTCCAATTTTTGGTAAATTGCAAATTGACCCCTAAACTTTTTGAATTTTTGAATTTAGTCTCTTACTGTAATTTAACATATTTAAATACTTTAAACACTTTATTGAGTATTTTTCATAATTATTGGCCATTATTTTAATTATTTTTTAGTAAAAATCCAAATTTAGACTTTGGTCGAACTGTCGAGTCGATTTAAGAACTTGTGCGACTAGGGCCTAAATTTGTGAATATGACAACAATAACAACAACAATAACAACAATATTTACTACCCTAAGTTAAATATACTAATGAAAATTAATTTATGTACTGATTTAATCAACAATCTCTTACAATATTTTTAAGTATCAAATAAATTAATTATGCCGTATAAAAATTTTATAAATGTCTATTATTTTACTTATTTATATAAATTTTATCTTTATTTATTAATATTTCACATAAATTTTATTATTTTTAAAATATTGAATAAAATTGATCGTATATAGCATCAACAATTAATTATTACCTTAGTATCATATCATTTTATTATCCAATATTATTTCCTCACTCTTATCTATTAAAATACATTTGACTTGGTTCTAGAGCACCAAAATAGTGTCACATCACATATCAATACATGATTAACAGAAATGCATATGATTCAAATATAATATCACTATGTCTGCAAAAATATACATGACTGAAAAAATATATCAGGTGATCCATATAAATGTATTGGATCACAAAATCTCGTCGGTCTACAAAAATGTACAATACCATAGTTTATAGCTTATTTGCATGACAATAATACTCCAGTTCACGTTTAAACTAATACATAGCTCAAAACCATCAATTCTCAATTTGTGTTTTTCCAAGTAAATTCCCAAATATTTTTTTTTCTATTTGACTTCATAGTATAACATTTATATTTTTTTCCAAAATATATATACACAAATATTCATTTTTTTATTTTATATGCAACTTAAAAATGTAGTAATAATCCAATTTTACAAAAAACAAATATAAAAACCTATTTCCAACTCATTTCATTTTAAATATGTAATAACATTTAATTCTTTACACACGTAAATAATACCATAATATAGAAACATTAAAGTTAACTAATATTTTTGCAAAATATTTTCATGTCAAAATTAATATATAAGCATTTAATAACCCAATATAATAAACTCTTTTCCATATTATTTTTCTAAAATTCAATTCACAAATAAATTTTATCATACTTATATTTATTCATTTTCTCTTAATGAAGTTATTTTCAATCATTTCATGTCTTAGGAGGTTTTAAAAAAATTCTCAATTTAACATTATCATTCATAATATATTTTTAATCTTTAGCACATTCACTAAAGAATTTATTAGAGTTATTCTCATCAAATATATTAATCATAAAAATCTACTTATTACTTTACTAACTTTTACTGTGAAGATTTTGCATAAATCTATTTTATTTCTTTCTTTCAAAATTGCCAGAATCTATCGGCTTCTTTTCCACTTGTCCAGTTTCGGTGTCTATTCCAATATCACGCCTATTAATAAACAAATTTCAGTAAATTTCTAAACTATAAATAATTATTACTTGCAACATAAATCAATCTACTTATAAAATATCAAACTCTTTTATTTACTGATATTCTTATCTGTATTAAATCACACTATGCATATTTAACGTGTAATTTACTTTTTTGATTGCTCGATACACATTTTAATATGACCAATAATTTTTCAATAATATTTTTTTTATCTTATTTAATTTTTTCATTTTTTCTTCTCCATTATTATTTTTTCTAATTTTTCTTCTTTTGTTTTCTTTCTAATGTCCATTTTCCAAAATTTTCAATTTTTTCTATTAAAAAATTCCTATTAATTCAATAATTGCTCCAAAAAGTTTAACTTAATTTCCATAATTAATTTAACCCATTTTCTTTCATTTTCCATTACTAAATTTATGAAAAATAATATTCAATAATTTCCACTAAAATTTTCAATAATTCAGCCAAAAATTCTTTTAAATATTTCTTTCACTCAAAGAATTATTTTTCACTACCAAATAATCCAATTAATTTTATTTTCATCAATTTAAGGCATAAGTCTTCCAAAATAATTCTTCAAGAATTTGGGCATAATTAGAAAAATATTTTAAAAATTGCACAAAACTTCATATAATTTAATTCTTTTAATTTTGCATCAATTCGATCATCCACAAGCTTCAATCAACTTATTTTATATTTTTATCTATTTTTCCATTATTTCTCTACCAAACCCTAACTCGCCATATTTCCAATTCCAACAAATTCCACAAAATTCTTAAAATCAATCCAAGACAATCACCTAAATCATCTCAAATCCATAAAATAAATTTAAATCTTCTCCAAAAATTGTTTTTCTCTTCACCCTATTTAATCCTCCATATTTCAATGACTTGAGTAGTGATATTTTGAGAAGTTGAAAATGAAACAAAAATTTCAAGAGTTCATCTGTGGTAGCGGGCCAACTAGGGAAGAAGAAGAGAAGTTTTTCTCTTGATTTTGTTTTGTAGAGAATTCTAGAAAATAAATATGTTCCCCTATATAGTTTAATTAAAAATTAATTAACTCTAATTAACTCTTAATCTCACACCCTATTGGCCATTAGAAAAATTAATTAGTCATTAATCTTAACAAGTTGCCTAATCATCTCTTGATTAGTGTTGACTTAATTAAATTTTTACCAATCATAATTTTTCTTCAATTAATTCATGATTTAATTTTAATTCACCAAGATCCAATATCCAGAAAATTTAATTCCATCAAATTAAATATATCAAAAATTATAAAATAATTGTCTCTTCAAAAAAATCTCTTCGATTTTATAAAACGACATCTAGTATGAAACTTGCATTTTTACAGTTTAATTATTTTTTTAATTTGGTCCATAAAAATTCATCTAAATTCCGATCTTCAAATTATAAATTTTAAAAAATTTTAGAATCGTATTGTGATAACATCGGCATTATTGCAATAGAGAACGCATATCGCTAACTCCCAATAAAAAATTTGATCGTAAATCTGCATCGGGAGTTGTATTTCCGCAAATTGAAGTATGTATCCTTAAAATCTTGCCTTATAACTCCACTTTTGGCTTTGAAATAATATTCTCTACACTTCGATATGCTTAAATTGAATTTCCACTACCAGATGAAAACTTTGTATTTATGGTTCGTCTGTTGCCTCGATTTGCATGTCAAGCACGAAATCACAACAAATCATCAAACTAATTTTGTATTCATATAAAATATCATAATACCATTTTAAATTAAATTACTCATACTTATATGTATGTACTTAGACTCTGGTTAGTATGCTTCTATACTAAGAGATAGACGACTGTATTATGCGTATACGGTCAGAGACTTTATTATGAATGTAACAATTCTCCCCCCTTAAGAGATTTTATCTTCAAAATTATATCTGCTCAGTAGCTGTTGAGTAGTAATAAATACTTGTTCTGGGCAGCATAATTGCAAATCATTCTTCATATGTTAAATATATCCATTCCTTTGTAACTTTTTTCCAAATAATTGGAAGAAGGCCTTTAAATATAAACAAATGGAACACATTTTGAATTGTATCCCTTTCAAGAGATAAGATCAATTGGTTAGTTATTGATTTTACTAATACCAATATTTATAAGATCCCGTGACCCTGAAATTTTACTTGTCTTTCCTTCTAAATTGGTCCACCACCTTTCGAGACTGTACTCCCAGAAATAATTTATCACTAACTGCGAACTCTATGTCTTGATATTTCAAATTCATATATAACTTTTACTTATTGCTTGCTACCTTGAGTATGTCTAGATCATCTTAATCTTTTCTACTATCTACTGAACTAAATCTAGTTCAAACAATTAAAAATTTATGTTTCTTTTTGTATAATACTTCAAATGGAGCTTGTCTGATAGTTGTTGTTATAGGTAAATTCCATCAGTGACAAATATCAATTCTCAACTTCCCTTATTTTTAGTCATACAACTTCATAGTGTATCTTTTGACCATTATATTTTTTGCTCCGATCCACCTTAACGTAGAATGTACAAATGTGATTACTTATTGATAATTACCTAAGTATGAAGATTGGTTGCAATTATTTTTTAGGCAACTAATATTTTTCTTCCTTCTATTGGTAAGCTAGATCTCTAATAATAATAACTTATGTGATATTTTCTTTTTCATAACCAACTATAATAATAATCCTTCAAATATTATTACATTTGGTTATTGTTAGGATGCACAAAATAAACTAATATGTAAATCTCTTTTAAGGTGTCTTGCTTTCATTCTGACACATTAAGCTCACAGAATCTGCCTCTGCAGTATATACCACCATCTACTTCCGCTTAATATTCAGTGCTCTCCTTCTTAGAAATAACTCCCTAAATTTTCACGAGCTTAGGATCCTATTTCTAAATTCTCTTGATACTCTGAAACAATTTAGGTTGACTCTTGAACTCCATAATTCAAGGAAAAACAAAATTATAACTTTTCTTCATTGAATACTAAAGCATCTAACTCCTTCTAGAATTCATGTCACTTGCTAGAGTCTTCGATCCAAAATATCTACCACCAAATTAATCTTCTCTAGTTGATAGTAGATCATACAATTGTGATCCTTAAGCAATTTTAATTACTGCTTGTGTCTAAATCTGAATCATTCGATGATGGGTAGTACTTCAAACTCTTTAATTTGTAAATTCATAACATTTATATCCATATAAATAGTGTCATAAGATGTTCAAGGTGATTGCATTTACTGCTAACTCTAATTCATGTGTTAAATATTTCTGCCTAAATAGCTTCAACTATCGGGAGGCATAAGCAATTATTCTGCCCTTTTGCTTTCGTACATAACTTAATTCATCTAAAAAGGCACCTTTTGTGTAAGTGGATTGTACCAAGGCTAATGAACTTCTAAATATTTGGTTCTTTAATCCCCACTAATCAAACATCTATTTAATTATTGTAATTTCACTTTCCCCTAAAATAACCATATCATGGGGAATAGTTATCGGTATGAATCTCATCACCATTCATTTGCACCAGTTGACTAGTTTAAGATAAATTCCTATCTTCATTATATTCTGAGTTAGCTTCCATTCGAAAATAATTTTTATTTTACTATGATCTATTCCTATCCTTTCAATTAACATAATATGAGTCAAAAAGTTAACTTTCTCTAACTACAACTCACATTTTATCAATTGCACAATCAAGTTTTTTTCTTAATGAGATTTTAAAACACAACTTTCAAAAATTATTCCCATTTCTCCTAATCTTTGAATATATTAGAATATTCTTAATGAAAATTATCACAAGTAATTCTAGATATAATCTAAAGATTTAATTCATTAGCTCTATAAGCACTACAATTGCATTCGCATATTCGAATAATCATTATTAGGAACCTGTAATGGTTGTAACAATCTGGAAGTTATCTTGGGTGCATATCATTAATTTATTTTACACAATTGATACCCATATTTGAGATCTATTTTAGGGAATAACCCTACACTTTTTAATGACATATACAAATTGTCAATCTTGAATAGTCGTTGACTATCATCCACCATCACCTTATTTAGTTGTCTATAATCTAGATAATCTCCATAGAATATGATTATTCTTTATAACAGTACTTGTGTGTCCAAGATGACACACTAGGCCTAATGAGTCCCTATTTTGAATAGGTAAGAGTTGTTAACTTCCAAATATTACCCCTAGTTTTCGTAACTCATAACCATGATTCATTCTTTTCATTATCAAAGTAGTATTCATTTTGTCAACTTCCTATTACCACTTTTTTTCTATTCCATATTGTTTCTCTAAAGGTTTATATCATACCTTAAGAAAGCTTGTTATATAGTTTTTTTGGATATAGTTTAGAACAATCATACCCCTTTATTAAATTATCACCTTCACTATTTTTGCTTGCAATATATCCTTAATCTTAGGTAGCATTATGTTTTCAAGAAAAAATTTAAATTTTGCATATTTGGAACTCAATGGTTCAATCATATATTTTATTTTGTTCTCTGTTATCTATGAATCTATATAGTATTTCTCTTTTAATCCATTAGGGTTACATTGTGAAAGTTCCATAACATAACATTCTTAAAACTTATTTACTTAATGTCCTATAGTTCTACAATCACAAGGTTAGTCTAACCTTCTTTTAAAAGGTCAAAATCTGATTCTGAATCACTATTTCCATTATCATGGTAAACTCCATTAATATGTAACTATAGATATTTAAGATAGTAACTTCAAATTCCCCCCTTATGTCCTTTAAGGAATTCATCATTATTAAGGTTTTATCACACTTACTTGCAAGGAATAGCAATTCACCTTTGAGCGTAGTTACTTATCAGAACTTTTCATGTTATGCTAATGCAGAAACATATGCATATGCATGCTTAACTCTACCCTTTTTTATCCTATAGCCATCTAAACCTTGCTTTGATACCAACAAATGTAACACTTCTTTTATCTAATAGTAATCCTATCAGGTATAAGGGTGTTCCGACAACAATTCACTTTCTAGGGAGCCTGCTCAGGACTTACTACCAACTTAAATTAACCTATGCACAATATACATGCATAGTTTATTTTTTTAATAAAATCATAAAGATTTCAAACTTATTAACAATAAGTTTCAAACCAAATTTTTTTCTTTTAAGCTACAATAATAATGTTCTTTATTCGCATGACATGTCTTTCATAAGTACAAATACTTCTCTTTTGGTGAGACCCTTAGATCAATTACTTCATGTTTCTAAAGTCCGCTTTTGTTTTTGACTCTAGTACCTGTGTGAGAGAAAACACTCCTACACTGAGTTTACCTATTTAGTGGTGCAAAACTTTACAGTAGTATTCATTCAAAAATTAAATAGGTTTAATTATATATTTGGACTTCTTATTTATAATAATTGTTGAACCTTGAAGGGTATTTCTATCATTTTGATGATCAAAAATAATTGGGCAATAAGGAATTTAACCACATTTTGTGTTCTAAGTGTGTTAGACAAGTTACACATTCCTAAGACCATGAAATAAGTTGATTAATATTGTTTAAAATTCAAAAGAAAGAAAATTAGCAAATATTCACACCCGTGAATAATGTTACGCCCATGTAAAGAATATCATAAAATAGCAATTCATGCTTGTGGCTCATAGAGTAATGCCTGTGAATGAGTTGGTGCCCTGACTGTTCATTCAAATGTTCATGACAGTGAAACATTGGACCACTTATGAAGTTTGGTTAAATCACGCTCATGACGAAATGTATCACACCCGTGAAAGACCTCTCATTTCTAGACAAAGTTGGTCACAGTCAGCTTCACCATTTCATTCATGACTATGAAGAAATTCACACTCGTGAACATTAAGTTACGCTTGTAAACTTAGAAAGAGAAAGTTGTCAGGCGCAAATGGAAAAGTGGTTGAATGACTATTTTCACATTAAATGCATCCCAAACGGTTATATTTGTTAAGAAAATATAAATACAATATATTTATAACTTCCAAAGGTTAGATAACAAGAAAAATGTGCATTCAATCTTCTAATCTTGTATAACCTTATGCATTTAATTAATTCCACCAATCTTATATTTTTACCTTGTAAGAATTATAATTGTTTAGAATTGTTGAGTTTTTTGGTTGGTGAGTGTTTCATTCTTATAATCAATTACTCAAAAGTGAGTTGGATTGTGAGTGAAACACTTAGAATAGTTTTTTTATAACCCATAAAAAATACAAGGATTTGGTTGTTGTGTTAGCCATTAAAACACAGTAATTTTTTGGGTTAGGTGTTAACCAAGAAAGTAAAATACCATAGTTGGGAATGTGTTAGAAAAAGCTTCATTTGTAATACTTTGAGTGTTAATGAATCACCCGATTGAGATTGGGTAGAGGAGTAGGGTTCGTTAATACCCGAACCTTTATAAATTTTGTGTGTCAAATATCTCTTTATCACTCACTAATTATTCTTTAGTAAAATTGCTTCAAGATAAGTTTTTATTTACCAACCAATTCAACCCCCCATTTTGGTTATTATTTCTAGCAAAAATTGGGGAATAGAGCTAAGTTTAGCATTCAAGCTTAATAACCACTAGTAAAGATCAAATGATGGCCAATGAAGGATTTCATAGTTCAAGCCCTTATTTGATGGAGCTAACTATGCAAATTGGAAATTCAAGATGGAGGTCTATCTTATCAGTGAAGGAGTAAATGTTTGGGAGTCCGTTCGAAAAGAATGGACACTTTCAACAAGAACAAACTCCAAAAGAGAAGAAGAGATCATCCTAAGAGATGATTGGACTGAAACTCAAAGGATTGTAAATGACAAAAATAAGAAAGTTATGACAATCCTACTAAGCTCTTTATCCCTTGAAGAGTGAGGTAGGATTCAACATTGTCTTACTGCTTATTCCATTTGGAAAATATCAGAGAATTACCATGAAGGCACTAAGCAAGTGAAGTCCAAGAAGGTTTAACTTCTTATCACCGAGTATTAGCTCTTCAAGATGAAGCCAAATGAAACCATAACCGAAATGATCAAATCTTCTTGCCATTGTTAATGGTACGAGGAAGTTTGGAAAGCACTATAGTTTGGAAGACATAAACAACAAGATTTTAAAGAGTCTTCCAATGAGAGATTATGACTCAAGGGTTGCGGGTATATAAGAAGCTAATGAAGACTTGAGAGTAATCCCCACTAATGTGCTAATTGGTCAACTTCTCACTCATAAGATGGCTTTAGTAAGGAAAAAGGAGAATGAAGGAGTAAAGGAGAGGAAAAGACCCTTAGCACTCAAAGCATTAACTTTCTCGCCTATAGTTGAAGACCTTCTTAGTGTTGAGGAGTTAGTTGATGAAGGAGATGAGAAAATACCTTTACTTTCAAGGAGGATCAAGAGATTGATCACCAACAAGTATGACTCAATCAATAACTACAAGCATGGAGCCTCAAGATTCCCTCATAGAAACTTCTCATCTAACAAAGGCAAAGAGGAAGTCAAGTACTATAAGTGTGGGAAAAAAGGGCACATTAGATCAGAGTGTCCCATGGTCAAGAATTACAAGAAAAGAACCAACAAAGGAGATGAAGAAAAGGTCACAAAGCCACTTGGGATGATGAAACCTCAACATTCGTTAAAGAAGAAGAAGATGAGGTGGCTAACTTATGCTTCATGGTTATTGAGGATAACTCCAATGATAATGTATGCTTTACATCCTAACCTTGTGATGACTTATGTGATTTAATTGATGATGATGATGATGATGATATAGTTGAAGTATTAAATCTATAGATAGAAAGATACAAAATGAAACTTGATCTTTATAGAAAAAATAACTCTAAACTTAAAAATGATTTTAATAACCTTCAAAAGTTAGTTGAAGAGCTAAAAACCTCAAATGACTACTTAAAGAAGTCATTGGATAAGTTTTCATCAAAACCTTCAACCAATTCTCTAATAAAAGAAAACAATGATTCTAAAAATGAGGTTGAAGAGTTTAGAAACTCTATCTCAAAATTTCACAAAGGGAATGAGAATTTGGATACCTTAATTGTATCTCAAAGACCTCCCTTGATGAGACATGGCTTAGGCTTCAACAGAGCATCATCATTTACCCCACCTAGAATTATATTTGTTAAATCTAGCACACTACAAAACTATACTATTGAGGTAATAACCCTAAAGGCTAATGGTAAAACAAACACAAAACCCTCTACTCAAAAGAAGAGTAACCAAATGTCACATGGCCCAAAAGGGAAACCTCAAAAAGTCAATCATGATTTCTTATAAAAGAAAATTGCACCAAGGAAAGCACCCACCAAATATGCATATTTATGTCATTGTGCACACATTGTTCCGAAAAAGATTGTAAAGCCTAAACATAGTGCAAAGTGGTAAATCATATTTAAATCTAAATAATGCCACTATTGCAAGAAGCTTGGGCATATAAACAAATATTATTTTATAAGGAAGGCAAATTGGGAACCATCTAGTGTTAACCCCCAAGGACCCAAGTTCATTTGGGTACCTAAGAACCAAACCTAAATTGTTATTTTATAGTTATGCCTCAAGTCCATATCAAATGAAAATGCTTGGTTAGTGGATAATGGATGCTTAAGGCACATAAAGCCTTTTCACTCAAATCAAAAGAATTGATGACGGTAAGGTAACCTTTGGAAACAATGCCAAAGGTAAGGTAATTAGCATTGGCTCAATTGGTTTAAATAATGCTTCTTTAATTGAAAATATTTTACTTGTTGATAGCTTAAAGCATAATTTATTAAGTGTAAGTCAAATATGTGATAAGAAAAATTAAGTCATTTACCTCTAATGAATGTCTTGTGACCACCCCTAATGGTCAAGAGATGTTCAAAGGAGATAGAAATGACAATATTTATATAATAGATTTACACAAGCTATCTAACCTTTCCTCTAAATTTCTTATCAAAATTAACAATGAATCTTGGCTATGACATAAAAAGTTTGGTCATACAAGTATGAATTTAATTCAAAGTCTTAGCAAATGAGAGCTAGTGGATGGACTCCAAAAGTCAAATTTACAAAGGATAAGACATGTGAACCATGTTAAAGAGAAAAATAACACAAACCATCATTTAGGTGTAAAAATATAGTAAATACCTCTAGACCTTTACAATTTTTTCATCTAAATCTTTTTGGAGCTATTAAAGTTGCTAGTTTAGGAGGTAAACACTATGATTTTATCATTGTTGATGATTATCTAGATTCAATTGGGCAATTTTCTTAGCTCAGAAGAGTGATGCTTTTGAATTCTTTAAAAACTTTGACAAAAGAATTCAAAATGAAAAAGGGTATTTTATTTCTATAATAAGAAGTGATCATGACAAAGATTTTGAAAATGAGAATTTTGAAATTTTTTGTTTAGAATATGGTATTTCTCATAATTGTTCAACTCTTAGAACACCTCAACAAAATGGGATTGTTGAAAGAAAAAATAGAACTCTAATTGAGATGGCTAGAATAATGCTTCATGAGTATGATTTACCAACCTACTTTTGGGCCAAAACCACTAATACTGCATGTTATATTTCTAACCGAGTTTTCAAAAGGTCAATTTTAAACAAAACCTTTTTCGAGAAATGGAATGGAAGAAAACCCTTCATCTTATATTTTAGAGTATTTGGAAGCAATTGTTTTATATTAAATACCAATGATAACTTTGAAAATTTTGCTTCTAAATTTGATGAAACTATCTTCTTAAGATAGTCCATAACTAGAAAAGCTTATATAGTCTTTAATAAAAGATCATTAGTTGTAAAAGAGTCTATGCGTGCTATTTTTGATGAATGTAGTAAACTTGATCTTGTGAAAGGTAATGCTCTTGATGATATTATAGGTACAATGGATAAGATTGGTCTTGATCATGAAGAGGATGGTGAGACCTTAAAGAGAGATAATGATGATGATCAAGAAGAACAACAACAAGAGGAGCATTCAGATAATCTACAACCTCATGCTCAAGAGCAAGGCACCCAAGGGATTCAAAAGAATGGAAATTCATAAGAAACCACCCTATGGAGAAAATCATTGGTGATCCCACTAAGGGTGTAAGTATTAGTCGAATCTTAAATTTTTAGATTCTAATCTTGCTTTTGTCTCTCAAATTGAGCCAAGAAATATTAATAAGGCTTTTAGTGATAAGAGTTGGGTGATTACTATGCAAGAGGAACTCAAACAATTTGAGAGAAATAAAATTTGGACCTTAGTTTCAAAACCTAAGGACTATCCAAGCATTGGTAGTAAATGGGTCTTTAGGAACAAGTTAGATGAGCAAAGTCATATAACTAGAAATAAAGCTAGATTGGTTGCCAAAGGGTACAACTAAGAGGAAGACATAGATTATGATGAGATCTATGCTCCAGTTGCTAGATTAGAAGCAATCAAAATTCTTTTAGCTTTTTCATGCCACATGAAATTTAAACTTTTTCAAATGGATGTCAAAAGTGCATTTTTAAATGGTTTTATAGAGGAGAAAATTTATGTTGAAAAACCTCCTGAGTTTGGAAGCCATACACTGCCAAATCATGTATTTAAACTCATTAAGGCCTTATATGGTTTGAAATAAGCTCCACGAGCTTAGTATGAAAGACTTAGTGCATTTCTTTTAGAAAATAATTTTTCAAAAGAACATATAGACACTACTCTTTTCATTAAAAAGTACAAGCATGGCATATTACTTATTTAAATTTATATTGATGATATATCTTTGGATCTACTAATGAATTGCTTTGCTAAGAATTTTCTAAGTGTATGACTAGAAAATTTGAAATGAGCATGATGGGAGAGCTCAAATTATTTCTTGGTCTTCAAATCAAATAAAGCAAGGATGTCATCTTCATCAACCAATCCAACTACACCAAAGAGCTATTAAAGAAATCTAGAATAGAAGGATGTAAGAATGCCAAAACTCTAATGGGCACATCAACCAAATTGGGCAAAGATGAGAAGGGTAAGGCTATAGATGAAAATCTTTAAAGAGGTATGATCAAATCTCTTTTATATCTTACCGCTTCTAGACCTGATATAATGTATAGTGTATGCTATGTGCTAGATTTTAGTCATGTCCTAAAGAATCTCATCTATATGTTGTGAAAATAATTTTAAAATATATTCATGGCACAATGCACTTAGTCTTATGGTACCCTAAAAACACTTCATTTCATATCATTGGTTTTTTGGATGTCAATTCTTTCAGTAGTCTTCTAGATAGAATAAACACATATGGAACTTGTCACCTCATTGGTGAATGTTTTAGTTTTTTAGTTTAGCAAGAAACAAGTTTCAGTTGCCTTTTCACTACTAAAGTAGAATATGTAGCAGCGGGTTATTATTGTACTCAAGTTCTTTAGATGAGAAAATAACTTAAGAATTATTGTCAAGAGCTTGATCACATTCCCATCAAATGTGGCAATACAAGTGCTATAAATCTTTCTAAAAATCCCATTCATCATTCTATGAGCAAACACATAGACATTAGACATCATTTTATAAGAGATCATGTCCAAAATGGAGATGTTGTGTTAGAATTTATTGATACAACCAATCAATTGGCTGACATTTTCACCAAGCCTCACAATGTTGAATTTTTTTTTTTATAAAAAGGAGCTTGGCATGCTTGATGGGAGCACACTATCTTAAATTTTTTAACAAAGAATTGCATTCACTTTGCTCACTTGAATAATATGCCTTGTGTATCTTTGATGTTTAATTGTGAATCTTGAGTAATATTTCATATATTTGATGATTTGTATGTCCAAATAGTGTGATGAATGTTTATTTTTATGAAAAAGCATGCTTAATTTTCTTAGAAAGAAATAGTGTATCATATTTTTGTTAAAGAAGTGATCTAAAGACAATCACCTTTAACATTTATTGTACAAATTTATTTGATTAATAAAAGGTTTTTCATTAATTTGATGTTCATTTGATATATGAATTGATAGTGATCTTAAATCAATTAATAAAGTCTATGATACATAGCATAACATGAAGGAAATTATGATGAGATCATGATATTGAAATTTTTATCATGTATAATTATGTTAGTATATAAATTATCCCTAGTCATAGGATTAATGAGATGAGATATTATTAATCCGGATAGACTAGCACATGTATACTCATTGATTGGATTAAGCAGTAGATCTCATAATCTTAAACAAGAAATGTTTAGAGTTAATATGTGGATGCTTGCTAAGTGTAGCTAAGTACATTGGATGACCTACTATGAGACAATCATATGGATCATCTATTTATATGTCAATTATAGTCTCATCATAGCAATGGCGCAAGTATCCTTAGACCTGAGGTACTCAAGGATATCTTTGATACTGATTCTATATTTTGACACTATTCCTTGTTACCTCAGGGAGGTTGCTTATAGGGTGGTGATTGGGTGCAACTTGAGGTATTCGAAGGTAATTGAGTAACCAACAAAGAATTCACCACTCTTGATAAAATGAGTGTATGTAACATCCTTGATCTTCCCCCACATGCATTTCATTGAACATAAGCATCTTGCATACAATTCAATTGAACAAATGCATTTCATACGTATTTTCGTAGGAACAAGTTTATGACACGCACTAGCTACGTGTCCTAGCATTTGACACTTGTATCGAGTAGCACATGTGTACTTATAATCTATATTAGGATTATGAAGTATTAGAAATGAATTGAATAAGTGACCAAATTAAAGTAAGCAAAATGATTAGATTAAGATTAGTAAACATTTTGCATTGTTAATTTAGTTAAACCGGGCCAAAAGATTAAGCGGTATTATTGTGTAGATTAGTCGAATTATATATATATGTAAATAATAATAATAATATAGATAAAATAAAATGAAAATGAAACAAAAGAGAAATAGAAGAGAAGAGAAGAGAAGAGAAAAGAGAAGAGAAATGAGAAATGAGATGAGAAATGAGATGAGAAAAAGATAAAAAGACAAAAACATAAATCTGCCTTTATCTTCATCTTTCCCATTTATGCCTCCTCACTTCAGCCCCGACTTCTCCTTCATTTTCCTCAATTTCAGACTTGAAATCTTCCTTTTTTTACCTAGTTTTTTCACCAAATTTATCCCTTGCAAGTTCGTCCTTGGTAAGTAATCAATTCTTATTGCTTTAGGGTTGATTTGAGTTGCTTAGGTTCATTAATAGACACTGTTTTAAAACCCCATTTTGATGCACATCTAAATTGATTCTGGACAAGTGTAAAACAAAAACATTGTTTCTTTATGTCTTATATTTATGAATATGTAAACGGTGTTTCATGATTTGGTTTATAAAATTAGATATCCTCTTCGTACTGAAACTGGTCAGGGTGTGAACCCTAACCAAGTTAGCTACTGTGTGATTTGATTTCGAATATGTTAAAGCCATTATTTGAAGTATCTCAAAACATAAAAGTTGTATATATATGTGTTATGTATATTTATACCAAAATTCAGGTTCATAGGTCTTGTAAATATTTAGTTATGGTGAATGGAACCATGACTGTTCCATGGTCTGAACTGCCTACTGAGTGCCCTGGGTAGAGATAGAAACTTGTTTGGATAATTTGAGCTCGTTAGAGCTAGATTATGTAAATGGTAAAAACATGAAATTTATAGGTATATGTCTTATATAAAATTTGGTACTAATTTCAGCTTAATTGGGTATGTATAGACTAAGTTATGGTCTTTATAAGTAATACTGGTCCGGAAGCCAATTCTGTTCTGGACCAGTGAAATGTTTCTTATGATTTGAAGACCTTAGAGGCATAATTGATAAAAGGTTAAAACATGAAAAATGTTCCATATGAACCCATATAAGTTTCTGTAAATTTTAATTAAAATATGAGTAATATATTGTATGTTATGATGAATCCAAAGGAGTACCCTGAAACTGCCTAAAGGCAGAAAACAAGGCAGAAAACAAAACACTCTTAGAAATTCCACCAAATATTGTACAATGATCCAATTGGTCTGAAATTTTAATATGTTCTATAGTTATATGTTCGTTTTAATTAGGAACAATAATCAGATTAATTGGTCAAGTATAGAAAAAGTTATAGGCTAAACAGTCCCATAAGGTCACACTGCCTCATAGGAAAAATCTTAACTATTGACATGAACAATGCATATTAATTTGTTTAAGCCACATTAAGTCTCCCTAATCATGAGTTAATCAATTATGTTTTCATATTAGGCTCTCAACATATTGGAGACCCACAAGGAGCAGATAGACAATAAGTTAGGGGTCGGAATCAAAGGAGAACGGTGAGTCTAATTATCGATTGAATTCTTTAGTGCAAATGAATGTTGCTTGCTATGTGACTCATATGATTGTTATGATTGGTACTTGATAATGTAGTGATGGATAATTTGTGACATTGTGGTACATATAAATGGTATACTTGTGGTATATTTGAAGTATATGTTTGACATATGTGATATATATACATGGTATATGTATAGTATATGCAAGGTATATGTGTGGCATATGAGGTATATATGTGGTATATGTATATTATATGTGATAAGATATAATGGTTGATGAATGCTTAAATACAAGTGCATATGCATATGGACTAAAAAGGCATTGTGACTAGTTAATCGATATTATAAAGCAAAAGAAGAGGCCTATGGCCCAACAAATGTGCAAAGCAAAAGAAGAGGCCTATGGCCCAACAAATGTGCAAATGAAACAAATGATCAAGTTAGCTAGCAAATGCAAATGCAAATTTTCACATGGAAAATGTTCACATGGAAACCCGGGGCAATGTCTGTTTAACTTAGTCACAACAAAATGAAATAAGCAAAGCATTTGCATACATAAAGAGTAATGATTATATGTTTCAACTTTATTAATACTTATATGATACTGATGAATGGAATGGAATACATGGTATATATTGGATTGGTGATTTATTACTATGAGTTGTTTGGTACTTTAGAGCTCATTGGATGGTTATTCTCACTGAGCCGCAACTCATCAATTTGCATCATTTTTCAGGTAAAGAAAAGTGATAGCTCATTTTGAGTAGTGTATAGAAGACATGGAGCACAGGTCATTGGCCAAGCCTCATCACTCTCTCTCTTTGCATTCCACACAAGCATAAAAACATGTCATCTGTATTTTGGACTTATATGCTTGAATATGTATTATCACTCTAAATTAGTTTCGAGATGTACAAATGGAAACAACTCGTAATCTTTCGGATGGGAAGTTTATGTTTTAATATATGTGATATATCGTGTTGTGGTTTTAATGTTGATTTGCAAAGTCAGTGAATAATATTATAGGATATGAAACTTGCAAGTCATTGAATGAAATTATAGGATGTGAGACTTGCAAAGTCATTAGTTGATTTTACAGGATATGATATGAAAAAAAATTTACTACTATTGTTATCAGGGTATTTTCTCTTTTCAACATGCAGTATGTGATTATTTGATACAGGGATAGGTTATACTTAAATGCATATGATGTGGTGTTACAGTGTATATCCATAGCCTCTTGTCTGGGTCATTACTCGAGAATCTCTAATCGAAGTGGAAATATGATGAAGATAGTCTTCAATGATATATCTAATAGAGAAATAAGCCTCATGGATAAGAACTAACATTAGTTGGGCTAGATGTGATGTAGTCAGTCTAGTGAGAGTGGACATATGTCCATACTCTAAACCATATGGGGTGTTGCCTAGAAATTGAACCAAGAAGGGGGGTTGAATTGGATATTAAAAATTTTAACTTTTAAGTGCGAAATGAAAAGTTAAGTTGAGTAGGGATAGGAAGATTTCACACAGGAATTTTTATAGAGGTTCGGATGTTAACAAACCCTACTCCTCTCCCCAATCTCAATTGGGAGTTCACTAACATATTAAGTGTTACAATGGAGTTTTATAAGCTCACTCCCAACTATGGTGTTTCTAACAATGGATCACACCTAACCCAGAAATCCATTGTGTTTTAATGGCTCACACAATAAACCAATTCCTTGTGTTTTAAAGGCTCACACAAATAACCCTTACAAGTGTTATCCTCTTAACCCAAAATACCCAAACTCACTTGAGTAGAAGATTACAAAGAGAAACACTTACAAATCTATAATGCTCAGAGAATGATGAGCAAAAATATTTTCACAGAGAATAAATGTTTGTTTTGAAAATATCAAATGCACAAATGGCTTACTACAATATTTTGATTCGAAGTATTAGCTATTCTCTTATTTTGGATTCATAAATGACTTACATTTATACTTCCATGTCATATTATAGCCATTTGATTGCATTTAATGCGAAAATAGTCATTCCACCAACTCTTATTTTCGCGCCTGACATGTTTCTCTTTCCTCTTTCACGGTCGTAAGTATGAGTGTCATGGTCATGACTGTTCTTCCAAGTCGTGACTTGAGTGGTGACTTTGGCTGTGAAGCATTCTGGAAGGATTTGAAGTGTTTGATCACGGGCGTGACATTATATCTTCACGGGCATGAACATCCTTCCTAGCCGTGGTCCAAGTAGTGACTCTGGCCGTGAAGCTCTCTGAAAGAATTTGTCATGTCTTCTCAAGTGCGTGACTTTCTTTCATGGTCGTGACTGATATGATCATTCATGGTTGCTATCATTCTTCATAGCCGTGAACTTTAAATGTTGGATAGTTAGCGCTAAGCTTCATCACGGGCGTGACATATAAGGTCACGATGTGAACATGCTATTTCTTCATTTTTTGTCTTTTTAAGGTTAGTCTTCCATTCTCCATTCTCCATTCTTGCTATCATGTTTCATACCCTGTTCAATAAACTTAGAAAACACGTATGTTAAATACATTATTGCTATTTTATTTATTAGCATAAAAATGACGGAAATACCCCTCAAGGTTCAACAATCTCCCCTTTTTTTTATGGTGACAAATAATCTAGCAATATGTGTTTTTGAGAAGTGTCCCCCTCAAAAGATGCTTAAGATAAAAAATTACTCAAGTGTAAGAATTGTAAAGAATGATGAAGTTTAGCATCAAAATATGCTTCCTAGTTTTTGGTATATGCAAGTTATATGCAAGGTATATCCAATGTATACCAAAATTTTTCCTTAAAGCAAGTTAAGTATTTTCTAAGTATATTTAAGATATATTCAAGGTATATCAAGTGCATATTCATTCATGTAACTTGCATCAAGGTATATACAAAGAATTCTTAAGGTATATTTTAGGTATATGAGCTCATTTTCATACTTGCATATTCATTTGATTCAAATAAGTATTGCATTTAACTTTAAATATAATATATTGCTAGGTTCTCCCCCTTTTTTCATCAACAAAAAGAATAACAAAAAGTAAAAACATAATGGAAAACAAAAGAAATTATATTAATATAAAAAGATAGATACAAGGATTTGAAAAGAAATTGAAATTCCAACATCAAACAAGCTAGAAAATAACATAGCTAACATATAGTCTAGCCGGACATCCTATCTCTAAGGCAAGCTACTTCCGCCTTAAGGCTCTTCATGCATGACTCCATGAAATCCTTGAGGTTCTCTAACCTCTCATCCATCGAAGCTTGCAATTGCTCAAACCGTGGTGCCAAGAGGTCAGCCACTTGCTAAGCTAAGTTCAGTGTGGAGGCAGAGGATTGTCCAATTTCCTGCTCAACATCTGGAGGTGCCATTTCAACTCAAATTCTCTTCCTCTTTTGGATTCCTTGGAGGCCAGTTTTGAAGTCATCCGAGTCATTGTCCTCTCAAATAATCTCACCAGCAGTGTTGTTGAACCGGTAATAGATGTTTTCATGTATTATACGAATAGTCGCTCCCATTTTAATAAAGGACTTGACATCTAGTCGGTCTCAAGGATGTGCTGGTATGAGATTGAAGTGGTGCTCCTTTAGCTTCAAGTACCCTAGCTTGACAGCAAAGTGAGTCACGTACCCACCAATCAGAATGTCTCTAGAGGGCTTGGTGGCAATTGATAGAAGATGGTTTGCAAACCATCGAGATAAAGCCACTGTTAGGCCTCTTTAGGCCATCTCCAGGAGAAAGAGCTCTGACTTCTTAATCGATCCATTACTGTCTCCTCTGGCAAATAGGTTAGAAACCTATGCAAGTACTTGTGCACTAGGGATCGAAGGTGGGTGCTTTTTGTCTTCTTGACGTCCCAGGTGCAGTCAAGCCCAAAGTGAGTCCATGCCTGAGTAGCATAGAACTCCACCTCACTCTCATTCAGGATACCGTCAGAGGGAAGGTTGAACATGTCTCCAAACTCTGTGGCATTGAAGGTGTTCGGAAGCTTGCAAAGTTGGAATTTTACTGTGCCGGTAGGAGAGACTTTCAGGGTACTCATTAATTCTAGAGTTGGTTCCCTCAGTGTCGGTTGATGGATATCAATGAAATCTTTCAGATGACAAGCCTGGAGTTGTTCCGACATGCTTATCTCAAGGCTGAGTGTTCTGATGGTTTGCCACTCAAATGATCGAGAGGAAAAGAGTGGCTTTTGTTTAAGAACCGAGTATCTAGGATGATAGTGCTCCTGAATAATGTTTAGAAGGTAGTCTGTGTACCTTCTTGGAGCATGAGACTTCTTTCTGGTACCTTTGGAGGAGCCGGTTTCCATTTTTGATTGAGAAATGAACTTTTGAAGAGTGAAAAATCTGATGGAAATTTTGGAGTAGAACCTAAGGTGTTTTGATTTCTGATGATGGAGAAGGTTTTTAAAGATATTTATAGATGGAATGAGTTGCTAGGGGGCCGGAATCTTCAAAATGGTATTCAATGGTGATAAATGAGAGAAGTTGGAGAGTTTGAAATGAGAGAAATAACGACAAAAATTTTTTATAGCCGACATCTTCACGGGTGTGAAAACTAAGTCATGGGCATGAAATGTCGTGTTCACGGTTTGCTGAAGAGATGTTCTACTCGTGAAGAGAGAGATGATACTATTCACAGTTGTGAAAAGTAAAGGTAATGGGCATGAATGATGAACTATCACGATGGTGACAAATGAGTCACGGGCGTGAAGTACAATCTTCACTACTTGTGATCGTGAAACAGAGCGTGACACAAAGTGTGAATGCTTCTGTAAGTTTTTGGTGGAAATGTTCACAGTCGTGAATAAGCATCACGGGTGTAAACAGAGGGTTTCATGGAGGTGATAGAAAAAGGTTATAGGCATGAAACATAGTATTCACTACCTTAAGTTGTGAAGCATGTCGTGAATCAAGTCATGAAATCTACTGGAGCTTTTGGCCATTTTGATCACGATCATGAATATATGTCACGGGCGTGAATTGCCTAAAAATATCATTAAATAAAATTAAGACTAAAGCATTTCTAAGGAGCTTCTATCCCATATAAAATATATTTCTATCAAATTATCTATCTCATATCTAAAAAGATGAGACAAAAAACACAAGATTATCGATCAAGATTTGACAATTTTGGCAATCATAAAGTTAATCCATCAATCATACCAAGCTCTCTTCTTATGAAATTAAATCTTTCCTCATTTAGAGACTTAGTGAAGATATCTGTCAATTGATTGTCTGTGCTTATAAAATCCAATATAACATCCCCATATTGAACATGATGTCTAATAAAATGATGTCTTATATCAATATGCTTACTTCTAGAGTGTTGAATGGGATTCTTAGATAGATTTATAGCACTTGTATTGTCACATCTAATAGGTATATGGTTCATACTATGACCATAATCCTTAAGTTGTTGTTTCATCCAAAGGATTTGTGTACAACAACATCCTGCTGCCACATACTCCGCTTCAGCGGTATAAAGAGCAACTGAAACTTGTTTCTTGCTAAACCAAGAAACTAAGCATCTCTAATAAAGTGACAAGTACCTGAAGTATTTTTTCTATCTAAAAGACTTCCAGTATAATCAGCATCTGAATATCCTATAATGTAAAAGGATGAATTTCTAGGATACCACAAACCTAGATGCAATGAGCCATGTAAATATTTAAAAATTCTTTTTACTACATTTAAATGAGACTCTTTAGGACATGATTGAAAGTGAGCACATAAGCATACACTATACATTATGTCAGGTCTAGAGGCAGTAAGATATAAAAGTGATCCGATCATGCCTCTATAGAGCTTTTCATTAATGCTCTTACCCTTTTCATCCTTGTCCAATTTTGTTGATGTGCTCATTGGAGTCTTGGCATTCTTGCATCCTTCCATTCCAAATTTCTTAAGTAAGTATTTGGCATATTTGGATTGGTTGATGAATATACCCTCATTGCCTTGTTTTATTTGTAGACTGGGGAAGAATTTTAGTTCACCCATCATGCTCATTTCGAATTCCCTAGTCATACACTTAGCAAATTCTTGGCAAAGCAATTCATTAGTAGATCCAAATATGATATCATCAACATAAATTTTAACAATTAGAGTATCATGCTTATGTTTTTTAATGAATAATATAGTGTCAACATTCCCTATTGTAAAGTTATTTTCTAAGAGAAAAGAACTTAGTCTTTCATACCAAGCTATTGGGGCTTGTTTCAAACCATATAAAGCTTTTGAAAGTTTAAATACATGATTGGGTAAATCATAGCTTTCAAAACCTGGTGGTTGTTCTACATAAACCTCTTCTTCTAAAAAGCCATTTAAAAAGGAACTTTTTACATCCATTTGAAAGAGTTTGAAATTCATATGGCATGCATATGCTAAAAGTATTCTTATGGCTTCTAATCTAGCTACAGGAGCATAGGTCTCATCATAATCTATTCCTTCTTCCTGATAATATCCTTTTGCAACCAACCTAGCCTTATTCCTAGTTATCAAACATTGTTCATTTAGTTTATTTCTAAATACCCATTTGTTTCTTATGATTTGATGCTCCTTGGGTCTAGGTACTAAGGTCCATACCTCACTTCTCTCAAATTGGTTGAGTTCCTCTTGCATGGCAATCACCCAACTTTCATCATTAAGTGCCTCATCAATATTTTTAGGCTCAATTTGAGAAACAAAAGCAAGGTCAGAAACTAAATGTTTGAGATGAGATCTAGTACGTACTCTCATTGTAGGATCACTAATGATTTGCTCTTTGGGGTGATCTTTTGTCAATCTCCATTCCTTTGGGAGCTCTTGCCTGTTTTCCTCTTGAGCTTGAGGTAGAGAATCATCTTGATGTGAATCTTCTTGATCATTTTCTTCTCTTCCATTTTCAAGATTAAGTCTTTCCATGGTACCTACAACATCATCAAGAACAATACCTTTCACAAGATCAAGTCTACTAGATTCATCAAAAACAACATGCATAGATTCTTCAACAGTTAATGACTTTTTATTAACTATTCTATATGCTTTGCTAGTTGTAGAGTATCCTAAAAAGATACCCTCATCAGATTTAGAGACAAATTTTCTAAGGTTATCCTTGGTATTCAATATGAAACACTTACATCCAAATACTCTAAAGTATGATATCAAGGACTTTCTTCCATTCCATAGCTCAAATCAAGTTTTTTTTAAGAGAGGTCTTTTAAAAACTTGATTTGAAATATAACATGCAGTATTTGTGGCTTCTGCCCAAAAGTAAGTTGGTAAACCATACTCATTGAGCATTGTTCGAGCCATTTCAATTAAAGTTCGATTTTTCCTTTCGACTACCCCATTTTGTTAAGATGTCCTAGGAGATGAAAAATTCTGCGATTTGCCATGTTCAAGACAAAAGCTTTCAAAGTTTTCATTTTCAAATTCTTTGCCATGGTCACTTCTTATTTTTAAAATACAATATCCTTTTTCATTTTGAACTTTTTTAGCAAAATTTCTAAAAGTTTCAAAGGAATCACTCTTTTGAACTAAGAAAATTACCCAAGTAAATCTAGAGTAATCATCTACGATGACAAAGGCATAATGTTTACCTCCTAAGCTTGCAATTCTAGTAGGTCCAAATAAATCTAGATGTAAGAGTTGTAGAGGTTTTGAGGTACTTACAATGTTTTTGGATTTGGAGGATGACTTGTGTTGTTTTCCTCTTTGGCAAGGTTCATATGTCTTGTCTTTTTCAAATTTGACTTTTGCCAGTCTCTTTACCAGCTCTCTTATGATAAGGCTTTGAATTAAATCCATGCTTCCATGATCAAGCCTTCTATGCCATAACTAAGATTCATCATTAGTAGTCACAAGACACTTAGAGGAATGGTTAAATATTTTGTGTAAGACTATTATGAAGGTATTGACATCTCTATTTCCTTTAAATATCTCTTGGCCATTAAAAGAGGTTACAAGACATTTGTTGGAAGTAAAGATTACTTTATTTCCTTTATTACATAATGGACTTACACTTAACAAGTTATGTTTTAAGCCATCAACAAGCAAGACATCTTTAATGAAATTAGTACCATTAATAACAATAGAGCCAATGCCAATTACCTTACCCTTAGCATTGTTTCCAAAGATAACTTTACCTCCATCAATACTTTTGATTTCATTGAAAAGTTCTTTATCTCCTGTCATATGCCTTGAGCATCCACTGTCTACTAGTCAAGAATTTTTGTTTATTGTAGACTTAAGGCATACCTATAGAATCACAATTCAAGTATGGTTTTTAGGTACCCAAATGAGCTTGGGTCCTTGGGGGTTAGCACATGAAGGTTCCCAATGAGCCTTCTTTATCCAGCAATGTTTATTTATGTGACCAAATTTCATACAATAATTACATTGTTTAGGTCTAAAAATGCTTTTTGGTCTTACAATGCTTTTGAATGCCATATTTCTATTAGACTGAGTTTGAGAGCAATAACATGCACAATCATGATGAATTGGTGCTTTTCTAGATGCATGCTTCTTATACATAAAGGCATGATTAGCCTTTTGAGGTTTCTTTTTTTAGGCCTACCGATACTTGATCATCCCTCTTATGTATAGCAGATTTAGTGTATTTTGTGCATTTAGCCCTTGGGGTTATTACAACAAATGTGGAGATGTGAGGTTCACTTGACTTAACAAAAGTAGTCTTGTGAGAAGATGATGATGTACCCTTAAATCCTATACCATGTCTAATTAAGGGTGGTCTTTGAGACACAATGAGAGTATTTAAACTCTCATTTCCCTTATAAAATTTTGAAATGGAGTTTCTAAGTTCCCCAACTTCATTTTTCAAAGTATTGTTTTCTTTAGGCAAGGATTTAGTTGAGGATCTTGAAGAGTATTCATCTAATGACTTTTGAAGTGATTCATTATATGATTTAAGCTTAAAGTTTTCCATTTCTAAAGCATCCATTTTGATTTTCAAATTAGAAATTTTATTCTTATAAGTATTGAATTTACTTCAATATTTCTCTAGTTCTAGATTCAATACTTTTATTAGGCTTTGCTCATCATCATCATCTTCACTATTACTATCATTATTGAAAAAGTATGAGTGAAGTGATCTTACCTTATCCGAGACGTGATCCTCTATAGCCATGAAGCATAGGTTGACCTATTCACTTTCATTGTCACCTTTTTCACTTTAAGAGCTTTCATCATCCTATGTGGCTTTGTGACCTTTCTCCCCATTGTCTCTTTGGTATTTGCTCTTGTGCTTCTTGAGCCTTGGACATTCCGGTTTAATATGCCTTTTCTTCCCACATTCATAGCACTTTACCTCCTCTTTACTTCTTTGTGCATCATTAGAAGTATGTTTGAGGTTTCTTTGCCTGAATTTTCTAGAGTTGCTCATTATCTTCTCAATAATTATTTTCATACTCCTTAAGAGCATAGCAATGTCCTCATTTGCATCATCACTCTTTTCTTCATCATCTTTAACTTCATCTTAAGATTTTGAAGTAGAGGCTTTTAGTGCTAGAGGCTTTCTTTTTTCTGGCTCTACTTCAAGCTCTCTATCTCTTTTCACTGCCATTTCATGTGTAAGAAGTTTGCCAATAAGCACATCAATATTCATGATGCTTATGTCTTCATTTGCCTCTTCTATACCGGAAACTCTTGAACCGTAATCTTTGAGAGGAAGACTTCTCAGGATTTTGTTATTAACATCTTCCAAGCTCAAGTGTTTTCCAAGTTTTCTCATGCCATTTATGATGGCTAGAAGACGGTTGGTCATGTCAGTAGTTGACTCATTGAATTTCATCTTGAAGAGCTCATACTCTGAAGTAAGAAGTTGAATCTTCTTGGATTTAACTTGCTTTGTTCCTTCATGATAGTTTTCCAATGTTTTCCACATGCTGTAAGCAATTGGGCAGTGTTGTATTCTGCCACATTCTTCAATGGATAATGAGCTTGAAAGAATTGTCATTGCCTTCTTGTTTTTGAAGTTTGCTCTTCTTTGAGGCTCTGTCCAATCATCTCTTGACAGGATTTCTTCTTCACTATCAACTCCTCTTCTAGTTGGTGGTGTCCATTCTTTCCGAACACTATCCATATATGTCTCCATTCGAAACTTCCAATAAGCATAATTTGCTCCATCAAAGTAAGGCTTGAGACTTTGGAATCCTTCATTGGCCATATCTTGATCTTTGCTAGAGCTGTTTAGGCTTTGATGCTAGACTTTGCTTTGATACCAATTGTTGCCTAGAAATTGAACCAAGAAGGGGGGTTGAATTGGATATTAAAAATTTTAACTTTTAAGTGTGGAATGAAAAGTTAAGTTGAATAGGGATAGGAAAATTTCACATAGGAATTTTTATACAGGTTCGGGTGTTAACAAACCCTACTCCTCTCCCTAATCTCAATTGGGAGTTTCACTAATGCACTAAGTGTTACAATGGAGTTTTACAAGCTCATTCCCAACTATGGTGTTTTTAACAATGGATCACACCTAACCCAGAAATCCCTTGTGTTTTAATGGCTCACACAATAAACCAATTCCTTGTGTTTTAAAGGCTCACACAAAAAACCAATTCCTTGTGTTTCAAAGGCTCACACAAATAACCCTTAGAAGTGTTCTACTTTTAACCCAAAATACCCAAACTCACTTGAGTAGAAGATTACAAAGAGAAACACTTAGAAATCTATAATGCTCAGAGAATGATGAAAAAAAAAATTTTCACATAGAATAAATGTTTGTTTTGAAAATATCAAATGCATAAATGGCTTACAACAAGATTTTGATTCAAAGTATTAGCTATTCTCTTGTTCTGGATTCATAAATGACTTGCATTTATACTTCCATGGTGAATTATAGCCGTTTGATTGCATTTAATGAGGAAATAGCCGTTGCACCAACTTTTATTTTCGCGACTGACATGTTTCTCTTTTCTCTTTCACGGTCGTGACTGTTCTTCCAAGCCGTGACTTGAGTGGTGAATTTGGCCATGAAGCATTTTGGAAGGACTTGAAGTATTTGATCACGGGCGTGACATTATATCTTCACGGGCGTGAACATCCTTTCTAGCCGTGGTCCAAGTAGTGACTCTGGCCGTGAAGCTCTCTAGAAGAATTTGTCATGTCTTCTCATGGGCGTGACTTTCTTTCTCAGTCGTGACTGATATGATCATTCACGGTTGCTATCATTCTTCATGGCCGTGAACTTTAAATGTTGGATAGTTGTCGCTAAGTTTCATCACGGGCATGAACATGCTATTTCTTCATTTTTTGTCTTTTTAAGATTAGTCTTCCATTCTCCATTCTTGCTATCATGTTTCATACCCTGTTCAATAAAATTAGAAAATAAGTATGTGAAATACATTATTGCTATTTTATTTGTTAGCATCAAAATAACGGAAATACCCCTCAAGGTTCAACATGGGGTATAAAATGGTGAAAGAAAAAAATTGCATAAAAATTGTCTATGGAAAGGTTAGCAGTCAAACCACAGACTTTCCAGTCAATTAGGAGTCATGATGTGTTGCTAGATACTGCTCATGACTTGCTTAAATTAATTATTAATTTAAGTAGCCAACATAACTGAGAATCTAATGGGTCACACACAATGGAGATGTGGAGAATGAGTAAAATAGTATTGCATAGGATCCAAACATATGAGAGAATTATTTCAGGTATGATCATGATGAGATCGTGGAAAAAATTGCTTGGGAGAGGTAACAGATCTACTAGCCAAGCCAGCTAGACCTGCCAAGTGGCAGGTCCATGCGAAGCGCGCAGTGCCATTAGGCCAATTATGGCCATTACTATTCATTCAATTTGTTTTTCTTCTCTTTTGATATTTGATTTTCTTTTTGAATTTGATTCAGATCAAAAAAATATCAAAAGGCAGAAAAAAGACATAAAAATAATTTTTTGTGAAAAATAATTTTTGAGATACAATAATTCTCTCAAGAATATATTCAAAGCTAGCACTTTGAATATTGTTCAAATCATCTCTTTTGATAGTTCTTCATATCTTTGCATAAATTATTGTTAGAGACATTCTAGTGTAGATAGTTGTGGTTTGCTATAACCCAACAAGGTGAAGATTTGAATAAAAATTAAGAAACTACAAGGTATAATTTCATACTTTTATGCTTAATAAATTAGTTTTAATGGCACAAGTATGATCTTTTATTTCGGATTTTGAATTTGTTTTCCATTGCGTTTCTGAATGTGATTAGCCTTCAAAATTCAACAGTGGTATCAGAGCCTCTTTGTGTCCATTAAAATTAATTTTAATGGAAAGTGTAATGAGATTGCACGGTTTTGATGATTTTGGATCAATAGGCTTAAAAAATTATAATTTATTAGTAAAATTTATTTTACATATTTTTCTTTCTTTGATATGATCATGAGATGATTAAAGATTATTATTTTTATTGAAAAATAGTTTGAATGTGATTCAAATAATTAATTTTTGATTTATTTCAAAAATATTGAAAATTGCATTGTTTATGGATGTGTTGTTGTTTGAGTTAATTGATGGAGCTGTTTATATTTTTCTTATAATTTTATTATTGAAAAATTATTTATACATATTGAGAATGTGTTTAAACCTCTTGAAGTATCCAATAATTAATTAAAAATATTTTAATTAATTTTTTAATATATTTATGACTTATAAAGGTTAGACAATAAGAAAAATATGCATTCAATCTTCTAATCTTGTATAGCCTTGTGCATTTAATTGATTACACAAATCTTATATTTTTATCTTATAAGAATTATAATTGCTTAAAATTAATGGACTTTTTTGTTGGTGAGTATTTCATTTTTATAATCAATTACTTAAAAGTGAGTTTGAATGAGTTGAGTTGTGAGTAAAATACTTGTAAGAGTTTTTGTGTGAGCCATAAAAAATACAAAGATTTAGTTATTGTGTTAGCCATTAAAATACAAGAGTTTTTCGGAGTTAGGTGTTAAACATAGAGAGTAAAATATCATAGTTGGAACTGAATTAGGAAAAATTCTATTTGTAACACTTTAATTATTAGTGAAACGCCCAACTGAGATTGAAAAGAAAAGTAGAGTTCGTTAATACCCAAACCTCTATAATCTTGTGTGTCAAACATTTCTTTCTTACTCAGTAATTATTCTTTGGTAAAATTGTCTCAAGTAAAATTTTTATTTACTAATCAATTCAACACCCTTCTTGGTTATTGTTTTGGACGACGACGACGACGACAACAACAACAACAACAATAATAATAATAACAATAATAACATTAGTTACCCCGAGTTAAAAATACTCATAAAAAATTGTTTATGCATTGATTTAATCAACAATATCTTATAATATTTTTAAGTATTAAGTGAATTAATAATGTCGCATAAACGATTTATAAATGTCTATTATTTTACTTATCTGTATAATTTTTGTCCTTATTTATTAATATTTCACATAAATTTTACTTTTTTCAAAATAGTGCTCAAAATTGATATCATATAGCATTAACCATTAATCATTACCTTAGTATGATGTAATTTCCTTGTCCAATATCATATCCTCATTCTCATGTATTAAAATACCCTAGAACAATTTGCTATAGGGTATCAAAGGGGTGTCACATTACATATCAACACATGATCTATAAAGATGTAATATCACTCAGCCTACAGAAATGTACAAGAGTGAAAAAATGTATCAGGTGATCTACATAAATGTACAAGATCACAAAATCTAGTCGGTCAATATAAATATATAAGATCATAATTTTACCTTATTAGTATGCCAACAATACCTTAGTTCGCGTTTAGGATAATACGTGGATTCAAAACCATCAATTCTCAACTTTTGTTTTTGCAAGTAAATTTCCAAATATATTTTTTTTCTATTTGATGTCATGGCATAACAACTATATTTTTTTTTGCAAAATATATATACAAAAATATTTATTTTTCATTTCATATAAAAATGTTATTTCCAAATCATTTTATTTAAAATATGTCATAATATTTAATTCATATCACATGTAAATAATACCATAATATAGAAATATTAAATTTAACCATTATTCATATAAAATATTTTATATCAAAATTAATATATGAGCATTTAATGGACCAATATAATAAAAGTTTTTCATATTATTTTTCTAAAATTCAACCAATATAATAAAATTTTTTCATATTATTTTTCTAAAATTCAATTGATAAATAAATTTTATCATACTTATATCTATTTATTTTCTTTCAATGAAATATTTTCACTCATTTTATACTTTAATAAGTTTTTAAAAATTCTCAATTTAACATTATCATTCATAATATATTTTCAACTTTTAGCGCATTCATTAAAATAGTTTATTAGAATTATTTTCATCAAATATATTAATTATAAAAATCTATTAATTATTTTTCTGATTTTTACTATAAGGATTGCATAAATATATTTTATTTTCTTTTATTCAAAATTGCTAGAGTCCACCGAGTTCTTTCTCGTTTGTCCAGTCTCAGTGCCTATTAATACATAAATTCCAATAAATATCTGAGTAAAAAATAATTACTACTTTTAACGTAAATTAATCTATCTATAAATTTTCAAACTCTCTTGTTTATCGATATTTCTATCGGTACTAAATTACACTACGTGTATTTAACTTATAATTTACTATTTTGGTCGTTCGACATACATTTCAATATGACCAATAATTTTTCAGTAATATTTTCTTTATCCTATTTTTTTTTTATTTTTTCTCTCTTATGTTTTCCAATTTTTTTCAATTTTTTTTCTAATGTCCATTTTCCAAAATTTTTAAAATTTTCAATTCAAAAATTCCTATTAATTCAATAATTGCTCCAAAAATTTCAAATTAATTCTTATAATTACTTTAACTCATTTTCTTTTATTTTCCATTACCAATTTTATCGAAATAATATTCAGTAATTCCCATTATTTTTTTCAATAGTTTAGCCAAAAATCTAAAAATTCACTAAAAATTATTTTATTATTTTTTCCACTTCAGGAATTATTTTCCACTTTCAAATAATCGAATTAACTTCATTCTCAATAATTTAATGCAGAATTCCTTCAAAATAACTCTTTAAGAATTTGGCTATGATTAGAAAAATTCTCCAAAAATTCCACAAAAATTTATATAAATTATTTTTTTTCAAATTTTTATCAATTCCATCTTCCACAAGCTTCAATCAACTCATTTTATATTTTTATCTATTTTTCTCATTATTTCTCCACCAAACTCTAACTTTCTATATTTCTAATTCCAACAAATTCTACAAAAATCTTAAAGGCAATCCAAGACAATCACCTAAATCAACTCAAATTCATAAAAGTTTTTTGAGAAAGAGGTTAAAAAATCTCACCTTTAATTTATTGGAATATTTGACCTCAAAATAATTTTTTTCTTCAAAAATTGTTTTCCCCTTCACCCTATTTAATCTTCATGCTTCAATGACTTGTGTAATGATATTTTGAGAAGTTGAAAATGAAAGAAAAAATTCAAGAATCCATCTATTGTTGCCTGCCAACTAGGGTGGAAGAAGAGAAGTTTTTTTTCTTGATTTTGTTTGTAGAGAATTCTAGAAAATAAATATTTTTCTCTTATATAGTTTAATTAAAAATTAATTAACCTTAATTAACTATTAATCTAACACCCTATTGACCATTAGAAAAATTAATTAGTCACTAATCTTAACAAGTAGTTCAATCATCTCTTGATTAGTGTTGACTTAATTAAATTTCCACCAATCACAAATTTTCTTCAATTAATTCATGATTCAATTTTAATTCACCAAGATATGATCTCCAAACAACTTAAATTCGTTAAATTAAATATAGCAAAAATTATAAAATAATTCTTTCTTCGAAATGGTCTTTTTGATTTCGTAAAACGACTTTCTGGTGTGAAAATGACATTTCTACAGTTTAATCATTTGTTTTAATTTGGTCCGTAAATATTCATTCAAACTCCGATCTTCAAATTATAAATTTTAAAAATCTTAGAATCCTATTGTGATCACATTGGCACCATTGCGATAGAGAATGCATATCACTAACTTTCAGTCAAAAAATTGAACCATAAATTTGCATCGAATACCGTATTTCTGTAAATTAAAGCCCTTATCCTTAAAATCTTGCCTTATAACTCCACTTATGATCTTGAAATAATATTTTCTGTGCTCTAAAATGTTTAAATCAGATTCTCAAAACTAGGTGAAAACCCTGTATTACAGTCCGGTTTGTTGCTTCAATTTGTGGCCAAACATGAAATCACAATGGATCATCAAACTATCTTTGTATTCATACAAAATATTATAATATAATTTTAAATTAAACTACTCTTACTTACATGTCTGTACTTAGATTCTGATCAGTACGCCTCTGTACTGTGATACAAATGACTGCATTGCGCATATACAGTCAAGGTCTAGATCACGGACATGACAAAACTAGACTATTCGGATATAGATTGTGAAGTATGAGCCCATTTACTCTAAGCTTAAGTAATTCTACTTATTAACTGTATGTTCTCGTTCAAACTTCTTAAGTCAATAATGGTCTCACCTAAGCTTAAGCTACATTGATTGAGTATAAGTTACTCATTGCTAGCATCTATGATCAAAGGCGCTCTTACCCAAGCTTAAGTTACATTGTCCTCATAATATAAATCTTACAGTACTATAAATCTCTTCAATAACATATCATTAATCCTATTTTAGTCCTAAATTAGAGAAATGGACATTCAACCTTTATCCTTTGATGTTCAAGTAATTCATTATTCAAGTATTCATAAGATCATGTCATAAGTATTCAAGATACTTCTAGTTCATATATCAATTACAACCATAATTTTTGCATAACATTACATATATGTAAGCCTCAAATCGTGTACCATGTCATTCTCATTTTCAATACGTTATATACATATAGTTTCTCTCACAAGTTGTATACAGTTTCTCATCATTTCATATGCAACTGGTTGAGTTATGCAAACCATAATTAATATCATCATGTTTGTTTACATGCTCACATACTAGGATTCATATAATAATTTCACTCATCACTCGTGTTATAATAACATAACATAAAATTATAAAAATTTTAACACCTTGTACCAAGCCTTAGGATTTTATGCATACTCATATCATAATATCATATCACGTATTCAGGGCTAATCCTACATTTAACATGTTTTATGTCATCATGGTTCTCATTATATCTTAGTTTTTCCATATTTTTCTCGTACTCATACTACACTCATAGATATATATTTAGTCATCCCCATCATGTTAAATTAACATAAAATCTATATATCATAATATTACTCTGCTTCACGGGCATGAAAGCCCATTCATGATCGTGAAAGTGTCTTTCATAGGTGGTTTACCCGTGAAACAAGTCCTGAACACTACTAGATTTAAAGTGCATCATTCATGGGCATGAAACATATTTAATGGGGATAAAGCATGTTATGAACTCAATCGTGAATCAAACTGTGAAAGGGTCTATTCAACTTAAACATTTCTTAGGTAATGATTCATGGTTGTGAACCCTTTGTCACATGCATGAATTTGGTTTTTTCAACATAAAAAAATATTGAAATAGAGTATTAAACACAACACATGCAATGACTCTAAAGATTGACCAATGTCAATCACTCTTATTAACATTTTAGTGCATTTCTCATGCCATAAACATGTCATTACCTCAAAGAACACATTTGAACAATAATCATACCAAAAATACCATCTTAAAACTCATTAGAATCCATGGGTAAGCACTTATGAAACATTAGCATTAAACCTCACATCCCAATGACATATAACCTTTATTTCACTCAATTACCAATCACTTAACATGCCCAAGAAACATGTTTTAGAATTAATATACATATGTAATAACCTTAATCAAAGAGTCTTTCTTGACTTCTTAAAGCTTTATCTAAGCTTATCCTCTCTTTTTTGGGGTTGTTTGTCTTTATCTCTACCATTTTCCAAACCCACAAAAATCTGAAGAATGCCTCTCCAAACTTGGTCCTTCTTTTATCTTCTCCTCAAGAACACCTCTCTTTTAAGATTACTCTTTATTTTATTTGATTTTTAGCCATTATCAATATTCAAGTTCTGAATATATTGAATGTTAGGGAGAAGATAAGATGGCGAAGATATGAGGGAAAATGAGGCATGTAAGAATGGAGAAAAAGGGAGTGAGGAGTAAGTTTGTGGCAAAGATAAAGGATGAGAGAGAGAGAAATGTGTCTTTCTCACCTACTCTTATCTGACTAGCATTCACGGTTGTGACACAACTTTCACAGGTGTAAATGTTTATGCCATGCTATTCACGGTCGTGACAAAACCATCACGGGCTCACTTTTATAACACACTATTCACGGTTATGACAAGCCATTCACGGGCATGAATCCTAGAGACATCCCAACATACATATGTTTTGCTTAACTCTTCTTACCTTTCTTTCATATATCAACTACCCTTATCATGTACTTATTCCTTTATTACTAACATATCTTACAAGGCCAAATTAATTGGTGTTACATTTCTCTCCTCCTTAAAAAATTTCATCTTTAAAATTTACCCAGTTGATAATTATGTGTCATATGATCCTTTTTACATGGTTGAACATTTGAATCAAATTGATTCAGACATTTAGGGTTTGTTGTTGTCTTTTATAAGACTTTGATATGCCTATCGTGTAACACCCTTTCATATAACTAGGAACCTTACCCAATCATATAAAAGAATATTACATTTTTTAAAACATGTTCGATGAAAACAAAATCCACTTTGCACAATGACCATGATTACTGTTTCAAAATCCATGTAAAAGAAAATAGAAGAGAAAACTAAAAAAATATTTATTCTTATTAAAAAAGTTTTTAAACCATATTGCCAACACTTATGCAAACACATATGTTGTCATTTTACATGCCAATAATTCATCTCTTAATCATTCTCAATATCAATATGTATAATTCATTTATAAATGCATTTTTTCAAACCTAGGCATGTCATTAAACAAAATCTCAATCTCCCAACATAACAATTATCTAGTTTCAAACATTAAAAAATATATTCATATCCTTGAACATGCCATAAATCGTCTTTTAATCCATTTTCTTATTCATATATACTTATTCAAAGTGTTCATCACCTATAAATGCATTTCATCTATTCTTGAGTATCATTACTCATGTTATCAATATATCCACTTACCAATGTCCATTTGGAACATATAAAATCAAGCTCATAAATACACCATTTAATGGCAAACATAACACATTTGATTCATACTCACATATTTTCATCTCAACAATCATGCATTTAACAATTAAAGCATACCAATGCATCAAATATACATTGAATGTGGTTATGTATAAACCTTAATTGAAAACGAGAGCTTCAAGAACACTTTCTAAGCCTTTTTCAAGCTCTTTCTCTCTCTTGAAAGAGAGCTTCCTCACTAACCTTAGATTCTAACATATAAAAACAACAAAATCAACATCAAAACCAATATTTTCTAATGGTTCCACCTTTTCCTATGGAACAATCATCAAGAGAGTGGTTTTCCTAATGCAAACCCTAGGTTCACCATACCCATCCTTAAACCCATAAAAAAGAAACCAAAAATTAAAGATCACGAGAAAGAGAAGTAGCTACTTACTCGAACCTACAAGTTATGGTGGATGGGGTCTCAAAATTCCAGCTTTAAGCTTTACTCCTCTTCCTCCACAAGCCATTCTTTTAGATAAACCATTTTTTTTCTTTGATTTCTCTTCAGATTCGTTATGCTTCACTTAGTTTTGATGGGTTTGAGCGAAGGAATGGGTAGAAATGAATGAAGGGCTACTCATTTTATAATCTGTGATTCACGATTGTAATGGCATAATTCACACCTAACTCATCATTCACGGGTGTGAATTTTGTCATTACTCAATATTCAGAGTTGCGAATAACTCGATTCACTGTGACTAATCATTTATGGGTGTGAATCACCTATAGATTCATTTCCTCTTTCATTTCCTCTTTCTCCCCAAAGAATTAACCCTTAAACCCAAACACTCGATAATCAACAACCTTACAACCCTGTTAACATTCAGACCCTATATTACGAGCATGATAGTACTTCCCTCTTTAAGAAAATTTCATCCTCGAAATTTCATTTAATTTTTCATCTGTAAATAGATGTGGATATGGAGCCTACATGATTCTTCACGCTCCCAAGTGGCTCATTCCGTAGTGTGGTTCCTCCTAGCACTTTTCAAAAATCACTATTTTATATCTCAACTCTTTCACTTTTCGTGCGAAACTTTCCACTAGCTCTTCCTCATAACCCAAGTCAAGTCTCACCTTGATGGATTTTTTCATAATCAAAAGCATAGAGACATGAAACATCGTGAATCTATGCTAACTCTAGAGATATAGTAAATCTATATACTACTAACCCTCTTTAGGATCTCATACGGTCTAATAAACTAAGCACTCAACTTTCCCTTCTTATCAAAGTGAATAACCCTCTTTCACGAAGATATTTTAAAGAAAGCCTTATCACCCACACCGTAATCGATATTTTTCCTCTTCAAATCTATGTAAGACCCTTGTCGATCCAATGCAATCTTCAACCTATCTCTGATAATTCGAACTTTTTTCTTTTTATCTTGCATTAACTGAGGTCCTATAAGTTTTTCTCACTGAGCTATATCCAATAGAGAGGTATCTGATACTTTCTACCATAAAATACCTCATATGGCACCGAATCAATACTGGATTGGTGATTGTTGTTATACATAAATTCCATAAGAGGTGAGTGTTTTCCCTAACTTTTCTTAAAATAAAAAACACAATACCTCATTTTATCCTCAAAAATCTGATTGACCATGTGTCTAAGGTTGGAAGGTTGGACTAAAAATAAGCCTACTACCTAAGGATTCCTAAAAACCATTCCAAAATTACATTGTAATTCTAGAATCTATGTATGATATGATAGAGAAAGGCACCCCCTGCAACCTAAATACCTCCCTTATATATAATTTTGTTAGGTTTTTTACTGGATAATATCTCATAATTCGTAAAAAGTGTGTCAATTTGGTTAATTGGTCAACCATAACCTATGCATCATCACATTTTTTGGGGTCAATGGTAACCCGATTACAAAATCCTTAGAAATTCTTTCTCATTTTTGTTTTGTAACAGTAGTTGGCTGTAACAAGCCTAAGGGCACCCAATGTTTTACCTTAACTCACTAGTAAGTCCAACTTATAGTAGTGAACTTTGTGACATCTTTCTTCATTGTTGGCCACCATTACCTTTCTCTCAAATCCTGCTACGTCTTGTTACTTCCCGGATGCATAACTTACTTGGAGTCATGGGCCTCTTTTTGTCTTAATACTTCCATGCTAGACACATAAACCTATCCTTGTAGTATAAGCTTCCATTTACCTAAACTTTGAAATATGGTCTCTCTCTTAGCTGTAAACCAATTCCAAAATCCTTATTAGCTTTAGGTTCTAATTTTGAGCTTGCTTCACCTCTTGATTTAATCTTGGCTGAAAATAAAATTTTACCAAAAACTTCCTACACAGTGCATTTGCTACCATAATAGCCCATCTCGGATGATAATCATTTATCTTGATCCTTATAGACTTGTTAATAATATAGGTACTTCATGACACATTTTTGAGTATTCTCGCTTCTTTTTTTTAGTTATTTGTTCCTTGCCTTGATGTTTAGTAACTCTTGTTACATTTTGTGTATATGATGTGTTAACTTGGTTTACTTTTCTCCGTTTCTCTAACGTACTCAAATCTCTCCCTCTTAAAGGATCTATTTAACCACTTCACCTATCCATCTTGAATTTTATGTTATCATAATCTCTCTAAGCTTGTACAAATCTAACACATAGCCCTGTTAGATTCTCTCTTTACCCACTATGTATTCACATCTCTCTTACCTTTTTATACTTATAGGTTAAAATCCATTCATATACTTAAGCCATTCATCATTAATTCATTTGATTCATGTGAGACTCCCATTTTGTGGAAAAGAAACCTTATCTACCTGTATTAGCATAGCTGTAGCATTTATTCTCATATCTTGATGACAATGGTTCATCTTTATTACTATCTCATTAGCTATAAACCTCCAAATTTCTGACTGAATATTCAATTCTCGAAACTATGCCTCAATCTTTCATCTCATTAAGAAATAGCCTCTAATTTTATCATCAAAATGACAACGAATCTTCACAAGATTTTTCACCATAACAGTACCTCCTGTGAGTTTTGAGGATTTTTGCAATCGACTCCCCTTTTATTAGCATTGTCTATTGTCTTGTACTATAAGAACTAGCCTATTATCAATAATGTTCGCGATGATGAATCAACATCCAAACAAGTTAATTGAAGCTCCTCTGTTCATCTTGTTTTACAAACCTCTTTATGTATCTTTTTTTTATTGCTCTTGGTTCCTTGATTCAAGATCTTTCTCCACGGTTACCACCATTAATTGATATGAGTGTCTACGACATAAAATTCATGTAACACCTGATTTCAACAACTCTTAAAGTTGTACTACTAGCCTCATCAATCTAGTCATTGACTCTTGTGGATTCAAAACTATCTCCTCCCAAAATTAGACTTATGTCAAAACTATATCTCTATTTGGTGTACCTTGATAAGATGTTTAGAACACATTGTCCATCTTTTCTTGTATTAACAATTTACCTTCACATCAAGATACCTCTCTCACTTAAATTCTCTATTTTCTGAGTCAATAACAAAAATAACAATCAGGTAACTCTCTACCCTAATTAGCATCATCCTCTAGCTCCCGAGAATTGTGACTAATCTCCCATTTAACAACTATATTTTATCGCCTTAACACCGTTGTTTGGTGTATATATATATATACACACATACATACATACTTATGTGTATGCATGCTTGGTCAGTTTTTACTTATGTTTTCTTGTTCTAGATTCAGAATGTCATAATCTATCTCCCTTATCGATGAACCATTTGAGTAATTATATGATCTCAAACATATCTCTGCACTCTTGGATGGAATCAAGATTCATTTCTAAATCTTAGATTACCGTGATGCAAGCCATCACATTAGGTAATCATCTCATTGCCTCTCATCATGTCTTTAACATATAAACTTTTCATTTTTTAAACCTTTTTTTTATCTCTTATGTTGAGTCTAACAATTTTTGCTCTAACTTTAACAATGTGTACTTTATGTCCTTCATATTAGGTCTTCTACCTTTTATTGTCAGCATAACTCTTAGTGTTACAAACCATCATGTAACTCGACTTGCACATTTCTATAAAGATGGAGTATCCACTTTGAATTAGTAACATGATCCTTTGTATGCCATACCACATTTCTAATATCCAAAAACTATACTCTCTTGTGTTGTTTAAAAGGGCACTAAATTTTTTGATATACCCATGCAACTCTTATCATCCACTACTTATCGACACTCGTTTAATGCCTCCATAAAATTATAGCTTAGGGGTTCCACCCTTTTCAACTTGCCAGATTGTAATGTGGATAAAGAAATCTAGTTTAAGTTTTGAAAAGTTCCACATACTATCACTTGAATTGTAACTAAAGCCACCACATCGATCTCATAATGTGTAATGGTTATACAAGTATATAAATATACTTGCTAGCACCAACTTAACTCCTATGGTTCAAGATCTTATAAAAAACTTGGCTGGTACCCTCAGCCTGCTTCCACATAAACTTCCTATTTCTACATCATATGATACTTCTCTTTGACAGAGAAGAGCCTTGGTCTGAGTCATATAATACACATCACGATTATATGATACACCCATAACCCATTTAGGTCTAGAAATGCCTAAATCTAAGATCTAATATCATTAAATATAACACCTCTTCATGTAACTAGGGACCCACCTAGTCATATAAAAGAGTATTACAAAATATTTGTTAAAACTTGTTCGATTAAAAAAAATTCACTTTGTATCATGATCATGGTGACTATTTTAAAATCCATGTAAAAGAAAATAAAAGAGAAATCTAAATAAAAAATGTTTATTCTTATTAAAAAAAATTCTATATTGGAAACCAACTGGTCTCAAGATTAAAAATAGAATCCCTAAAAATGGATTTTATAAATTTTTAAACACATGTATATCAAAATAAAAACTTCTATAGTGTATCACCTATCCCAACTGGTTTGTATCTTATGACTCTTTTTTTAAGTTCTTCTCCTCTATTAGCAATAACTATCAAAATCCCACCTACGTGTGAGAAACACTCACACACTAATTAACGTGTGTTTAGCGGTACATAACAACATACAAAATATACAATAACATACATGCCAAAAAATGTATACATGAATATATGAGTCTCAATACATAGTTTTCATCACACTTCATTTAATATAATCCATGCCATAGTTAATATCATATTTTCATGCTTTATCTCATATTTATATCACAGATATAGTATTTATGTCTCATACAACCACACAAGGTTCATAACAATTATATCCCTTAACGTCATTGCCCAAAAACTCTAGATAGGACTAAAATGGATAGGGACAGTTTACGCTTCTTAGTAAAGCCACTCAAAACACCTGTATGAGAAAAATAATAACATGCTTACATGAAATCTCTAAATGAGCTCAATGAAGCTTTACCCTCAATTATACAGGTCTCATTTCTATATTGGCCAACCTAGACTTCTTAGTACATAAACCCCTCAATGGCATGTCATCTATCATGTCCGCAATCAAGACTCTGACTGTTTACACGTATTTCGATCATATGTGAAAATTATAATTTAATATGATAATAAGATATTTAATATGAATATTTAATTGAACTAATGAATCATTGCTATTTTGTGCCATGCACACAAATCAAGGCAACATGTCGAGTTAGAAATATGAGGTCTTTGTCTGGTAGTAAAAATATGATTTAACCATACCAAAATGTAGGAAATATTATGTGAAGTCCATAGGTGGAGTTATAAAGCGAGATTTTAAAGTTAAGTGTCTGAATTGCAGAAATATGGTCTCTAGTGCGGGTTTACAACCTGATTTTCTGATAAGGAATTAGAGATATGTGTTTACAATTGCAATGGTGCTGATGTAACTGCAATTTAATTCTAAGATTTTTAAAACTGATAATTTATAAATCGGACTACGAATAAATTTTTTCAAGCATAATTTAGAAAAAAGACTAAATTGCAAAAATATAATTTTCGTACCAGTGATCATTTTGCAAAATCAAGAAAACCATTTTGAAAAGAAAATTATTTTGATACATTAACATATTTTGTAAATTATGTGTAAGGGATGTGAATAGTGAGAGGATATAAAATTACTTTTGTTAATGTAATATATTATTTTAATTAAATTATTTTCATGCCAATATATGTAAGTTTTAATAATGTATTATTTCAAATAAATATCTCGTAGCATTCCTTATTTGACCATGTACAGTAGTGTATACGGGTAAGTAAAGGTACTACAATTTTATTGGTATCAGAGTGAGATTTAGGCAATTCTAGGACAGAAAAGGGATAGAAATAGGGAAATGTTTATACATGCATATACATTGGTTTTTAAGTATTTCATAAGCATAAGTAACTACTGCTATTGCTTTCTAATGTGGGCTACTGTTATGGTTTTTAGGGTGAACGAAGGTTGAAGGTGCTATAATTGAGGGACGAAACCACTGATTCATATGAGCCGCTCAATACAGATTCTTCGTATCATCCCCAATGACAGCAGGTATCTAGGGGTAGTAACTCTTGTGATGGGAAAAAACATGCAAGTCTCACATGCAAGATGAAAGAGAGAAAGATTGCTCGAGGACATAGTTGATATTCTGTAGAGATTTGCCAAACCTCCTGTTACAGAGTTGAGGTTTGATAAGCTCCATAAACTGGAAGCCACTGACTTTTATGGCCACAAAGAAGATGATGCCACGATAGCAGAGTATTGGCTCAAGAGGACCAAATGAGTTTTTCAAGATATGGATTGCACACCAAAACAAAAGTACAGATATGCAGTGTCTCTATTGTAAGAAGGGAGTGAAGAAAAGGCCCCAGACTCCAGTTCCTCTCAGCTAAAACCTTTTCTCAGAGCAGTTCAGAGAGAAGTATATTCCTAAAGAGTATTCAGACAAAAAGAAGCAGGAATTCTTAGATCTAAGATATAATAATTTGACTTTAAGTGAGTATGAAAAAAGTACAGTCGGTTGAGTAAGTAGGCTGAAGGTATAATTAAGGATCGATTGATAAGTGTCGACGGTTTGAGAGGGGGCTAAGGACATCCATTAAAGGTAGAAGAAGTTTAGGCTTAAGAGATGAAGATAGCAAATCAGAGTCATGGAAAAAGACCTTTTCATCTGCCAGGTGCAGGGTTCTCTATGAGTAAAAGGACTAGATCCTTCAGAGGTAGATTTTAGACCGAGACTTAAAGGTATAGTGCAGTTAGTAGGTAGGGCAAACTTGTAGGCATAATACCTTCATTTGTTAGTGTTCTAGCTCTAGTAGGGGGAAGATCTATCGCATACCCCTTATGTCAGCAATGTGGCAAGAACTATATGGGAAAGTGTTGGATGTCAGTTAGAACTTATTACCGATGTGGATCAATAGGTCATTTGAGGAAGGATTACCTATATCGAAGTCAGAGCACAAAGTCTATTGGAGTGAAAGTTGTACTGACTCAGGGATCCATACCTATTAGAGGTAGAGGTAGAGACCACATGAGAAGAGGCAGGACATGATTTGTGCAGGTTAGGTCGAAGACTATGAACAGGCCAGAGAGAGGCACTATGGCACCAACCAAGACATATGCCTTGAGAGCCAAGGATAAGGAGGATGCTCCAAACATCATTATTGGTATATTCTCTTTACGTGGCTCAGATATTTATGCTTTGATAGATCTAAAGTCAACACATTCATACATATGCATTATGTCACTGGTTGGAGACAACTTAGAGACTAAGAATTTAGATTTTGATATAGTGGTGATGAATCCTTTAGGCCATAGTGTTAAAGTGAACATAATGCATCGATAACTACCTTTATTGAGTCAGGGTGAACTATATTCTACTGATCTGATAGAGCTTCCATTCCATGAGTTTGATGTTATTTTGGGTATGGATTGGTTAGCTCATCATGGTGTGGTAGTTGATTGTGCATCTAGAAAAGCCATCCTTAGGAAGGCTAGAAGTGAGGATAGGGTGGGACGGAATGTCAGGATAAGGCTACCAACTAATGTAATATCCGCTATGAAAGTTCAATGGTTGATTTGGAAGGGTAATGCAACTTACTTAGCATATGTGGTGGATACCAGGAAGGAGAGTCTAAGCCTTTAAGATATCCCTATTGTGTGTGAATTTCTACATGTTTTTCTGAAGATTTTCCTAGATTGCCACCAGATAGTTATTGTCTGGTTCCACACCCATATCTATCACATCATACAAAATGGCACCAGCAGAACTAAAAGAATTGAAAATGAAATTGCAAGAATTACTTGATAAGGGGTTTATTAGACCCAGTATTTCATTTTGGGATGCACCAATGTTATTGTAAAGAAGAAGGATGGCACCCTGCAACTATGTATAGACTACAGACAATTGAATAAGGTGACGATGAAGAATAGATATCCATTGCATGAATCAATGAATTATTCGAGCAGTTAAAAGGTACAAGAATATTCTCCAAGATAAATTTGAGATATAGGGATCATTTGTTGAAGATTGAGGAGAGTGATGTACCTAAGACAACTTTTAGGACTCGGAACAGCCACTACAAGTTCCTAGTCATACCTTTTAAACTAACAAATGCACCTGCAACATTCATGGATATGATGAATCAAATATTTAGGCCTTACCTAGATCAAATTATTGTAGTCTTTATTGACAACATTTTGGTATACTCTAGAGATCGAGAGGAGCATGATCAACATTTAAGAATTGTGCTTAAGACTTTGAGGGAGAAGGAATTGTGTGCCAAGCTGTCGAAATGTGAATGTTGACTTAAAGAAGTTGGTTTTCTCGGTCATGTTATGTCAGTTTAAGGGATCAGAGTTGACCGTAGTAAGATAGAAGCTATTCTTAATTGGAAGTCACATTGAAATATGATTGAGGTAAGGAGTTTTCTTAGGTTAGCAACTTATTATTGATGCTTTGTAAAGGATTTTTCATCGATAGGTGCTCCCATGACTCAGTTACTTTAGAAAGATGTGAAGTTTGACTGGATAGATTGGTGTCAAACCAGTTTTGATCGGTTAAAGGCAATGTTGATGGAGGTACCAGTTTGATGTAACCCACTTTCAAAAAGGAATTTGTGGTGTACAATGATGCTTCTTTAAATGGTTTAGGTTGTGTACTAAGGCAAGAGGGCAAGGCAGTTGCTTATGCCTATAGACAAGTGAAGCCACATGAACAAAATTATCTAACACATATTGAAGATCTGGCTACATTATCTGTATAGAGAGGTGTTATATCTATACAGATCATAAGAGTTTGAAATATCCACACTTACAGAAGGAGTTGAATCTTAGACAAAGGCGGTGGTTAGAGTTAATTAAAGATTATGATTGTATCATTGACTACCACCTCGATAAAGCTAATGCAGTGGTTGATTCTTTGAGTCGAAAAGTTCTAGCAGAGCTCCATATCCAACCTATATTGCTACAAAGAATTAAAGAAGCTCAAAAATTGGATTCTAAGTTTTTTAACAATTGGTGAAGCTATATCCAAAGGGAGACTTGAGTATATAGAGGAGGCAGATTGTAGTATTCACTAAAAGGGTAGATTATATGTGCCTGATATGCCAAATTTGAAGAAATAAATTCTTAAAAAAGCATACAAGACAATTTATACTATGCATCCCAACAGTAATAAGATATATCAAGACCTGAAGTCTTATTATTGGTGGTCGGGTATGAAAAAACACTAGCTGCCATCAGGTTTTTGCAACCTATCTCCATACTAAAGTGGAAATGGGAAATATTTACTAGATAGGTTAACTAAATCTGTGCACTTTTTTCCAGTATGGATGGACTACTCACTGGATAGATTGGCAGAAATATATGTGCAAGAGATAGTCTGGCTATATGGCATACCATTGTCCATTATTTTTTATCGAGATCTCAGGTTTACTTTCCACCTTTGGAAAAGTCTACAAGGATCCTTGGGTATCCGATTCCACTTTAGCACGACTTTCCATAATTAGATAGATGGACAATCGGAGCAGATAATCCAGTTGCTAGAGGATATGCTTCGAAGTTATGTGATTGAGTTTGTAGAAAGTTGGGATAGTTATCAGGAAAGTAATGGCATGGCTCCATATGAAGCATTATATAGTAGAAAATATAGATCTCTAGTTTGTTGGACCGAGCTCAATGAATGGAAGATATTAGGACCTAATTTGGTTCAGTAAACAGAGGAGAAGATTAGAGTAATTAAGGATAGGCTCATGGTAGCCAGGGATAGACAAAAGTCTTATGTGGATTTGAGATGCAGGGATATTGAGTATGAGGTTGGTGACAAGGTGTTTTTGAAAGTGTCTCCCTAGAAGAAAGTGCTTCATTTCAGAAGAAAAAACAAGCTGAGTCCTAGATTTATTAGTCTATGTGAAGTGACAAAGTGAGTGAGACCAATAGCTTATGATTGGCTTTGCCTCATGAGCTAGATAAGAATCATAATATGCTCCACATGTCTATGCTCAGAAAGTACCGATCGGATCCATCCCATATCATCCAAGTAGAAGACACAGAGGTATAAGTAGATTTGACTTATGAAGAAGAACCCATAGCTATCCTGGTAAGGGAAGTGAAGCAACTCCGAAATAAGCAAATACCTTAAGTGAAAATTCTAAGGCAAAGACATTCAGCTAAATAGGCAACATGGGAAAGCGAGGAGATCATAACAAGTCAATATCCTTAGCTATTCAGCAATAACTTATTAGGTATGATTTCGAGGAAGAAATCTTTTAAGGGAGAGGGAATTTCCATGTTTGCGATCTAGATCCTAACTCTATACATGTATTTTGATCATCTATACCCCAGTACAGAGGTGTACCAATCAAAGTCTAAATACGAAAAAATAAGTGTGAGAAATCTACTTTAATATAATAATAAGATGTTTAATATGAATATTGAATGGAATTGATGAATTGTTATTTTTTTGTACCATGCACACAAATCGAGACAATAAACTGGGTTATAAATACGAAATTTTTTGCTCGGTGGTAAATATATGATTTAAGTATACCAAAATATAGAAAATATTATGTAAAGTCCATAGGTGGAGTTATAAAAGTGAGATTTTAAGGTTAACTACTGAATTGCAGAAATATGATCTTCAGTGCGGGTTTACATCCTGCTTTTTTGATCGAGAGTTAGAGATATGTGTTCATAATTATAATAGTGCCGATATGATCAAAAATGAATTCTAAGATTTTTTAAATTGATAATTTGTAAATCGGACTATTGATACATTTTTAAGGGCATGATTTAGAAAAAAGACTAAATTACAAAAATATAATTTTCGTACTAGTGATCATTTTACAAAATTGAGAAGACTATTTCAAAGAAAAATTATTATGAGAATATTGCTATGTTCAATTTGAGGAGATAAAGTCATTTGGGATATGGAATTTAAGAAAATAAATTTATTCAAGTACTAAGTTGAAAAATTGGAAAGTTTCGTGAAAAAAATCTAAATTCAAAGTTTCTTTTGAATTAAATTGGATAAAAGTCAAAATATATTTTTGATTAATTTTAATGGACCAATAGGAGCAATGATTAAGTTTAATTAAAATTAATTAGTCATTAATTTGACTATAAAAGTCATAAAAGACCAATTATTCAACATTTTCAAACAAAAAAAAGAAAAAAAAATCATCTTCTCCTTCTTCTTCCTTTGCACGACCACCATAACTATTTTTCTTGATTTGTTTTTTCAATTTTTGTCATAAATTACCATCATCAAAGTGTAAGAAAGTATAAGGAGAAGAAAATATTTTTGGAGGAAAATCATCTATTGGCTAAAGATTCGAAATTTGGTTTGATGTGATTTTAGTTGATAATTAAAGATATGACATGTATCTATATTTGTTTACTTGATCACTTGTCTGAATTTCATTTAAAAATAGATAAAAAATGTAGGGTAATATGAGACATAAATTTTGTCCAGAATAGGACAACTTGTATATATAAGTTTATTGTTGAATTTTATAATAGAAAAATATATTATTTGACTTTTCTTATATTTATAATGATTTAATGAGTGAATATGTTGTTGTAATATATTTAATAGAGATTATTGCATTTATGAAAAATTATATTAGCATTTCATACCTAATTGATGTAAATAATAATAAAGGTAACAAACATGATTAAGCCCTATAACATCTAGTCGAGAACTAGAAATTATGATAAGTTGACATACCAATAAAAGGGTAGAAATGTAGGCACTAGAAAATAGTACTGAGATTTAATTTATATAGACACTAAAAAATAGTGCTGAGTTAAAAATTATGTAGGCACCAAAAAGGTATTGAGTTATTATCGAAAATATAGGCACTAAATGTCAAGTTATAAAATAATTAAATAGGCGCCGAGTATACTACCAAAGAGCATAAATTTTGTATCTAGTATTTAGTTTCTGTCTAAGATATCATGAGCTATCAAATAAATAAATAAATAAATAATTGTAAATTATTAAAATGATATTATATTATTAACGAATTTCAAGCTTGCTTAATGAATGAAATTGTAAAATTGATAAATTTTATACTTTTTTATGATGTAAATAGTTTTGATTTTATTTGAATGTTTTGGCCTACTTAGTAAATTAATTGTATTTGATAAAAATTTTATTTTAGAGATAATTGTATAATTATTGGATAGTTGCCAAAAGTACTACTAAGTTAGTAGCTTAGCACGTGTGTTTCACGCGCAGATTAGTAGAATTAGTTGTTGTGTTAGGACCGACCGAAAAAAAGGGAACCTTAAGATCAAATTGCAACAGTTTATTTTCTTTTTGTATATTTTGAGTATTATATTGTATAATTAAAATTTAAAATTTTCCTTTTTGTTGTAAAAATGTGGCATGTAGGATTTATAAAAGTGTACATTTGTATTTAATATAATTTGTATTATTTGTAAATGCATTTTTGAATATTATAGCTTAATGCATGAATACTTTTAAATCAAGAAATTTTATAATCAAGAAATTTACATCACTATATACATATTTAAATGAAATAATATAAAAATATATATAATAATAAATATTCCGCAAATATCACACTCGAATTGAAAAAAAAAATTAGCATCAGTTTTCAAATAATGAGCTAGGTAGCACTTTCTTGCATTATTAACGGTTAGTAGGGTAAGGAAGCACTACACCCAAATTTAGACTTCGATAATTTTAATTGCGATCATTAAACATGCTAACTATCCAAGCCTAAATTGATGGACGTTACAAAATATGCTTTAATGTATGAATTTGAGTAATTGGTAAGTTAAATGATGGATTTCATGCTTGTATGAATGTTGGTAATATGGTTTATATTGGTAAACCTTAGAAGTTGCATGTGGAATGGAAAATGTGGTATTTCAAGCATGTTTTCATAGAATTTCTAGGGTTCATAGGCATGAACAAAGGTTCATAAGAATAAAACTTGTGGTGATTTTGGACAGATACACTCACGGGTTGTGTCACCATATGGTTCACGACTAGAAAAGTGGAGAAAAAGTATTCATGGCTATGAATTGCATGTATGTTGATTTTTGTACTTTTCTATTTAAATGGACCCTAGTTGGTTTTATTAAGAATGATATATGTTGAAACTTGAGGGGTATTTTCGTCATTTTGATGATAACAAATAAAATAGCAATAATGTATTTAACAATGTTTGTGTTCTAAGTGTGTTAAATAGGATATACTTTGATTAAAACATGAAGCAAGATTGAAAGATAACTTTTGAAGATAAAAATCAAAGAAATAGAAAAGTCATGTCTGCCCGTGAATATTGTTGAGTGTCAACTCTCCACCATTCAAAGTTTATGGCCATGAAGAATCAAACCAATCGTGAATGATTAAACAGGTCACGCCTGTGAAAGATAGTCACGCCCATGACTAAACATGTCAAATTCTTCCAGAGAGCTTCACGACCAGAGTTACCACTTAGACCACAGCTTGGAAAAATATTCATATCTGTGAAAGTATTAGTCACGCTCGTGAATAAACACTTTCAATTCTTCTAAAGAGCTTCACGACCAGAGTCATCACTTTGACCACGTTAGTATTTTTATTGTAATCAATTACTCAAAAGTGAGTTTGGATATATTGGGTTAAGAGTGAAACACTAGTAAGGGTTTATTGTGTGAGCCATAAAACACAAGGAATTGGTTTTTATGTAAGCCATTGAAAAACACAACGGAATTTCTGGGTTAGGTGTTAACCATTGAGAGAAACACCATATTTGGGAGTGAAACACCATATTTGGGAGTGAGCTTGAAAAACTCCATTGTAACACTTAGTGTGTTAGTGAAACACCCAATTGAGATTGGGGAGAGGAGTAGAGTTTGTTAATACCCGAACCTCTATAAATCTTGTATGTGATATCTCTCATTCCTTACTCTATATTATTTATTCTGCACTTTCAATTAAGCAATTTTTTATTAGCCAACCAATTCAACCCCTTTCTTGGTTCATTGTTTGGGCAAAAATTGTTATAAGAGCTTGTCTAGCAACAAAGCCTAATAAGCATTAGCAAAGATCAAAAAATGGCCAGTGAAGGATTTGAAAGTCTCAAGCCTTACTTTGATGGAGCGAACTTTGCTCATTGGAAATTCCAGATGGAGACATATTTCAATAGTGAAGGAATTGAAGTTTGGGATAGTGTTCGGAAAGAATGGACACCACCAACTAAGAGAGGAGTTGATGGTGAAGTAGAAGTTCTTTCAAGAGATGATTGGACAGAGCCTCAATGAAGAGCTAATTTCAAAAACAAAAAGGCAAGGAAAATCTTCGCAAGTTCTTTATTTATTGAAGAATGTGGCAGAATCCAACATTGTCCTACCTCATATAGCATGTGGAAAATATTGGAAAACTATTATGATGGAACCAAGCAAGTAAAATCCATGAAGATTCAACTTCTTACTTCGGAATTTGAATTCTTCAAACTGAAATCAAATGAATCCATCATCGACAAGACGAACTGTCTTTTAGCCATCATCAATGGAATGAGAAAGCTTGGAAAGCATTAGAGCTTGGAAGATGTGAACAACAAAATTCTAAGAAGCCTTCCTTTCAAAGACTATGGTTCAAGAGTTGCGGGTATAAAAGAGGCCAATAAAGACATGAGCATCATGCCTACTGATGTGCTTATTGGAAAACTTCTAACGTACGATATGGTAGTAAAAAGAGATAAAGAACTTGAAGTCAAACCAGAAAAAGAGAAAGCCTTTAGCACTCAAAGCCTCTACTTCAAAATCTCAAGAGGTAATTGAAGATGATGAAGAAAAGAGTAATGATGTAAATGAGGACATTGTCATGCTCTCTAGAAGAATAAAAAGAATAATTGAAAATAGACTTGGCAATTCTCAAAACATCAAACAAAGAACCCTCAAACACTCTTTAAATGACTCTCAAAGAAAATTTAGTTACAACATATATTGATAACTTGCATGTTTTGATAATTTACAGAATCTACCTCTAACGATCTCAAAATAGCCAAATAAGTTGCTGGATCTGCCCAAGGCACTCAGTAGGCAGTTCAAACCAACAGTCATGGTTCCATTCACCATAAATCACAATATAAAAGATATATGAACCTAACATTTGGTATAAAGATACATAACACATATACCTACAACTTTTATGTTTTGAGATACTTCAAATAATGGCTTTATCATATTCAAAACAAACAAAGATAGTAGCTAACTTACTTAGGATTCACATCCTGACCAGTTTCAATACAGAGAGGATATCTCATACTATACAACACATCTTGTAAACAAGTTTACATATCCATAAATATAAGAGATAAAGGAACAAATGTTGTGTTTTAAGATTTTTCAGATTTGATCTCTAAGATCATCTAAACCATGTCACAAAATACTGCCTATTAATGAACCCTAAATACCATAATCAAGTTTAACACAAAAATAAATGTTTACTCACCTATAATCACTCTTGGATAATCTTGTTGCTGCAATTTTTGGAGTGAAAGAGGGAAGAAATGGTGGATGGAACTTGAAAAGAAATGGAAGGAATGAAGCAAAGAAGAAGAAGAAGAAGGTGAGGAAAGGAAATGAATAAGGTGGCAGCCTAATAAGTTAAAAGACACCACCATTTCCTTTATTTCACCCGTCCACTTTTACTTTTTTTTCTGACTTTTATTTTTATTTTTATTTTTTTAATTTATTTTTCTAATTATTCTTATTATTATTACACAATTCAACACAATATGCAATTTAATCTTAATCTAGTTATTTTGCATACTTTAATTTAGTCACCTTATTTCATTTATTTTTAATACTTTTTATCCTCATTTAAATTATAAATACACATACACGACTCGATACAATTGTAATGTACTAGGACACGTAGCTAGTGTGTGTCATGGACTTGTTTCTAAGAAAATATGTATGAAATGCATGTGTTCAATTGGATTATATAGAAGATGCATATGTTCAAATGAAATACATGTGGATACGCATGTGGGGAAGGTCAAGGATGTTACACAAGTTATAAACAATATATGTTTAGAAATTTAATTTCATATAGATTCCTTGATTTTGATACTTTAGAGCAATTTAATAATTTATATACTATAAAATCATATGTTAGGAGCATAGGTTAGTCATATTTCAATGCTATGATAGACCCTAACTTTATAGAACTGGTTTTATAGTTTTACACCACTTTGCTAATAAATAAGGATTGCTCTCAGATGGTATTTCGATTATTAGGCAAATGGTGTGTAGTTACTCATAAAACTATGAGAATAATTTTTAAGCTCTTTTTGGAAGGAGCCAGGGATGTGCCTAATAGTTTTAATCCTGATGAAATTTGGTAAGTATTTACAGGAAAACCACATTATAACCCTAGGAATGCTTCAACAATGACTTTTAAAGATTCATGTATTGCTCTTTTTCACAAGTTCTGTGTCATGCAATATTTGGAAAATTAAAGAGTAATAAAGTTTATAAGGTTGAATTATTTATGTTATGGTGTATGCATTCCAGGACCAGAGTTTGCACTTATGTATTATTTTTAGGCATATGCTCTACACCTTTAGACATCTTAGGGCTACACTTCGTTTAAGCCATATTATTACTACCTTTGCTAGACTTTTTATGCTTTTAATGTTTTGGCCAATAATCTAATGCTAATTTCTAGCCAAGAAAATTTCAATATTATTTTATTGCAGCAGTCTAACCTTATTATTAAAGAAAGAGATACTATTTGATGGCCATTATTACCAAGTGACAAGGGCGAACCTTCATAACAAGCTAAGGATGCAAAGCCAGAGGAGTAACAACCTTCTCAACAACCTAGTTAGCCTAAACAATCCTCTATACCTGAAGTGCAGCAAGTGATGTAGTGCCTAAACCATATGGATCATAAGATCGGTCATTTGGAGCACACCCGTGCTCAACACATTATACTCCTACACCATATTCTGCAATGTCTTCCTCCACCATCTCAATGATGCATCTTCTATACCATATGAGTATTCTTTTTCTTAAGTCATTGAACACAATATCTCATATAAGTGTGGGGGAAGGAATGAAGCAAAGAAGAAGAAGAAGGTGAGGAAAGGAAATGAATATGGTGGCAGCCTAATAAGTTAAAAGGCACCACCATTTCCTTTGTTTCACCCGTCCACTTTTCTTTTTTTTTCTCTTTTTTTTCTGACTTTTATTTTTATTTTTATTTTTATTTTTTCTAATTATTCTTATTATTATTACACAATTCAATACAATATGCAATTTAATCTTAATATAGTCATTTTGCATACTTTAATTTGGTCACCTTATTTCATTTATTTTTAATACTTTTTATCCTCATTTAGATTATAAATACACATGTGTGACTCGATACAATTGCAATGTACTAGGACACGTAGCTAGTGCATGTCATGGACTTGTTTCTAACAAACTATGTATGAAATGCTTGTGTTCAATTGGATTACATAGAAGATGCATATGTTTAAATGAAATGCATGTAAATACGCATGTGGGGAAGGTTAAGGATGTTACAATTCTCCCCTCCTTTTAAAAATTTCGTCCTCGAAATTTAATACCTGGAAACAGGTGTGGATATTGCTTTTTCATATTTTCTTTTGTTTCCCATGTTGCCTCTTCTAGTAAATGGTTACGCCATAATACCTTAACTAAAGGTACTTCTCAGTTTCTTAGTTGTTTAGTCTTATATCCGATGATTTGCATTGATTCCTCAACATAACTCATGTCCTCTGCAATCTCAATGGCTTGATCTTTAAGTACATGTGTAGGATCTGACTTGTATCTTCTAAGCATACTTACATGAAATACATTATGAATCTAAGTCATCTCTGGTGGTAACGCCAATCTGTATGCCAATGGACCAACCTTCTCAAGAATTTCATAAGGCCCTATGTACCTTGGGCTCAATTTACCCTTCTTGCCAAACCAGATTATCCCTTTCCATGGAGATACACGAAGAAATACCTTTTCACCTAACTCGTATTCCATCTCCTTTCTATGTTGATCAGCATAACTTTTCTGTCTGTCTTGTGCTGCCTTTAGCTTATTCTTGACAATTTTGATTTTATCCACTGTGTCTTGTACTATCTCTGGCCCTTATAATGCACGTGCACCTTCTTCTTCCCATATGATAGGGCTTCGACACTTTATGCCATACAATGCCTCATATGGTGCCATCTGGATACTGCTATGATACTGGTTGTTGTAAGCAAATTCAATCAATGCCATATATTCATCCCAAACACCTCTAAATTCCATAGAACACGCCCTAAGCATTTCTTCCAATGTCTGTATAGTCCTTTCTGATTGTCCATCAGTCTGTGGGTGGAATGCAGTGCTGAAGTTCAATTTCGTTCCCAATGCATATTGTAAACTCACCCAAAAATGTGAAGTAAACCGTGGATCTCTATCAGACACAATGGACATTGGAATGTCATGCAATCTGACTATCTCATTCACATATAATTTTGGCAAACTCTCGAGTGTACACCCCCATCTGATAAGTAGAAAATGTGCTGACTTGGTTAATCTATCAACAATTACCCATACTGCATCATTTTTCCATGGAGTTCTTGGCAATCCATAGACAAAATCCATCGTTATTTTCTCCAATTTCCATTCTAGCACTGGCAATGGATGTAACTTACCAATTGGTGCTTGGTGTTCAATCTTAATCTACTGACATGTCAAGCATTTGGAAACATATTCTGCTATGTCTTTCTTCATTCTTAGCCACAATAATTTTGCCAAACTCTCGAGTGTACACCCCCATCTGATAGGTAGAAAATATGTTGACTTGGTTAATCTATCAACAATTACCCATATTGCATCATTTTTCCGTGGAGTTCTTGGCAATCCATGGACAAAATCCATCGTTATTTTCTCCAATTTCCATTCTAGCACTGGCAATGGATGTAACTTACCAATTGGTGCTTGGTGTTCAATCTTAATCTGCTGACATGTCAAGCATTTGGAAACATATTCTGCTATGTCTTTCTTCATTCTTAGCCACAATTAATGAGGCCTTAAACTGTGATACATCTTTGTCATCCCTGGGTGCATTACATAAGGTGCACTGTATGCCTCTTCCATTATTTCCTGGCATAAGTTTTCATTGTTTGGAACACATATGCGTGACTTTAACATCAGTGTATCATTCTGCAAATGAAACTCTGTACTATTTCCCTGCCTTTTCATATCAACTTTCTCACATAATTGAGGATCTTTGTTTTGTGCTTCTTTAAATCTCTCATTTAGTATAGGTCTGACTTGAAAAGTAGCAGTCAGTGATCCTCTATCTTCCATATTTAATTCAACATTCATTGATCGTAATTGAATCAAATACAAAAAAGAGGATGCATGTAAATGAGCTATACTGCCACTAAACTTCCTACTCAATGCATATGCTACCACATTGGCTTTCCCTGGATGGTATTCCATTGTACAGTCATAATCTTTCAATAGCACCGTCTCTGCCTCATGTTTAATTCTTTCTGTGTCAGCAAATAACCCAAACTTTTATGGTCTGTAAAGATTTGGAATGTCTCACCATACAGATAATGCCTCCAAATCTTCAATGCAAATACAACTGCAGGCAGTTCTAAATCATGCACTGGATATGAGATCTCATGTGGTCTCAACTATCTGGATGCATAAGCTATCACCTTACCATGTTGCATCAATACACATCCCAAGCCTTGGTGAAAAGCATCACTATACACCGTAAATCCACATGTGCCCGTAGGAATAGCTAACACTGGTGCTGAGGCTAGCCTGTGTTTTAGTTCATCTCATGTGGTCTCAGTTGCCTAGATGCATAAGCTATCACCTTACCATGTTGCATTAATACACATCCCAAGCCTTGGTGAGAAGCATCACTATATACTGTAAACCCACATGTACCTATAGGGATAGTTAACACTGGTGCCGAAGTTAGCCTGTGTTTTAGTTCATTGAAACTTCTTTGACATTCTGAAGTCCACTTGAAGAGCACATTCTTTCTCAACAATTTAGTCAAAGGGCTAGCAATTAATGAAAATCCATCAACAAATCTGCATTAGTATCCGGCTAAACCTAGAAAACTACGCATTTCAGAAACATTTTTAGGAGCTTCCCAATTTACCATAGCCTCAATTTTATTTGGGTCAACCTCTATGCCCTTACATGACACCACATGTCCAAGAAATACCAAATGATCTAACCAGAATTCGCATTTACTCAATTTGGCATATAATTGTTTCTCCCTCAAAGTTTGCAACACAATTTTTAAATGTTGTTCATGTTCTCCCCTATTCTTTAAGTATACCAATATGTCATCAATAAATACTATCACAAACCTATCCAGATATGGTTGAAACACCTTATTCATTAATGCCATAAATGCAGCTGGAGCATTAGTCAACCCAAATGGCATTACTAAAAATTCATAATGTCCATACCTGGTTCGAAATGCAGTCTTTGGAACATCCGTTTCTGCTACCTTCAGCTGGTAATAGCCTGATTTTAAATCAATCTTGGAGAATATTTGGGATCCTTGCAACTGGTCAAACAAATCATCTATTCTGGGCAATAGATATTTATTCTTCACTGTCATTTTATTCAGTTGTCTATAATTGATGCACAAACTCATTGTTCCATCTTTCTTTTTAACAAATAATATTGGAGCTCCCCAAGGTGATACACTAGGTCTAATATACCCTTTGTTAAGTAACTCCTGCAGTTGGGCCTTCAGTTCTTTCAACACAACTGGGGCCATTCTGTAGGGTGACCTTGATATTGGTGTTGTTCATAGTACTAGTTCAATAGTAAATTCTATCTCTCTATCTGGTGGTAAACCAGATAGATCATCTGGGAATACATCAGCAAATTCCCTTACCACTGGTATATTTTCAAGCAAACTATCAGTGGTTCTAGTATCAGTCACATATGCCAAATATGCTTCACATCCCCCTTTGACCATTCGAAATGCCTTTACAGCTGAGACTAGGCATGTAGGCACAAGTTTTCTTTCACCTAGAAATACTACCCTTGGTTGGTTCGGTGATTCTAAAATTACTTCCTTAGTAAAGAAATTCACTATTGCATGATGTCTAGTTAACTAGTCCATTTCTAATATCACATCAAATTCATATATTGGCAATAAAATCATATCAGCTATTAACTCAGCTCTATCAATGCATATCAAGCAATCATGACAGACATTATTCATAACTACTACTGTTCCTAATGGAGTACCCACATTTATGTCAATCCCCAAAGGCTCATGCGTTTGATGCAGTTTAGATGCCATATGCAATGATATAAATGAATGAGTGGAGCCTGGGTCAATCAATGCATATGTTAACATATCATAAATGTAAATATTACCGGTAACTACTTTGGGAACATCAACCGCCTCCTGTCTAGTCATAGCAAACACCCTGGCTTGAGTAGGGAGTCTAGAACTCTGACCTTCAGATCTGGTCACCCCTCTGCCCATTGTACCAGTCCTGCCCCTGCCTCTTCCTCTGCCCTGTGTCCCACTAGTAGGGTAAACCCTCGGTGCCTCAACAGTAGTCTCAGATACTCCTCTGCCTCTACTGCTCTCTGCTAGTTTGGCTCTATTCGGAAAGTCTCTATACATGTGCTCCATCGATCCACAAAAATAACATGCTCTTATGAGCCTTCTACATTCGCTCGTATGCTGTCTACCACAATGACTACATGTGGGCCTCTATTTAACATATTGGCTTTGCACTCTGCCTAGGTAAAAAGAAGATATAGCACGACCTCTAGAGCTCGAGCATCCACCTTTATTACCTAACTATGCAGGCATATATTTACCTCATTTTCCCAACCTTCTGCTAAACTCACCAAAGAACTCACGTGTTGCCCTTTTAATTTATTGCTCCCCAGCTTCTTTCATTAACCGTTCAGTTCTAATTGCAGCAGCTCTGAGTCTGGCATAATTATCAAGATTAGTAGTCGTGATTATATTTCTGATCTCATATTTGAGGCCCTCCTCAAACTTCCTACATTTGTCTCTTTCAGTAGAGACCATGAAGGTGGCATAGTGGGAAAGTTTGTTAAACTGTACTTCATACTCCACAACAAACATGTTCCTTTATTTTAGATTCAGGAATTCCTTTCTCTTCTCATCTTTATATGCCTCAGGCATGTAATTGTTCTGAAATTCCAGGAGAAAATCATTCCATGTCAGAACCGGTGGTTTTGCATCACTGTCGGGGATTGTCTCCCACCATTCATAGGCATTGCCTTGAAGCAAAGATACTGCATAATTGAATTTCTCCTCTGGTGTGCATCTCATCATATTAAGTACTCTCTGTGTTCTTTTAAGCCATGTCTCAGCTTCTGCGGGGTCTGTAGTGCCATTAAAATCAATTGCACCTTGTTTCCTTAACTTTTCATAACGACTTTCCTTGTACATTTCAGGACCATATACTTCATGTTCTAGGTTTTCATGAGGTACTTCTACATGAGATGATTGTGATGCATGTGCTGGAGCTCTAGCTCCTAGGGCTGGTTGATCTCTATGTATATGAGGTGATGCCTCATCAGAATGCAATTCGGCCGTTCTCTCCCTCCTTGGTGAATAATGTCCTATGATGTCCCTAAAATATATATAAAATTATGTCACTACATAATGTTCAACATATATGATGCACATGTTATCATACTCTTATGCATATGCATGTTCCCATGGAACCTATCCCTGCTCTGATACCAAAAATGAAAGACCACATCTTATACATTTGAGTTCAACCTATCCCTGTATTAAATAATCACACATAGCATGCTAAAAAGACAAAATATCCTGTTAACAATGGTAGTAAATTTTTTTTATATCCTGTAATATCATTCAATGACTCTGCAAGTCTCATATACTATAATATCATTCAATGACTTTGCAAGTCTCATATCCTGTAATATCATTCAATGACTTTGCAAGTCAACACTAAGGCTTTCGCCACAATACGATATATCACATATATTAAAACATAAACTTTGCATATAAGTATTTACGAGTTGCTTTCATTTATACATTTTTAAAACCCATTCTAAAATGACTATACATATTCAAACACATAAATACAAAATGCGGATGACATATTTTCATGCTCGTGTGGAATGCAAGGAGAGAGAGTGATGAGGCTCGGCCAGTGACCTGTGCTCCATGTCTTTTATACGCTACTCAAAATGAGCTATCACTTTTCTTTACCTGAAAAATGATGCAAATTGATGAATTGCGGCTCAGTTAGAATAATTATCCAATGAGCTCTAAAGTACCAAACAACTAGTAGTAATAAATCACAAATCCAACACATACCATGTATTCCATTCCATTCATCTGAATCATATAAATATCAATAAAGTTGAAACATATAATCATTATTCTTTACGTATGCAAATGATTTGCTTATTTCATTTTGTTGTGACTAAGTTAAACAGACATTTATCCAGGTTTCCATATGAACATTTGCCATGTGAACATTTGCATTTGCTAGCTAGCTTGATCATTTGTTTCATTTGCACATTTGTTGGGCCATAAGCCTCTTCTTTTGCTTTACAATATCGATTAACTAGTCACAACGCCTTTTCAATCCATTTGCATATGCACTTGTACTTAAGCATTCATCAACCATTGCATCTTATCACATATAACATACATATACCGCATAAATGCCTCATATGCCACGCATATGTATACTATACATATACCATACATATATATCACATATGTCAAACATATACCTCAAATATATCACAAGTATACCACTTATGTGTACCACAATGTCACAAATTATCCATCATCATATTATCAAGGGCAAATCATGACAATCATATGAATCACATAGCAAGCAACATTCATATGCACTGAAGAATTCAATCGATAATTAGACTCACATTTCTCCTTTGATTCCGACCCCTAACTTATTATCTATCCACTCCTTATGGGTCTTCAATATGTTGTGAGCCTAATATGAAAACATAATCGATTAACTTATTATTAGGGAGACTTAATGTGGCTTGAACAAATTAATATGCATTGTTCATATCAATAGTTAAGATTTTTCCTATGAGGAAATGTGACCTTATTGGACTGTTTCGCCTATATCTTTTTCTATACTTGACCAATTAATCTGATTCTTATTCCTAATTAAAACTGACATATAATTATATAACATATTAAAATTTCAAACCCATTGGATCATTGTATAATATTTGGTGGAATTTCTAACTGTGTTATATTTTCTAACTTTAGGTAGTTTCAGGGTACCCACTTTGGTTCATCATAACTTATAATCTATAAGTTTTATTTTAATGAAAATTTATAGAAACTTATATGGGTGCAAATGTAACATTTTTCATGTTTACAAAACTTATCAATTATGTCTCTAAGGTCTTGAAATTATAAGAAACATTGCACTGGTCTAGAATAGAATTGGCTTCCAGACTAGTATTGCTTCCAAAACCCATATCTTAGTCTATACATAACATATTAAGCGGAAGTTAGTACTTATATTTAGAGAAGACATATATATATATATATATATATATATATATATATATATATATATATATATATATATATATATATATATATATATATATATATAACTTTAATATTTTGATAATTTACATAATCTAGCTCTAATGAGCACAAATGATCCAAACAAGTTGCTGGATCTGCCCAGGGCACTCAATAGGCAGTTCAAACCATGGAACAGTCATGCTTCCATTAACCATAACTCACAATTTACAAGACATATGAACCGAAAATTTGGTATACAGATACATAAACATATATCTAAAACTTTTATTTTTTGAGATACTTCAAATAATGGCTTTATCATATTCAAAACTAACAAACACAGTAGCTAACTTACTTAGGATTCACATTCGGACCAGTTTCAATACAGAGAAGATATCTCATTTTGTACACCACATCTTGCAAACATGTTTACATATCCAAAACTATAAAACATAAAGGAACAAATTTAGTGTTTTAAGATTTTTCATATTCGATCTCTAAGATCATCAAAGCCATGGCACAAAATACTGCTTATTAATGAACCCTAAACATCATAATCAAGCTTAACACAAAAATAAATGTTTACTCACCTATAATCACTCTTGGCTAATCTTGTTGCTGCAATTTTTGGAGTGAAAGAGGGAAGAAATGGTGGCTGGAACTTGAAAAGAAATGGAAGGAATGAAGCAAAGAAGAAGAAGAAGGCGAGGAAAAGAAATGAATAAGGTGACAGCCTAATAAGTTAAAAGGCACCACCATCTCCTTTGTTTCACCCGTCCACTTTTCCTTTTTTTCTGACTTTTATTTTTATTTTTATTTTTTTTAGTTTTTTTCTAATTATTCTTATTATTATTACACAATTCAACACAATATGCAATTTAATCTTAATCTAGATATTTTGCATACTTTAATTTAGTCACCTTATTTCATTTATTTTTAATACTTTTTATCCTCATTTAGATTATAAATACATATGTGCGACTCGATACAATTGCAATGTATTAGGACACGTAGCTAGTGCATGTCATGGACTTGTTTCTAACAAAATATGTATGAAATGCATGTGTTCAATTATATTATATAGAAGATGCATATGTTCAAATGAAATGCATGTGGATACGTATGTGGGGAAGGTCAAGGATGTTACACAAGTTATAAACAATATATGTTTAGAAATTTAATTTCATATAGATTCCTTGATTTTGATACTTTAGAGCAATTTAATAATTTATATACTATAAAATTGTATGTTAGGAGCTTAGGTTGGTCATATTTCAATACTATGATAGACCTTAGCTTTATAGAACTGGTTTTAGAGTTTTACACCACTTTGCTAATAAATAAGGATTGCTCTCAAATGGTATTTCGATTATTAGGCAAATGGTGTGTAGTTACTCATAAAACTATGAGAATAATTTTTAAGCTTTTTTTGGAAGGAGCCAGGGATGTGCCTAATAGTTTTAATCCTGATGAAATTTGGTAAGTATTGACAGGAAAACCACATTATAACCCTAAGAATGCTTCAACAATGACTTTTAAAGATTCATGTATTGCTCTTTTTCACAAGTTCTGTGTCATGCAATATTTGGAAAATTAAAAAGTAATAAAGTTTCTAAGGTTGAATTATTTATGTTACGGTGTATGCATTCTAGGACCAGAGTTTGCACTTATGTATTTATTTTTAGGCATATGCTCTACACCTTCAGACATCATAGGGCTACACTTCGTTTAAGCCATATTATTACTACCTTTACTAGACTTTTTTAAGCTTTTAATGTTTTGGCCAATAATCTAATGCTAATTTCTAGCCAAGAAAATTTCGATATTATTTTATTGCAGCGATCTAACCTTATTATTAAAGAAGAAGATACTACTTTATGGTCATTATTAATAAGTGACAAGGGTGAACCTTCATAACAAGCTGAGGATGCAAAGCCAGATGAGTAGCAACCTTCTCAACAACCAAGTGAACGTAAACAATCCTCTATACCTGAAGTGCAGTAAGTGATGTAGTGCCTAAACCATATGGATCATAAGATCGATCATTTGGAGCGCACCCGTGCTCAACACATTATGCTCCTAAACCATATTTTGCAATGTCTTCCTCCACCATCTCAATGATGCATCTTCTATACCATATGAGTATTCTTTTTCTTTTATGCTCTTTTTCTTAAGTCATTGAAGACAATGTCTCATATAAGTGTGGGGGAGGAATTATATCTTATGGGGATGAAATTTTATAATTTAAGTTTTAAAAAAAATCAAAACTTAAAGAATTTAAAAATTTTGCATGTTTTATTTTTATGTTTTTAACTTTTATGCTTAATTTCTTTTCTTTATTTTCTCATGTATAAGTTAACGAATGAATGTTAAATTTTGACCTTTAGTGGATTTGCATAACTTTATAAAGTTTAGAATAATGTTAATGCTAGTTTCATACTTTTATTTTAAAGACATTTCATATTGGTAATATGGTGTCTCATATATGTAGAATTAGTAATCTACTTAGGCTACGAATTATTAAATATTGGTAACTAATATGTTAAGTTTTTTTTAAAAAAAAAAAGAAAAAAAATCAATTGAATTATGGAGTTAGCAAAAATATAGTGATGGAACATAAGATGCACTCACCTTATTTACTCTATTGTCCTACCAAGGATATGAGTATGCAAAACACTTTAAATGAGTGTTGTGTGTTTCAAAAGAAGAAAAAAGAAAGAAAAAAATGACTTAGGGAAGAATTGCTAACTATATGCAAAAATCAAAATAAAGTAAGAAGTACTACAAAGATATAACTGTGGGGATTTTAATGTATGAGTTTTTTATGTAGCTTGGCTAGCTTACTCTTTACTATATATTATGAGGCAATATTATGGTTGAATTGTTTTTTTTTTTTTGAATTTGGGTATGTAATTAGTATTAAAATGGTCTTGATTTTAGTTGGCTATGTGAATTTGATATAGGTCAGATTGGTGCATTAGTGAAACTTAAAGATTATAAAGATTGAGATCTTGTGTAATAGTTAAATTTGTTGGTTTAGTATGTTGTGAATATTTCTTCATATTTAGGTATTGCTTGAGGACAAGCAATGTTTAAGTGCATGGAAATTTGATGTGTTCTTATTTATTCTAGTTTTTACTCATGTTTTTAACATTTTATTATACGGTTTTATAAAGTTTTAAGCACTTAGTATTTTTAATTTTGTATTTGCATGAGTTGAAAGACAAGTTGCAGTATGGAGCAAGTGTCATGCATGTTATGGTCATGTCATATGCGTAAGGAGTGTTCTTGCCACTAACATGTCATGCATGTGAGGCCATTTCATGGGCATAAGGGCTTTTTCCAGCAAGAGGGATCCTTTCCAGTCATGACGCTGGCACTAGATTTTGATGTGGGTATGAAGATTTTGAAGTCCAACCTCCTGCTGCAGGCATGCAAATTCAGTGTAGGTGCGTTAATACATATCCCTATTTCTTATCACATGCATGAAGAATCAGTGTACACGTGATGATTGTTATACTAAAGAAGCTATCGCGTACGTGGGGCATTAGCGTGCACATGATGACCCTTTGTGTTGCAAAGTCCAATTGTATTCAAACTCCTATTCTGATCAAGTTGGCTTAGACCTTGAAAATTAATGCTAATTTGAAGAACCACTTTTTGGGAGATTATCTTTTATTTAGGAAGTTTTATATCTTTGGAGTTTGATTTTAAGTAGGATTTTTTAGATTATGAAGTATGTTTTATGTTTTTAGTGAGGTTCATCACATGCAAACTCAAGAAAGCTCTTTTAGTAGCATACTTCATTGAGAATTTTAGGGAGCTTTTCCTTTCATCTTCATTTTCTCTTCTATTTAACTTAGTCACAAAAATAGACATGATCATTGCTATTATGATGCTAAGCTAAACTCTTTGTTGAACCTTAAGGGGTATTTCCGTCGTTTTGATGTTAACAAATAAAATAACAATAATATATTTAACAATGCTTGTGTTCTAAGTGTGTTGATCAGGATATATCTTCATTAAAATATAATACAAGATTGAAAGACAACTTTTGAATATCAAAATCAGAAAAAAAAAAAAAAAGCAAAGTCATGCTCATGAATATAGCTTAGCGACAACTTTCCACCATTCAATTTTCATGGCCATGAAGGATCATACCAACCGTGAATGATCAAATCAGTCATGCCCGTAAATAACATGTCAAAATCTTCCAGAGAGCTTCACGGCCAGAGTCACCACTTGGACCACGGCTTGGAAGAATATTCACATCGTTGAAAGTATAGAGTCATGCCTATGATCAAACACTTCAAATTCTTCCAGAGAGCTTCACGGCTAGAGTCACCACTTGGACCATGACTTGGAAGAACATTTACGACCGTGACACATATATTCATGCCCGTGAATGAGGACAGAGAAACATGTCAGGCGCAAAGTTAAGAGTTGGTTCAACGACTATTTTCTTATTAAATGCACTCAAACAGTTATAATTCGCAGAGAAAGTATAAATGCAAGTCATTTGTGAATCCTAAGAAGAAGAACAACAATTACTTTGAATCTTTAATCTTGTTGTAGCCTTGTGCATTAATTCTTTTCAGCAAAACTTTTATTCTTTATAAAAACCTAATTGCTCATAATTTCTAAGCATTGTAGGTTGGTGAGTGTTTTCATTGTAAACAATTACTCAAGTGAGTTTGGGTATATTGGGTTAAGATTGAAACACTTGTAAGGGTTTATTGTGTGAGCTATAAAATACAAGGAATTGGTTTATTGTGTGAGCCATTAAAATACAAGGGAATTTCTAGGTTAGGTGTTAGCCATTGAGAGAAACATCATAGTTGGGAGTGAGCTTGTAAAACTCCATTGTAACACTTAGTGTGTTAGTAAAACACCCAATTGAGATTGGGAAAATGAGTAAGGTTTATTAATACCCGAACCTTTATAAATCTTGTATGTGATATCTCTTCTTCCCTACTCTATTTAATTTTATTCCACATTTAAAGTTAAGAAATTTTTTATTTCATAACCAATTCAACCCTCTTCTTGGTTCATTGTTTGGGAAACACTCTTTAATGAGTCTTTAGTGACTAACCCTATTTTGTATGACCCTTATTAATCTTTTTAATGAATGAATGATTTTTTTCATTTTCAATTGTGCTTACTAAATTTTTAGCTTGATAATTGCTTGATCACCAATTATTGAACTTTAAATGGAAATCTTAAGGCTAAGTATTAGATACATCATCTATAATTTAACCTAAAAATTAGGTTGAACACTAGTTAATTCATTTGTTTGATTAACTGATGCTTAAAGGCGAGGCCACAAAATCTAAGTTTATTAGTTCTTAATTTGTTAAAGGGTATGCAAGTTGGGGGTTGTGAGTTAAGTTCATTTTTTTCTCTCTCATTGATTACTTTTATTAATTTTCACATAAATCTTAATTACTATTAATTCATTATTTCTAATTCAATCAAATTATTATAACTTGGTTAAATTGTTTATGATTTTATTTTATTGTTCATTGTTTATTGGTAATTTAAGGTTAATTAAGGATTTAAGCCAATAAGTTCCTTGAGAGATCGACCTCAGAAATGAGTTTTCCAATATTACAATTGGCTCGTACACTTGCAAGTACACTTTGAGTTACACACATTTCATTCTTTTGTCTCTTTATTGTTCCAAGATACTCAGACTAGAAATTAAAAGACCATAAAGAGGAATAAATATATAGGTTCCATGGAACAATGTATGTCCAAATATAATGGGCATTAAACGCCTACAGGCACTATATCTTACAGGCTTTATGGTCTATCATCTCTAATTGACATGTCAACATATCTACCTATTCTAGTCTAGGTTAGACAAATCATATAAACTTAGTCTTTTTTTCATATACTATTAATTCTTTTTGGTACAACCACAATTTTCTTATTCTTTTGAATAATATCCTCATTATACTTTATCAATCATTTCATGTTATACTCATTTTGATCTTGGCATTGCTCTATCCTTATATACACAATACAATATTAATTTAATTCACTTCATTTATCTCTATAAACAATTTTAAATTACAAATAAAATTAAAATGAAGTTCACGGTTGCACTTTGCCGGTCATAAGACATTTTGTGGTCACGGTTCTGTTCTAGAATTAGTAACACCATAATCGAGATCGCTACAGAGGAATCTTGGTCACATAAAGCCTTTTGGGGAGTCATTTTTTGTCACGTCTTTCCTCTATTTCTTACTTGAGACCATTCGTGATCGCGAGTTACAAGCAATATGCAAAAATTACGTCCTTTATGTTATCATCACTTTCCAAAACTCAACTACCAACATTATAATTAGAGTTGACAATTCATATTGTGTCGTGTCTAGTTGGATATGACATGATTATACTAAACATCAACACGACACAATTAATTAATCGTGTCATGTCATATTAATATTGATTTTAACTGTCATGTTGTGTCATTAAACATGTCATACACGATTATGTCTAACACAATTAACTAACTGTGTTTAATTAAACCGATTATATAATTAATTTACATAAAAATCAATCCATCTATCACAAACCAATCAATTTCATTGACCAATTTTAACTGATCCGATTGAATAAGTTAAATTTTGACTGCTTACAATTGTTATTTTATAGAGTTTCTTAGTATGTCAGTTCATTATCTTTACCAATGTGAAATTGATTATTGTAAAGGAAAAGAAAAGTCATACATATTGTGAAGTGTGAACCATATGACGATGTGAGATTCAATTATTTATGGTTAAAAAACAAATCAATTTGTTTTATGTTATGTTAATATTAATAAAATAAAAAGTTCAACTAAATATGAAATTAATTAAAAATATTAAAAAGTATGCATCTTCTATGGGATCAATAGATTAGAGTAGAAGACAAAGTTTTTTACCAATTCAGAGTTGTGTATTGTAAGCATTCATATTAGTTAAAATTAACTCCAATTGTATAAAATAATTATTAACAATTTTTGTATTATAGAATACTTATACTAACTTTTATTTATGATCATAATGCATATAATATCATATATAACAGAAAAATAATTAACTAAAAATTAAAATAATTATATATATATATATATATATATATATATATTATTCAATAAAAAAAATTTATTAATATTTATTTATATATACAATATTCTAATATAATTAATTTTATCAAAATGCATTATAAATTTATACATATATAAATGTATGTTGTAGATATTTATTATAATTATATATATTTGAATACTTTATATATTTTGAATTTTGAATATCACTAAAATTATTATATATTTTATATATTTTTAAATATATCTAATCATATCTAAACAGATTACGCAAATAAAATTCATTTATAATACGATTTTTTTCGTGTCGTAAATATATTGACACGATTATAACACATATCCATTTAGCTCAACTCATACATAATTAAATATGTATCATTTCATATCATTTTATCATGTTGTATCAAAAATTGTCAGCTATAATTATTATCAATCCTAATACAATTTAATTTCACATACACATCAATTATCCCATGATTTCACATAAAATCCTCATTATAATGACTAACCCTAAAATTATACAAATTTCATAATTAAAGCATGCAAGCTTCAATTTAACATGTTAAACCATGCAATCATGCAATTTAAAATCAATTTATAGGTTATTGCTTACAAGTATACACATACCTCTTTGAACTTATTTAGGCTTTCTAAGCCTCATTTACTTTTCCTTTGTTATCTTTTTCTCTCACTTGATTTTCTGATGTAACTCAAAGTGTACTTGCAAGTACACGAACCAGTGTAATATGGTAAGTTTACTCCTGAGGTCGATCTCTCAATGAATTGTTCAACTTAAATTCTTAATTAATTCTAGACTACCAATAAACAAGAAAATTAAATCCTAAATATTATAACCAAGTTTGACAAATTGATTGAAATAGTGAAAGTATAACTAAATAACTAATCTATTAAGTGAATCTAATGAATTAAGTTCTAATGAGACTGAGTAAGTATTTATCTCGCCTCCCTAATATATAATCATTTTCCTAATTCAATTAAGCCCTATAAAGTAAGTTTTCAATGGTTATCGCCTTAATTCATCAATTACCCAAACCAATGGTGTAACTAATATTCAGTCCAATTTTTAGATTAAATTAAAGATTGTGTTTCTAATAATGTAACCCTAATATGGTCATTTCAAATTAAATAAAAAAATAGTCAGTCAATTATTCAATCTAAACAAGGACAATTGAAATTAGGAAAACATCGTACTTCATAAATAGTAAAGGAAAGTTCATAAAAATTGGGTTAGCTTACTAAATACTTAATAGAAATTAGCCAAAAATTAATACTACAATGGTCATGTAAATATCAAATAATATACTAAACATATTACAACAATGAAAGAAATAAAATGACTAAGTTGCTCCCCTGAAAATTGATGAAGAATCTAACTCAAGACCGTTTGGTCCCCGAACCTTCGTGCCAAACTCCAAACAATTCTTCTAGTGTCAAAGTAACTAACTTCAATAATGATAAGCTTACTAGAACATACAAAGAATGTCATATCCGCTAATTTAGAGCTAAGTCACGCGAGTTGTTAAATCGACTCGTTGGTTTGACCGAAGTCTAAAATTGGATTTTTATTGAAAAATAATGAAAATAATGGCAATTAAGTATGGAAAATATCTAATAAAGTGTTCAAAATATTTTAAGATGTTAAATTTCGGTAAAGGACTAAATTGCAAATTTTGAAAAGTTTAGGGGTCAATTTGCAATTTATAAAAAATTTGAGGATTAATTGGGATAATCATCAATTAAATACATGAATTGGAACCTAAAATGCATGTGGAGGCCAGCCACACCAAGTGGAAAATTTTAAGAGGCCAATTGACATGCATGAATTGAAAATTAATGAGGGCTTCTAGAATATGGCTTAGGTGTCTCATAATTATGTAGCTTGCCTTTATTCTTTTAATTGTTCTTCATCTCTTCATATCTAGAATTTGCTATATTTTAATTGTCTCCCTTGTTTCTTGAAGCATAGCACATCAAATGGCATACAACAATTATCCAAGTGAGGTGCATGAATTAAACATTAAAGAGAGTTTCTAGAATGTGGCTTAGGTGTCCTCCATCTTAATGACTTTTGTCATCTTCCTCGTGATTGTTTCTTCTTCTTCCTTATCCATTTTCATTGAGAAAAATTTTTTTCTCCACACCAACCACATTTTCCCTTGGACAGCCATAACCAAACCTTGTTCTAAGAAGAGAGAGTGTAAAAGAGAGAGAAATGCATGAGAAATTCCATTTTCATGCCTAAGGAAGCTTAAAAGAGTAAGAAGAAAGAGAGAGATTAGGTTTATAAAGTTTTAATAATCTGATTATAAATTTTAGGAACTCAAATTGACAAGGAGCTAGATCAAAGGAGCAAAGGAAAGGAGAAAGATAAGTAAAGAGAAAGAAAATAGAGGTTTGTGCATAACCTAAGGCAATAACCTATTTTAAATTTTTTTATTTAATTATTTGGCATGTTGATGATTTTTAATTAATAGTATTTTGTGTTGAAAATCTTGGGGATGCATGTTTGCTAGACTTAGGATTTAATTTGGTAAAAATTGAATGTGATTAGCTTGTATGTTCCTTGCTAGAAATTAATGAGCAGTGTTTACTTAAACTATGATAACTTAATTTATCAAACTCGGTTTTCCATATTGTTTGTTGGGTTTGAATGATAAGACATAGGGCTATAATGTTTATTTAGACCATAAAATCTGAATATGTCTGTAATTATCCAGAAAAAATTAATAAAATTCGGACATAGAATCTGTCCAGAAATTCTGGGCATAATTGTTAGTAATGAGCAGTAAGTATTTAAACTGTTATAACATGAGTTCTGGAGCTTGGATTTGTGTGTTCTTTTTTTGGTTTGAAAGCTAAGACATAGGGTTATAATTTTTATTTAGACCATAATATCTTAATATAATTGTCCATAAAAATTCATAAAGTTCAGACTTAAAATCTATCCAGAAAATTCTGGACAGAATTATTAGTGACCAGTTAGTGTTAATATTATCATATATTTTGATACAGAACTCCGAATTAAGTGATTCAAGTTTCATATTAAAGCTATGATCCATATAGAAATTTGTTATGAAGATTATCTAACTAAATTCAGAACGTAACAGGACCAAAAGTAAGGTCCAAAATAGAGAATAAAATCTGCCAGTGACAGGGCAACATGTGAGTTGAGGAATGAAATGAGTAAAATGATGAGAACTTTGTTATATTATGTAAATATTATTTTAATTGAGTGATTATGTGATTATTTTGAGATATTAGATGCATGAAAAGTGTGAAATTAATTGCTATGAATTTTAATGGATTGTATAAGCCCTATAACACCTAACTAGAACCAACTTAGGATAGTTTGGCATGCCGAATGGGGGGGAGTATGATGAAAATGATTAAATCCATTAATGGTATGATTATCTACGTCGGTAATGGAACTGTTATCTATGCCGGTAATGACACTTTTATCTACGCTGGTAATGGCACGGTTATCTATGCCGGTAATGGCACCGCTATCTACGCCAGTAATGACACTTATATGCACACATCATATTGCCTGGGTGGCACTCCTAAGTGCCTGGATGGAAACTGCGTTATCCGAGTCAATGGTTCATAGGTGCCCTGGGCATAAATAAAGACATAAATAAAAAGTCATGGAACATAAAAGAATTATTGATAATAAAAATAGAATTATGAATTGTGGAATGTATAAAAAGAAGATTTAGTGTTATACAATAAGGTGATAATAAAATAAATAAATATGAGATAAAGTAATGTAATTTGATGTCTATACATTCTAGAATACCATGATATGTATATTTGCATGAGAATATGATTGAGCATAAGTTAAGATATGATAATACATGATTGCATAAAATAGTTTATTGCCTTCTTTATATGCACCACTAAGCATTGAGCTTAGCGTGAGAGTTTCCTTCCGCGCAGATTTAAAGAAGTAGCTGAGTTTTTGGATAAAGACACAGTGATCCAAGTCCAGTAATGCAGCTCGTATCAAATATTGTGGGTCACACAAATTATGTAATTATGGTTTAAGTTTTATTTTGTAGTATTTGTAGAATAAACAGCACCTTTTGTAAAGAATATGTTATTATATAAAAAAAAAATGTAGTTTATCTTTTATGTTATAATTTCTTTTATATTGCAAAGTAAACAAATAGTAAATAAATAAATAAATAAATATATATATATATATATATATATATATATATATATATATATATATATATATATATATATATATATATATCACACAAGGTAGAGGGTTCAGGAGACCCATGCCATAACTGAGTAGAGTACAGTCAAGTGGCAAAAGAGCCAAATTTTCTAGTGGCCAATTTCAGGCTGGGGGTTCAAGCAAGCCTTCTTCTTTCAGGCGGGGACAACCCACGAGATCTATTTCTTCAGCAGCCAGTGCATCGACACAGACACCATATAGATCTCTACCCCTACTAGAATGTCAACATTGTGGTCGTTCTCATCCAGGAGAGTGTTGGTGGATGACAGGAGCATGCAGGAGGTGTGGCTCCAAAGATCACTTGAAAAGAGATTGTCCCTTGTTACAGTATGGCAGAGGTTCGGGGAGCACTGAGCCAATACAGACACAGGCTTCTGGGCAAGGCAGAGGTCGAGGTCGAGGGCAACGCAGAGGAGGCCGATCAGGGTCTAGTCAGTTCAGATCAGAGACAGTTGAGAGACCAGAAAGTAATAGAGCTACCCCAGCTAGGGCATATGCCAAGCGAGGCCGAGAGGAGCAGGATGCACCTGATGTCTTGATTGGTAAATTTCTTCTTTTTGGCTTTCATATTCATGCATTAATAGATCTAAGGTCAACGCATTCATACATATGCACACCACCACCGGGTTGAGAAGGTTTAGAACCACAGTCTCTAGAATTTGAGATTCTTGTGACTAACCCATTAGGACACAAAGTGAGGGTTAGCAAGGTTTTTAGGGGTTGCCCAGTTGAAATTCAAGGAAGACAATTCCCAGCAGACTTGATAGAGTTACCATTCCATGAGTTCGATGTGATCTTGGGAATGGATTGGTTAGCTCATTATGGAGTGGTAGTGGATTGTTGAAGAAGACAGATGATCATTAGAATTCCAGAACAAGATGAGATAGTGGTGATGGGTGAGAATAGAAGATACCCAGACAATGTGATATTAGTGTTGAAAGCTCAGAAACTCATCACTAAGGGATGCGAAGCATACTTAGAGTATGTAGTTGATATGGAAAAAGCAAGTCCGAAGTTGGTGGATATTCCTACTATTAGTGAGTTTCCTGATGTATTTCTAGAGGAGTTGCTAGGGTTACCGCCGGATAGAGAAATCGAATTTGCTATCGATTTGGTACCCGACACCACCCCTATTTCCGTTACACCATATAAGATGGCACCAGGAGAGTTGAAAGAGCTGAAGGTACAGTTGCAGGAGTTGTTAGATAAGGGTTTTATATGACCCAGTGTGTAACGCCCCACTTATATATTAGGAATAATCCCACATATATAAGAAGAATGTCACAAGCTTAACTCGATAATCTGCTCAAATTGAATTTTTTTTTCATTTTAAATAACTTAATATATTTATTTATTTTGGTTTAGGCAAATTTTTCTAATTAAATATATATATATATATATATATATATATATATATATATATATATATATATATATATATATATATATATATCCTTATATTGTATACACATATGGCACCCGATTATGTTACATAATTATTTACATACACAATATTAATATATGAGATATGTCTACCACACCATATACATAGTCAAACTAAAAAAACATAATAATACATAACCAACCCTCTAACTATGCTTCTTGTGTCTCTGCTGATATGAGCTTGGATTTTCTTCTTGAACACTTCACCTCCTACCGTCTATAGTTCCAATTCCTGCGTGAGAAGAACTCACGCTAAGCTAACTCTAGCTTAGTGGTACATATAGGTATTAAGTTTTTTTCCAAGCAGTCACACAAATGCATGTCTCAAATAATTCATGATACACTGAATTTTTATTTCATATAAAAGAAATAACCACATCACATAACAGTATAAACATAAAAATCATATTCAATAACTAAATTCTCATTACCTCTTGTAAGCATTTCATGTTTTGTCACTTATGTCAATAATAAATTTTTTTTCACATTTCATTTCATAGTCTTTAATTAATATCAGCCCAAATCTCATTCCCGGATTGTCCGGATATGGGGTGTGAAATAGGGGCGCTCGCAGAGTTTAAGCCACCCTACTCACTATAATCTCAAGTCAAGGGCGCTCGCAGAGCTTAAGCCACCTTGACTGAATATAATTATGTCATCTGTATATAATCAGGATCAGGGGCGCTCCCAGAGCTTAAGCCACCCTGTCCCTAAATAATATCCATATCGGTACCGTAATTCCCCCCTTAATGGTGCACCACCTATCCTATGTTAGTCCTCAGGTAGAAAAATGGGCAATTAACACAATTAATTACTTGTTTCTATAACCAATACTCATTTCATATTAACACAATCATATATTCACAATTTATTTCAAAACCATGTAATAGCATAATATTTTATCAAATGTTAACACAATATTAAGTTCATAGTTAATAACATTCTTACAACCTTAAAACATGCCATAACATATAATTTCATCATTGTGACATGTAATTTATGGCATACACACAATCATGCATAAAGGCAAAACAAAATACATATATGTACAAACCTCGATAGTATTTTCCTTTTTTCCAAAATATAAGTTCAGAGCTTGTTCACTTTTGATGGTCTTCTTCTTGTTGAAATCTTAATTTAAAAATATAATTAATTAATAGCTTGATAAAATATTTATTCTTAATATAACTTAAATAAATAATTTCAATTTCTATTAAGCTAGAATAAGACCTCTAAGGACTATTGGATTAATAACTTTTCCTTAAATTATCCAATTTATATGATTCTTGATTCTGATTAACTATAACATGTAAAACTAAAATATAATAAAATTTCAGAATTTTTGAACCTTTACATAATTTTTGGTATAATTTTAAATATTGACATGTTTTCTGCCCTTAGGCAGTTTCAAGGTACCCAATTCAAAAATTCATAACTTTCAATGTGTAGCTTCAATTATTCTGAAACTTTTTATAAAGTTATATACGTTAATTGGGAACATATTTCATGTTTAACTCATTTCCTGATTCAGTCTCTAAGGGTCTCAAATGTGGGAGGATATATAACTGGTTCAACATAGAATAGCAACCCGACCAGTTTACTTGTTCAGCTCATAACTCACAAAATAAATGACATTTTAAGATGAAACTTTCACCTAAATTTAGATAAGACATAGGAGTAAAACTTTTATGTTTTGAACTTTGGCCAATTCGATCTAAAAATAGGTGAAATATAAGGACGAAGTTACTGGAACTGCACAGGTATATGAAACCAGTTCAATCAAGGAACAGTCATGGTTAATTTCAGAATAACTCAACCTACACACGAGAAATTCATACGAAATTTTTCAGAGACCTCAATAACATATATAACTACAACTTTCATGTTTTACACAAACTCATAATAATCCAATAAGATGGTCAATTTTTACAGAAACCGTAGGTTATTTGGTTGATACGTCTTCCAGAACCAGTTTCACCCCAATAACCATATCTCTTCATATACTCCAAATAGTTCAATAAAATTTGGAAGAGAGATACAAAAGACATAGATGAACAACTTTTATGTTTAACACATCCCTAAATTCGAGTCACAAGATAATCAAAAATAGAGTGCAATATTCTGTCAAAATAAAACCTAAAGAGTTCTAATAACACAATAATCATGGGGAAAATATTTCTTACCAAAATCAGATTTAATTGGACTGATTTTTTATGCTATTCTTGAAGAAGATGATGAGTAATTTGATCTGAGATATGGAGGAAGAAAAAGGGATGAATAAGAAGAAGAGATGAAGGAGAAAAGAGAATTTGGGATTCAGCCCATTTTTCCCGTTTTTGTATTCTGCCCCCCTTTTTTTTTTGCTGTTGTCCATTTTACTGTTCATTTTAATTTTTTTTTTTAATTTTAATTTTCTTCTTCTTCTTCTTATTATTATTATTGTTATTATCATCTTCACATAATTTTTTATAGCTAATATTTTTAATTTTATTTAATCAAAAACACAATTTAATTATATGGTATAAATTATTCAAATTAAACTCTAATTAGTGGGTGTTACACAGTGTATCACCATAGGGTGCTCTAATATTATTTGTCAAGAAGAAAGATGACACTCTTCATCTTTGCATCTATTACAGGCAACTTAATAAAGGTGACTATTAATAATAAATACCCGCTGTCTAGGATTGATGACTTATTTGACCAATTGAAAGGTGCAACCATATTTTCAAAGATAGATCTTCGATCGGGGTATCATCAACTGAAAATAAAAGAGTCAGATGTACCTAAGACAGTATTCAGGACAAGTTACGGTCATTATGAGTTCCTAGTTATGCCTTTTGGATTGATGAATGCACCGACAGCTTTTATGGACCTGATGAACCGAGTGTTCAAACCATATCTTGATCAATTTGTAGTGGTGTTTATTGATGACATTCTTGTGTACTCTAGAGACCGAGAAGAACATGATCAATATCTCAGAATAGTGCTGCAAACATTGAAGGAGAAACAGTTGTATGCAAAACTATCTAAGTGCGAGTTTTGGCTTAAATCAGTCAATTTTCTGGGTCACATAATTTCAGTAGAAGGTATTCGGGTTGATCCTAGTAAAATTGAAGCTATTCTTAATTGGAAACCACTGCGAAATGTGACTAAAGTGAGGAGTTTCCTCGGATTAGCTGGATATTATAGGAGGTTTGACAAGGGATTTTCATCCTTAGCGACTCCTTTGACACGATTGCTATGAAAAGAGGTCCGTTTCGAGTGGACAGATAAGTGTCAAGCAAGTTTTGATCGACTGAAGGCAATGCTGATTGAAGCACCAATTTTTACTCAACCTACTCCAGGAAAAGATTTTATTGTGTATGGTGATGCTAGTTATAATGGTTTAGGTTATGTTCTTATACAAGAAGGAAAGGTAATTGCTTACGCCTTAAGACAACTTAAGGCTCACGAGCTTAACTATCTGACACATGATTTAGAGTTAGCTGCGATAGTTTTTGCTCTTAAGATCTTGAGACATTATCTGTATGGGGAAAGATGTTATATCTATACAAATCACAAAAGTCTTAAATACCTTCCCTCACAGAAAGAGTTAAATCTGAGACAACGAAAATGGTTGGAGTTGATTAAAGATTATGACTGTATGATCGACTACCAGCCAGGCAAAGCTAATATGGTTGCAGATGCACTAAGCAGGAAGATTTTAACTGAGATGCGAATACAATCTACTTTGATGCAGAGGATCAAAGATGCTCAGAAGCAAGATGAGAAGTTAGTAAAGATAGTGGAGATAGTGAAAAAGGGAGAAAAGCCTGAATTTTCATTGACAGAAGATGGCACAGAATACTTCAAGAATAGGATTTACGTTCCTAATATAAAAGAGCTGAAGTCCGATATTTTAAAAAAAAAGCACATGAAACAATATATACCATGCATCCAAGCGGGAACAAGATGTATTAAGATTTGAAAACTCAATATTGGTGGCCAGGGATGAAAAAGGATATCAATAAATATGTTCCTAAATGTCTAACTTGTCAACAAGTGAAAACGGAACACCAGTTGCCCACAGGATTGCTGCAACCTATAACGATTCCAGAATGGAAATGGAAAAAAATCACGATGGATTTTGTGTCTGGATTACCGATGACTCAAAGAAAGCATGATGTAGTATGGGTGATAGTAGATCGATTGACGAAGTCAGCACACTTCTTACCAGTCAGAATGAACTACTCATTGAACAAGCTAGCTGCAATTTATGTAAGAGAGATAGTGAGATTGCATGGAGTGCCAATGTCCATCATATCTGATAGAGATCCCAAATTTACCTTACAATTCTGGAAGAGTCTACAACAAGCTTTGGGAACTCGACTCAATTTCAGCACGGCCTTTCATCCGCAGACAGATAGACTGTAAGACCACATCTTATGCAATTAAGTATAACCTATCCCTGTATTAAATAATCACACATGACATACTGGAAAGACAAAATATCCTGTTAACAGTGATAGTAAATTTTTTTTTTATATCTTGTAATATCATTCAATGACTTTGCAAGTCAACACTGAGGCTTTTGCCATAATACAATATATCACATATATTAAAATATAAATATTGCACATAAGTATTTACGAGTTACCTTCATTTATACATTTTTATAACCCATTCCAAAATGACTATACATATTCAACCATGTAAATACAAAATGCATATGACATATTTTCATGCTCGTGTGGAATGCAAGGAGAGAGAGTGATGAAGCTCGGCCAGTGACGTGTGCTCCATGTCTTCTATACGCTACTCAAAATGAGCTATCACTTTTCTTTGCCTGAAAAATTATGCAAATTGAAAAGTTGCAACTCAGTGAGAATAACCATTAAATGAGCTCTAAAGTACAGAACAACTCATAATAATAAATCACAAATCCAATACATACCATGTATTCCATTCCATTCATCAGTATCATATAAAGTTGAAACATATAATCATTACTCCTTACGTATGCAAATGCTTTGCTTATTTCATTTTGTTGTGACCAAGTTAAACAGACATTGCCCCGGGTTTCCATGTGAACATTTGTCATGTGAAGATTTGCATTTGCTAGCTAGCTTGATCATTTGTTTCATTTGCACATTTGTTGGGCCATAAGCCTCTTCTTTTGCTTTACAATATCGATTAACTAGTCACGACTCCTTTTAAGTCCATATGAATATGCACTTTTACTTAAGTATTCATCAACCATTGCATCTTATCACATATAACATACATATACCGCATATATGCCTCATTAGCCACGCATATACTTCGCATATACTATACATATACCATGTATATATATCACATATGTCAAACATATACCTCAAATATACCACAAGTATACCATTTGTATGTACCACATTGTCACAAATTATCCATCATCATATTATCAAGGACCAATCATGACAATCATGTGAATTACATAGCAAGCAACATTCATTTGCACTAAAGAATTCAATTGATAATTAGACTCACCTTTCTCCTTTAATTCTGATCTCTAACTTATTGTCTATCCGCTCCTTGTGGGTCTCCAATATGTTGTGAGCCTAATATGAAACCATAATCAATAACTCATGATTAGGGAGACTTAATGTGGCTTAAACAAATTAACATGCATTGTTTATATCAATAGTTAAGTGTTTTTCTATGAGGCAGTGTGACCTTATGGGACTGTTTAGCCTATAAATTTTTATATACTTGACCAATTAATATGATTCTTATTCATAATTAAAATTAACATATAATTATGTAACATATTGAAATTTCAGACCAATTGGATCATTGTATAATATTTGGTGGAATTTCTAAGTGTGTTATGTTTTCTGCCTTATTTTCTGCCTTTAGGCAGTTTTAGGATACCCACTTTGGTTCATCATAACTTATAATCTATAATTTCTATTTTAATGACACTTTATAGAAACTTATATGGGTTCAAATCGAACATTTTTTATGTTTAAAACTTTTATCAATTATGTCTCTAAGGGTTTCAAATTATAAGAAACATTTCACTAGTCCAGAATTGAATTGGCTTCTGGACCAGTATGACTTCCAAAGGCCATAACTTAGTCTATACATAACATATTAAGCGGAAATTAGTCTCACATTTAGATAAGACATATACATATAACTTTTATATTTTTAAAATATACAGAATCTAGCTCTAAGGAGCTCAAAGTATCCAAACAAATTGCTGGATCTGCTCAAGGCACTCAATAGGCAGTTCAAACTATGAAACAGTTATGGTTCCATTCACCATAACTCAAAATTTACAAGACATATGAACCTGAAATTCGGTATACAGATACATGACACATATATATACAACTTTTATTTTTTGAGATACTTCAAATAATGAATTTATCATATTCAAAATCAAAGAATATAGTAGCTATCTTGGTTAGGGTTCACTCCCTGATCAGTTTCAGTAGAGAGAAGATATCTCTTCCTATACACAACATCTTGTAAAAAGATTTACATATCCATAAATCTAAGATATAAAAGAACAATTTTTTGTTTTAATCTTTTCCAGAATCAATTTCTATTGATATCAAAATCGGGGGGTGCAAGTCAGTACCTATTAATGAACCTTAACAACTCAAATTTTATAATAATTACACAATAATTAATAATAACTATATTAATTTATAAATATTTATTGTTCGTTTATTCTATTTAAATTTATTGTAAAATAAAAAAGTATGACCTAGTATTTGTAAGCTTTTAAATTTTCAATGGCTGTTTTTACAAGTGAATATAAAAAATTGTAATTGCATTTGATGGGGATAAATATTAAGAGATTATTTAAAATTACTGTTAAATGTTTAAAAAAATATATTTAAATTTTTTAATATAATTTACTGATTTTTTAAATTTTTTATAAATTATTTTTTTCAAAACTATTTTAAAAATATATATATTTATCTAATTATTTTCAAAATAAATTTTTAAAATTTTAAAAAAATAAAAATATAAAAAATTTGGGCATATTGGAATGTCGATATAATCGTTATCAAATTGTTATCCGGCCTCTGCCTTAAACAGATGAGACTAACACATCATTCACTCTTTGCTTTGCGTGTCAAAGCCAACAACTAATTCAACCAATCAAAAAATTGTATCATTTTTGTTACCAAGAAAACCGTGTCAGATATATATATATATATATATATATATATATATATATATATATTCTATTATCTTAATTAATGGATCTGAGTGCATCTTCCATTAATCCATTACAGTGAGTCAGAAAAGTGAGGAGAAAGAGAACCATGGGAAAAGAAAACGACGCCGTTGCATCAGCAGCGCAAGGATTCAAGGTTGTCGGATTCTCCGACTTCGTCCGAACCAATCCTCGGTCAGACCGTTTCAAGGTGAACCGGTTTCACCACGTGGAGTTCTGGTCCTCCGACGCTACGAACACCGCTCGCCGGTTTTCATGGGGACTCGGCATGCCTATTGTTGCCAAATCCGATCTCTCAACCGGCAACGTCACCCACGCTTCCTATCTCCTTCGTTCCGGCGACCTCAATTTCCTCTTCACTGCTCCCTACTCTCCTTCCATTGCCGCCATTGACAACTTATCCCCTACTGCTACCTCCTCTATCCCCTCCTTCTCTCGCCAAACTTTCCTCGATTTCTCCGCCAAGCATGCCCTTGCCGTCCGAGCCATAGCAATTGAGGTTGAAGACGCAGCAGTTGCTTTCAACACGAGTGTCGCCCATGGGGCCGTACCAGTGGTGCAACCTATTTCCCTGGACAATCGTGCTCTTCTGGCAGAAGTTCATCTTTACGGCGACGTCGTTTTGCGATACATCAGTTACGTGAACCCGAACCCGAACCCTAATCTCGAGGCTGAGAGTCCTGATGCGTGGTTTCTGCCAAAATTCGAGCCGGTAGATAAGGCGTCATCGTTCCCGTTGGATTTCGGAATTCGACGATTGGACCACGCGGTTGGAAACGTGCCGGAATTGGCGCCGGCGGTTATGTATCTGAAGCAGTTCACCGGTTTCCATGAGTTCGCAGAGTTCACGGCGGACGATGTGGGGACTAGTGAGAGTGGATTGAACTCTGTTGTGTTAGCTAATAACGAAGAAATGGTGTTGCTGCCGTTGAACGAACCAGTGTTTGGCACCAAGAGGAAGAGTCAGATACAGACATACTTAGAGCACAACGAAGGGGCTGGAGTGCAGCATTTGGCGCTTGTGAGTGAAGATATATTCAAGACCTTGAGAGAAATGAGAAGGAGAAGTGGGGTTGGAGGGTTTGAGTTTATGCCTTCTCCTCCCACAACATACTATAAGAATCTCAAGAACAGGGCTGGTGACATTTTGAGTGATGAGCAGATTAAAGAGTGTGAAGAATTGGGGATTTTGGTGGATAGGGACGATCAGGGCACCTTGCTCCAGATTTTCACTAAACCTATAGGCGATAGGTAATTTTTCTTCATCGTCACTAGCAATACCTTAGTTCTTTTTGTTTCTCTTGATGCTTATATGTGGAGAAGTTGATATTCTCATAATTTGTAGGAGGAAAAAAAAAAAAATTCAGCGGATCAAGTGTATGGATTGTAAATGATATAATTTTCATTTATAGTATATTTCGTTATTTTAGGAGTGTTAAGAATTACAGTTAAAGTAGATTTTGAATTTTTTTTATTGAATTGACTGATATTTTATAAACTGTTTTTTTTTCATTTATTAACTTTTTTTTTTATAAACTGTTTTTTTTTTCAAAATTCAAAAAATTTTAAAATAATATTTTTTTTAAAAACGTTTTTGTCCATAAAACTACCATGTCAAACGACCATTTCTATAGAATCATTTTTGAGTTACCTAATCTAGAATAGTATTTTTTTTATTATTTATTTTTTAATATAAGTTGTCCCATGAGGGCTCGAACTCGTGAAATCACTGCCTTAATTAAGCTTATTAGTAATTTAGAATAGTTTTAATTAATATAGATATTGCTTGTGTAATTCTAAATAGAGGGAAGGTGGTTGGATGGATTGGGAACTTGATATAAGGAATCATTTGTATGCCAACCATGTTGGCGAAATATGACCATTTTTTCATGCTTTTCTCAGGAAGATAATTTTGCCAAGGTCCCTTCAGTATTGTTGCTCTTATGGGATGAATTGGTAGATTGTCTTACTCTTTTTTATCTTTTTGGCAGGCCAACCATCTTTATAGAGATAATTCAGAGAGTAGGGTGCATGCTCAAGGATGAGACAGGAAAAGAATACCAGAAGGGTGGATGTGGAGGTTTTGGAAAGGGCAACTTTTCAGAGTTGTTCAAATCCATTGAGGAATATGAGAAGACACTCGAAGCAAAACGAACTGCAGAAGCAACTTCCGCATAAGCATGTTCCTTTCTTTGTGATGTAATACTTAGTAAAAGGTTAGTATTGTGGACAATATGCATAAATAAGCTGGAAATCTGTGTGGCTGTTCCCTGTGGAAGCTAGCTGAAAATATTTTACTTTTGGTAAATGACAATGTCATGATCGTGATCTATTCAAGATTTTAGGGCATTCCTATTTGAGGGCTGTTATAAGCTGTTCCAGTAAACAAAAACGATATTAGCTATCTGTTATGCTTTGATTCTCGGTGCTTTTTTTTTTCTTTTCTTTGCATGACTATAACTGCAAAACTAGGGCTCTGTTATCAGTTGGGAGCTAAAATTCAGATAATAAGGCAGAGCTTGTTTTTCATTAAAATGAACCTGGCACTCCTTTATTATTGGCTTTATTTTTGCTTTGAAGCCATTCTCGTGTTCAATTTTTTCTTTTCCGGTGATTCATTCTTTTGCTAGTGTGGAAAATATACAAGTAATTTCAATCCCGAAAGTTAAGTTTAATGAGGGAGGAAGCAATGACTTGCTAAGTGGAACAGAAGTTGTTCACCCATGTTTGCTCTCAGCTGTTTCTTTTCTAGTTATACCAATCTTTAGTGTAAATCCATTGGTCTTGTTCCGCCCTGTTGAGCGTGAGGATTAGTTTGCTAGTGCTGCTGATATTCACTTCCTGAGAATCAAGGGCATAAAATAAAGATTCTTTCTGTCTTCAAGGGATATGCTGTACGTGCATCTGCAGTACAAATGAGTTTCTTGGATGTTTTTTGGCTAAAATTTTCCTATCCACAGGTCATTTGAAGGAGGGTGGAGTCGGCTACTAATTGATATAAAATGTAAATATGTTGTGGCTAATAAATTATTAATAAAGTTACTAGGTGGCTAATAAATTATTAATAAAATGTAAATATGTAAATATGTTGTGGCTAATTTATATAAAATGTAAATATGTTGTGGCTAATAAATTATTAATAAAATTATTTATTTTTTTAGATAAATATTATCCTTTTAATTTAATTGACAGATATTTAATAAACAGTGTTATTCAATGATGGATGCTTCATCTGAAACTTTAGGGAAATTTTTGATTTTGGATTGAGAATTCACATATAAAGCATTAAAGCAACTTTAGCTTGCAGGTCGCTAAGGCCATATTTGGTTCACATAATAGGTGAGGAATAGAATAAGTGAATAACTACATAAGATTTGATATTTTTGTAATTTGGTTCAATTTGGAGGTATGGAATAATAATTCTACAATTTTTGAAGAATACAAATTCTTTCAAAAACTAAAAAATAGGAATTCTTTAGTGTGAAATTGAATATTTTCATTTTTACTCCTCTCAAGATAAATAATTATTAAAATGGATAAGCATGAAAATGGGATAAATTGTTTTTTTATGTAGATTTATTATGCCTATATGAATTATATTTTTCTTATATATAAAATTATGTATTTTGCTTCTTTTACAAGGCATTAAATTTTATTGATTTCGTTTTCAATTATTGATTTTTTTTTTTTGAGATATTGCTTCGCACGCAAGAATTTCTCTAGCTGGATTTTGTAAGATATATAGATGTCTTCCACTATGTACATAGATCATGAACTAACTTATGAAATAGGAATAACTAGTCTATTCCTTAAAAATAATTGTTTCATTCCTTGTATATTATATTCCGCGAACCAGATATGATCCAAAAAATGGCTAAGAATAATATCTAATATTACAGTGTTGATAATAGTAAAGAACTATAGAAATTTCAGATATAATGGCAAGGTAGTTGCTTTTCAAGAGTTAATTAAAGATGCTAAAAAATTTAACGACTACAGAAATGAAATCTGGCAGATTTATATCCACTTGAGGATATTGCTTTAATTGGCAGCACCAGTTGGAAACAATGTTATATTATGTTGTCTCAAGAAACAAAATTCTAATAGAAAATACATAAACCGTTTTGCTTAATGTATAATAAATTGAACTGCACCATCAAAAACATGGAACAATCCTACAGCACTAAAGCATAGAGGCTTCAAGCTCTAGCTGCACATTCTTGTCAACTTTCTTAGCACCAACAATAAAATTAGAAATCCGAAGCCAATGTTTGTAAAATGCGCAACGTTGACAACAAAAAAAAACCTGATATTTCCCCAAATGCACAACTTCTCTCTTTCATATGCTCATAATTAAGAAGCATTTCACTTTAGAAGTCGAAAGAAATGAGGAAAACAAAACAAAACATAAGGAGTTTCAAGAATTCATTTGAAAGAATTATATTATATTTTCATCAAATTAAATTACAAACATTAAAATTGTCAAAAGCAGACTAATTGTTGCAAGAAAAATATTTAACTATATCCTAATAGACTTCTTGAAATATCAATGATGTAGAATTTCTCTTTTCTTTACTACATCTAATACCTTACTAATTGGATAATTATCAAACATGAATTAGTTGATTTTTGCACAATTACATAGAGCAGCAAAGAATGCTGCAATATTCTTATTGAAGCTTCTTAAACAAAGAAACTGAAAGTTATATGGAAAAGCATTTTGGTGTTAGATCAATCCATTTCACTGGTCTTTAATATAACAAAAATTAATTGCGGGTAAGTAATTTATCCAACCTTTAGAATAGAGTGCTATAGTTACAAGGTCAATAAATACTTAATGCCAATAATCATAAGAAACATGATTACTAAATCCAGCCCTGTCTGACTGGTTTAATCAGTTTTATCGGAATGGTCTTAGTAACAACCTAGAGGTGTATTAGACTAGTGAGAAAACTAGTCATTCAAGCAGTTGAACCATGAACATTGATTCATTCATGGTTTGTAATATCTTATACCTCATACATTTTGATATCACATATATTTGTATGAAGTAATTATACATGACAGACAAAAATCTTGTTTACAGCGATAATATTTTTTATTTTTTATTTTTATTATATCTCCCATCTTTATTCAATAAATTCATTAATTCAACTTCGGATTTAACCCATAAATTTTATGTATATCACATATGCTAATCTCTAAGACATTTTTTAATATTTTTCTTTTAAGTTTACAAGTTTGAAAATATTTACACATATTAGTACAAACCTAATACAAATATACATATGAAAACATTCTAGCAAAATATAGATTATATTATTTCATGCTTTTGTGGGATGCAAAGAGAGAGAGTGGGAAGACTTGGTTGGAGACATTTAATTTATGTCTTTTATATACATCTTAATTATAAACTATTATTCTTTTTTATCTGAAAAATGTTGCAATTTGGTGAGTTGCGACTTAGTGAGAATAACTATCAAATAAGCTTTAAAGTTCCAAGCAATTTTTAATAACAAATTACAAATGTATACAAACACATTATATGTATTCCATTTTATTTACCAATATCATTTTGATACAAGTAAAATTAAAACATACAATCAATTGTATTTTAGTTATGCTTATGTTTGTTCATTTATTTTTGTTTTGACTAGGCAAAATAGATATTATCTTGCATTTTTATATGAATATTTGCATTTACTAGCTAGTTTGATCATTTGCACATTTATTGGGTTATAAGTATCTTCTTTTGTTATTCATTTGTATTGATAATTTGTTTAGGCCTTATGTCTCAACTTTTTCTTTATAATATCATTTAACTAGTCACAACGTATTTTAAGTTTATATGCATATGCATTTATAAATAAATATTCATAAACAATTGTTATTTTATCAGCCTTTGTATGTCAATTCATCCATCACATTATGTAAAGAAAGAAATACATTTAATACAATTATGTCATAAATATATCCACAAGTCATTTCACATTTTACATATATAGCAAACAATATTTATATGTACTAAATAAATCATTTGATAACTATGTACACCTTTTTCTTTAATACCCAAATCATAACTTATTATTCACTTCCTCCTTATATATCACCAACTTATTTCGAGTCTATTTGGAGTTATAATTGATCAATACATAGCTAAAAAAAATTTAATTTTAATATGATATAACCAAATAACTAAATATTTTTCCTATATGACATTATGACCTTTCCAGACTTATCAGACTATAACTTTTTTTAATACTTATCTAATTTATGTAATTCTTAATTTTACTTAAATATGATAATATAAAGTTATAACATATTTAAATTTCAGAAATTTTGGAGGATCACACTATTTTTAGTGGAATTTCAAAATATACTATTTTTTTTCATTTGATAGTTTTAAGATACCAATTTTAATAATTCATATATTACAACATTTATATTTAATTATTATGAAACTTTCTAAAAACTTAGAAAAGACACAAATAAACATTTTTTTTACCTTCAAATGATGTCTTTAGGGCTTTCAAATAATAGAAAACTTATGACTGATTTTATAGAGAGGTAACATTCATACCAGTTTTATTGTTAATAGCATAATTTATAAAATACACTGAATATGAAGATAAAACTTTCACTGAAATTTAAATAAGACATAGCCTTAAAACTTTTATGTTTTATACTTGCATAAATTCGGTTTAAAATATCTAAAAAATTAGGAAAAACTTTTTTGGAGCTGTAAAGATACAAAAAAATGACTCTAATCAAGAAATAGTTATAATTATTTTAGTTATATCTCCTTATTCATACTATATTTTACTATAAAATTATATATATATATATATATATATATATATATATATATATATATATATATATATATATATATATATATATATATAAAGCATATAAATCTACAACTTTCATGTTTTATATTTCATCAAATTAGACATCTAAGATGGTAAAAATAAACAAAAACTATAGGGTAATTTGCTGGAAATTGAACTAGACCCAATTTTAGTAAAAAACGATTTCTCTTTATATACATCAAATATTGCAAATATGTTTTAAGTACATATGCATAAGACACAAATATACAAGTTTTATATTTTGAACTTTTCTAAAATCAATTTCTATAGTCATCAAATCATAGTTCAATTTGTTGCTTGATTACAAAGCATAAACAATTCTAACTATGAGTAGTACAATAAGAGATGATTATTCACCAATAATAAGTCTTGCTAAGCTAAACTTGTTGCTGGAACTCTTAAGAGAAACAAGAAAATGTAGATATGAGAGTTGTTGTGGTGGATGAGAAAGATGGAATGGGTAAGAGGCAAGGAATGGGATTAGTTGTGAATGAGTAAAGTGTGCATAAATTGACAAGGCCAATAATTCTCTTCTCCTTTTCTTTTGTCCAAGTGAATTATATACAAAATGAACATGCTCAAATAAGATGCATATAGAAATGCATATGGATAAGGTTGAGGATGTTACAATTCTTCCTTTCTTTTTGAAAATTCGTCATCAAAATTTAATACATGAAAACAGATCTAGATATTGTCTTTTCAGATTTTCTTTCATTTTTCATGTTACCTCTTCTTATGAATGATTTCTCCATAACACCTTAACTGAAGGTATTTTCTGATTTCTCAACTGTTTTTTCTTGTATCCGGTGTCTTCCACTTGTTCCTCCACATAACTCATGTCATTCGTAATTTCAATGACTTGATCTTTAAGTACATGTGTAGGATCGGATATGTATCTTCTTAGCATGCTTACATGAAATATATTATGAATCTGAGTCATCTCTAGTGGTAAAGTCAACATGTATGCCAATAGACCAACCCTCTCAAAAATTTTATAAGGCCATATATATCTTGGGCTCAATTTACCCTTTTTGCCAAATCAAATTAACCATTTCCATGGAGACATTCGTAGGAATACCTTCTCACCTACATCATATTCCATTTATATTCTATCTTAATCAATATAACTCTTATGTTTTTCATATGCTGCCTTCAACTTGTTTTTGACTATTTTGATTTTATCAAATACTATCTCTGACCCTTTTAATGTACATGCTCCTTCTTCACCCTAAATAATAGGACTTTTGCATTTCCTATTATACAATGCCTCATACCGTGTCATTTGAATATTGCTATGATATTGGTTATTGTATGGAAACTCTACCAATGTTATATACTCATCCCAAGCTCTTTTGAATTCCATAACATATGCCTTGAGTATATCTTCCAATATCTGTATAGTCTTCTCTGATTGTCTGTCAGTCTATGAGTGAAATGCAATACTAAAATTCAATTTTGTTCACAATTCATTCTGTAAACTTACCCAAAAATATGATGTAAACTATGGATCCCTATCAAACACAATGGATACTGAAATACCATGTAATCTATCTCATTTACATATAATTTTGCTAGATTCTCAAGTGTACACCCCATCTGAATGGTAGAAAATGTGCTGACTTAATTAATATGTCAAGAATTACCCATATTGCATCATTTTTCCGTGGACTTGTCGGGAATCTGTAAACAAAATACATCATTATTTTCTCCCATTTCCATTTTGGCACTAGTAGTGTATGTAGTTTACCAACTACTGCCTAGAGGTCTACCTTAATCTATTGACATACTAAACATTTTGAAATATATTCTGTTATGTCTTTGTTCATTTTTGGCCACCAATAATGAGGTCTCAAACTATGATACATCTTAGTCATCTCCGAATAATGCATAAGGTGCATTGTGTGTCTCTTCCATTATTTCTTGACACAAGTTGTCAATATTTGCAATACATATGTGTGCCCTTAATATTAGCACATCATCCTGCAAATGAAAATTCTTATTGTTTCCCTGCCTTACTAATTCAATTTTCTCACACAATTGAGTATATTTGATTTGTGCTTCTTTGATCCTATCATTTAGTATAGGTTTATCCTTAAGAGTAACAATAAAAAATCCACCATTATGCATATTAAATTGAACATTCATAGATCGTAATTGAATCAAATATGGAAAAGAGGATGCTTGCAGATGAGCTATTCTATTGTTGGATTTCTTACTCAATGCATCTACTGCTATATTGACTTTCCTTAGATGGTATTCAATTGTGCAGTCATATTCTTTTAATAACTCTAACCATCATCTTTGTCTCATATTTAACTCTTTATGTTTCAGCAAGTAACTCAAGCTCTTATGGTATGTGAAGAATTGAAATATCTCACCATACAGATAATGCTTCCAAATTTTCAATGGCAACACAATTGCAACTAATTCTAAGTCATGCACTAGATATGACATCTCATGTGTTTTCAACGGTCTGGATGCATAAGCTATTACCTTACCATATTGCATTAATACACACCCCAAACCTTGGTGTGAAACATCACTGTATAATGTAAATCCACATATACATATAGGGATAGTTAGCATTGATATCGAGGTTAACCTATGTTTTAGTTCATTGAAACACTTCTGACACTCTAGAGTCCATTTGAAAGACAAATTCTTTCTTAGTACTTTAGTCAAAGGGGTGCAATAAATAAAAACAAACAAATAATCTGTTATAGGCAAGGTGCACTTATTCTTATCTTAAGTCCATTTGAAAACAAATTCTTTATTTACTATTTATTTACTTTGTAGTGTAAAAGAAATCATAACATGAAAGGTACAATACATATTTATATAATAACATGTTATTTACAAAACGTGTTGTTTATTTACAAATACTATAAAATAAAATTCAAAAGATAATATACAAAAATTGTGTGACCCACAGTGGTTGAAATAAGCTGCTCTACTGGATCAGGTCACCACTAGCTTTATCTATTATCTTCTATTTATTCTTTACTATATCTGCGCGAGAGAACCTCTCACGCTAAACTCTTGGCTTAGTGGTGCATATAAATAAGGGAATAAACTATTTTATGCAACATGCATTGTCATATATCAATTTATGCTCACATCATCTTTCCATGCAAATATACATCTCCTAATATTCTAGCATGCATAAATATCAAATTATCCATATCACAATTCATGGTTCTTTATTATTATTATTATATTTTTTTCTATTTTATTTTCAATCCTTCTTTATAGCCCACAACACTCAATCATCTTTTTATCCATGTCATAATTCATAATTCCATTTTTATGTTCAATAATCTATTTATTTTCCATAACTTCTTTATTTATGCCCAAAACACCTATGAACCATTGACTAGGATAACGGAGTTGTCATCCAGGCATTTAGAAGTGCCACCCAGACAATATGATTTGCGCATATAAGTGTCATTACCAGCTTCAATAATACTGCCATTACCAGCTTCAATAATACTATTATTACTGGCTTCAATAATAGTGTCATTACCAGCTTCAATAATTGTGCCATTACCGGCTTCAATAATCATACAATTAATGGTTTTCATTTTCATCATACTCCCCCCTGCTTGACATGCCAAACTATCGCAAGTCTAGTTCTAGTTAGGTGTTCTAGGGTTTACACAATCTCATTAAACTTCATAGAAATTAAATTCACACTTTTCTTGCATTTAAAGACTCAAAATAATCGCATAATCACTCAATTAAAATAATATTTACATAATATAATAAGGTTCACATCATTTTACTCTTTAAATTCCACAACTCATATGCTATCCTGCCACTGGCAGATTTTATTCTCTATTTTGGACTTTAATTTTTGTCCTATTAAAATCTGAATTTAGTTATATGGTCTTCTTAACAATTTTAGTTTGGATCTTAGTTTTAATATGAAACCTGAATCACTTAATTCTGAGTTATGTATCAAAAGATATGATAAAATGAACACTAACTAGTCACTATTAATTCTGCCTAGAATTTTTTGGACAGATTCTAAGTCCGAAATTTATGAATTGTTCTGGACAATTACAGACATATTCAAATTTTATGGTCTAAATAAAAGTTATATCCTTATGTCTTATCTTTTAAAATCAATAAAGAACATACAAAGCATAATACCAAAAATTAAGTTATAACAGTTTAAGTATTCACTGCTCATCCATTTCCAGCAAAGAACACATATATCAACTATCTTCAATTTTTACCAAAATTAATCATAAGTCTAGCAAAGATGCATCCCAAGATTTTTCTCACAAAATACTATTAATTAAAAATCATCAAAATACCAAATAATCAAAGCATGCAAATAATAAAAATAATAAGTAATAAAATAAATCATATAAAATAAGCTATTGCCTTAGGTTATGCACAAACCTCTCTTTTCTTTTCTTTCTCTTTACTTCTCTTTCTCTTTTCCTTTACTCCTTTGAGCTAGATCCTTGTCAATTTTAGTTCCTAAAATTCATAAAAGAGATCATTAAAACTTCATAAACCCTAACCTCTCTCTTTTTCTTTGCTCTCTTACGCTTCCTTGAGCATGAAAATGGAATTTTCCATGTCTCTCTCTTTTTTTGACACATTTTCTTTCACTAGAATTAAGCTTTGGCTATGGAGGAACTTGAGGAAATGTGGGGCTAGTGTAGAGAACATAAATTTCTAGATGCTAAGTGATAAGGAAGAAGTAATTAGTGGCAAAAGACAACTTAATTTAATAATGGGGACACCTAAGCATATGAATTAAATGTCTCATTCATGCATGTATTTTGCCCACTTAATGCATGCCACTTGGTGTGGCCGGCATTCACATATACATAATATCCCAATTCATGCATTTAATGGATGATTATCCCAATTAATCCTCCAATTTTCGGTAAATTGCAAATTGACCCCTAAACTTTTCAAAATTTGCAATTTAGTCCTTTACCGTAATTTAACATCTTAAAATATTTTAAATACTTTATTAGATATTTTTCATAATTATTTTCTATTATTTTAATTATTTTTCTGTCAAAATCTAAATTTAGACTCCAGTTGAACCGTCGAGTCAATTTAACAACTCGCACGACTACAGGTCTAAATTAGCAGATATGACAACTAGTGCCATTATGTAGGATGACATTGCTATTGGTGATGTCCTTGGTACCAGTTTAATAGTGAATTCTATGTCCCTATTAGGTGGTAAATTGGGAATACATCAAAAAAATTATCAAATCACTGTTATATTTTCAAGTAGACTATTAATGTTTCTAGTATCAGTCACATATGTCAAGTATGCTTCACACCCTCCTTTGAACATTTTCCATTATTTTAATTATTCTCCATTAAATATTTTCCATAATTATTTGCCATTATTTTAATTATTTTCTAGTTAAAATTCAAATTTAGACTCTGATCAATTCAACACCTCAGCCTAGTGACACGCGCGACTCGGGACCTAAATTAATAGACTTGACATCTTCTCCCCTTTAAAAAAAATTTCATCCTCAAAATTTATTTACTTATTTTGAATTGAACAACTATGGATATTGCCTCATCATAATCTCTTCGCTTTCCCATCTAGCTTCTTCTATAGCATGATTCCACCACAGTACTTTAACTAAAAGAACTCTCTTGTTTCATAGGACTTTCTTTTCTATTGCTAAGATAGCTACTGGTTCCTCTTCATATGTTAAATTTGTTTGTACTTCTATCTCATTGGCTGGAATAATATGGGTCAGGTCCGAATGATACCTTCTTAGCATAGAAATGTGGATCACATTATGAATTCTATCCAGCTACCGATATGCTACTAGCCCAATTCTTTCCAAAAACTCATAAGGACCAATGAATCTCAGACTTTTTTTCGTTTCTTATCAAACCTCAACACTTTCTTCCAAGGCAAAACCTTTAGAAATACTTTATCACCCAGGACATATTTTATATCTCGCCTTTTAAGGATGGCATATGATTTTTGTCGATTTTGAGTTGCCTTCAATCTTTTCTTAATAATTCTAACTTTGTCTTATATTTGTTGCAATAACTCTGGCCCAATCAACTTTTCTCACTCAATTCAGTCCAACAAATCAGTGTCTTGCACTTTCTTCCATACAATGCCTTATACGGAGCCATACATATGCTCGCCTGATGACTATTGTTGTAGGCAAACTCCATAAGAGGTAGATATCGATCCCAACTTCCTTTAAACTCAAGCACACAAATTTTTATCATATCCTCCAACAACTGAATTACCCGCTCAGATTGTCCATCTATCTGTGGATGGAAAATAGTGCTAAAACTAAGTTGGGTTCCCAAATCATGTTATAAGCTCTTCCAGAACTGTGAAATAAATCTAGGATCTCTATCATAAATGATGGACACTGGCACTCCGTGTAGTTTCATGACTTCATTTACATAAATCTCAGCCTACTTGTTCAATGGATAATCCATTCAGACTAGTAAAAAATGAGTTGACTTTGTCAATCGATCCACTATCATCCATACTACATCATGCTTCTTCTAAGTCACTAGTAAACTTGAAACAAAATCCGTAGTGACTCTCTCCCATTTCCATTCTGGTATAGGTATTGGTTGCAACAATCCTGTGGGCAATTGATGCTCAACTTTAACTTGTTGACAGGTCAAACACTTAGTAACATACTATGTAATATCTTTCTTTATTCTTGGCCACCAATACTGAGCTTTCAAATCTTGATACATCTTATTCCACCTAGATGCATAGGATACAATATCTCATGAGCTTCCTTCAAGATGTCTTGCTTGAATTCTTCCACACTTGGCACACAAACTCTATTCTTAAAGTATACTATGTCATCTTCAGTTAATGAAAACTCAGGCTTTTCTTCCTTTTTCACTACTCAACTACCCTTAATAGCTTTTCATCTTGCTACTAGGCATCTTTGATCCTATATATTAAGGTGGATTGTACTCACATATCAGTTAAAATTTTCCTACTTAGTGCATCTGCAACCACATTTGCTTTTCCTAGTTGATAGTTGATTTACAGTTATAATTTTTGATCAACTCCAACAATCTTTTTTGCCTCAAATTTAGCTCTTTTTGTGAGGGAAGATACTTAAGATTCATATGATCAGTATAAATATAACGTCTTTCCCCATATATATAATGTCTCCAAATCTTCAAACAAACACTATAGTAGCTAACACTAAGTCATGTATCGGATAATTAAGCTCGTGTGGCTTAAGTTGTCTGGAAGCATAAGCAATCACTTTTCCTTCCTATATAAGGACACAACCCAATCCATTATGACTAGCATCATTGTACACTACAAAGTCCCTTCCAGATGTGAGCTGAGTCAACATTGGTCTTCAGTCAACATTGCCTTCAGTCGATCAAAGTTTTCTTGGCATTTATTTGTCCATTCAAAATGGACATTTTTTTGTAGGAGTTGAGTCAAAGGAGTAGATATGGATAAAAAAAACACTTCATGAACCTCCTGTAGCATCTGGTTATTTCAAGGAAACTTCTCACTTCCATCATATTATGATGCGGGTTCCAGTTGAGATATACTCGATTGATCTTACTAGGATCAATGTAAATACCTTCAGCTGAAACTATATGATCCTGAAAACTAACTGCCTCAAGCCAAAACTCGCACTTTGATAACTTTGCATAAAGTTACTTTTCTCGTAGTGTTTGCAATACTATTATGAGGTATTGACCATATTCTTCTCTATCTTGATAATTCATAAAAATATCATCAATAAACCTACTATAAATTGATCAAGATATGGCCTGAACACTTGGTTCATCAAATCCATAAAAGCCACTAATGCATTTTTTAAACTAAATGGCATAACTAGGAATTCATAATGATCATAACGAGTCTGAAATATCATCCTAAGTACATCTAACTCCTTGACCTTTAGCTAATGATAACCTGACCAAATATCTATTTTTGAAAATATGCCTGCACTTTCAACTAATCAAATAAATCATCGATCTTTGGTAGCGAGTACTTATTCTTGATAGTCACCCTATTAAGCTGCTTATAATCAATGCAAAGATGTAGGGTACTATCTTTCTTCTTCATAAACAACATTGAAGCACCCCACAATGATACACTAGGTCATAGAAAACTCTTATCTAACAAATCTTGCAACTGCACGTTCAACTCTTTCAATATCGCAGGTGCCATTTTGTATGGTGTAATAGAAATAGGAGCAATGCCAGATACCAAATCGATAGCAAACTCAATCTCTCGGTGGTGGTAACCCTGGTAACTCCTCAAGAAACACATTAGGAAATTCACAAATGGTAGGAATGTCAGCCAACTTCAAACTGTCTTTTTTTTTGTATCAGTCACATAAGCCAAATGAGCTTCACATCCCTTACTAAGGCATTTTCGAGCTTTTAACATTGATATCACATTCTCTGGATATCCTCTGTTCTCACCCATCACTATTATCACTTCTTGTTTTGAAATTCTAATAATCATATGCCTATTTCCACAATATACTATCACTTCATGATGAGCTAGTCAGTCCATTCCTAAGATCACATCAAATTTATAGAATGGTAGCTTTATTAGGTTTGTTGGGAAATATCTGCCCTATATTTTGATTAGACAACTCCTGAACACCTTACTAATCCTCACATTGTGCCTTAACGGGTTAGTCATAAGAATCTCAAATTTCAGAGCCTCTGGTTCTAAACCATCTCAACCTGGTGGTGATGTGTATATGTATGAATGCGTCAACCCTAGATCTATTAATGCATGAACATCAATGCCAAAGAGAAGAAATTTATCCATAATGACATCAAATGCATCCTGATCTTCTCAGCCTCGTAAGGCATACGCCCTGGCTAGTGCAACTCTACTACCTTTTGGCCTTTCCACAGTCTCTGATCTAAACTGGCTAGTCCTTGCTCGACCTCTTTTGCCTTATCCTCTACCTCGGCCTATGCTTTGTTTGGAAGCCTATGTATATACTGACTCAGTACTCCCCAAACCTCTACCATACTGTAATAAGGGACAATCTCATCTCAAATGATCTTTGGAGCCATATCTCAAATAGGCTCCTGTTGTCCACCAACACTCTCCTATGCGAGGATGACCACAATGCTGACATAAGGGTAAAGGTGGTAGCGATGGCCTATGGTATATCGCTGTCGGTGCACTGGCTGCCGAAGAAGTAGATCTCGTAGGTTGTCCCCACCTAAAACAAGAGGCATGCTAGTACTCCCAATCTAAAATTGGCCACCAAAAGGTTTTTCCCTCTTACTGCCAAATCGTCCTCTACTTAGTTATGGCATGGGTCTCCTGAACCCTTTATCTTGTGTTGGCTATTAAGCTTAAGAAACTAGGAAAGTTCATCAAATGTAGGGCTGAGACCTGTAGTTTGATTGAACCCATCCTCAAATTATTGACATTTATCTGCTTCAGTGGATATAATGCCATCAGCATACTTACACAAGTGTGTAAAGTCTCTCTCATACTTTGATACTAACATACTCCCCTGCTTGAAAGTTAAGAATTTCCTTTTCTTGTCATCCATATAAATAGGTGGAATATACCACTCCTTGAACTTTTCTAGGAAAAACTCCCAACTCAAAGGATCAGGTGCCTTTGAACTCATACTGCATGTGACATTGACCGCCACCTATTATAGGCATTATCATGTAACAAAATCACTGCATACTAATATTTTTGCTCGTAAGTACAACGTAGTTGACTGAAGACTTTCTTTGCCTGCTCTAACCAGAACTCATCTACAGAGGGGTCATTTTCTTGTTTACCATAGAAATCTGGCACCCCTAGCTTTCTTAATCTCTCAAATTGTAATTCTGGTGGGACTGCCGATGCATTCCTCTCTAGTAGCTCTACTACATTCCTCAAAAGTTCCATCTGTCCAGTACTAGAATGACCGTGCAATGAACTAGCATCGAATTTAGATGCAGCAGCTTGATGATGATTTGGTAGCAATGATGCCTCTATCTCTATGGGATCATTACTCTCTACCTGTTCAACAATAATCCGCTACGATCAGAAGCTATAACCTATCTATACAGTAAAAATAACGACCCTAATTAGTACGTAGCAGCTCGTATATATACAAATGTAGGTACACACATGTTATATAACACTTGATATATTTTTAAAACTCCTTTTAAAAATCCAAAACCACCCAAACTAGGCTCTGATACCAAAAGCTGTAACACTCCCTCACTTTAGCAATGCGTGCCTAGATAAGAGAGTGTTATACTAACTTTATTAGTTATATTTTATAATTTAATGATCAATAAAAAATGGTGTATATTATTATTTGTTTTTCAATTAATATGAAAGAGAACAAAATACATTTTATATACCAAAGTAATATTACAAACATTTGTGTACATCCCAAAACATAAAAATACTTTGCAAACACTATCAAATAAAGTTCAAACTAAAATACAAAAGTTGTGTAACCCATTGTGCTCAAAATAAGCTTCTTTACTGGATTGGATCACCGTTAACTTTATATACCCTTCTCTGCTCTTAGCTTGCTATGTCTACTTGAGAGAAACTCTCACGCTAAGATCTAGGTTTAGTGGTGCATATAAATAAAGTAATATACTATATCATGCAATATGAAATATCATGTATTTTTATTATGCGCCATATTATTTTTTTAATTTTATTTTGCAATTTCTCATTTCAAAATCATTATTTGTATTTCATTATACTAATTTAGTTAACATACAAAAAAACCATTATCACAAATTATCCTATATCAAATTCTCGTACTATTATTAACTTATTTATACTCATAACACATAGGAATCAATAATTAGGATAAAAAAGTTGGTCATCCAGACATAATAAAAATTGTCACCTGGGCATAGTAGTATGCACATACAAGTGTCATCACCGGCATGATATAAGTGTGTCATCACCAACATAATATATGAGTATCATCACTAGCATAATATAAGTGTGCTATCACCGGCATAAATATAACCCTTGATTAGCATGTCAAACAATTCAAAACTTTTGTTCTAGACTAGGTATTCTAGGGCTTACCTTTGTCATTATAAAATTCGTAACTCTTTTATTTCATAAATGTCATGGGTTTAATGGTTCAATTAATCATATAATTACTCAATGTACATATTATATGCATAATATAACAAAGTAAAAATTATTTTACATATTAAATTACTCAATTTATATTTTATCATATTTTGACAGATTTCGTATTCTATTTTAGATCTTAATTTTGGGTCTATTCTCATCCAAATTCAATTAAATGGTCTTATTAAAAATTATATCTTTGGATTTAATATTTAATATTCAATTTGAATCACTTAAGTTTTAGTTCTGTAGCAAAAGTTATGATCATTTAACAATTTTGCTCAGAATTTTCTAGATAGTATTTTATTTCAACGTTTATGCCCAATTTAAGCATAGTTAAGTTACGAATTATGTTACATATTCTTCATAAAAGTTTTAGATATATGTCTTATCTTTAAAACCTAGTAAACAACATATTAATCTGAGTTCCAGAGCTTAAGTTATAGAAATATATGTACATACTGCTATATAATTCCAGCAAATAACACACAATGAACAAAACTAAATTTTTAATACAAAATAATACTACTTTAAAATCATTTAAATTCCAAATACTCAAATAATACAATTTAATAATAAAATATAAGTTATTGCCTTAAGTTATGCACTTACCTTCTTCTTTTTTTTTTTTTTCTTTCTCTTTGGTCTTTTATATCTCTTTCTCGATTCCTTTATCTTTTGTTTATTCTTAAGTACCTAAAATATACAAGAAAGAAAATAGCTTTCTTCCATCATATATCTCTAAGCCCCATTTTCTCTCTGTCATATCCTTTAATTTAGGCTTCTAGTTGAGCGCGTCGTTAAATCGACTCGATGGTTTGATCGGAGTCTAAATTTGGATTTTGAGTGAAAAATAATTAAAATAATGACAAATATTCATGGAAAATATTTAATAAAGTATTTAAAATATTTAAATATGATAAATTATGGTAAGGGACTAAATTGCAAATTTTAAAAGTTTAGGGGTCAATTTGCAATTTATCAAAAGTTGGAAGGTTAATTAGGATTATCACCAATTAAATACATGAATTGGGATATTATATATATGTGGTGGTTGGATTAACCAAGAGGCATGCATTAAGTGATCAATTAATGAAAACATCTAGATTATGGCTTAGGTGTCCCCATTATTAATTAAGTTTCTCTTTTTGCCATTTAATCACTCTTTCTTCCTTATCTCCTAAAATCTAGAGTTTTCTATGTTCTCTAAACCAACCATGTTTTCCCTTGAATCCTCCATAGCCAAAGCTTCCTTCTAGTGAGATAAAGTGAACAAGAAAGAGAAAAATAGCCTTTTTCTTGCATAACCAAGCTTAAGGAAGCTTGAAAGAGCAAAAAGAGAAAGCGAGGTTAGGGTTTATGGAGTTTTAATGAAGTAAAGTTTTAATGATCTCTTGTATGTATTTTAGGAACTCAAATTGACAAGGATCTAGCTCAAAGGAGCAAAGGAAAAAAGAAAAAGAAGTAAAGAAAAAAAAAAGAAAAAAAAAAGAGGTTTGTGCATAACCTAAGGCAATAGCCTATGTCTTTTTTTTTTAAGTTGCATGATTTTCGAATTTGGCATGTTAATGATTCTGAATTAATAGTATTTTGTGATAAAAATCTTGGGGATACATGTTTGCTAGACATAGGATTAATTTTGGTAAAAATTGAAGATGGTAAATAGGAGTGTTCTTTGCTGGAATTGATGAGCAGTGAGTACATAAACTGTTATAACTTAAGTTATGAAATTCAAATTTGTATGTTATTTGTTGGATTTGAAAGCTAAGACATAGGGCTTGAACTTTTATTCAGACCATAAAATCCAGCTATGTCTATATTTTTCCAAAACAATACATAAAATTTGGACCTAGAATCTGTCCAGGAAATTTTGGGCAAAATTATTAGTGATCAGTCAGTGTTAATTTGATCATATCATTTGATACAAAATTCCAAATTAATTGATTCAAGTGGCATATAAAATCTAAGATTCAGAAATAAAATTGTTAAGAAGACCATGTAATTTAATTTGAATGTTAACAAGATCAAAATCAAGGTCCAAAATAGAGCATGAAATATGACAATGACAGGGCAGCATATGAGTTGAGGAATGAAATGAGTAAAATAATGTGAACCTTGTTATATTATGCAAATACTATTTTTATTGAGTAATTGTGTGATTAATTGAACCTTTACATGCATGAAATGGGTAAATTTAATAACTATGAATTTTAATGACATTGAGTAAGCCCTAAAACACCTAACTAGAACTAGACTTAGGATAGTTTGGCATGCCAAACGGGAGGGGGGAGTATGATAAAAACCATTAATGGTATGATTATTGAAGTCGATAATGACACAATTATTGAAGCCAGTAATGACACTATTATTGAAGGGAGTAATGATACTATTATTGAAGCTAGTAATGACACTTGTTTGTGCACATCATATTGCCCAGGTGGCACTCCTAAGTGCTTGGATGGCAACTATGTTATCCTAGTTAGTGGTTCATAGGTGTTGTGGGCTATAAAGAAGGATTGAAAATAATAATAAATAAAAAAAGAACCATGAATTTTGATATGGATAATAATGATGGTTGATAAAGTAAAACAAATATGAGATATAATAATATAATTTGATCTTTATATATGCTAGAACACTATGAAATATATATTTGCACAAAAAGATGATTGAGTGTTGTGGGTATAAAGAGTTAGCGAAATAAAAGGAATTATAACTTGTGACATGGTTAATTATGATGAATTATATAATGATGTGTTAATAAAGTAAAACAAGTAATATAATTTGATGTTCATGCATGCTAAAATATTATGAGATGTATATTTGCATGGAAAGATGATGTGAGAATAAATTGATATATGGCAATGCATGTTGCATAAAATAGTTTATTGCCTTATTTATATGCACCACTAAGCTTAGAGCTTAGCTGGGGGTTTCTTTCGCGCAAATATAGTAAAAAATACATCTACTAGATTAGGCTACCACTGTCTTTACCTACTATCATCTAGTAGGTCACACAACTGTTGTTATGGTTTGAGTTTTATTTTATAGTACTTGTAAAATTTATAAAATAAGCGCATGTTTTGTAAATAATACTTTATTTTATAAAATATATTGTGTTTCTTTATTATGATTTCTTTTACACTGCAAAATAAATAAATATTAAAAAATATATACGAGTGATTTTTATTTATACATAATTTAAAAATGATTTTCAACCGATGAAGTCAGTATAGCACTCCCTTATTTGGGCATGAACTGCTAGGGTGAAAGGGTGTTACACTCTCTTTACAACCTCTAAATCTCTCTCTTCAAGACAAAGCTCTAAACGAGCTTAAAACCCCATCTTCATTTAGAGAAATTTAAAGAGAAGATTAAAAATACTTTACCTCAAGCTTTTTTCTTCTATGACCAAAACTTTGGAGATTTCTCTCCTATTTACTTGCTTTTCTTCCTTTTTTTTGCTCCCTTAAGCTTCCTTAAGTTCTTTTATGCATGAAAATGACTTTTTTCACTTTTCTTTCTCTTTTCTCACTTTCTCTCACTAGAAGGAAGCTTTGGCTATAAAGGATTGGTGAGGGACATGGGGCTGGTTCATGATCATAAAATTCTAGACTAAAAGACATGAGGAAGGAAGAAGAAGAAGAAAGAAACAAACAAACAAGAAAAAGACAAAAATTAAAAATGGGTCAAATTTTCATATAAATATATAGTTATTTATGTGCTAATTTGTATCTTAATGCATGAAACTTGGTGTGGTTGGCCATCACATGTATAATGTGCCCAAATTATGTTCTTAATTGGTAATTATCCTAATTAGTCCTCAAATTTTCAGTAAATCACAAATTGATCCCAAAATTTTTTAAATTTTGCAATTGAGTCACTTATCGTAATTTATCATCTTTAAATACTTTGAACACTTTATTAAATATTTCCATAATTATTTACCGTTATTTTAATTATTTTCCAATCAAAATCTGAATTTAGACTCTAACCGATTCAACGCGTCGGCTTAGCCACATGTGCGACTCAAGACCTAAATTAGTGGATATGATAGGTGTAGGTCGATCTATCACAGGATGATTTGATGCCTCCTATGATTGCATGTCAACCAATCTCTCTCTCTATGATGGATTATGTTCTATCATAGTCCTAAAACAAATGGAATGATGTCATTTGACAATGTTCAACATATATGATGCACATGTTATCATGGTTTTATGCATATGCATGTTTCCATGGAACCTATCCCTGTTCTGATACCAAAAATATAACACCTTGTATCCTATATATTTTGATACTACATATACTTGTATCAAGTAATCATACATGACATAGACAAAAATCTTGTTTATAGCGATAGTAATTTTTAATTCTTTTAATCCTATCTCACATCTTTATACAATAAATTCGACAACTCAACTTCAGACTTAACACAAACTTTATATATATCACTGATTCATAGATTTTGATATCCACTAATTATGAGATGTATATTTGTATGGAAAGATGATGTGAGCATAAATTGATATATGACAATACATGTTGCTTAAAATAGTTTATTGTCTTATTTATATGCACCACTAAGCTTAGAGCTTAGCGCGAGAGTTTTTCTCGTACAGATATAGTAAAGAATAAGCATATGATAGTAGGTAAAGATAGCAGTAGCCTGATCCAGTAGAATAGTTTTATCAAACACTATGGGCCACACAAATGTTTTGTGTTTCTTTATTATGATTTCTTTTACACTGCAAAGTAAATAAATATTAAAAAAAATATACGAGTGATTTTCATTTATATATAATTTAAAAATGATATTTCAACCGATGAAGTCAATATAACACTCCCTTATCTTGGCATGAGCTGCTGTGGTGAGAGGGTGTTACAGTTTTTGGTATCAAAGCCCAGTTTGAACGGTTTTAGGATTTAAAAAAAGTTTCAAAAATAACTATGACATATGTGTACCCACAATTAAGTATTAACATTGTTGCTTACTGATTAGGGCTGTTACTTTATGATATAGGTAGAATATGGCTTCAGGGTCTCGACATATTGTGGCTGAAGGAGGCAAAAGTAACGAGCCTACCGAAACAGAGGCTTCATCATGACCCAATGATCATCGAGCTACTGCATCGAGATCCGGTGCTAGCTCATCACATGGGCAGTCTGTTGTTGGCACAGGACAAACAGAGCTTGTGAGAAACATGATAGATTTGTTACAAAGAGCATCACAACCAGCGCCGTCTGTGTTACAATTTGAGAAGCTGAGGAAGTTAGGGGCACCTGATTTCTATGGTAAACAAGAAGATGACCCATCCATGGCAGAGTTTTGGTTAGAATTGGCAAAGAGAGTCTTTGATCAGCTGCATTGCATAGATGAGCAAAAATATGAGTATGCAGTTTCTTTATTTCTAGACCATACATATGATTGGTGGCGATCGGAGTCACAAAGTTCAGAGGCACATGATCCCATGACTTGGGAATTCTTTTTAAAGAAGTTCAAAGAGCAATACATTCCCTCTATCTATACAGATGACAAGAAAAGGGAAATTTTGAATTTAAAACAGGGGAATATGTCGATGTCAGAATATGAAAAGAATTCACACATCTTTGCAAATATGCTAGCAGCATTGTATCCACAAAAGCTGATAAATGCCGACAATTTGAAGATGGATTGAGAGACCTAATCAAGCTACAGGTCTCAGCCCTACGCTTGATGAGTTTTCCTAGTTTGCTAGCATCTGTTAGAACAGTTGAGAGAGTTCTAGCAACACAACATCTAGCACAAGATAGAGTGTTTAAGAGGCTCATATCATAGCCGAGTAGGGGACCATCAAGTGGTAAGAGGGTCAGATCTTTCAGTGGTCGATTTTAAGCTGGGGGTTCCAGCAGACCTCCTTCTTACAAGTGGGGACAACCCATGAGATCTATTTCTTCAGTAACTAGTACACTGACATAGACACCACGTAGGTCTCTAGCTCTACCAGAATGTCTGCATTATGGTCATCCTCATCCGGTAGAGTATTGGTGGATGACAGGAGCATGCTTCAGGTGTGGCCTTAAAGAACATATGAAAAGATATTGTCCTTTATTACTGTATGGCAGAGGTTTGGAAAGCACTGAGCTGATACAAATGTAGGCTTCTGGGCAAGGCAGAGGTCGAGGTCGAGGGCAAGGCAGAGGAGACCGATAAAGGCCCAGTTAGTTTAGATCAGAGATAGTTGAGAGGGCAGAAGGTAGTGGAGTTGCCCTAGTCATGGTGTATGCTATGCAAGGCTGAAAGGAGCAGGATGCACCTGATGTCATAATTGGTAAATTTCTTCTCTTTTCCTCTGACATACATGCATTGATAGATCCGGGGTCAACGCGTTCATATATATGCACACCATCACTGAGTCAAGAGGGTTTAGAACCACAGGCTCTAGAGTTTGAGATTCTTGTGACTAACCCACTATGACATAGTATGAGGATTAGCAAGATGTTTAGGGGTTTCCCTATTAAAATTCAAGGGAGGCAATTCTTAGCAGACTTGCTAGAATTATCATTCCATGAGTTCGATGTGATCTTGGGAATGGATTGGTTGGCTCGTTATAGAGTGGTTGTGGATTGTGGAAGGAAGCAGATGATCATCAGAATCCTTGAGCAAGATGTGATAGTAGTGATGGGTGAGAATACATGATATCCAGACAATGTCATATTAGTATAGAAAGCTCAAAAACTCATTAGTAAGAGGTGAAAAGCATACTTAGTGTATGTGGTGGATATAGAAAAAGTAAGTGGGAAGTTGGTGGATATTCCTATTGTTAGTGAGTTTCCTGATGTGTTTCTAGAGGAGATTTCAAGATTACCACCAAATAGAGAAATCAAGTTTGCTATTGATTTGGTACCCAGCACCACTCCTATTTCCATTACACCATATAGGATGGCACCAGCGGAGTTGAAAGAGCTTAAGATACAGTTGCAAGAATTGTTAGATAAGGGATTTGTAAGACCTAGTGTATCACCGTGGGGTGCTCCAGTATTATTTGTAAAGAAGAAAGATGGCAGCTTACGTCTCTACATCGATTACAGGCAACTTAATAAGGTGACTATCAAGAATAAATACCCGCTACCCACAATTAATGATTTATTTGATCAGTTGAAAGGTGCAGCCATATTTTCAAAGAAAGATCTTCGATCAGGGTATCATCAGCTAAAGATCAAAGAGTCAGATGTACCTAAGATGACATTCAAGACTCATTATGGTCATTATGAGTGTGACACCCTTATAACACTTATTCATATCTATACGTACGTTATGTGAGTAAATACGATTATAGCCGATGTATGCCCAAAATTTTTTTATCTTAATTTAATGATCATAATATTATCAATACTTAATTAATTTTTTTTATTTTTCCAAAAATTTCGGCAGCATAACGACTATAACCTAACTAACCCACCTGCAAAGCAAACAATCCACAGCCCATTTTCGGGCACAACAATCCACACATAATGCACTATATTTTACATTCATCTACAAATCATCCTTTCATTCTTCACACACACAATACTTTACAAATACCATTTTGTCATAATATGTACAAAGTTCATTCTTACAACTCCATATCTATGCATACATATACATGTTTTCTTTGATACTAACCTTCTATTATTTCTTCTTCTTTCAGCTCCCAAATTTTTGTATGCTTGCTCTTGCCTTTCCCGCTTCTATCTACACGCAGTCAAATAACTACGTGCTGAGCATTAATATGCTCAGTGGTGATTACTAATCTAAAAATTTCCACTGATATATTTTTTTCATGCATTTATACATGCAATAATATTTTTAATACATTATTCAAATTCTCTCTTTAATATATTTATTATTCTTTTTATCAATACTTTACTTTCATTTATCTTTAATTTACTATTTAATATCTTAATTAATTTTAACAAATTTTCTCAATTCAATTTTTTTTTTAATTTACTCCTGAACTTTCAATTCAGTCAATTTTTACTTTTTTTCTTTAATTAATCATTCCTTTCTTTTTTTTCTTTATTTTTTTCAATCATTTATTTAATTAGCTACAAAATTCACTTTAGTTCCTAAATTTCCATTTATTTACAATCTCGTCATTGCTTTACATTTATTTACACTTTTGTCACTAATATTTTATTTTTCATTTATTAATTTTTTTACTACATAATTTAACATTTTTCTTCCACTTTAATTTTGTTTTTAAATTTTACTATTTTTGTCACATTTACCACTATTATTATTATACCATTTTTATCATCTTTTCACTTTTATTATAATTATTATATTTATCACTTATATCAACTTTCTCACATTTTCCACTTTTATTTTTCTTCACTTATTTCATTTTCATCATAATTTTCACTTTATTTTATTTTTTTATCATAATTTTCACTTCATTCATATCTACTACTTTTATTCACATTTATCATTTTTATCATTTTTTTTTACTTTTTTCATATTTTTCTACTTTTATTCACTCTTGTCATTTTGATCTTATATATATATTTTTTCATTTAATTCATATTTGTTACTTTAATCATTTTATTCACATTTGTCACTTTTATCATATTTATCATAATTATCACTTATCTCATTTTTCTCACTTTTTTTTCTATTTATCATATTTATCATTTTTCTCACATTTTTCACTTACTTTTCACTTGCATCTTTTCTTATTATATTTTTTACTTAAATCATTTGTACTCCTTTTATTCACATTTGCCCATAGTTTCAATCCGATAGAAAATCTTCAGACCGGATACATGAGATGTGGACCCAAAAGTCCACTACACTGAAAAGTAATCCCGAAGGACCACCCGAGCACTACACTGTACACTGATCACTGAATCGCTATCACTGAAGTAGACCGTCATTGGCCTACATAAGCGAGTCGCCATGACCCTCACCGCGGTAATGGTGTCCCTATGGCTAGCCAATTATATCATGGGCTAAGTTTAACCATCAGAAAAATAACTAAGACCATTATTTTATTTCTTTAATTCAATTTTCTCTAATTTCATAAGTTCCATTATTTTATATTATTAATCACATAATATTTTATTCATTCATAACAATTTTATCACTACCATAATTTTTCACACTTTGCATTCTAATATATCAATAATTCACTATGAACATTCAATTAAATTATTAAGCATCACTAAACACATTTTATTCATTATTTTTTTATCTCATGCATAATATACTCAATAATTGAAAAATTATTCAATATATCATTTAAAAATTCTCAATAAATTTATACACACACACAAAATCACATTTTCTTGCATTTCATAACTAAATTTTCATTTAATTAGCAAGAAAAATATTAATTTTTCCTTTTTTCATATTTCGGCCTATAATTAATTTTCATCATTAAAATTTGTCTTTCATTCTCTAAATATTCATTTCACTAATTTATACATTCCTTGTTCCATATATATCATAATATTACAATAAAATGTATTTATCTCTTAATTTACATTTTTCACATAATAAGGTCATATTTTCCAATTTCCACTAATTAATTTTTTTTATTGAAATTAACCATTCTAATTCACTTTTTATAATTCCTTAATCATAATTTAAGCATCACTTATCAATTACATGCAATACACACAAAATTCCTAATTTCCATAACCTTAATTCATGCTTAATCAATGGAAATAAGTAGATTTTGAAATCACTAACCTTATTTCTTTTCTTTAGTCTTCCTATGCTTCCTTCTCCTTACCTTTTTCCTTTGAAGTTCCTTTTCTTCCTTGATTCCTTACCATGGCCGAAAATTCCACTTCATTAATCCACCAATATTTTATTTCCTTAACTCAAATAAATTTCATATTTATCATCTACATATCTTAAACTACTTATTTGAACCATTAAACTAATTTAAAAATATAAATTTCACTTACCTCCAATTTATATCTCAACTTTTCTCCTTTGATTTTCTTCTACTCTAGCCTTCCAAATGATTATCAAAAGCTTCTACTAGCAACTAGAGATACTGAATTTATATTAGGGTGGTTGATTTTGGTGTAAAAATTAGGAGAAATGAGAGAAATTTGGTGGAGAAAATGGAGGAAACCCATTTGTCCAAGGGGGAAGCATGAGAGGAAGAAGAAGGTGCTGAATTCTCTAGTGAATTCTGATATTTTGAGCTTATATAGGTGGCTGGAATGGGCTGGGCTTGGGCCAAGACAAGTGATCCAACCCATTAGACCCATTTGTGAATTTAAGGCCCAATTAAACACTATAATTTATTTCTCTCACTATCCAAACTCAATTTCGTCCAAATTTGATTTCATAATTCATAAAATATTTTTATATGTCTACACAAAAATTTTCAACTCAATCGGAGTTCGTTTTCTATCTAGCTCACTTAAATCGGACTGATAATTCAATTTTTCAGTGTTACTGTAAAATTGCGTTTTGACTGTCAAATAATCCTAAATATTATTTAGAGTTTATCTATATCTTAAAATAAATTTTTGGATATCGTATGCTATTTTTCATAGCCCGGTCAAATTACGGTCAACCAACTATTTAATTAAACCGGGTCCTTTTCTTTTTTTTTTTTTAATTTTGACTTTTGAGGACTTATTTGACCTCATTTTCACTCCAAATTTTAACCCCAGACTAGTCATAACCTATATTTTCCGATGATCAAATAAAATATTTTTCACCCACGGGTGTATTTTTGACCCCCGGGTATGCTGATCAATCTCGGAAACTACAGTTTACGACTAACCCGGTATTTGGGCCATTACAATGAGTTTTTGGTTATGCCTTTTGGATTGACAAATGCACCAATAGCTTTTTATGGACCTGATGAATCGAGTGTTCAAGCCATATCTTGATCAATTTGTAGTGGTATTTGTTGATAAAAACCTTATCTACTCTAAAGACCGAGAAGAACATTATCAACATCTCAAAATAGTGTTGCAAACACTAAGGGAGAAGCAGTTGTATGCAAAGTTATCTAAGTGCGAGTTTTGGCTTGAATCAGTCAGTTTTCTGGGTCATGTAGTTTCAGCAGAAGGTATTCGAGTTGACCCTAGTAAAATTGAGGCTATTCTTAATTGGAAACCACCACGACTAGATATTATATGAGGTTCGTGAAGGGATTTTCATCCTTAGCAACTCCTTTGACACGATTGCTACGAAAAGAGGTCCGTTTTGAGTGGACAGATAGGTGTCAAGTAAGCTTTGATCGATTGAAGGCAATGTTGACTGAAGCACCAGTGTTGACTTAGCCTACTCTAGGAAAAGATTTTATTGTATACCTTGATGCTAGTCATAATGGTCTAGGTTGTGTTCTTATGCAATAAGGAAAAGTAGTTGCATATGCCTCCAGACAACTTAAGCCTCATAAGCTTAACTATCTAACACATGATTTAGAGCTTGCAACGATAGTTTTTTCTTTGAAGATCTAGAGACATTATCTATATGGAGAAAGATGTTATATCTATACAAATTGCAAAAGTCTTAAATACCTTTCCTCACAGAAAAAATTAAATTTGAGACGACAAAGATGGTTGGAGTTGATTAAAGATTATGACTATGTGATCGACTACTAGCTAGGAAAAGCTAATGTGGTTATAGATGCACTAACAAGGAAGATTTTAGCTGAGATGCGAGTATAATCCATTTTAATGCAGAGGATCAAAGATGTTCAGAAGCAAGATGAGAAATTAATAGATATAGTCGAGGCAGTGAAAAGGGAGAAAAGCCTGAGTTTTCATTGACGCAAGATGGCACAGTATACTTCCAAAATAGGATTTGTGTTCCTAATATAGAAGAGCTGAAGTTTGATATCTTAAAAGAAGCACATGAAACGGTATATACCATGCATCTAGGTGGGAACAAAATGTACCAAGATTTGAAAATAGATTACTGGTGGCCAGGGATGAAGAAAGATATCACCGAGTACATTGCTAAGTGTCTAACTTGTCAACAAGTAAAAGCAAAACATCAATTACCCACGAGATTGTTGCAACCAATACCGATTCTTGAATGAAAGTGGGAAAGAATTGTGATGCATTTTGTGACTGGTTTACCGATGACTCAAAGGAAGAATGATGCAATATGGGTGATAGTGGATCGACTGATGAAGTCAGCATATTTCCTACCAGTCAGAATGGACTACTTATTCAACAAGCTAGCCAAAATTTATATAAGTGAAGAGCTTACAACAAGCTTTGGGAACTCGACTCAATTTCAGCACAGCTTTCCATCCACCAACAGATGGACAATCAAAGTGGATTATCCAGTTGTTAGAGGACATGATGAGAATTTGTGTGCTTGAATTTAAGGGAAGTTAGGATTGACATCTATCTCTTATGGAATCTGCCTACAACAACAGTCATCAGACAAGTATAGGTATGGCTCCTTTTAAGGCATTGTGTGGAAAAAAGTGTAGGACGCCAGTTTGTTAGACTAAATTGAGTGAAAAGAAATTGATAGGGCCTGAGTTAGTGTAACAAATAGAAGAAAATGTTAGAATTATCCAAGAAAGATTGAAAGCAACTCAAGATTAACAAAAATCATATGCTGACCTCAAGAGGCGAGACATTGAATATGATGTGGGTGATAAAGTGTTTCTCAAAGTTTCACCTTAGAAGAAAGTATTATAATTCTGTAAAAAAGAAAAGTTAGGTCCAAGGTTCATTGGTCCTTATGAGATTCTAGAAAGAATCAGACTCATGGCATACCGTTTAGCCCTGCCACCGAAGTTAGACCGGATTCACAATGTATTCCATGTATCTATGCTAAGGAGATATAGGTCTGATCTGACTCATATCATACCAAGTGAGGAGATAGTAGTGCAAACAGATATGACCTACGAGGAGGAACTAGTGGCGATATTAGTACGTGAAGAGAAAATTCTTCGAAATAAAATAATTCCTTTAGTTAAAATGTTATGGTGAAATCATTCTACAGAAGAAACCACATTGGAGAGCAAATAAGTCATTAAGAGGCAATATGCCTAATTGTTCATAGAATGAATAGGTAAAATTTTGAGGAAAAAATTTATTTTAAGGAGGAGAGGATGTCATATCCGCTAATTTAGGCTCATAGTCGCGCGAGTTGTTAATTCGACTCGACGGTTCGACCGGAGTCTAAATTTAGATTTTGACTGAAAAATATTTAAAATAATGGCAAATAGTTATGAAAAATATTTAATAAAGTATTTAAAATATTTAAAGATGTTAAATTATGGTAAGGGACTAAATTGCAAATTTTAAAAGTTTAAGTGTCAATTTGCAATTTACCGAAAGTTGAAAGATTAATTGGGATAATGACCAATTAAATACATGAATTGGGACATTATATATGTGTGGTGGTTGGCTTAACAAAGTGGCATGCATTAAGTGATCAATTAATGAAAACATCTAGATTATGACTTAGGTGCCCCCATTATTAATTAAGTTTCTCTTTTTGCCATTTAATCACTCTTTCTTCCTTATCTCCTCATATCTAGAGTTTTTTATGTTCTCTAAACCAGCCACATTTTCCCTTGAATCCTCTATATCCAAAGCTTTCTTCTAGTGAGAGAAAATGAGAAAAGAGAGAAAGAGAATCATTTTCTTGCACAACCAAGCTTAAGAATGCTTGAGAGAGCAAAAAGAGAAAGAGAGGTTAGAGTTTATAGAGTTTTAATGAAGTAAAGTTTTAATTGATCTCTTTTATGTATTTTAGGAACTCAAGTTGGAAAGGATCTAGCTCAAAGGAGCAAAGGAAAAGAGAAAGAAAAGTAAAGAGAAAAAAAAAAGAGATTTGTGCATAACCTAAGGCAATAGCCTATGTCTTTTTTTTTTAAGTTGCATGATTTGAGCATTTGGCATGTTAATGATTTTCAATTAATAGTATTTTGTGATAAAAATCTTTGGGATGCATGTTTGCTAGACTTAGGATTAATTTTGGTAACTTAGGATGCATGCTTACTTTAGATCAATTGTACGTGAAATCTACTCTTCCATGCCTTTCTCCCTCTTTTTCTCACTTTTTCTTTCTAGAAACAAGCTTTAGCTATGGAGAATTTGGGAGGGGTAGAACATGGGCTGGTTTGAGGAGATTAGAAAATTCTAGATGATAGAGATAAGGATGGAAAAGTAATTAATGGCATAGAGACACTTAATTAAAAAGAGGGACACCTAAGTTAATGCATGCCACTTGGTGTGGCCAGCCCCACTCAATGTGTTTAATGTCCCCATAATGAATTTAATTGATAGTTATCCCAATTAATCCTCCAATTTTTGGTAAATTGCAAATTGACCCCTAAACTTTTCAAATTTTGCAATTTAGTCCCTTACCGTAATTTAACATCTTTAAATATTTTAAACACTTTATTCAGTATTTTCCATAATTATTGGTCATTATTTTAATTATTTTTTTGATAAAAATCTAAATTTAGACTTCGGTAAAACTGACTAGTCAATTTAACAAATCGCGTGACTGAGGATATTGCTTCCTCATCATCTCTTCACTTTCCCATATGACTTCTTCAGTAGCATGATTCGGCCATAGCACTTTAACTAATGGAAATTTCTTGTTTCATAAAACATTTTCTTCGCGTGCTAATATAGCCACCGGTTCATCTTCGTAAGTCATATCTATCTGCACTTCTATCTTCATAGTTGGTATGACATGAGTTGGATCATACCTATATCTCCTTAGCATAGATACATGGAATACATTGTGAATCCGGTCTAACTCCGGTGGAAGGGCTAAACAGTATGCCATGGGTCTGATTCTTTCTAGAATCTCATAAGGACCAATGAACCTTCGACTTAGCTTTCCTTTTCTATCGAACCTCAATACCTTTCTCCAAGGTGAAACCTTAAGGAACACTTTGTCACCCACCTCATACTCAATATCTCACCTCTTTAAATCTGCATATGATTTCTATCGATCTTATGTTGCCTTTAGCCTTTCCCTGATAACTTTAACTTTCTCCTCGGTCTGTTGAACTATCTCAGGCCCAATCAACTTTTTCTCATTAAGCTCGGTCCAACAAACTAGTGTCCTACATTTTCTTCCATACAATACCTCATATGGATCCATGCCTATACTTGTTTGATGGCTGTTATTGAAGGAAAACTCCATAAGAGGTAGATATTGATCCTAACTTCCCTCAAATTCAAGCACACAACTTCTCATCATGTCTTCTAACAACTAGATAATCCGCTCTGACTGTCCATCTGTTTGTGGATGAAAGGCTATACAAAAACTGAGTTGAGTTCCCAAAGCCTACTATAGACTCTTCTAGAACTGCAACATAAACCTAGGATCTCTATTAGATATTATGGACATTGGAATCCTATGCAACCTCATTATCTCACTTACATAAATTTTGGCTAACTTGTTCAATGAGTAATCTATTCTGATCGGTAAGAAATGTGCTGACTTTGTCAGTCGATCCACTATCACCCACATAGCATCATACTTCCTTTGAGTCATTGGTAAACCAGTCACAAAATCCATCGCAATTCTCTCCCGCTTCCACTCCGGAATCGATATTGGTTGTAACAATCCCATAGGTAATTAATGTTCTACTTTCACTTGCTGACAGGTAGACACTTAGCAACATACTCGGTGATATCCTTCTTCATCCTTGGCCATCAGTATTGAGTTTTCAAGTCTTGATACATCTTGTTCCCACTTGGATGCATGGTATATACCGTTCCATGTGCTTCTTTTAATATATCAAACTTCAGCTCTTCTATATTAGGAATACAAATCCTATTCTTGAAGTATGTTGTGTCATCTTCCATCAATGAAAAATCAGGTTTTTGTCGCTTTTTCACTACCTCGATTATCTCTATTAATTTCTCTTCTTGCTTCTGAACATCTTTAATCCTCTGCATTAAAGTGGATTGTACTCATATCTCAGCTAAAATCTTCCTGCTTAGTGCATCTACAACCATATTAGCTTTTCTTTGCTAGTAGTCGATCACACAGTCAATCTTTAATCAACTCTAACCATCTTCATTGTCTCAAATTCAATTCTTTCTGTGAGGGAAGGTACTTAAGACTTTTATGATCTATATATATATAACATCTTTCCCAATATATAATGTCTTCAGATCTTCAAAGCAAAAACAATAGTAGCTAACTCCAAATCATGTGTCGGGTAATTAAGCTCGTGAGACTTAAGTTGTCTTGAGGCATAAGCAATCACCATTTCTTCTTGCATAAGAACACAACCTAACATATTATGACTAGCATCACTGTACACAATAAAGTCTTTTCCAGGTATGGGCTGAGTCAAGACTAGTGCTTCAGTCGATATTGCATTCAGTCGAACAAAGCTTACTTGACATCTATCTGTCCACTCAAAACGGACCTCTTTTCATAGTAGTCGTGTCAAATGAGTCATAAGGATGAAAATTCCTTCACAAACCTCTTATAATATCCAGCTAATCCAAGGAAACTCCTCACTTCTGTCACATTTCTTGGTGGTTTGCAATTAAAAATAGCCTTAATTTTACTAGGGTCAACCTGAATACCTTCTACTGAAACTACATGACCTAGAAAACTGACTGCTTCAAGCCAAAACTAGCACTTCGATAGTTTTGCATACAACTGCTTCTGCCTCAGTGTTTGCAACACTATTATAAGTTGTTGATAATGTTTTTGTTAGTCTCTAGAGTACACAAGGATGTCATCAATAAACACCACTACAAATTGATCAAGATATGGCTTGAACACTCGATTCATTAGGTCCACAAAATTTGTTGGTGCATTCGTCAATTCAAAGGGCATAACCAGGAACTCATAATGACCATAACGAGTCCTGAATGTCGTCTTAGGTATATCTGACTCTTTTATCTTCAGTTGATGATACCCCGATCTAAGATCTATCTTTGAAAATATGGTTGCACATTTCAACTGATCAAATAAATCATCAACTCTGGGTAGTGGGTATTTATTCTTGATAGTCACCTTATTAAGCTGCCTGTAATCGATGCAGAGACGTAAGGTATCATCTTTCTTTTTTACAAATAATACTGGAGGACCCCACGGTGATACACTAGGTCGTATAAATCCCTTATCTAACAATTCCTGCAACTGTATCTTCAGCTCTTTCAACTCCACTGGTGCCATCCTATAGGGTGTAATAGAAATAGGAGTGGTGTCGGGTGCCAAATTAATGGCAAACTCAATTTCTCTATATGGTGGTAACCTTGGCTACGTTGACTTCATCGGTTGAAATATCATTTTTAAATTATGTATAAATGAAAATCATATATATATATATATATATATATATATATTATTTACTATTTATTCACTTTGTAGTGTAAAAGAAATCAAAGTAAGAAAACAAAATACATTTTATGAAGTATTATTAACAAAACGTTATGTTATTATACAATCATTATAAAATAAATCTCAACCCAAAATATACAAAATATGTGTGACCCACAGTTTGAAACAGGTTGCTCTACTGAATCAGGCCACTGCTACCTTTGTCTGCTATTGTCTACTTATTCTTTGATATACCTGTGCGAGAGAAACTCCCACGCTAAGCTATAGGCTTAGTGGTGCATATAAATAAGGCAATAAATTATTTTATGCAACATGCATTGTCATATATCAACTCATGCTCAATCATCTTCTCATGCAAATATACATATCATGGTATTCTAGCATGTATAAACATCAAATTATATTCTTTTATCTCATACTTGTTTACTTTATTAAAACATCATTATATAACACATCATAATTAACCATGTTACAAGTCATTATTCCTTTTATTTTCCTTAACCTTTTTATGCCCACAACACCCAATCATCTTTTCATGCAAATATACATTTCATAAATTTTATTCTTTTATATCTCATATTTATTTTACTTTATCAAATCATTATTATCCATAGCCTTTTATTGTCCATAACACCTATGTACCCCTGACTAGGATAACAGAGTTCCATCCAGTCACTTTGGAGTGCCACCCGGGCATTATAATTTGGCAAATAAGTGTCATTATCGGCTTCATAATAGTGTCATTACTGGCCTCATAATAGTGTCATACCCGACATCGATAATAGTATCATACCGAGCATCGATAATAGTTTCGTACCCAATGTTGATTATAGTTCCATACCTAGCATCATTAATCATACCATTAATGGATTTAATCATACTCCCCACTGCTTGGCATGTCAAATTATCCTAAGTCTAGTTCTAGTTAGGTGTTCTAGGGCTTACACAATCTCATTAAAATTCATAACAGTTAAATTCAAACTTTTCATGAATTTAAAGACTCAAATAATCATATAATCACTCAATTAAAATAATATTTGCATAATATAACAAGGTTCACATCATTTTACTTTTTAAATTCCTCAACTCATATGATGCCCTGTCACTGGTAGATTTCGTGCTCTGTTTTGGACCTTAATTTTGGTCATATTAAAATTCGAATTAAATTATATGGTCTAATTAACAATTTTATATCTGAATCTTATTTTTAATATGAAACTTTAATCACTTAATTTCGAGTTATGTGTCAAAAGATATGGTCAAATTAACACTGAGTGGTCACTAACAATTTTGCCCTGAATTTTCTGGACAGATTTTAGGTCCGAACTTTATGTATTTTTCTGGAAACATATAGACAGATCTAGATTGTATGGTCTAAATAATAGTTCAACTCCTATGTCTTAGATTTCAAACCCAACAAAGAACATACAAATCTGAAATCTATAACTTATGTTATAACAGTTTAAGTACTCACTACTCATCAATTCCAGCAAAGAACACACATATTTAACATCTTAAATTTTTTTAACCAAATTAATCCTAAGTCTAGCAAACATGTATCCCCAAGATTTTTATCATAAAATACTATTAATTCAGAATCATTAACATGCAAAATGCTCAAATCACACAATTGAAAAAATAAGACATAGGCTATTGCCTTAGATTATGCACAAACCTCTCTTTTCTTTTCTTTCTCTTTACTTTTCTTTCTCTTTTCCTTTACTCCTTTAAGCTAGATCCTTGTCAATTTGAGTTCCTAAAATACATAGAAGAGATCATTAAAACTTTCTTTCATCAAATCTCTCTTTTTCCATAATATGTTTTAATCTCTACCTTTCTTTACTTTCTCTAGCTTCCTTTACATCAACTATGCATGAAATCTACTCTTCCATGCTTTTCTCCCTCTTTTTCTCACTTTCTCTTTCTAGAATCAAGTTTTAGCTATGGAGGATTTGGGAGGGGAAGAACGTGGGCTGGTTTGAGGAGATTAGAAAATTCTAGATGATAGAGATAAGGATGGAAGAGTAATTAATGGCATAAAGACAAAGTTAATTAATAAGGACACCTAAGTCATATGAATTTAATGCCTAATTAATGGATTCATGCATGTTAATTGCCCACTTAATGCATGCCACTTGGTGTGGCGAACCCACTCCATATGTTTAATGTCCCCATCATGCATTTAATTTATGGTTATCCCAATTAATCCTCTAAATTTTGGTAAATTGTAAATTGACCCATAAACTTTTTAAATTTTGCAATGTAGTCCCTTACTGTAATTTAACATCTTTAAATATTTTAAACACTTTATTCAGTATTTTCCATAATTATTGGCCATTATTTTAATTATTTTTTGATAAAAATCTAAATTTAGACTTTGGTCAAACCGACGAGTCGATTTAACAAGTCACGTAACTAGAAGTCTAAATTAGCGGATATGACATATTATATACTTCATAAAACCTTTATATGTGTCACAATCAAATCCATATTAAAATATAATAATTGGTTTGGGCAACAATAACCCTTATTACAAAATCCATTCTTATTCAGAAGTAACCAAATCAATTACATGTTCTTATTTATTGAAAACATAAATAACTATCTCCATCCCATGTCATGAGCATATCACAAAAAAATAAATGAAACTGACCCAACACAAATGGATCAACCCTTACGAGTTGGACTCCTCTTCATGTCCACTCAATTATCTAACAACTCTAAACCTATGTGCTGGAAAACCTATATGCTAAGCTTCTAAAAGCTAAGTGGTACATATAAGCTTAAAAATTCTAATATACATTCATACATAAGCATGACATAAATAGATGTACATACTTGTGTGTTCGATCATGTCATCATATTTCCATACATTTTAATATAACACAAAAAATATAAACAAGTCATAATACATATAGGTGAATACATTTCATCATATCTGAGTGATATTCATATTGTGTCATACAAGTTCCCATTTCATGGTTACTGATTTTCATTACTCCTTTCTAGAATGTAATTGTATTTTGTTTCTATATTTCTGTTGGGTTTTGAAAAATGAATCATATTCATAAATGCAGCGGAAAAATAAAATTTTCAAAACCCGAAACAAAATATCATACTTTTATCATTAAAACTAATTTATATAAACATAGAGGTTTGAAATTATACTTTGTAATTTCATATTTGTTATACAAATCTTCACTTTGTTTGCTTGTACCAAACCACAACAATCCACACTATGATGTCTCTAAAGATAATCCACGTGAAGAATGGAGAAGAAACTATCAAAAGAAATGGTTTGAACAAATTCAAAGTACTAGCTTTGAAAGTGTTCTTGAGAGAATTTTGTTGTCTTAAAAATATTTTTTTTCAAAAAATTATTTTCATATACATTTTCTGTCATTTGATGTCTTTTCTATTTGAATCAAATTCAAAGAAAAGATAAAAAGTCAAAAATGGAGAACAAGGACATGAATAAATAGTAATTGGCCATAATTGGCCTAATTAAGGCCAAATTCTGCCGTTGGCCAACGGAAGGGAGGCAGCAATGCGCTAGGCCTACTGTGGGCTGTTGCTGGGCAGTCTAGCTAGCCCGCTAGGCAGGCCAGCAGCCTCGCTCAGGCCCGTGACCCTCTCGAACAATTTTTTCCATGCAATGTCATTGCGATCCATCTCGAAATAATTCTCTCATATTTTGGATCCTATCCAATACCATTTTACTCATTGTTCATATCTTGAATGCATGTGACCCATTAGGTTCCCGATTATGTTGGCCACTTAAATTAATAATTAATTTAAGCAAGTCATGAGCGGTATCTAGCAACCCATCATGACTCCCAATTAACCGAAAAGTCAATGGTTTGACTACAAACCTTTCCATAGAGAATTTCCTTGCAATTATTCCTTTCACCATTCTATACCCCACTTGGTTTAGAGTATGGACATGTGTCAACTCCCACTAGACTGACTACGTCATGTCTAGTCCAAGTAATGTTATTTCCTATCCTTAAAACTCATTACTCTATTAGATATGTCATTGAAGACTATTTTTATAACATTTCCACTCCGGCCAGAGATTCCCGAGTAATGACCACGACAAGAGGCAATGGGTATACAATCCTTCTATCAGGAGTGGTGAATCCTTTATTGGTTACCCAATTACCTTCGAATACCTCAAGTTGTATCCAATCACCACCCTATGAGCAACCTCCCTGAGGCAACAAAGAATAGTGTCAAAATACATAATCAATATTCAAGATATCATTAAGTACCTCAAGTCTAAGGATACTTGCACCATTGTCATGATGAGACTATCATTGACATTTGAATAAATTATCCATATTATTGTCTCATAGTTGGTCATCCAATGTACTTAGCTATATTTAGCAAGCATCCACATGTTAACTCTAAACATCTCATGTTTATAGATTATGAGATCTACTACTTGATCTAATCAAGGAGTGTATCATGTGCTAGTCTGTCTGGATTAATAATGTCTTGTCTCATTAATCCTATGACTAGGGATAATTTTGATACTAACATAATTACATATTTCAAAAATTATAGGATACTTGCACCATTGGTATGATGAGACTATCATTGACATTTGAATAGATTATCCATATGATTGTCTCATAATTGGTCATCCAATGTACTTAGCTACACTTAGCAAACATCCACATGTTAACTCTATACATCTCATGTTTATAGATTATGAGATCTACTAATCGATCCAATCAAAGAGTGTAACATATGCTAGTATGTCGGAATTAATAATATCCCATCTCATTAATCTTATTACTAGAGATAATTTTGATACTAACATAATTACACATGATAAGAACCTCAATATCATGATCTCATCATGATTTCCTTCATGCTATGTTATGCATCAAGGACTTCATTAATTGATTTAAGATCACTTATCAATTCATATATCAAATGAACATCAAATTAATGAAAAAGCCTTTTATTAATCAAATAAATTTATACAATAAGTGCTAAAGGTGATTGCCTTTAGAGCACTCCTCTAACAATTTTTGAGTAATATTTTCACATTTCACCACCCAATACTTTAGACCTAGACTACCCAGATGCAGGTTGTAAAATAAAAGTGCTCTTATTTGAGTTTAAGCTACCCTGCTCACTAATTGTATCTATTTGCATAGTACTCAATCAAGCTTCTCAAGTCAAGAGCACTCTAACCTAAGCTTAAGCCACTTTGACTAATGCAAATATAATAATTGCATGCATATGTGAAAAATGCACTCTAATATAAGCTTAAGCCACTTCATTCCTAAATAAGTAGAAGCATTCTAACACGAGCTTAAGTCATCCTAATTTAAAACATAATCATATCCTACGGTATCGTAACATTCTCAATGAGATGTTACCTATCTTAAACCAGTCTTTGAATAGAGAATGGACATTCAATACTCATAATCTAGTTATCCTCAATATTTATAACTCAATTTATGGTTTAACATATTCACCATTTGGTACTTGTAATGTAGAGTACATAATATATATCCAATTTTTAGGTAATATTATGACACTGTATACCAATCTTATTTAATCATATAAGGTGTGTGTGCAGACCAAGAATTCATTAGGTTCCATCATAGAATTAAAATACATAATCTGGATATACATCATTCACAAGCGTGAATGGAAATTTATAACCATGAAGCCTTATTTCACAGGTTGTCTGCCATGACTGGTTCTGCATGGACATTTATGGATGTGAACCTTGATTCACGGTGTCAACATCTTCTATGTAGTCATTCACAAGCATGAAACATGCCTTCATGACCGTGAAACATCAGTCTATATCAAAATTCCAACACTGTTTTAAAGCAAATTTTGCACACACATGCAAAGATCTATAGCTAACCAATGTTAGCCACTCCTATAAACACTTTCTAGCATATCCAAACATATTTCAAGCTATAATCATGCAAATTAGATCATTCCACTAATCAAAATAGATTTCATGCTTAAATCATCAAAACATCACCTCCATAAATCTCAATTGTCAATGATCATAGTGCGTATCGGATTCAACATATCTCATACTCAATTTCCAATAACTCTAGTATATTAATACATGCCATTTAACATAATCATTTCATCATATAGCACACAAGCATTATATTTTGAATTAAAATCTGTATATGTACAAACTTTAAGGGAGCTTGACTGCAAGACCCACCTGTCGAGCAGGGATAAAAGTCGGCCTTAGTGATCCGGTGGTGCCTAGTGGAAGGGTCATCGCTCAACAAATAAAAGTTACTCTAGGGATAACAGGCTGATCTACCCCAAGTGCTCACATCAACGAGAAGGTTTGGCATCTCGATGTTGGCTCTTCGCCACTTGGGGCTGTAGTATGTTCCAATGGTTAGGCTCTTCGCCCATTAAAGCAGTGCAGACATTTCTAGAACACCTCTAACAGAGGGACAAATAGTCAATTTTGAAAGAACTTATTGTCAACCTCTTTTGGATATGAATCTATCTGATTCAGAAGGGAAGAACTTGCATCAGTATCTTAATTTAAGGCCTAAATCTAAACTCTATTGCATGCTTAAGGCCATTGCTAGGATTCTCCATGCTTTGTTTCGATACCTAACACAATACCAAAAACCTTATAATCTTCTATTTCTTCCATATTAGTTACTTATGCCATAAACAATGTAAAATCCTAACTTAAACCCTTAAATCTCAAAACCCCATCAAAATCGAACTGAATCATTGAAGGAATAATGGGATACATGATCTCTTACCTCTGTTTTGATGATTACAAATTGTTTCTAAGGTTCAAAATGTGTTCAACACTTTTTCTTGATTTTGATTTCAATATAATGGTGAAACATTTGATTTTAATCGATATAATCTCGTTTATTGTGAAGATTTTGTATTATCAAGGATAGAAATCAAAGGAATTGATTTTAAGGTTCAAAGAATTTGGCAACTAGGGTTTTGGTTTGAAATTTTGTAAGTTTTTTTCAAAAACATGAAATTATCGAATTAAAACTGCAAGTCTTCACGGGCATGAACATATGTGTCATGGTTGTAAAGCTCCTCAGCTTTAGAATTTATATTTTATGGCATTCACAGTCGTGATGCTATATTCACAAGCATGAATGCTGGAAATTTTTTTTAACTCTTTTTAAACATTTTCAAGTTCCCAATGTCCATAACCACTTATATACCTTCATTATACCTTTCATATACTCTTGTTACATATTATTCCTAGGCCTTAACTTGTAAGCATTACAGATCGTGCTGCTCATGTGTCTTAGAATACACTAGAATATTATCAATAAAGATCACAATACACTAGTCTAGGTAAGGCCTGAATACCCTATTCATCAAGTACATAAAGACTGTTGGAGCATTGGTTATCCCAAAAGGCATAACTACAAACTCATAATGCTCGTATTTGGTTATCAACATTGTCTAACTATGTCCTCCACTCTAACTCTTAACTGGTGATACCTTGATCTCAAGTCAAATTTTGAAAATACACCTGCACCCTTCAACTGATCAAACAGGACATCAATTCGTGATAACATATATCCATTTTTTATTGTCACCTTATTCAACTGTCTATAGTCTATGCATAGATCCATAGACCCATCCTTCTTTTTCACCATTAATATTGGTGTACCCCATGGAGATCACTTGGTTTAATGAAGCCCTTGTCTAGTAATTCTTACAATTGAGCTTTAAGCTCTTTTAACTCGGATGGTGGCATTACATATGGAACTATTGATATGGGTGTTGTACTTGGGGTGAGCTCAATAGAAAACTCAATCTCTCTATCGAGCAGTAACCTTGGTAGATCATCTAGAAAAACATTTAGGAATTCTTTAACTGTAGGAATATCCTTAAGATATGGACCTCCCTTTCTAGTGACAACCACATGAGCCATATAGGCTTCATATCCCTTCTTTATCATCCTCTCGACCTTCATCATTGAAATAACCCATAGATGTTATGAGAACAATTCGCCTTCCACTTTTCCATCTTCTTGCTTAGGTATTTTAGGTACCATATCTTTGTCTTCCAGTCTACTACTACCCCATGCTGTGAAAGCCAATCATGTCCAAAATGGCATCAAATTCATGAAAAGGTAGCTCTATCAAATTTACAGGAAATTTTCTCCCATGAATGACTAATGGACACCTTTTGTATACCTGATTCACTATCATATTGAGCCCTAAGGGGTTTGTGACTTCAATCTCATATTCAAGCTTCTCATTAACCATGTTATGTTGTCTAGGATTGCTTATGCATATATAAGAATGTGTAGAACCCATATCAACTAATGTATAAATATCTTAGTCATAAAGAGAAAATATTCCAATGATTACGTTAGTAGCTTTCTGATCCTCTCTAGCCCTTATAGCATAAGCTCTAGATGGAACTCTACTTAGTCATAGACTATTAATAGTAAGCTGCCTAGGTAGGTCTTGCACGACCTCCTTTAGTCTACTATTTAGTCTGAGATGGAGCTGACCATGTAGTTTGAATAGGTGCACTACCAATAATGAGAGGACAATTCTTTTTCATATGCTCCTTAGATCTACATTTGAATCAAGCACATGTATTTTTCTAACACTTTCCTCTATGACTCTTGTGGTATATGCCACAAACTAAACACTCTCCCTGGTAGTTTGGGTCTAAGTGTTACTGACTATAGATGTAGCTATAGAGGATTGCCTCTTCCTATATGGTCCACCATGTGTATAACTCTTACTTTATCCTTGACTCCTACCCTAAGACTATATTGGTAGTACCGACCCTTTTTACCTATAGATTGGGCCACTAGAGCTACTATCTTTATAGAGGTTTCCTCTACCCTCTTTCCCTTTCTCTTTTCCACACTGACAACTGAAGGAACCAACTTAGTGAAACTAACATGCTAGAACATTGTCACAAAATCTCCAATCTCTGCATTGAGGCCATCCTTGAATCTCCTACACTTGTCTATCTGAAATGTGATCAATTCTGAAGCATATTTACTCAGTTGAGTAAACTCCCTCTGATATTCTATCACAATCATCTTGCCCTACTTAAGACTCAGAAACTCTCTCTTCTTCTTATCTATACAGATCCAACGAAGATATTACTCCTTAAACTCAGCAACAAAGAAGTCTCATATCACTAGCTAAGGAACATTTGGTTTCAGCAAAATCGGCTTCCACCAGTCATAAGCATTTTCCTGCATAAAGAGATATAGCATACTTCACCTTTTGGTCAATAATGACCTCAAATTCATCACAAACCCTCTCAATTTTCTCTAACCAGTACTTTTTGCAATAGATCATCATCCTTGGTTCCCAAAAAGTATGCAGCTCCATACTTACGAAGCTTGTCTTGCTATACCTTTGTCTTTAGTGGTAAAGGCATAGGAACTGGTGCTGGTTGTGGTATAACTCTAGCAATATGCTGTAGAAAACCTGCCATCTACTACATCAAAGGAATTTGATGCTGATAGGCATGTTTAGGAGCCTGCTGGTTCGGGATAGGAATTGCACTTGGATTCTAAACACTAGCTGCACTAGGCTGGTTCAGTGTCCCGTTATGTGGAGAGCTATAGCTCTCAGCTATATCATTCGATTTAGATGCCATCTCACCCTAGTCCTACAAGTTAGAGTCAAACAAGACATAGGTATGTATGCATGATAATCCCATTGGCCACTTAGGTTTAGAAATGTCTAAATCTAAGCATGATACCATTAAATGTAACATTTGCCTCTACAGTAGGATGAAATCCTACTATACAAGCAAATGCCACAAGACTGTAGCATTATAAACATGTCTAGCATACATAATAACATAATTGTTTGCCATGTAGTTGATAATCAAACATTGTGTAAACAATATCCTGAATCTGAATGTAAATCAAATCCATATTCATCAAATAAACTAGTTTGGGCATAAACTAGCTCTTTATTACAAAATCCAACCTTATTTAAAAATAAACCAATTCAATGACATGTGTTCATTTATAAAATAAATAAATAACTATCTTTATCCCATGTCATGAAAATATCACAAATGAAAGAAAAATAAATAAAATGAAACCAATCCAAACATAATGGGTCAACTCTGACATCTCTAACAGACTCAAACTCCTCTTTTAATCAACTCAGCTATCTATTGGCTCCAAACTTGTGTGTAGAAAAATCCACATACAAAACTACTAAAATCATAATGGTACATATAAGTATAAAAATTCTAACATGCATTCATTCATCACTATAGCATATATAGATGTATGTATCTATGTGCTTAACCATGCCATCATATAACAATATTTTTTATACATGCTTGGTTATTACATTGCAGTACATTCACATCATATAACACTTGAATAATTCACATCATCATAATTGCATAGTAGTCATATCATTTAAGGCTAAATTCTAACTTATAGTCTCATATACTTGGTTTCTTGTTTTTCTTATTCCCTATTTGGATGTAATGTATCTGAGTTTTGTGTTTCTAATTTACTTTCCTTATTACTGGTTTTAACTATTCACTACCTAAAGCTCTAGACCTAGAATACTTGGATGTGAGTTGAAAAATATGAGTTCTTTAACCTAAGCATAAGCCTTCCTGCTCAATAATTGTATTTGTCTATATAGTGCTCAACTGAGCTTCTCATGTCAAGAGCGTTCTAACCCAAGTTTAAGCCACCTTGACTAGTAAGATATAATAACTGAATGCATATGGGATCAAAGGTGTTATAACACCCTCTTATATAGTTAGGAATAATCTCAACTATATAGGAGAATGTCACCAGTCTATTATCTTAAAATTCATTTGAATTAAAGTTTCTTCCATTTTAATTATTATATTTTCATATGTTAATTTTTTTCATTATAGCAATATGTCATTCAATTAATGAATCTATTTTATATGCAGAATTAACAAACCATGTCCATATTTTCAAACATAAGTCTAGGCTTTCATTATCCCGATATTTACAAAATACATATTATCCAAATAAAATTACATGTTCCCAACATAAAAAGACATGTCAAACTTTTGAAAACCATAATTATACTCATCACCCATGACATGTGGACAAGAACAAAAATGCATGTCATGTAAAGCACCAACCCTCTTATGTGGATTTACTTTATTTGACCCTGTATGAGCTTGCTTCTTTTCCTGTCAACTTCTCTCTATAGGCTCCAAATCTATGTATGGGAAAACATCCACACGCTAAGCAACCTAATGCTTAGTGGTACATATGTGCATAAATATTCATACATAAACTTATGATATGTCATAAAAATTCCATTTTCTTATTATCCAATTTTGCATAAAAAATCATAAATAATCCATATAACATAGTCCTTTCTATAGCAATATAAAAAAATCAATTTATCATATATCAATATAGAATATTGCATACTGGTTTATTGGTTTAACACACATACATGTCATAATTTACAAAGATAAATTCATGTTCATACCTTATTTGTGATTTATATTTCCTTGTTTCATTTACCTGATAATTGATTTTTTTTATTCTTATATTTTATATTTTATAGCCTCAAAACTCTAAACCAGGACTATTTGGATGCGGGTTGTGAAACAGGAGCGCTCTCACCCAAGCTTAAGCCACCCTGTTCACTATCTGTATTTGTCTATATAAGTGCTCAACCAAGCTTCTTAATTCAATAGCGCTCTCACTCGAGCTTAAGCCATATTGACTGAGTAAAATAAATAATTGCATGCATTTAAGATCAAGGCCGCTCTCACCCGAGCTTAAGCCACCTTGTCCTTATAATAAAATTTTCCATGTCGTCATAGATTCCTACGGTACTGTTAACCCCTCAATGGCATGTCATCTATCCTATTTCTAGTCCTAGATTAGAGAATTGGGCTTAATTGATGTTATCATCTTATTGTTTACATAAATCATCAAAATTCACATATTAATAATAATTTTCGGTTTACATGCTCTATACATATAAAAATTTCTCAATCTCATTTGAAACCTCAAACCACAACACATCATATTAATTTAGTCAATACACAATAAGAATTTTAAATATAACTACTATCATATTATTCAAAATTAAAACATATATATATATATATGTATATATTACCCAATATTTAAAATACCAAATTGTTATTTCTGGACAAATTTCTGCCCTGATTTTGGATTGCATCTTTCACCTATTTTTTATTTGAATTTTTTATTATAGTATTCTATGAATTTTTAGATTAATAGCTTATCTTTCATATACAAAAATAATCATATAAATCCAAATTTTCTAGCTAAATTTATGTCTAAGTAATCGTATAATGCTTAGTAAAAATATGCCTAGTATTTTTCAAAATATTCTTAGGTCCGAGATTTTGTATCAATTTTTAGGTCCAATATAAATCATAACTAACATTTTTACTCTTCATAAAAAATTTATATCTATATGTCTACTTTCATTACCAACTAGTTTCATCCCGATCCAAGTTTCAAAACAAAATATATAACCAAAATACCATATAATATTCAGAAAATAACTACCTAGAATTTTTTGTGTACTTCTAAATCTGAGAATTTGTAGAATTTGTTTGCACCACTTAGAGTCAGATATAGTATTTATACTCTCATAAACGTTTTATATTTATGTGTCTATTTTTATTTCCAACTAGTTTCATCTCGATCTAAATTCTAGAACAAAAGATATAACCAACATACCATATAATGTTCAGAAAATAACTACCCAGAATTTTCTGGGTACTTCCAAATCTGAGAATTTGTAGAAATTTGTAGACCAACATAGAATCAAATATAGAATTTATACTCTTCATAAATGTTTTAGATCTATGTGTCTATTTTCATTTCCAACTGGTTTCATCCCGATTCAAGTTTCAGAACAAAAGATATAACCAAAATACATCAAGACTGTTCCAGACAAATTTTAACAAAATCAGCAAACACAACAAGTTATTTGTTCACTTATCCTTCAACATCAAACATCATTGAAATGCAAATAAAATGCACAAAAGAATAAATATTCTCATATGTACAAACTTTGACACAATAAATTCTTAACCTCTTCAAATCTTATGCTTTTATAATTGTTTTAAGGTTTTGGAGAGAGGAAGAGGAGGAAGAAGAGAGAATTTGTGTATGAAAGAGTGGGAGGAAGGCTAGGGTTCTGAAATTTGGAAGAAGAAGAAGAAAATAACATTTTTATACTCATGGTAAATACCCTATTAGGTCCCCCCTTGTTTTTGCCAAATATTCACTTAAATCCTTGGTTTTTACCTTATTATTATTAACTTACCCAGTCTTTCTATCTCTTTTATTTAACACACATAACTTAATAAAAATTCACTTATAAATTTTTTTATTATATTTTATTTCCAAATTTAGTCTCAAATAATTTTAATTATGATCATTAAACATGTTAATTATCCAAGCCTAAATTGACGGGCATTACAGGCGCTCTCACCTGAGCTTAAGCTACTTTGTCCCTAAATAATAAATAATTTGTGTACTAGATATTCAACGGTACCATAACTTCCTTAATTGTATTTCATTAATCTTATGTTAGTCCTTGTATAGAGAATGAGCATTAATTAATCATAATTTAGTTATTGATCACATTCCATAGTCAATCCCATGATTACCACATAATAACTTGTGATTTGGAGCATATAATGCCTATTCATATCCAAATTATTTTATTCAATCTTAACTCATCATATTGGGTTTGGGTGCATACCAATTCTATGTTATTTTATCATCAAATTCAGTATAAAATTTTGTTTCATGCCTTCATGGGCATGAATGGTAATTCACATCCCTGAATCCTTATTCACATCCCTGAATCCTTATTCACAGGTTGTTTACCCATGATCCAAGTCATGACTCATATCGTGAACGTTTTTGTCCACTTTTGCCACTACATTCACAGGCATGAACAATACATCAAAGCCATAAATTACTTTTATCACAAGCGTTAACAATCGTGTCATGGCTATGAACCTATAGATTTCAACAAATTCTGAGCAAACATGTAAATTATGACACAACACATATAAAGGCACTAAGGCTAACTAATGTTAGCCACTCCTATCCATACTTTCCAATTTATTGTAACATTTACAAGCCATAATACATGCAAATCCAACAATTAACAATTTAAACTAGGTTTCATGCCTCAATTATCAATTATAATAACAATGATCCTCACATATCAACATTCCTTATGTACTCTAATATTAACATACCATATTTCCAGTATCTTAAGTATCAATTCATGCTAAATTATGAGTCAATTTCATCATACAACATACAAGAATACTATAATTAGAATTTAAATGCGTATATCTACAAACCTGAATTGGAATCTTAATTCTGACATCTCTAACATCTCTAATCTTACTATAGGGTTACTCCACCTTTTTTCTCGGTTTTTAATATGAAATCAAAACCTCATTATCATTTATTTCTTTGATAACTAACTATCTATGCCATAAGCATATAAAACCCTAACTTAGCTCTCATTCAAAGTCTTCAACCTCAAATCCCTATATAAAATCGAATTAACTAGATGGAAGAACTAAGGAAAATGTGATTACTTACCTTTGATTCATAGATTCTGATTGGGTCAGGGTTCGACAATTGTTTTGTCTGTTTTTCCCAATTCTGCTCTCTATGGAAAAGCGAAATCCTTTTAATCTCATTATAGGTTGATTTCATGTTATGATTGTTAAGAATTGAAGGGAATTAGGGGAAATAGTCTCAGGTTTAGCAAAGATTAGGTGGCTAGCATTTAGAGCAGTGAAACTTTGCAAAAATGTCTACCAACACGAAACAGTTCATTATATACTGCAGGGGTTTCATGACCATGAATGTTCATTCGCTACCGTGAATCTGCTCAGTTTTATAAAACCTTATTTTATGATTATTCATAGTCCTGACATTACACTCATGGGGATGAACACTATGTAACCTTATTTTCTTCATGTCTTTTTGAATATTTATGTTTTAAAACTCATAACCACTTATATACACTTAATATACTTTTGTTACATGTTATTTCTAAACCCGTTGTAGGTGTTACATGCTAAAATTGTATGACAATGCAATTTTGATACTAATAATAAAATTCATTATAAGGGTATCAAGATCATTTATACTTAAATCTACTTATTCCACAAAACAATGCATATGAACCAAACAATAGAATAAGAATAGAATAATAATTCTAGATCATAAGCTAAATTATGGAATAGGAATAACTATTATACTCCTTAAGAATAGTTATTTCATTCCTTATGTATTCTATTATGTGAACCAAACATGACCTAAGAAATGACTAAGAATAATATCAAATATTACAGTGTTGATAATAGTAAAGGAATATAGAAATCCCAGACATAATCGCAAGGCAGTTGCTTTTTAAGAATTAATGAGAGGCTAAAACATTTAATGACTACAGAAATGAAATCTGGCATATTTATATCCACTTAAGGATATTATTTTAATTGGCGGCACTAGTTGGAAATAACGTTATATCATGTTGTCTTAAGAAACAAAATTCTAATAGAAAATACATAAACTATTTTTCTTCTTATATAATAAATTGAACTGCTCCATTAAGAACATAAAACAATCCTAATACATTAAAATATAAAGGCTTCGAGCTTCGGTTGCACATTCTTGTCAACTTTCTTAGCACCCATATTAAAATTAGAAATCTAAAGCCAATGTTTGTAAAATGCGCAACATTGACAAAAAAAAACCTATGACATTTCCCCAAATGGAGAACTTATCCCTTTCATCTGCTTATAATTAAGAAGCAATTCACTTTAGAACTCAAAAGAAATGGAAAACAAAAACAAAACATAAGGAGTTTCAAGAATTCATTTGAAAGAATTGGATTATATTTTCATCAAATTAAATGAAAAACATTAAAATTATGAGAAGTAGACTAATTGTTGGAAGAAAAATATTAACTATATCCTAATAGACTTTTTGAAATATCAATGATATAGAACTTCTTTTTTCTTTACTACATCTAATACCTTAATAATTGGATAATTATTGAAAATGAGTTAGTTGATTTTTGCACGATTACATAGAGTAGAAAAGAATGTTGTAATATTCTTATTAAAGCTTCTTAAAGAAAGAAACATAAAGTTATATGGAACAACATTTTGGTGTTAGATCACTCCAATTCACTGGCCTTTTATAACTAAAATTAATTGCAAGTGAGTAGTTTATCCAACCTTTATAAAAGGGTGCTATAGTTACAAGGTCACTAAATACTTAATGTCAACAAGCATAAGAAGCATGATTACTAAATCTAGCCTAATATGACCCATTTAATCAGTTTAATCGAGAACTGGTCTTAGTACTAACCTAGGGGTATATTAGACTAGTGAAAAAATCTTTAGTGCCCCTAAGTTAGGGTATAGAAATAACGTGTTAGTAAGAGTATATGAAGGGCATATGGAAAGTATAAGTATGGTTATGGGTTAGGAAACATGAAAATAATTAAAAAGGTATAAAAAAAGTGATGTTTCCAGTGTTCACAGCTATGAAAAATAGAATCATGGTCATGAATGTTATGAAAATTGGATTATAAAGCTAAGGAGCTTCACAGTAGTGACACACATGTTCACGCTTATGAAGACTTACAGTTAAATTGGGCAATTTCGTGTTTTTGACAGAATTCACGATTCTTTCACCCAGAATCCTAGCCACCAATCCTCTGAACCCCTGAAATTTTTTCCCTTCAATCCTCATCTATTTTTATTAATAAAATAAGAAATTCTCACCATATAAGAGATTTAAAAATGGATTAGAAATAAGGTTTTCACCATAGAAGTCGAAGTTAGAATTGAGAAGATATATAACACATTCTGAACCTTTGAACCAATTTGTAATCGTCGATAGAGAAGTAAAAGGACCACATTTTTCATCATTCTTTCAATAGTTCAATTCATCTTTGATAGAGTTATGATGTTTAAGGGATTTAAGTTAAGGTTTTGATAGTTTATGGCATATAGATGGTTCATACACTGAACATATGGAATTTTTGGTCTCTGATCTTATATTAGGGACTGAGGTAGAAGGGGGAGACAACCACTGGAGGCAGTAGATGCGAGAGATTGAGTTTAAGACTCCAATAGTTCATGTTTGTACATATATGCATTTTAATTCAAAATATGGTATGTTGTGTAATAGATGATTAAATTGATATGTTAATTGATCTATTTTGTATTACCAGAATGCTAGAAATTTAGTATGAATTATGTTGAATCTGATATGCACTATGATCATTGATAATTGAGATGTATGGAAGCCATGGTTGAGGATTTTAGCATGGAATCATTCTGAGTGGTTAAATGATTTGATGTGCATAATTAAAGCTTATAATACAATGTATTTTGCTGGGAAGTGTTGATAGGAGTGGCTAACATTGGTTAGTCATAAAATAATTGCATGTTGTGTGTTGAATTGTCTTAAAATAATGCTGACTCAGATTGATGTTTCACAGTCCTAAAGACACCCGTAAATGGATCATAGAAGATGTTCACACTTGTGAACGTCCACACAGAGCCAATCACGAGGTAGATAACCCATGAAAGAAGGCTTCACAGCCATGAATTTCCATTCACGCTTATGAATGTCATATATCAAAAAAAAAATTATTTGGATTATATGATGGAATTACATGAGTTTGATATGCACACACATTTGACATGATTAAATGAGATAATATACAATATGATAACTTGAATATGAAGATAGAAATGCTTTTTATGCATCAAATCAAGAAATTATGTGGATATACACTAAATTACAAGGAATCATATTGTGATTATGTGAAATCATGAAATGAGTTATAAATGATGGAGATAACCAAAATATGATTATAAATGTTCATTCTCTATTCGATAACTAGTTTAGGATAGGTGGCATGCTACTAAGGGGGTTATGGTATCGTAGGATATTATTGATATCATTAATATATTAAATCAGGGTGGCTTAAGCTTGAATTAAAACGCTTCTGATTACTTAGGTGGCTTAAACTCGGATTAGAGTGCTCCTAATTTGAGAATCTTAGTAGTAGCAATATAGATAGATACAGTTAGTCAGCAAGGTAGCTTAAACTCAGGTGAGAGCGCTCATATTTCACAACCCGCATCTAGATATCGAATCCGGATAGGCTGAATCTAGAGTATTAAGCTAAATACAATAAATTAAAATGTAGTACATGGTGAGATTGTAAACCAAAAATACATAAAATAAATCATAATTATGGAATCTGAATACAGTTACATCTTGGAAAAAAGGAATATGTAAAATTAGTAATTAGACATATGAAACCAGAAGTTAACTACTTGTATTATATGATGAAAATTCATTATGACTATAATGACTTGAATACATTTATGAAATTTATGCCATGAATATACTTCTACCCAGATATTCAATATATATGTTTTTATTGTTATATATGATAGCATGATCGAGCATACATGTATGTTCACGATTTGAATACTATAATAATGTATAAATGCATGATAGAATTTTAATACTTATATGTACTACTAAGTTTTCAATAACTTAGCGTGTGGCTTTCTCATATATAGGTTTGAAGTCGATAGATAGCTGAGTTGACGTGAAAAGGAGTCTAAACCAATTAGAGTTGATCCATATTAGATCTGTTTATTTCTTACATTCATTTCATTTATTTAATTATCTCTCATAACATGGAATAGAAACAAATAGCTATTCATATTTTTAATAAAGGCTAATATTGCCTAAACTAACTATTGGTTTTGTTATGGTTTTAATTTAGATAAAAAAAAGTCTTATATAGTATATAGCATATGAATATTTTAGATTGCATGTTAATCAAATATGATGATCATGGTATAGATATAAATTATAATAAAATTTAAATAAAAACAATTTTATACAGATACAATCCTATAGCATCCGTCTGTATAGTAGAGTTTGCCCCACTATATAGATAGATGTTACAAAACCAATCATTCAAGCGGTTGAACCATGCACTGTCGATTCAGTCATGGTTCGCCAGTTTGACTACCAAGAACCAATCTTAAAACAAAATAGGTTCTATGTATCAACTCGGAGATATTATTAGACAGACAGAAAAACCAGCCCTGCGTTTGGGTGTTCATCCCTCACGGAATGGTGAATGAATAAAAACAAGTTTAGAAGGCAATCAATAAAACCCCAGGCATGAGTAGATTTAAAAAGAGAATGAGAAAGGACGATTAGAATTAGGATTTTTGAGAACCACGGCAATCATTTGAATGTAGAGGATGGAAAGATAGAATTTGGGCCTATTAAATAGATATAGATCTGACAGTGGAGAAAAGATTATAGAACACATAAAAATAATGAAAAATCTAAAAATTTTATCAATAGAAAATTTTATTTTAACTAATTGTTAAATTTGTAAAACAGTTTTAAAAGTAATTATCTTGCACACAACACAGTTCTTAAAAACTCATGATTCAACTTTACTATTTATGACAAATTTTTGTTCACATAGAACCTTGTGCAAGGCCATCGTGATCCTGATTTTGAGATTAATCCTTTTGCTGGAAAATCATGATATTCTTGGTCTTTATTCATTTTAATGGGCTTGCTTTTACTGGTATTTGGGATTCTTGAATATCAATTTCATGGGGCAAATTAAATATTTGTTGTTTTCTTTTCATTTGACAAATCACGACAAATTTCTTGGTCTAATTTTGTTCGGAAATCGGAAATTCATCATTTGATTGTGAGACTTCACTATATATGCATGGTGAAATAATAATAATAATAATAATCAAAACATAAAATAATAATAAAACATCGTGACCGAAATTGACCTGACCCAATTGCTACCTCTACTTGACAAGAAGCAACTAAAGGTGAAAACAATTGATGCACTAATTGAAAATGGTTCCTCATTCCAACTAGTTTGACAATACCAGCAGAATCATAGCAATGTTAATACAGTTTTAAGGGCAATTATTCTTTTAATGATTTTTCATTCAATCACAGTGGCACTTATAAAATTTGAAGCAGATAATATCTCACGCCTGAAGCCTGAAGCCCGAAGCTGTTGACAACTCTGGAATCCACCAGGCCTGAGACTATCATGTATACATACACACACCGAACGATAATGCTTAACATGAATGACAAGATAGCATTTCATTTTTAATACCATATAACAAATTACCTAGAAATCATTAAACATTTAAGTACATATGTAGCCAAATATATCTATTCATGCTTCTTCCCTTTGAGCTTTCCCTTGGGGATCTTACTAAGGAGACTACTATCCAGCTTACGGTAGTGACCTTGAAGCTGTTCAATTACATTATACACAAAGTCATCTACTTGATCTTCATACCTCTCATACAGCACTGGCACAGTGTGAGCAGCCACGAAACCTTAAACAAGATCTTCCACAATCAGAATGTCTCAAAGTAAAGATGTTTATGACACCAAAATATTATATCATTGAAAAACCATGTCAGCTTCTCTGTTATTCTTCGATCCTATCATTTAGCTTTCTTTCTTCATTGCACATTTTTGGTTTTCTTCCTACATTGATTTTGTTAAAAATCTAAGGTGATACCAAAAACCATAGTTGTTAAATCGAGATTCGTATCGAGAATCGAATTTGTCATTTTGTAAATTGTGAATCAAGAATCGAATCGAATCGTAAGATTCAGTTTAAATTGATAATTAATTAGAAATAATATATATTCATTTTTAAGAACATATTTTATATTAAGAACATATCGAATCAAACGCCTAATAAAAGGCTGCGTGTCTATCATTTTCTACTATTGGGTTTAACTATCTTAATCTTTCTCTCAAACTATACAATAAGTTTCCTTCTTCTCTTTCTCTATCTCATACCTGATCCTACCCTCTGTGCATATTAGTGAGTATCCTCTATTTATGCATCTCATCATTCCCCTTTATGGCCTTTAGTTAAACCTATACACCCCAACACCCCATCATTCCCCGTTGTGGCCTTTAGTTAAACCTGCACACCCCACTATTATTCCTCTTCCAAACCCTTCTTCTCATAAATTTTTTCTTGATTTTTTATACTGATTACTATCAATCTCAAGCCCGTGGAGGCTATCGCTGATTCCTCACTTGTAACTCTCTTGACTCAGCAGATATCGCGACCGAGCTTGAAGAGTTAGTAGATTCTTTGTCTTCTCCTTCTCTATCTATAAGTTTCCTCACTCTGCTTAATATTTATTTGTTTATATGAATTGATAGAATCGGTCGATACGCTATTGATTCATGCGATTCGCTATTGATTCATGCTAATTTCGATTCATACTATAGATTCGAATCGTTATATATAGGAATCGTATCGATTCGGAAGATTCGAATCGAGAATCGGACGATTCTAACAACAGTGCCAAAAACTATTTTCTGTAGTGCAGTGAGTACTTGTTGTTCTAGATTCTTTCCATGATATAATTTTCAGATTAAATTTCAAATAACAAAAAACTGCAGCCTATTAAAGACCGTGTAATGATTATGTATGGATGCATTACTGAATGGGAAACAAAAAAATTAATAATAAATGACAAAAGGAAAATTGAATGGAATGTTATCAATAAAAGCATGCAAAATCCTTTTATTTTGGGAAAGTGAGGAAAAGGTCTATGGTAAATTATACGTTTCTCTAATGAACTCATGAGAATCGTTAATAATATGCAAAAGCAAGATGCCCTATATGAACTCTGCAAAACTCGATCACAATAATCATTCACACACTTACCAATATAAAGAACAGTTAGGAAATTGAACCAACTCCCAATGATAGCAGCAGCCCACAAGCTTGCAACAACCTGAGAGAATTCCTTGTGGGTATCAATTACTCATGATATGGAGTGTAGCAAGGAGGATCAATTCTATATAATAAGGTCAAATTAAAGTCAAAGACGTGGACTTGCCAACTAGGCCGAAAATGAATAACTCTACCATTCGTACCAATCAAAAGACATGCCTATTTTATTTGAAAAACCATTATTTATCTTTGATTTTTTCAGCATTTTCATGGGAAAAAGGAAACATGCAAGAGTTTTTTGCCAATTTAGCCAATAATTTTATTTACTGTCTGTTAAGAATTTAGGTTATTATTGGTAAAATGTGATGGAATGCAATGAAGCAAAAACTAGATGGACTGAGAAACATAACATGATCTTTGTCCTATTCCAATATAAGGTTGCACGAATAATAGTTAATGCAGTATTACAACATTTTATTCCTATGCAAGGTTCTGAATAACAGTATCAGTTGAAGGAGTACAGTATCGCCAGTATCAGTTGCAGGAGTACAATATTGCACTACATTAAACTCCATAGCCAGTAGCTATTATGAACTAATCAAAAATTCAGGAAATGACTCTACTCCTCCATATAACATAAACTTTGCTATACATATACATATCAGTACTCCTCAAACCTATAAATAAATTATGAATTTCTAGTCTCAATTGAAGCTAAGCTTAAAATAAAAATAAAAACTAAAATAATTTCATAGAACACGATGGTCACTGGTGTAGTATGAAAAAGAGGTGTCCAAGTAAGAGTTAAGGTGTTTAAAAGAAGAGTTGAGATAATTAAAGAGAGAGAATATGGAAAGAAACAAACACATAGTTATGCTGCTATCTCACTGTCTCATCCCCTCCTACTCCATTCATGACTACATTGAATAAGGAGAAGGAAGGGTATATATAGGGAGGGGAAGGGATTCAATGGGATTTGAGGATAAATTTTATCTTACCATGTTCTGCAGATAAAAAATTATCTCAGGAAAGGGAGTGATATTATTTTGTTTGGATGGGTGAGAAGGGAATTACAATTGTAAAAGACAAATCAGAGTCATTAAAGGTGCAAGGTGTATAAATACTAAGGGGATCAAGGCCTAAGCGCAAGGCACAACCATGTGGCTGACAAAGGTGAGGCACAAAGGAAAATAATTAGACTGAACATCATAATATAAGACAATTAAGTTTATATACTAATTCCCTAAAGAAAACATAGGACAACTACTCATCATTAAGTTCAATATAATCATCTTTATCACCATTATCATCCCATTTGAATTGATTACCTCAAATTTTCTCTTCCGCTTTATATTCTTCCTAAAAGGCAACATCTTTCTCATCTCCATGCATTAAAGTAACATTGACAAGCACTTCGAATGGATGTGGGCATGACATTTTTAACTTCGTATTTTTATGTAAATCTACTTTGACAAGCCTACTCACCAAGATTTCCGAAGTTGACAGACCTTCCCGAACTCCCCCTAAGCAACAAATCTAGGTGGTTGGTTCATATACACTTCATCCTAGAGATCATCATACAATAATGCATTTTTAATATCTAGCTGATAGAGAGACCAATTATAAGTAACTGCCATAAAATGCATTAAGCAAAGAATTGAGAAAATTTTATATGATATTATTAATAGTAGGATGTTACATATATATACAACCTTAATCCTACTTACCCTCACCTACCTTCACCTACCTACCATTAATTACACATTCTCACTTACCTTACCTACCTTCACTTACTTACTATTAATTACATACCCTCACCTACCTTACTTATCTTCACTTATTCTTAATTACACAAATTAAGTTAGTATCTTATAACACTCCCCTCAAGTTGGAACTTAGATATCGATTATACCCAACTTGTTACAAATGTAAGATATCATAACTCCATTTAGAGCTTTCGTAAAAATATCTCCAAGTTCTCCAGTCTTGACATATCATGTAGAGCTGCCAATTTTGAACACGATATAATTAAATAACACGATATAATACGAATACATTTAATTTATTTATGACACGATTAGACACGTTTAAAAATATGTAAAATATTTAATTATTCAATTAAATATCAATATTTTTAAATATATGCATAATTTTTATGTCAATAAATTTAAAATATATTATATTATAATTAATTATATTAATATATGTGAATAAAAATTAACAAATTATCTATAATTTGTATTAGTAATAATCGTATAGATAATTAAATGCTTAAATTTTATAATAATAATAAATTTTATTTTACACACATACATATATATTTATATATATGTTATATCATACCAAATTATTAATATAATATAAAATTAGCATATATATATATGTGTGTGTGTGTGTGTGTGTTACACGATTACACAACACGAAACAACACGTTTAAATCAATACGAATTGCGATACAACACGATTACACATGTATGACACAAATTATCAGCTCTAATATCTTGTAGAAATTAAATTTGTTGCATCTTCTCACGAACAAAATGACAATCAATCTCTATATGTTTAGTCCATTCATGAAAAACTGGATTAGAAGCAATATAAATTGCAGTTTGATTATCACACCATAATGTTGCTAGCATTGAGACCTTGAAACCAACATCTCTTAAGAGATAAGAGACTCACATTACCTCACAGGTGGATTGGGCCATAGCTCTATACTCTAGCCAACGCTAGACCAAGATAGCACATGTTTCTTGCTCTTCCATGAAATCATATTACCTCCCACAAATACACAGTAACCAATAATGGATTTTCAATCAATCTTAGATCTTGCCCAATATGCATAGGGAAAACACTCAATTTGAGTGTAACCATAGTTCTTATACACTAAGACTTGTCCCGAAGCCCCTTTCAAATAACACAAAATCTATTATAGAGCTGCCCGATGATGAATTTTGGAGCAGACATAAACTGGCTTACAACACTAACAACATAAGTTATGTTTGGTCAAGTAACTGGAAGATAATTAAGTTTACCAACCAACCTTCTATACCTTTCTGACTCTTCAAATAGATCTTCATTCTTCGTGAGTTAAAGGTTAGGAGTCATTGGAGTACTACATGACTTGGCTCCCAATTTCTCTATCTTAGTTAATAAATCCAGGACATACTTCCTCTGAGATAAAACTGTCTTTCGTGCTTTTCGAGATCTCAATTCCGAGAAAATACTTTAACACCCCCAAATCATTTGTATTAAATTGACTCTAAAAAAATTCCTTTAAAAATGAAATCACTTGAGCATCGCTTCCACTAATGATAATATCATCCACACACACAACTATGAGTATAATCCCAGAAACAGATTGTCTTTAAGAGACTGTATGATCAAATTTGCTCTTACGCATCCCAAATGTCTCCAATGCTTGTCTAAATTTACCAAACTAAGCACGAGAACTTTGTTTTAGGTCATACAAAGATTTCCAAAGTTGACAGACCTTCCCTGACTCCCCTTGAGCAACAAACCCAGGTGTTTGCTCCATATACACCTCCTCATAAAGATCACTATGCAAGAATGCATTTTTAATTTCTAACTGATAGAAGAGTCAATCATAAGTAACTGCCAGAAAATGAACAGGCGAACAGAAATCAATTTGGAAACAGGAAAAAATGTGTTAGAATAATCTACTCCATATGTATGTGCATAGCATTTGGCCACAAGGTGAACTTTGAGTCATGCAATTGAACCGTCTGAATGAAATTTTAATAAAAACACCCATTTATACCCCATTGCTCCTTTGTTAGGTGGAACAGCTACCAAGTCCCAAGTAATAGTCTGACGCCAACCAAGGTGAGGCAATGCTTCATGAATAGTTTTAGAAACAAAAATTGAATCTTAAGAAGCAATAAAATAATAAGATGATAGAGACAAATGATTGTACGACAAAAGAAGCAAGATAAGTACACTGACGTTTACCTCTGTGAAAAGCAATAGGAAAGTCATCCGGATTAATAAACTGAAGGACTAGATTTGACAACGAAGGAGTTGGTGCAGTTGGCACAGGACATGATTTTGAGATAGAAGTTCGCCTAGAATAGACCTGTATTATAAAAGGTTTGGGCTGAGCTAAGGCAGACTCAACAAGATTAGGAACTGAAAGTGTAACTGTACAGATTAACAAATCATCATCCTCCCCTTGAATTGTGTAAGATGTAGATAAACAAAATAGAGTATCTTCTAAAAAAGTGACATCAATTGAAACAAGATATTTGTTAAAAATAGGACAATAATACCTATATCCCTTTTGGATATGAGAATACTCAAAAAAAATATACTTAAGAGAATTAGGGTCTAATTTTGTAATATATGGACGAACATCCTGAACAAAACAAGTGCACCAAAATATCTTAGTTCAATAAAAAATAATATTTGTTTGGAAAAAGAACATGATAAAGTGTCTTACTATTAAGAACAAACAACATGCAATTTATCAAAAAATAAGCTATGAACACAACTGCCCAAAAACATTTTGAACATTCATTTGGAACAATAATGCCCTTGTTGTTTCTAGAAAATGTCTATTTTTCCGCTCAGTAATTCTATTTTGAGATGGTATATCAACACAAGAAGTTTAATAAAGAATACCATGCTGAATCATGTAATTTTGAAAAAAGGTAGACAAATATTCTTTAGCATTATCACTTCTTAAAGTTTGGACAAAGACATGAAATTGAGTCTTAATTTCAACACAGAAAGAAAAAAGAAAAAAGAAAAAACACCTCACAACGATTTTTTATTAAATACAATCATGTCATCCAAGAATAATCATCAACAAATGTAACAGAATATTAAAACTCTATTTTGGATGTAACAGGACAAGGACCACAAACATCTGAATGAACTAACTCAAAAGTAGCACTAGCTTGCTTATTGACTCTTGGACTTAAACTAAGACGATATTTTGCAAATTGACATGAATCACAATCTAAAGAAAGACTTTGAAACTGAAGGCATAATTTTTTTTTTTTAACTCAGAAATAGAAGGATGACCGAACCTACAATGTGTATCAAAGGAGTTGACTACTCCAGAACAAGCTATGGATTTCGGCACTTTTGTATCAAAGATATAGAGGCCCTCATACTCGTGTCTTTTACCAACAATCTGTTTCGCTGCAAGATCTTGAAACAAACAATAATCAAGAAAGAACGAGACACAACAGTTTGCGATAAACCAAGAACTGATGACAAAAGAAGTAATGGAGTAGGAATAATTGTGTCAGATTCAAGGATAGACAGTGTGGATCCATCTGTTAAAGTAACACAAGAGTTAGATGTATGTTTCTGAAAGGTAGAAAATAAACTACAATTACCTGTCATGTGATCTGTGACACCCGAATTAATAACCCATTTGGAAGAGGAAGATACAAGACATGCATTGGGTTTACATGACTTGACAAATATAATGACAGGAGTAAGTTGACTAGGCTAAGATTTCAGAAAATTTTGGTACTTAGCATACTTATTGACATATATCATAACAAACTTTTCCATATTTGGCCAAAATAATCAAACTAACCACTCTAAATTACTTTAAATACTGAAAGAGTGTTAAAACAACACATGTAACACAAAATGCCTCACACCACACCAAAGTAGACCCAACCAGGTAGGAAAAGAATTTAACACCCAAACTCCCAAACAGCGGCAGATCAATCACCCAAACAATAATAGATTAAAACCGACACCAATAGATTATAATGGCAACACCAAAAAATCACTGTATATAGAGGAAAAAATAAAAACTTTCCAAATAGACAAACAATCACCACCTAAAGGACATCTAAACAAAGGTGACTATCAGAGAAGAAGTAGGTGAAGATGGGCCCGCCGCACATGTCGATGCATGGAGAACTGAGCAGAAGATGGCAGTCATGCATGACGCTCAGGCGCTAGGGTTCTGGTGACTAGATTTGGTGAAGTCAATCTAGAGGTAGCATACCCACTGGTATGGCCGGTGACACATAAACTTCACTCAGAAAAGGTAACCCAAAAAACAAATCAATGGGTTTGCTCCCTAGGGCAGAACCAAAATAAAATTAAAACAAATTTCTTAACATTGGAAATATTGATACCATGTAATAAACAAAGAATTGATAGAATTTTATTCGATATTATTGATAGTAGAATATTACATATATATACAACCTTAATCTTACCTAACCTCACCTACCTCATCTATTTTCACCTACCTGCCAATAACTACACACACTCACTTATCTTATCTACCCTCACCTACCTTACCTATCTTTACTTATCCTTGATTACACAAATCAAGTTAGTATCTTCAACAAATTGATTACCTTAAATTTTCTCATCCACTTTATTTTCTTCCTAAAAGGCAACATCTTTCTCATCTCCACGCATTAAAGGAATATTGACCCTCAACTGAGAAGATACTTTTGGACTTTCCAATCAGCTTAGGCCAAGGACTTCGAATGGATGTGGGCATGACATTTTTAACTTTGTATTTTTATGTAATCTACTTTGACAAGCCTACTCATCAATTTCCCTGGCAACTGGATCTCCATGTCAAATATTCATCTTGAAACACTAATTCATCTTTTTTCTATATCTATTCTTTTGACTTATGATGGGGTGGTTGTTGGCATGGTAAACTCTTTTTCTTCTTTGCATAAAAGGCACAAATTACTTGCTGATTTAAATTTTAAAAAATAATATTAACAATAACAAAAATATAAAGAAAATATCAAGTGTGCTTTTCCATGCCTCACATTAGACTTAAAGGGACACATGTCACAAATAGAGCCCAGCTTTCACTAGTTGCATAGCTGAGATTGCAACCTCATAAGCCTTAACCCTAAGGCACGCCAATGGTACAAATAAATCTTTGTCATTTTAGTAACAAGTGTTAATTTATGATAGTGATAACAAGGATGGAATAAACAAATTTTCATTCTCTCCACATATGTGAAACTAATTACAGCTCAAAGTGGGGATTTGAGATGCTATCAACTTCACCTCATAGGAAAGGAATGAAAAGGAACAGCCTACTTTCTTCACATTCTAAGAAAACTAATAACCAAACTAAACAAGGAAAATATTCTGCTTCATTCTTCACCTTTCCCCTCCAATTTTCCTCTGTCCATGTGTTGTGGTCCTCTTACTTTGAAATTCCACTTCTAAAAAAGGTTTATCACATCTCATTTGAAATAGAAATTAATAAATATTTACATCACATACATATGAACGAGTGATTCCAAAAATGCATATTCTTTTCACCTTTGAACTGTACAAGCTACCCAAATTTTTATTGCAATCCAATTAATAGGACCAATAATTCATTATTTCAATTTATCCATTCCTTTATCTAGTATTAGAGGCAGTGGTCATAACTAGTTTCAGGCATTGCTGACAGTGGTGGTAAGTGGGGAGCAAGCAAATAAAGAAAAGACAATTTGAAAAATTAGTTAACCAAACCAATAGAATTTGTAATACTTTTCAATTTGCATAATCCATGCTTCATCAAAACAAAATAAAGCACAAACAAAACATTTTTTTTATCTTTTATATGCAATCAATATTCTAATATTTGTCATTTTTAAAACTAAATCCTAATAAATTGTTGATTTAATTATTCATTATGTTATACGATTAATTTAAAATAAAAACAATAACAATTGTCCAAATAATTCATAATGATAGTAGTGGATCTTTAAAAAAGAATATTTACTAAAACTTATTACTAAATTTTTTGTTGCAAAATTTTAATATAAATTAATATTATAAATTGAATATATAGTAAACTAGATTTTTGTGTGAAAACAAAAGTAATGATGATAAAATTCTGTGTGAAAACAGAAGTAATCATGATCACATTCTACCTTTAATTATAATATATATGAAAAACGCATCAATCTAATAAATATTGAAAATTTTGCAAAACACAGCAAACTTATATATATTGAAAGAAAATAAAATAATCATTTGATCTGAGAAAAATATCCTTATTGATTTAAAATAATTACAATATGAAACTTCTAATCCAAATTGTAAAATCTTATTGCTTATCAATAAGCCCTAGACTTATTTTAATCATATTATTATTATTATATCCTAATTCAATTAGTATAAATTTTATTAAACTTCCTCTATAATACATTACATTTATTTTTATTTTTATTTTTATTATTTGTGCAAGCACTAATTACAAATTTGTATGCATCAACGATTTGTGTTGTAAAGGAAATTCACTACAAATGACTCATACTCAATCAAGTTATTAAAAATATATTGAAGGATGTCTCTAAATTTTGATGAAGTATGCAAATTGGTTTTCAAAGTGTGGATGCAATAACCATTTCAAAAAATTCCAATTGCATTCTTTGAATTAAGATTTTAAATATCCATTATGAGCAAAGTAGTTAAAAGCGATAGGCGCACTCAAGGCGATATATCTTCCTATCACCTTGAAGTGCAAAGCACAAAAAAACATGCGCCTAAATGAAGTAAAGCGCAAAAGTTCTAATCTAATTTCTTAGTAATATAATATATAATATACCAAAAAATATAAATCATAAATATTAGCAAACACAATCAAGTAACAATTAAAACTTGTGAAAAGTCACTTCACATGATAAAAAAAAAACTCCATAACATGAAACTTAGTATGCTATACTCATGACCATAAACTAATTAATTAAAACAGCACAACGATTCTTCCAAATAAGAACTTTCTGAATAAAATTTAGAAAATTCAATAACAAGGTAAACAACCTTGTAAGAATTAAAATCAATATCTGTTAGAAAAACGAATCAAAAACTTAGATGATTTAATAGCATAACTCACATAAAATATTAGAAAGAACAATAAAACAGGAATGCTCTCTTGGAACCAAATAAACAAATTTGAGTTGTGATGAAGAAAAGAAGTTGGAAGTAGAGTAGTAAATATCCTCAACTAGAAAGAAATTAAAGTAAGAATAAAATATTAGAAAATTATACATGTTAGAGGAGTAGAAAGCTGGTGACTGAGAAAAAAAAAAAAAAGAGTTGATAGAAAAAGAATAAAAACTAGCAGTCAACTTATTGATTTGAAACAATAAAAGACAGCAACCAACTTTTACCTATTAAAAAAAAACCCTAAAGCCCAACTTTTATCTAAAAAAAAAAAAAACCCTAGCCATCTCCTTTTAAATGAGGCAGTTTTGGTATATGAAGTGCTAGTCAGCAATTGTGCCTCGCATGAGCACTTAAGCACACCAGGCGAGCACTTTTAACTACCATGATTATGAGTAATCTAAAATCTCGTCACTAAAGCATATTACCCATTCACACTTACCACACATCCTTCTCATAGACAATTTTCATCCACAGGAGCAGATTTCTGAAAGGTGCCAAACAAGAATTTTGACAACTAATTAATAATCAAAATAAGCTTCTAGTGACCAAAATGAACAAAAATCAAGTAATTGACTTGGCATTTTTTTTCCCAATGATTTCAAGTTTAGATACTCGGCCTAAATTAAGAGCTAAATTATTTAACTATAGATGAAACTGAAATTTATCATATTTGTGGTAGTTACCTAGATACAAATCCTTAAGGGAAACAAATTCCAATTGCATGGACCCACTGCTAAATTAAATTTGCAATTGAGAAGACAATTTGAATTTCAATAGCCATATTTAACTATATTTTCTAATGGCCATAACCATATGCCTATAATCGATCTCTAGAGGATATTCATTTTACATGTTTCAAGGATATTGTTCCCCCACCTATCAAGTGAAAAATAAGGGTTATTTATATTCTAGGCATTCACTCCATTTATAACATATTAAGAACTGTACATCTTCTCAAATTTTTACTTAATGATTGATATATGATGCACTAGTCCATGCATCAGTCAATTCTTAAAATAGGCAGATCCTTGTGTCGATGTTTCACAAACATGCTAGCAAACATAAAAACACAAAATTAAGAACAGCTTGTAAATTCCCAATATGCAGCAAAGGAATATTAGATAAAGGGAAAAAAAGAAGTTCAAACTTCAAACATACCAAAAGAAATTGTTTCAAATTTCCTCCACTCGATATATCCTGAAGAAACTGCAAAGCATTGTTAACCTCAGCTCCAACTGTTCTGCCAATACTGACAAATATATCATTAGGTATCTTAAGGCGGGGTACCTCAGATGGGGACCTGCTGTCATCAATAATTTGTCATCAAGAAACTGAAATTCATCAAAACTGTAAAATATTACCTGTCCAAAAACAACAAACAGTAAAAAGAAGCCAACTCATTTTGCTTACCTGTTAAATAATCCTGAAGCATTCATCCAAACAAATTGAGCAAGCATACCAAGAACTAATGCAAGGCATACAAGAGTCAGAAAATGATAATTAAGCCATTCAAATAGTATCCAGATGGCTGTTGCAGCAATTAGCACACTAGCTGAGATCTTCTTATTCCTCCATAAGAGAACATCAGCAGCTACATAATTTTGGTAGATAGACTAATAAGACAACAGTAATCGTTAGAAGTATGGGGAATACTGAGAAAGATAATCATACATTTTCCACCACCCAGAAGATGGTGAACTGGTTTCTGGCGTCCAAACAGCCTATTGAAACGAGAAGTTACTGAGCTCGTTTCTTCCTCAAAAAAAGACACTGATTTCTTCTTTGAAACACTGTCAGCAACAGTTTCTACGAGGTTATTCAAAAAGTTCTCTGCTGTTATTTTCTCAGCCATGATTGCAATCTGCAAAACAAAGCTGCTACATGTCAAAAAAAAAAAAAAGAGAATTTCTTCATAGAGAATAAGGGAAGAGATAGAAAAGAAGGAAAAAAAACACAGCACAGGTAAAAAGAAAAAGGCTGAGAACCTTGATATATAATGGAACAATATTAGAAAGCTGAAAGCAAAGATTGGTTAAAAGAACAGATCAATTCACTAAGCCTACATTAAAGGTAAAGAACCCATTAAAATGTACAAACTGATTACTAGGTACTTTCCAATTTCATGTAAAAGTCCATAACTTTTGTGATTCCCCAGAGAAATAATGGAATAGCACCAAGTTATGACAGCATTAAAATTTAAAAGTAGACAACAGATTCTTGAATACTTGAACATATATTAACATAGATATTGAACGCCAAATATAAAATAATATAGAACTCGTAAGATACTGGACCATTAAACCTCTAGTTGTTTGCTAACAGTGTTACATGTTTGTTTGTTCTAATTTGATTCCACAATGTCACTTTCAAAATTTAAAAACTTATTTCTTCTCAAAAATGAAATAATTAGTGATTCAGTTACCTAAGAGACTCTTTAATCAATTCACATTTACTTCAGCTTCTGTTTGAAATACAAAAGCCAAAATTCATTAACACCAGAATACTGTGTTCCAAGTACTCAATTTTGTCAATGACTCATCTGTGCTGTCATCTGAAAAAAAATCCAAGAGCTTTCCCATTATAATTTTCCTTTCATTTCTTAATCTACTTAAGGCTGGGAAAAGTATTAGTTATGAAACTAGTAAAAGCATGAACAGTAAAGGTTCAATTTTAAATATTAAAACAATTTATTGTACCCCCCATGAAGTGAAGCAGAACTTCTGCCCAAAAAATGCATTCATCAAGCGGTCACAGATATATACAAATACATATATAAAACATATAATTGAAACCCTAACTTTACAATCATCAAATAATTGAACAAGAATCAATAGAAAATATCAGCTATAACAAAAAGCAAGAAAATATTCCTGATTAAACATTTTTCATAGAGGATATATATACACATACAGTTGAATTTAGAGGCATAAATTACATGCTAAATAGGAAAAAAAAAATTGAAAGTGAGCAGAGAAGTGCACCCAACTGGAGGATTGAAAAAACAAGGCAGAGACCGATGGTAAGGATGACTGAGGACAGAGGCTACTAGCAGAAAACCAGAGAGAGTCTAAAGCAGTAAAATGAAAACAAGGACAAGAATAAAATTGGGGAAATTGAGTTAGATGAATTGACTCTGATAGCGTGCAAGAACAGGTGGGCAGGTACTAAACAGGGGCCACAACCATATCCCCCCCACCCACCCACCCACACACACACACACACACACACACACACATTTGAATTCCGATTAATTTATCTATTTGCTCTTTCTTTCTTTTTACACAAAAATTAACCAAACTAAATAAATCAAATTTATACAGTACAATTTAAATCAAAAATTATAATTATAATAATTTTAAAATAATTATAATTTTAAAATTTTTATAAAATAATTTTTTTATATAGTTTTAAATTAAAAAAATATAAATTTAATAAAATTGAACCGATCCATTAGTATAAGGTTATATATATATATATATATATATATATATATATATATATATATATATATATATATATATAATTTTATATTTTTATAAAATTATAAATTTTTTAATTACTTACATTCTTCAACTTCCTTAGGAATACCATAATTAAGCAATAATTTATTTTACTAATATATAAACCATATTTTGAATTATCTACAAGTTAAAGTAGTGTACTAAATTTTTATATTTTGGATAATATTTATATTGTTATTTCGATCATAATTTTAAGTTAATATTTGTTGAATTTAATGATATTTTAATTTATTTATTTATTTATCAAACTAACTATCAAAACCGGATCCAAATAGTATTGATTTTGATATTTTTAGTAGTATTTGATTTGGTTAAAAATTAAAATGTTTAGAAACCAATTTTATTGGTTTGGTAATAAATTTTTGGCTTAAACCAAACCATAAACTATAACACCCTTCGACATAGTTAGGACTTAACTCAATCACACCAAAAAATGTTACAATACACATGATTTAAAACATTATAAATTAAAATTTTAATGCACCATGGACATGATGTCTAAATAAAACCATTTAAAGCATTAAAATAAAAAAGAAAGTTTTAATACAATAACAAACGGGCAACTACTAGCCCATATTTGTACAAAAGAGAATAGTTATAAACTTACATGATCCTAAGGAATTATAAAAATATGTACATTTATAATTATCCAAACCCTCAAAACAACAAAAAATATACAATGATTGTATCACTCACTCTAAGTGTAATTTCTCTGACTTTGATCGCTGGATATCATCATCTGATACTCCAATCCTAAGTCTCGAACCTACATATGAAAAATTCATACGTTAAGCAACTCGTGCCTAATGGTACATAATAACATGCAAGGTATACAACAATACATTTGTAATATGCATGATATACTTACCAATGTACTATAGCAACTTACCTCAAAGTGTGCACATGCATCATTCATATTTTATATGACATAACATCATACTCTCATGTATCACACATACATCTTACATAGTATACCAAACATTCCACAGGAGACGCACAAGTATATATATTTCACACGTAACCATTTATTTTACATTTGTCCACATTACTCATAACTAGACTAAGAATGGATACGAGTAACAACTCACACTAGAGCATGTACATAACCTACCAAGGAAACTCTCATTGTTAACCTATGGGCTTTCAAGTATAATCCACAAAAGAAACTCTCATTGCTAACCTCTGAGCCTTAATATATAACCCACCAAGGAAGCACTCAGTGCTATCCTCTAGGCTTTCATATATAACCCACCGAGGAAGCACTCAGTGCTAACCTCTAGGCCTTCAGATATAACCCACTGAGAAAGCACTCACTGCTAATCTCTAGGCCTTCAGATATAATCCACCAACGAAGCACTCATGTTAACCTTTGGGCCTTCAGAATGACCACACTAGGTCATCACGTATCGGTCTGGTCTCTCCCCTTAATGGTATACCATCTATCCTAACTCTAGTCCTAGTCAGAGTACTAGGCTCAAAGTTATCTCGTTACCACATAGATTTCACATTTTATAATATCAACCATGATTCACATTTATCATGCCACAACATGTATCATCATACCATCATAGGTATTTCCACATCATGTTATACGCATACAACTAAAGCCTACCACCTCCCACGAATCGATCTTGATTCACATGCAAGATACAAGTTTTTCAACTTAAACAGATTCATGCCCGTGAACTACTTTTCACAGCCGTGAATAAGTCCCTCACAGGTAGTTTACCCATAAATCAAACTGTGATTCAATAATAGACTTCACAACCATGATTATCTCTTCACAAACGTGAACCTAAGCTGTGAATAACACCGTGAAATAGCCCATGATAGAGCTTGTTTCAACAACATCATAACCACAATATTCACAAGCGTGAACCACCAGTTCACGACTGTGAATCTGAAAATTTCTAGAAAACAAAGCAATACAATTTCATGTCATTACCACATACAATAGTCTCTATGGTTAATCAATGTCAACCACCCTATCAATATTTCAGTATGCATTTAAGTCATTTATCATAATCATACACTTTCTAACTATCCACATTAACTAAAATATCTCATCAAACAACTCAAAATGATCATGTTAACACAACATTTCCATTATGGATATCAACCTCACATTTTATCATTTAACTGCTCATTGATCATCTATATCATGCATTTCAAGCAAGGAACACATAAACAATAACATCATAGTCTTGGGTGTTGTTATGTACAAACCTTACACCTATGATGGAGTGAGTCAATACTTTAGCTCTTTAAGTTTGTCCTCCCCCTTGGGATAGACTTCCAGCTCCTGAACACACGAAAAATGGCTCTTTAGATTTTGAAACCTGATCCAAACCTAGAAAACACAGAAACTCATCTTTCCCAAATAGCTCACAACCTCACTTCTAACATCTCTTTCTCACTTTGCTCACACCAAACCTAGCTCTCTCAAGCTTCAACAATGGAGGAAGCACACTCAGGGAATGAAGAAGATGTAATGTGGAGTGTTGGGTTGGATTTAAGGTGATGGGAGCGGATTTAAAGGGACTTTAGTAGAGGTGGAATGCGGTTGTTTCACCTGCCCTGTTTACCTAGGATTCACAGTTGTGACCCATACTTTCATAAGTGTGAACCCTTCTTTCATGGGCATGAATGACCTTCACGACTTAAGAACTGAAAACCCGATATTCATGACTATAATACCACTATTTAAGGGCATAAAATATCAGTTAACAGCAACTTAAAACCCTCCCCCCCAAAACTCCACTCAAAATCCCAAATCTCACTAACCTTCACTCTAACTTGTAGACCCTAAACACAGACATTACATTTCTCTCCTCCTTAAGATATTTTGTTCTCGAAATTAACTAATATTTCATCTCGGAACAACAAAAGGTATTGAGCCATCATCACTTCATCGCTTTCCTACGTTGCTTCTTCAATGACTCTTCCATAGGATCTTCACAAATGGAACTCATTTATTCCTAAGCTCCTTAACCTTTCAGGCTAAGATTTCAACTAGTTCCTCCTCATAAGATAAATCTAGTCTCAACTCTATGCTCTTTGCTGTGATGATGTGAGAAGGAGTTGATCAATACCTTTTAAACATGGATATATGGAATACACTATGTATCCTACTCAACTCCGATGGCAAGGCAAGCTTGTATGCAACTAGTGTGATTCATTCTAGGATCTCATAAGGTCCAATGAATTTAGGGCTCAACTTGCCCTTTTTTTCCAAATCTGAGGACCTTCTTTCACGGAGGTACCTTGAAAAACACCTTGTCCCCTACTAGGTATTCAACATTTGTATAGGATTTCTGTCTGATAGAAGCTACTTTTAGCCGATCTCTAATGACTTTCACCTTCTCTTCCATCTCTTGTACCAAATTTAGCTCACTAACTTTCTCTCACTAAGCTCGGTCCAACACAATGGTGTCTGACACTTTCTACCATAAAATGCCTCATATGGAGCCATCTGAATACTTAATTGATAACTGTTATTGTAGGCGAATTCCATCAATGATAAATATTTGCCTTAGCTTCCTTCAAACTCGATCACATAACATCTCATCATGTCCTCCAGGATCTATATGACTCTTTACGACTGACCATCTGTCTGGGGATGGAAAGTCGTGCTGAAATTGAGCTTGGTACCTAAAGCTCGTTGTAGACTACCCCAAAACTATGATGTGAATGACGGATCTCGATCTGAAATGATGGAGACTAGAACTTCATGAAGGTGTACTATATCATTCATATACAACTTTGCGAATTTGTTCAAAAGATAGTCTCTTCGGATAGGTAAGAAGTGAGCTGACTTCATTAACCTATCCGCGATCACCCAAACAACATCGAACTTTCTCAACATCAAAGACAATCCAATCACAAAATCTATAGTGATTCTCTCCCAATTCCATTTCGGAATTGTGATTGGCTACAACAACCTTGAAGGTATCTGATGTTTGGCCTTAATCTACTGACATGTAAGACACCTAGTAGTGAACTCTGTGATATCTTTCTTCATCCCTGACCACCAATACTTTTCTTTAAGATTATGATACATCTTATTGCCTCTAGGGTGCATTGCAAATTTCTTCTCATGGGTCTCTCTCATGATCCTCTGTCTCAACTCAAAACCGTCTGGCATAGATAAATGGTCCTGATACCACAAACTGCCATCCAATCCCATTGTAAAACCCGATCTCTTCCCCTTAGGGACCAACTCAGCCAACTTTATCATTTTGTCATCAAGCTTCTATGCATCTCTAATCTTTTGATCTAAAGTTGGTTAGATGTGCAACTCTGCCAAAGTCTGCCTCCTAAGTGCATCAACCACTAAATTAACCTTTCTTGGATGATAATTGATTGCACAGTCGTAATCCTTTATCAACTCAGGTCATCTTCTATGCCTTAAATTCAAATCTCTTTATGTAGGAAGATACTTTAAACTCTTATGATCAATGAAAATGTGACACTTTTCTCCATAGAGATAATGACACCAAAACTTTAATGTGAAGACGATGGTCACCAACTCTAAATCGTGTCTTGGGTAGTTTTCTCATGAGGCTTCAACTGTCTAGATGCATAAGCAATAACTTTTTTTCTTACTTCAGAACGTAACCCAATCCATTGTGAGAAGCGCCACTATAAATAACATATTCCCTATCTGGAATCGGCTATGTCAAAACTGGAGCTTCCATCAAAAAACTCTTAAACTGATCAAAATTGTTCTAACACTTGTCTGTCCACTCGAACTTGATATCTTTCCACAACAACCTAGTTAATGGAGAAGCTATCACAGAAAACCCCTTAACAAATCTTTAGTAGTATCCTGTCAAATCACAAAAACTCTATATCTCAGTCACGTTCTGTAGAGGTTTCTAACTTAAAATTGTCTCGACCTTACTTGGATCCACTCTAATCCCATCCACTAATATCACATGTTCGAGAAAGGAAACTTCATCAAGCCAAAACTCACACTTGAAGAGCTTGGTGTATAACTTATACTCCCTGAGAGTCTGCAAGATTGTCCTCAAATGTTGTTCATGTTCTTCATTGCTCTTCAAATATACCAAAATATCATATATGAACGACATGAAAAATTGGTCCAGAAATGGCCTGAAGATCTGGTTCATCAGATCCATAAAAGTCATCATAGCATTAGTTAACCCAAAAGGCATAACCAAGAACTCATAGTGACCATATTTGGTTCTAAAAGCTATCTTCTCAATATCACCCACTTTGATTCTCAACTGATAGTACCCGATCTCAAATCAATCTTAGAGAACACCCCTACACTCTTCAATTGATCGAAAAGATCATCAATCTGTGGTGACAGATACTTGTTCTTAACGATCACCTTGTTCAACTGCCTGTAGTCTATGTTTAACCTCATAGACCCGTTTTTCTTTTTAACGAATAACACCGATGTACCCCATAGAGATACACTCGGTCTGATGAAGCCTCTATCCAAAAATTCATGTAAATGTGCCTTTAACTCTTTTATTTGTAATGGAGCCATACGGTACGGTGCTGCCAATAAGAGAGTCATCCTTGGAATAAGCTCAATTGAGAACTTCATCCCTTTCTCCAGAGGTAGCCCTAACAACTCATCTAGAAACACATGGGAATTCCACTACCGTGGAAATATTTCTAAGGTCTAGGCCTCTTTTTCTGGTGTCGACCATGTGAGCCAAGTAGGCCTCACACCTCTTTTTAATCATCTTTTGTGCTTTCATCATAGAGATGATCCTTGTTTGCTATGAGGAGCTCTCACCCTAAACATCCAATATCTCATCTTCTGAAGTTCTCAATTCCACTGTCTTTCTTTTGCAATCTACCATTGCACCTTGTTGAGACAACTAATCCATTCTCAGGATAACTCATACTCACGAAAGGGGAACTCGATTAAGTCTGCCGGAAACTTTTTCCCTTGGACTATGATGGGACAATATTTGTACACCCAATTCACCACTGTACTATGCCCTAAAGGGATAGTCACCTATATCTCATAACACATCTATCTCATAATCTAATCTCTCTGCTAGCTTATTAAACCTCTCAGCTATATTGATATCTCAACATATCTGGAAGGTTTAACAAGATAGCAGAGAGATTAGATTATCAGATAGATGTGTTATGAGATAGAGGTGACTAGCCTTTTGGGGCATAGTACAGTGATGAATTGGGTGTACAAAGATTGTCCCATCATAGTCCAAGGGAAAAAGTTTCCGGCGGACTTAATCGAGTTACCCTTCCGCAAGTATGACATGGAATATATATATATATATATATGAATAGGTAGAACTTGGATTAATTAAAACAATTAAGACTGAGTCAAAGATAATAAAAGTACCAACACTCACGTCCAAAACACTTGAATCCTTTCTGGCCTTTATAGCATAGGCATTCACTGATACTCTACTAGGTCCTGGCATGTTCACTAACTCAGATGCGACCTATCTAAGTCTCCCTACCCTCTGCCCTGAGTCAACACTAAACTCTGTGTCTGAGTTGGTGCCCTAACTATCTGCATCAGACAATCTCTCCGGCAGTGATCTTGAGACTCCCACCTGTAACAAACTCTTGGCATCCCTAGCATTCCTCTTTATGGTTCCTACCATACCCTGCACACTGAGGTGCTGACTTTTGTATGTTTGAGCCTCACTACTGACAATTGTAGAGACAACTCATGCTAAAGGTGCATGTCCAGTGTACCCTGGCTGACCGCAACCCTATCTTTGTCCTTTAGACTAGAAGGGTCTAGAACTTGTACGAGTTTTCTTGCTTGATGACTGTATGACACTATAACCCGACCCTCTGAAGTCTCTTCTCAATGACTCATTTGGTCTCTTCAACTGAATCCTTTTCTCAATACTGATGGTCGTAGACACTAATTTTAAAAAGTCATCAAGCTGAAGTGACAACATATGCACTCTGATCTTGTCTCTCAAACCATCCTCAAACCTACGACACTTGTGCACCTCATCCTCAATGATATTAGTTGCATACTTGCTCAACCGAGTAAATTCTCTCTCATATATGGTCACTGACATATGTCCTTATTGCAAGTTGTGAAGAAATCCTAGGTAATCGACTATAGAACTTAAGGCTTTAGTAGAATCGACTTCCACTAATCATAGGTATGCTCTTAGAGAAATGAAACAACAAACCTAGCCCTATGCTCTTCGGCACATACAATCTTGTTTGAATTGAGTCCATGCTAGATTGGCATAAAACTCCACCTCACTCACATTGAGGATACTGTCAGAGGGAAGTTTGAAGATGTCACCAAACTCTTGCTATGAGGGTGTTCGGATGCTTGCAAAGTTGAAATTTCATCGTGGCAATGGGAGAGACTTGCAAGGTGCTAAGGAACTCGAGAGTTGGTTCCCTTAGTGTCGGTTGATGTATATCAACCAATTCCTTTAGATGACACGCATGTAGCTATTCCGTCATACTTGTCTCAAGACCAAGGATCCTGACAGCATGCCATTCGAAGGATCGAGAAGAAAGAATGGTCTTTTCTTGAGAACTGCATACCTCAGATGACAATTCTCCAGAATGATGTTGAGAAAGTAGTCCATGTACATTTTTGGAGCATGAAACTTCTTTCTAGTGCCTTTTGAGGAGTCAGATTCCATTTCTAAGTTGAGATTGATTTTTGAAGAGAAAATTTGTAATAGGATTTTGAAAAAATACCTTGCGATGTTGTGATTTCTGATGAAAGAAAGTGTTTTCGAAGGTATCTATAGATAGAAAAGGCTATTAGAGGGCCGAAATCTGTGAGACGTATTGAATGTGGTGATAAATGAAAGAATTTATTGAGTTATAAATGAGAGAAAAAATGGCAGAAAATGTTTTATAGTCGACACCGTCACAGTCGTGAATGCTAAGTCACGAGCGTGAAATGTCGTGTTCACAGTTTGCTGAAGAGGCGCTCTACTCGTGATGAAGAATATGAAACAATTCACAGTCATAACATTTAATAGTCATGGGGTGAATGGTGAATTTTCATGGTGGTGACAAAATGAGTCACGATTGTGAAGTACAATCTCCACTACTTGTGACCGTGAGACAAAGCGTGAACGCTTATGTAAGTATTTGGTGTTAATGTTCATGGCTGTGAAGAAGTGTCACGAGAGTGATAGAAAAGGTTATGGGTGTGAAACACAGTCTTCACTACCTTCAACTGTGAAACATGTCGTGAAGCAAGACGTGAAAGCTACTGAAGCTTTTGGTGATTATGATCACGACCGTGAATATATGTCACGGGCGTGAATTTCCTAAAATCCTAATTAAATAAAACTAAGTCTAAAACAAGACTAAAAGATTTCTAAGGTGCTTCTATCCCTTATAACATATTTTTCATCAAGTGTTGCCACTCATACCTTAAAAGATGAGATAATAACACAAGATTAACATTCAAGGTTTGAAAAATTTAGCAATCATAAAGTTAATCCATCAATCATACCAAGCTCTCTTCTTATGAAGTTAAATCTTTCTTCATTTAGAGACTTAGTAAAAATATCTGCCAATTGATTGTCTGTATTTATAAATTTCAATACAACATCTTCATATTGAACATGATCTCTAAAAAAAATGATGTATTATGTCAATATACTTACTTCTAGAGTGTTGAATGAGATTCTTAGATAGGTTTATAGCACTTGTATTGTCACATATGATAGGAATATGATCCAAACTATGACCATAATCCTTAAGTTATTATTTCATCCAAAGGATTTGAGTACAACAACATCCTGCTGCCACATACTCTACTTCAGCGGTAGAAAGAGCAACTGAATCTTGTTTCTTATTAAACCAAAAAAACTAAGCATTCACCAATAAAGTGACAAGTGTCTGAAGTACTCTTTCTATCTAAGAGACTTTCAGCGTAATCAGCATCTAAATATCCTATAATATGAAAGGATAAGTTTCTAGGATACCATAAACCTAGATGCAATGGGCCATGTAAATATTTTAAAATTATTTTCACAACATTCAAATGTGATTCTTTAGGACATGATTGAAAGCAAGCACATAAGCATACACTATACATTATATCGGGTCTAAAGGCAGTAAGATATAAGAGTGATCCGATCATACCTTTATAGAGCTTTTCATTAATGCTCTTACCCTTTTCATCTTTGTCTAATTATGTTGATGTGCTCATTGGAGTCTTGGCATTTTTGCATCCTTCCATTCCAAATTTCTTGATTAAGTCTTTGACATATTTAGATTGATTGATGAATATGCCCTCATTGCTTTATTTTATTTGTAGACTGAGGAAGAACTTAAGCTCACCCATCATGCTCATTTCGAATTGCCTAGTCATACACTTAGCAAATTCTTGGCAAAGCAATTCATTAGTAGACCCAAATATGATGTCATCAACATAAATTTGAACAATTAGAATATCATGCTTATGATTTTTAATAAATAAAGTAGTGTCAACATTCCCTTTTGTAAAATTGTTTTCTTAAAGAAAAGAACTTAGCCTTTCATACCAAGCTCTTGGGGCTTGTTTCAAACCATACAAAACTTTTGAAAGTTTAAATACATGGTTAGGTAAGTTATGGCTTTCAAAACCTGGTGGTTGTTCTACATAAACTTCTTCTTCTATAAAACCATTTAAGAAAACACTTTTGATATCTATTTGAAAGAGTTTGAAATTCATATGACATGTATATGCTAAAAGTATTATTATGGTTTCTAATCTAGCTACTAGAGCATAGGTCTCATCATAATCAATTCTTTCTTCCTGATTATATCCTTTTGCAACTAACCTAGCCTTATTCCTAGTTATTGAACCTTGTTCATCTAGTTTATTTCTAAATACCCACTTACTTCCAATGATTTAATGCTCATTGGGTCTAGGAACTAAGGCCCATAGCTTATTTCTCTCAAATTGGTTGAGTTCCTCTTGCATAGCAATCACCCAACTTTCATCATTAAGAGCCTTATCAATATTTTTAGGCTCAATTTGAGACACAAAGGCAATATTAGAATCTAAAGGTTTGAGATGAGATATAGTACTTACTCCCTTTGTAGGATCACCAATAATTTGCTCCTTAGGGTGATCTTTTGTCAATCTCCATTCCTTTGGGAGTTCTTGCTTGTTTTCCTCTTGAGATGGAGATAGAGGGTCATCTTGATGTGAATTTTCTTGACCATGTTGTTCTTTTTCATTTTCAAGATCAAGTTTTTCCATTGTACCTACAACATCATCAAGAGCACTACTTTTCACAAGATCAAGCTTACTAGATTCATCAAAAACAACATGCATAGATTCTTCAACAACTAATGAATTTTTATTAAGGACTCTATAAGCTTTGCTAGTGGTGGAGTATCCTAAAAATATACTCTCATCAGATTTAGAGGCAAATTTTCCAAGGTTATCCTTGGTATTCAATATGAAACACTTGCATCCAAATACTCTAAAGTATGATATCATGGGTTGTATTCCATTCCATAACTCAAAAGAAGTTTTGTTTAAGAGAGGTCTTTTGAAAACTCGATTTGAAATATAACATACAATATTTGTGGCTTCAGCCCAAAAGTAAGTTGGTAATCCATACTCGTTAAGCATTGTTCGAGCCATTTCAATTAAAGTTCGATTTTTCGTTTCGACCACCCCATTTTGTTGAAGTGTCCTAGGAGATGAAAATTTTTATGAAATGTCATGTTCTAGACAAAAATTTTCAAAGTTTTCATTTCAAATTATTTGCCATGATCACTTCTTATTTTTGAAATACAATATCCTTTTTCATTTTGAACTCTCTTAGCAAAGTTTTTGAAAGATTCAAAAACATCACTCTTTTGAGCTAAGAAAATTACCCAAGTGAATCTAGAGTAGTCATCGATGATGACAAAGGCATGGTGTTTACCTCTTAAGCTTGCAACTCTAGTAGGTCCAAAAAGATCTAGATGCAAAAGTTGTAGACGTACTTAAAATGTTTTTGGATTTGAAGGATGACTTGTGTTGTTTTCCTCTTTGGCAAGGTTCACATGTCTTGTCTTTTTCAAATTTGACTTTTGGTAATCCCTTTACCAGCTCTCCTTTGCTGAGGCTTTGAATTAAATCCATCCTTGTATGACTAAGCCTTCTATGCCATAGTCAAGATTCATCACTAGTAGTCACAAAGACACTTAAAGGAAATGTTAGATATTTTGTGTAAGTCTATTATGTAGGTATTGACATCTCTACTTCCTTTAAATATCTCTTGGCCATTAAAGAGGTTACAAGACATTCGTTAGAAGTAAATATTACTTGGTTTCCCTGATCATATAATTGACTTACACTTAACAAGTTATGTTTCAAACCATCAACAAGTAAGACGTCTTCATTGAAAATAGTACCATTAATACGAATAGAGTCAATGCCAATTACCTTACCTTTAGCATTGTTTTCAAAGGTTACTTTATCTCCATCAATACTTTTGATGTCATTGAATAGTTCTTTGTCTCCGGTCACATGCCTTGAGCATCCACTATCTACTAGCCAAATATTTTTATTTATTATGGACTTGAGGCCTACCTATAAAATCACAATTCAAGTATTGTTTTTAGGTACCCAAATGAGCTTGGGTCCTTAGGGGTTAGCACATGAAGGTTCCCAATGAGTCTTCCTTATCCAGCAATGTTTATTTATATGACCAAATTTCATGCAATAATTACATTGTTTAGCTCTAAATATGCTTTTTGGTCTTACTATGCTTTTAACTACCATTTTACTATTAGGTAGAGTTTGTGAGTAATGGCATTCACATGCATGATGACTTGGTGCTTTTCTAGGAGCATGCCTCTTATACTAAAAGTATGATTGACCTTTTGAGGTTTCCTTCTTAGGCTTACCGACCCTTGATCATTCCTTTTATGCATATAAGATTTAGTGTATGTTGTGCCCTTAGCCCTTGGGGCTGTACTTCTAGTGTGGAGATGAGGGGTTCATTTGACTTAATAAAAGTAGTCTTGTGAGATGAAGATGAAGTTCCCTTAAATCCTAGACTATGTCTTATTAAAGGTGGTCTTTGAGACATAATGAGAGCATATAAACTCTCTTTGCCCTTGTGAAATTTTGAAATGGAGTTTCTAAGTTCCTCAACTTCATTTTCCAAAATATTGTTTTCTTTAAGCAAGGATTTAGTTGAGGGTCTTGAGGAGTACTCATCTAATGATTTTTGAAGATATTCATTAGAAGATTTAAGCTCAAGATTCTCCTTTTCTATTTTGTTTTTCAAACTAGAAATGTTATTTTCATAAGTATTGAATTTACATCTATATTTTTCTAGTTATAGATTCGATACCTCTATTAAACTCTGCTCATCGTCATCTTCACTGTCACTATCATTATCACTACTATCATTATTGAATGAGTATAAGTAAGTGATCCTACCTTATCCGAGACATGATCCTCTATAGCCATGAAGCATAGGTTGACCTCTTCGCTTTCATTGTCATCTTTTTCGCTTGAAGAGCTTTCGTCATCCCATGTGGCTTTATGAACTTTCTCCCCATTATCTTTTTGGTATTTGCTCTTGTGTTTCTTGAGCCTTGGACATTTTGGTTTGATATGTCCCTTCTTCCCACACTCATAGCACTTTGCCTCCTATTTACTCCTTTGAGAGTCATTTAAGGATTGTTTGAGATTTCTTTGCTTGAAGTTTTTAGAGTTGCCCATTCTCTTCTCAATTATTCTTTTCAGTCTTCTTGAGAGCATTGCAATGTCTTCATTTGCATCATCACTGTTTTCTTCATCAACTTCAACTTCTTCTTGAGATTTTGAAGTAGAGGCTTTTAGTGCTAGAGACTTTCTTTTTTCTGGCTCGGCTTTAAGCTCTCTATCTCTTTTTACTGTCATTTCATGTGTTAGAAGTTTGCCAATAAGCACATCAGTATTCATAACGCTCATGTCTTCGTTGGCTTCTTCTATACCAGCAACTCTTGAACCGTAATATTTGAGAGGAAGACTTCTCAAAATTTTGTTTTTTACATCTTCCAAGCTCAAGTGTTTCCCAAGCTTTTTCATGCCATTTATGATGGCTAGAAGACGGTTTGTCATGTCAGTGATTAACTCATTGGATTTCATCTTGAAGAGTTCGTACTCTGAAGTGAGAAGTTGAATCTTCTTGGATTTAACTTGCTTTGTTCCTTCATAATAATTTTCCAATGTTTTCCACATGCTATATGCAGTTGGGCAATGTTGTATTTTGCCACATTCTTTAATGGATAGTGAGCTTGAGAGAATTGTCATTGCCTTTTTATTTTTGAAAATTGCTCTTCATTGAGGCTCTGTCCAATCATCTATTGACAAGATTTCTTCTTCACCATCAATTCCTCTTTTGGTTGGTGGTGTCCATTCTTTCTGAACGCTATCGCAGACTTCAATTTCCTCACTATTGAGATATGTCTCCATCTAGAACTTCCAATGAGCATAATTTGCTCCATCAAAGTAAGGCTTAAGACTTTAGAATCCTTCATTGGCCATTTCTTGATATTTGCTAGCGCTTTTTAGGCTTCGATAATAGAATAAGCTCTGATACCAATTGTTGCCCAGATAATGAACCAAGAAGGGGGGGTTGAATTGGATATTAAAAATTCTTAAATTTTAAGTGCGGAATAAAAAAGTTAAGTAGAGTAGGGATAGGAAGATATCACACAAGAAATATATAGAGGTTTGGGTATTAACAAACCCTACTCCTCTCCCAAATCTCAATTGGGAGTTTCACTAACACACTAAGTGTTATAATAGAGTTTTACAAACTCACTCCTAACTATGGTGTTTCTATCAATGGATCACATCTAACCCAGAAATTTCATGTGTTTTAATGGCTCACACAATAAACCGATTCCTTTTGTTTTATGGCTCACACAAATAACCCTTACAAGTGTTATACTCTTAACCCAATATACCCAAACTCACTTGGGTAGTAGATTACAAAGATAAACACTCACAAATCTATAATGCTCAAAAATTATAAGCAAAAAGATTTTTACAGAGAATTAAAGTTTTGTTGAAAGTAATTAATGCACAAATGGCTACAACAAGATTTTGATTCGAAGTAATTGTTATTCTCTTGTTCTAGATTCATAAATGACTTGCATTTGTACTTCCTTAGAGAATTATAACCGTTTGGATGCATTTATTGCAAAAATAGCCGTTGCACCAACTCTAAATTTTGCGTCTAACATGTTTCTCTTTTCTTATTCACGGTTGTAAATATCTGTGTCACGGTTGTGAATGTTCTTCCAAGCCGTGGCCCAAGTGGTGACTCTGATCGTGAAACATTCTGGAAGGAATTGAAATGTTTGATCACGGGCATGACTTTATTCTTTCATGGGTGTGAATATCCTTCCAAGTCGTGATCCAAGTGGTGACTCTGGTCGTAAAGCTCTTTCGAGGAATTTAACATGTTATCTCACGAGCGTGACTATCTTTCACGGGCGTGACTGATATGATCATTCACGGTTGCTATGATTCTTCATGGCCGTGAACTTTAAATGTTGGAGAGTTGGCGCTAAGCTACATCATGGGCATGACATAACACAGTCACGGGCGTAAACATGCTAGTTCTTCATTTTTTGACTTTCAAAGTTAGTCTTTCATTCTTGCATCATATTTCATACCCTGTTCAATAAACTTAGAACACAAGTATGTTAAATACATTAATACTATTTTATTTGTTAGCATCAAAATGATGGAAATACCCCTCAAGGTTCAACACTATTAATTCAGAATCATCAACATGCCAAATAATTAAATCATGAAAATAAAAAAAAATGCTATTGCCTTAGGTTATGCACAAACCTCTTTTTTTCTCTTTTCTTTCTCTTTACTTCTCTTTCTCCTTTCCTTTGCTCCTTTGATCTAGCTTCTTGTCAATTTGAGTTCCTAAAATTTATAATCAGATTATTAAAACTTCATAAACCTAATCTCTCTCTCTTTTCCTTACTCTCTTAAGCTTATTTGAGAATGAAAATGGAATTTTTCCTTACTTTTTCTCTCTTTTCTCACTTTATTTCACTAGAACTAAGCTTTGGCTATGAAGGATCTTATGGAACTTGGGCTGGTTTAGGGAGGGATAAATTTCTCAATGAAAGGATACTAGGAAGAAGAACAAATAGTTAAGAAGAAAATGACAAAAGTCATTAAGATGGGGACACCTACGCTCACATTCTAGAAGCTTTCATTAATGCTTCATTCATGCACATCACTTGGCTAATTATTGTATGCCATTTAGTGTGTTGTGCTTCAAGAAACGTGGATGACACTTAATGATAGGAAATTCTAGATATGAAGAGATAAGAAAGAAGAAGAATAATTAAGAGAATAAAGACAAACTCCATAATTATGGGACACCTAAGCCATAATCTTGAAACTTTCATTAATTTTCCATTCATGCATGTCAATTGGCTTCTTAAAATTTGTCACTTGGTGTGGCTGGCCTCCATATGTATTTTATGTCCTAATTCATATATTTAATTGATGATTATCCCAATTAATCCTCCAATTTTCGGTAAATTGCAAATTAACTCCTAAACTTTTTAAAATTTGCAATTCATTCCTTTACTGAAATTTAACTTCTTTACTTACTTTAAACACTTTATTGAGTATTTTTCATAATTAATTGCCATTATTTTAATTATTTTTTGGTAAAATTCTAAATTTAGACTTCGGTTAAACCGACGAGTCGAGTTAGCAACTTGCATGACTTAGGTCTAAATTAGCGGATGTGATAGGTCAGGTCTCTGCCCTTCATGACATACCATCTATCCTAACTCTAGTTTTAGTTAGACTACTATACTCAAAGTTATCTCGTTACTACATAGGTTTCATGTTTTATAATATCAACCATGATTCACATTTTTCATGCCACAACATGTATCATCATACCATCATAGGTATTTCCATATCATGCTATATGTATACAACTGAGGTCTACCACCTTTCATGAATCAATTTTGATTCACATGCAACATACAAGTTTTTCAACTTAAACAAATTCACGCTCGTGAACTACTTTTCAAGGTCGTGAATAAGTCCTTCACGAGTAGTTTACTCGTGAATCAAACTGTGATTCAACAATAGGCTTCAAGACAGTGATTATTTCTTTATGAACATGAATCTAAATCGTGAATCACATTGTGAAATAACCTGTGACAGAGCCTGTTTCAACAACACCATAACCATGATATTCACGAGCATAAACCACCAGTTCACAGCCATGAATCTCGAAATTTTCTAGAAAACATAGCAACACAACTTCATACCATTACCATATGCAATAGTATCTACGGTTGACCAATGTCAGCTACCCTATCAACATTTCAGCACGCATTTAAGCCATTTATCACAATCATAGACTTTTTAACTATCCACATTAACCAAAATATCTCATCAAACAACTCAAAATAACCATGTTAGCACAATATTTCCATGATGCATATCAATCTTGTTGCCCAGATATTAAGCTAAGAAGGGGGTTGAATTGGAGTTTTTAAAAAATTTAACTTTTAAGTGCAGAAATAAAAAGTTAAGTTTAGGAGGGATAGAGAAATTTGACACAAGGATTTTTATAAGGGTTCGGGTGTTAACAAACCCTACTCCTCTCCCCAATCACAATTGGGATTTTCACCAACACACTAAGTGTTACAATGGAGTTTTACAAGCTCACTCCCAAATATGGTGTTTCTCACAATGGCTCACACCTAACCCAAAAATCCCTTGTATTTTGATGGCTCACACAATAACCAATTCCTTGTGTTTTACAGGCTCACACAAACAACCTTTACCTTGTGTTTTACAAGCTCACACAAATAACCTTTCTTTGTGTTTTAGAGGCTCACACAACTAACCCTTACAAGTGTTCTACTCTTAACCCCAAAATACCCAAAGCTCACTTGAGTAAATGATTACAGAGAGAAACACTTACAAATCTTTATTGCTTAATAAATGATGAGCAAAAAGACTTTTACAGAGAATAAATATCAAATGCACAAAAATGCCTTACAACAAGGTTTTTATTCAAAATATTTTCAATTCACTTGTTCTTTTGTTCTCCTTGTTAACTCTCTTGTTCTCTTGTTATTTTGGATGCATAAATGACTTGCATTTATAATTTCATAGCAAAATATAGCCGTTAGAATGCATTTAATATGAAACTAGCCGTTGCACCAATCCTAATAATCGCGCCTGACATTTTTCTCTTTCATCTTTCATAGGCGTGACTCTATGTGTCACAGTTGTGACTGTTCTTCCAGGTCGTGACTTAAGTGGTGACCTTGGTTGTGAAGCATTCTAGAAGGTTTTGAAGAGTTTGTTCACATATGTGACAACCTTCCAAGCCGTCGTCCAAGTGGTGACTTTGGTCGTGAAGCTCTCTAGAAGAATTTGTCATGTCTTTTCACGGGCGTGACATTTCTTTCACATGCGTGACTGAAATGCTCATTCACAATTTGTTATCTTCCTTCATGGCCATGAACTTTAAATGTTGGTTTGTTGGCGCTAGGCTTAATCATGGGCATGACACATAGGGTCACGGGCGTGAACATGCTACTTCTTCAATTTTATCTTTTCTTCCATTCTCCATTCTTGTTATATTATTCCATACCCTGTTTAATAGACTTAGAAAACAAGTATGTTAAATACATTATTGCTATTTTATTTGTTATCATCAAAATGATGGAAATACCTCTCAAGGCTAACATAAAGCCTAACATCTATCCGGACATCCTATCCCTAAGACAAGCAACTTCTGCCTCGAGGCTGTCCATCCTAGACTCCATGAAGTCCTTGAGGTTTTCCAACCTCTCATCCATGGAAGCCTGCAGCTGCTCAAATCATGGTGCTAGGAGGTCAACCACCTGCTGAGCCAAATTTGGTGTGGGGGCAGAGGATTATCTGATGTCCTGCTCAACCTCAAGAGGTGCCATCTCAACTCGAACCCTTTTCTTCTGCTGGATACCTTAGAGGCCAACTTTAAAGTCCTCTGAGTCATTATCTTCCCAAATGATCTCGCTAGCAATGTCAATGAAGTGATAGTAGATGTTGTTCTCATAGACAATTCGAACAGTCGCTCCCATCTTGATGAAAGACTCGACATCCAGTCGGTCTTGAGGATGCCCTGGGATGAAATTGTAGTGATGTGCATCCAGATTCAGATATCCAAGCTTCAAAGCAATGTGGGTCACATACCCATCAATAAAAATGTTTCCAGAGGGCTTGGTGGCAATGGACAGGAGATGGTTCGCAAACCATTGAGATAGTGCTACTGTGAGGCCTCTTCAGGCCATTTCCAAGAGAAAAAGATCAGACTTTCTAATGGTGCCATTGTTGTCTCCTTGGGAAAATATGCTATAGGTTAGAAACCTATGCAGATATTTGTGCACTAGGGACCAGAGGTGAGTGCTCTTTGTCTTTTTTACGTCCCAACTGCAATCTAGACCAAATGAGTCCATGCTTGAGTTGCATAGAACTCCACTTCGCTGTCATTGAAGATGCCATCAGAGGGAAGATTGAATAGATCTTTGAATTCTGTGGCAGAGAGGGTGTTAGGATTTTTGAACAATTGAAACTTTACTGTGCCAGTGGGAGACGTTTGCAGAGTGCTTAAGAATTCCAAGGTGGGCTCCCTCAAGGTGGGCTGATGAATGTCAACAAAATCCTTCAAATGACAAGCCTGGAGTTGCTCTGTCATTGTTGTCTCGAGCTTGAGAGTGCGTACTATCGGCCACTCAAATGACCTTGAGGAAATGAGAGGCCTTTTCTTAAGCACAGAGTACCTAAGATGGCAATGCTCTGGAATTGTGTTCAATAGGTAATCTGAATACCTTCTAGGAGCATGAGATTTCTTCCTAGTACCATTTGATGATCCGATTTCCATCTTGATTGAAGAAATGAACTTTTGAAGAGTTGAAAAAGTTTGACAAAATTTGTGAGGAAACCCTAAGGAAAGATGATTTGTGATGATGAAAGGGGTTTTTGATGGTATTTATAAATAAAATTTGTGACTAGGGGGCTGCATTCTTCAATGTGATAATGAATATTGATAAATAAGAGCAGTTGCAAGAAGTTGTAGAGTTGAAATGTGAAAAATAACCGGTAGAAACGTTATATAGCCGACCTCTTCACGGGCGTGAAACACGTAGTCACAAGTGTGAAATGTTGTGTTCACGGTTTGCTGAAAGGGTGCTCTACCCATGAATAAAGGCATGAAATTGTTCATGGTCATGACATTTAAAGGTCACAGACGTGAATGATGAACTATAATGGTGGTGAAAAATGAGTCACGGATGTGAAGTGTTGAAGTTCACTACTTATGACCGTGAAACAAAGCATGAAAGCTTCTGTAAGTTTTTATGTAGAAATGTTCACGGTCGTGAAAATGTGTCTCGGGGCGTGAACAAGGCTTTTCATGGGAGTGAATGAAGTCGTGAACATAGGCTTCACTACTTTAAGTCATGAACCATGTCGTGAATCAAGTCGTGAAAGCTATTGGTTCATTTGGCTATTTAGTTCACGGGCATGAATATATGTCACGGGCATGAACTACCTAAAATTCTCATTAAATAAAATTAAGTCCTAAAACAAGACTAAATCATTTATATGAAAATTCTATCCCTTATAACATAAATTTCCATCAAATTTACTACCTTATATCTAGTAAGATGATACAAAAACAAGATTATCACTTAAGGTTTGACAATTTGGCAATCACAAGGTTAATCCATCAATCATACCAAGTTCTCTTCTTATGAAATTAAATCTTTCCTCATTTAGAGACTTAGTGAGTATATCTACCAATTGATTTTCTGTGCTTATAAATTCCAATGCAATATCTCCATATTAAACATGATTTCCAATAAAGTGGTGTATAATGTCAATATGCTTACTTCTAGAATGTTGAATGGGATTCTTTGATAGATTTATAACACGTGTATTTTCACATCTAATAGGTATATGGTTCATATCATGACGATAATCCTTAAGTTGTTGTTTCATCCAAAGGATTTGTGTACAACAACATTCTGCTGCTACATACTCTGCTTCAGCAGTAGAAAGAGCAACTGAAACTTGTTTCTTGCTAAACCAAGAAACTAAGCACTCTCCAATAAAGTGACAAGTACTTGAAGTACTTTTTCTATCTAAAAGACTACCAGCATAATCTGCATATGAATGTCCTATAATATAAAAGGATGAATTTCTAGGATACCACAAACCTAGATGCAATAAGCAATGTAAATATCTTAGAATTCTTTTTACTGTATGTAAATGAGACTCTTTTGAACATGATTGAAATCGTGCACATAAGCATACACTATACATTATGTCGAGTCTAGAAGTAGTAAGATATAAAAGTGATATGATCATACCTCTATAGAGCTTTTCATTAATGCTCTTACCCTTTTCATCCTTGTCCAATTTTGTTGATGTGCTCATTGGAGTCTTGGCATTCTTGCATCATTCCATTCCAAATTTCTTAAGTAAGTCTTTGGCATATTTGGATTGTTTGATGAATATGCCTTCATTGCCTTGTTTTATTTGTAGACTAAGGAAATATTTAAGCTCACCCATCATGCTCATTTAGAATTCCCTAGTCATACACTTAGCAAATTCTTGACAAAGCAATTCATTAGTAGAACCAAATATTATATCATCAACATAAATTTGAACAATTAGAATATCATGCTTATGTTTTTTAATGAATAATGTGGTGTCAACGTTCCCCTTTGAAAAGTTATTATCTAAGAGAAAATAACTTAGTCTTTCATACCAAGCTCTTGGGGCTTGTTTCAAACCATATAAGGCTTTTGAAAGTTTTAAAACATGATTAGGCAAATCATAGCTTTCAAAACTTGGTGGTTGTTCTACATACACTTCTTCTTCTATATAACCATTTAAGAATGCACTTTTCACATCCATTTGAAAGAGTTTGAAATTCATGTGACATGCATATGCTAAAAGTATTCTTATGGCTTCTAATCTAGCTACAGGAGCATATGTCTCATCATAATCTATTCCTTCTTCCTGGTTATATCGTTTTGCAACTAATCTAGCCTTATTCCTAGTTATTGAACCTTGTTCATCTAGTTTATTTCCAAATACCCATTTGCTACCTATAATTTGATGATCCTTGGGCCTAGGTACTAAGGTCTATACCTTACTTCTCTCAAATTGGTTGAGTTCCTCTTGCATTGCAATCACCCAACTTTCATCATTAAGAGCCTCATCAACATTTTTAGGCTCAATTTGAGAAATAAAAGCAAGGTCAGTGGCTAAATGTTTGAAATGAGATCTAGTACTTACTCCCCTTGAAGGATCACCAATGATTTGCTCCTTGTGGTGATCTTTTGTCAATCTCCATTCCTTTGGGAGTTCGTTCCTGTTTTCTTTTTGAGCTTGAGGTAGAGAATCATCTTGATGTGAATCTTCTTGATCATTTTCTTCTTTTCCATTTCCAATATCAAGTCTTTCCATAGTTCCTACAACATCATCAAGAACACTACTTTTCACAAGATCAAGTTTACTAGATTCATTAAAAACAACATGCATAGATTCTTCAACAGTTAATGACCTTTTATTAAATACTCTATATGTTTTGCTAGTGTAGAGTAACCGAAAAAGACACCTTCATTAGATTTAGAAGCAAAATTTCAAGGTTATCATTGGTATTCAATATGAAGCACTTGCATCCAAATACTCTAAAGTATGATATCAAGGGCTTTCTTCCATTCCATAGCTCAAAGGAGGTTTTGTTTAAAATAGGTCTTTGGAAAACTTGATTTGAAATATAACAAGCAGTATTTGTTACTTCTACCCAAAAGTAAGTTGGTAGACCATACTCATTGAGCATTGTTCTAGCCATTTCAATTAAAGTTTGATTTTTCCTTTCAACTAGCCCATTTTGTTGAGGTGTTTTAGGAGATGAAAAATTCTGTGAAATACCATGTTCAAGACAAAAACTTTCAAAGTTTTCATTTTCAAATTCTTTGCCATGGTCACTTCTTATCTTTGAAATACAATACCCTTTTCATTTTGGACTCTTTTAGCAAAGTTTTTGAAATTTTCAAAAGCATTACTCTTTTGAGCTAAGAAAATTACTCAAGTAAATCTAGAATAATCATCTACGATGACAAAGAAATAATGTTTACCTCATAAGCTTGCAATTCTAGTAGGTCCAAATAAATCTAAATGCAGGAGTTGTAGAGGTTTTGAAGTACTTACTATGTTTTTGGCTTTGAAGGATGACTTGTGTTGCTTCCCTCTTTGGCAAGGTTCACATATCTTGTCTTTTTCAAATTTTACTTTTGGTAGTCCCTTTACTAGTTCTCCTGTGCTGAGGCTTTGAATTAAGTCTATGTTCGCATGACCAAGCCTTCTATGCCACAACCAAAATTCTTCACTAGTAGTCACAAGACACTTAGAGGAATGGTTAGATATTTCGTGTAAGTCTATTATGTATGTGTTGACATCTCTATTTCCTTTAAATATCTCTTGACCATCGATAGATGTCACAAGACATTCATTGGAACTAAAGGTTACTTTGTTTCCTTTATCGCACTATTGACTAACACTGAACAAGTTATGTTTCAAGCTATCAACAAGTAAGACATCTTTAATAAAAATGGTACCATTAATACCAATAGAACCAATGCCAAATACCTTACCCTTAGCAATGTTTCCAAAGGTAACTTTACCTCCACCAATACTTTTGATTTCATTGAAGAGTTCTTTGTCTCCTGTCATATGCCTTGAGCATCCACTATCTACTAGCGAAGCATTTTTATTTATTGTGGACTTGAGTCATACCTTATCTAAGACGTGATCCTCTATAGCCATAAATCATAGGTTGACCTCTTTGTTTTCATTGTCATATTTTTCGCTTGAAGAGCTTTCATCGTCCCATGTGGCTTTGTGACCTTTCTCCCCATTGCCTCTTTGGTATTTGCTCTTATGCTTCTTCAGCCTTGGACATTCTGGTTTAATATGCCATTTCTTTCCACATTCATAACACTTTACCTCTTCCTTACTTCTTTGTGCATCATTAGAAGTCTATTTGGGGTTTCTTTACCTCAATTTTTTGGAGTTGCTCATTTTCTTCTCAATGATTCTTCTTAGCCTTCTTGAGAGCATAACAATGTCCTCATTCTCATCATCACTCATTTCTTCATCATCATCACTTTCTTTTTGAGATTTTGAGGTAGAGGCTTTTAGTGCTAAAGGTTTTCTTTTTTTTGGCTCTGCTTCAACCTCTTTATCTCTTTTCACTGCCATTTCATGTGTGAGAAGTTTGCCAATAAGCACATCAGTATTCATGATGCTCATGTCTTCATTTGCTTCTTTTATACCAATAACTCTTGAACAGTAGTCTTTAAGAGGAAGACTTCTCAGGATTTTGTTGTTTACATCTTCCAAGCTTAAATGCTTCCCAAGTTTCCTCATTCCATTTATAATAGTTAGAAGATGGTTGGTCATTTCAGTGATTGACTCATTGGATTTCATCTTGAAGAGCTCATATTCTGAAGTAAGAAGTTGAATCTTCTTAGATTTGACTTGCTTAGTTCCTTCATGATAATTTTCCAATGTCTTCCACATGTTGTAGGCTGTTGGGTAATGTTGTATTCTTCCACATTCTTAAATAGATAATGAGCTTGAGAGAATTGTCATTGTCTTATTGTTTTTGAAGTTTGCTCTTCTTTGAGGCTTTGTCCAATCATCTCTTGATAAGATTTCTTCTTCACCATCAACTCCTATTTTGGTTGGTGGTGTCCATTCTTTTCGTACACTATCCCATACTTCAATTCCTTCACTATCCAAGTATGTCTCCATCCGAAACTTCTAATGGACATAATTTGCTCCATCAAAGTAAGGTTTGAGACTTTAGAATTCTTCATTGGCCATATCTTAATCTTTATTAACGCTTTTTAGGCTTCGATGCTAGGAAAAGCTCTGATACCAATTGTTTCCTAGATATTGAGCCAAGAAAGGGGGTTGAATTGGAGTTTTTAAAAAATTTAACTTTAAAGTGCGGAAATAAAAAGTTAAATTTATGAGGGATAGAGAAATTTGACACAAGGATTTTTATAGAGGTTCGAGTGTTAACAAACCCTACTCCTCTCCCCAATTGCAATTGGGAGTTTCACTAACACATTAAGTGTTACAATGGAGTTTTATAAGCTCACTCCCAACTATGGTGTTTCTCACAATGGCTCACACCTAACCCAAAAATCCCTTGTATTTTGATGGCTCACACAATAACCAATTCCTTGTGTTTTACAAGCTCACACAAACAACCTTTACCTTATGTTTTACAGGCTCACACAACTAACCCTTACAAGTGTTCAACTCTTAACCCCAAAATGATTACAAAGAAAACACTTACAAATCTTTATTGCTTAATAAATGATGAGCAAAAAGACTTCTACAGAGAATAAATATCAAATGCACAAAATGGCTTATAACAAGGTTTTTATTCAAAATATTTTCAATTCACTTGTTCTTTTGTTCTCCTTGTTCACTCTCTTGTTCTCTTGTTATTCTGGATGTATAAATGACTTGCATTTATAAATATAGCCGTTAGAATTCATTTAATATGAAACTAGTAGTTGCACCAACCCTAATAATTGTGCTTGACATTTTTCTCTTTCATCTTTCACGGGCGTGGCTCTGTGTGTCACGGTTGTGACTGTTCTTCCATGTCGTGACTTAAGTGATGACCTTGGCTGTGAAGCATTCTGGAAGGTTTTGAAGAGTCCGTTCACGGGCATGACATTTATCTTCACGGGCGTGACAACCTTCCAAGCCGTGGTCCAAGTGGTCACTTTGGTCGTGAAGCTCTCTAGAAGAATTTGTCATGTCTTTTCACGGGCGTGACATTTCTTTCACGGGCATGACTGAAATGCTCATTCACGGTTTATTATCTTCCTTCATGGCCATGAACTTTAAATGTTGGTTTGTTGGCGCTAGACTTAATCACGGGCATGACACATAGGGTCACGGGCGTGAACATACTACTTCTTCAATTTTATCTTTTCTTCCATTCTTCATTCTTGTTATCTTATTTTATACCCTATTTAATAGACTTAGAAAATAGGTATGTTAAATACATTATTGCTATTTTATTTGTTATCATCAAAATGATGAAAATACCACTCAAGGTTCAACAAATCTCATATTTTATCATTTAACTACTCACTGATCATCTACATCATGCATTTCAAGCAAGGAACACATAAACAATAACATTAGAGCCTTGGGTGTTATTATGTACAAACCTTACACCTAGGATGGAGTGAGCCAATACTTTAGCTCTCTAAGTTTATCCTCTCCCTTGGGATGAACTTCCAACTCCTCTACCAGCTCCTGAATACACAAAAAATGGCTCCTCAGATTCTGGAACACGATCCAAACCCAGAAAACTCAGAAACTCATCTTTCCGTAAAAGCTCACAAACTCACTTCTAACCTCTCCTTCTCACTTTACACACACAAAACCCAGCTCTCCTAAGCTTCAACAATGGAGAAAGCACACTCAGGGGATGAAAAAGATATAATGTGTGGCATGTTGGGTTGGATTTGAGCTGATGTGAGTGGATTTGAAGGGATTGCAGTAGAGGTGAAATGCGGCTATCTCATCTGCCTTGTCTATCCAGGATTTACGACTGTGACCCATGCCTTCATGGGCCTGAACAACCTTCATGACTTAAGAACTGAAAATCTGATATCCACAACCATGACACCATTATTCATGAACATGAAATATTAGTTAACAACAACTTAAAACCCCCCAAAACTCCATTCAAAATCCCAAATCTCACTAACCATCACTCTAACTTATAGACCCTAAACACGACATTACATAAACACCCTATTAGTATGAGAGAAAAATCTCAAAATTCGAAAACTTGACACACTAGATGAATGACAAAACTTCATATGCCACTAGGACAAAAGTATAAACTATCTATTCGTCTTTTTTATTTTTAATATTATCAAATTTCTTTGGAAAGTTGAAAAGAGGAATGTTCAACGATTAATTCAAAATCTCAGTAAAATTACTATGATCAAATAGATTATATATGACTAAGGAATTGAATTATAAAAAAATGCAGTTGATTCGATTAATTTTACTAAATTAACTGATTCATACTATAACTACAAAGTGAAAAGCACCAAACTATTTTTCTATTTTCTAAAGAATCAATCATCCATTGTTACGGCCAATTCATACAATAGAAAAAGTTTATCAAGTTACCAATTGAGCTTATTATTGACCTCATGAAGTGGAAATTACTATAGAGTCAGAACCAATATTGTCATGCTCTATATAAAAAATCTTCAAATCAATAGGAAAAAGAAAAAAAATATATATTTATTTTCTCTAACCCATAAGCATCCTTAATTTTTGAGGCATGAATATTTTATTTGCTAATTATCTCCTTATTAATACCTATCTCTCACCAAGTGTGACTCATTACCACTGTTTCCAACCTTGTTGTTAAAATAGTTTTTTACTTAATTTAGTAAATAAATAAATAAATATTTATCTATATAGACAGAATCACAATATATATCCCATATATGCATTCTTTTAACAGCTAGAAGGTATACGAGCGTCAACCACATGGGGTCGATACTATAATTATTGCTTACTCGACGTTTATAGTATCAACCATTATATTACAACAAGCATGAAACTATTACAACATAGTAGGCGTAAAATTTCACATATAGGGTGTCAATTAAAAGATCACTAGTCATACTAGCAATCTCATAAATAATTCAAATTAAAGTTTGATATATAGATTTGTGGTATACTTCGATAATTTGACTCTGCAACCTTTTTGTAACCTCAATTAACATACAATGTGATGGTATAATAGTGTTGATCGTAGTGCAGTAGTGAAATATCGAAGAAAATTTTTGTCTGCCGTAATTTTATAGGTAATTTAATTTAGAAGAGCCACTTGCATTTGGTATCGATGCAACTCGTTGAAGTGAAGATCCATTTTGCTATTGCAAAGCACAGTTATGCAAAACAACATTTGTTTAAAAAAAAAGGCTTCCAGACAAGTGATGTTAGTACATCCTTAGAATATTAGGACTGACTGTTGTTAATTTAAGGCATATAAGTCAAGGTTAATTTGAAATTTAAAATTATTAATGTGATGAGAAAAAATTATTATATAAACCCAATTCATATATTAAACAGCAGATAAATTAAATGTATAGAATAAAAAAAGAAGAAGAAACTCTATCTATTCTAAAAATAATAATTTTTTTCAATAAATTCATCTTTCAAATATAGTTTTATTTCTTTGTAAAAAATAAAAATATTTATTAATTTTCTAGCATTTAATATGCTTTATTATGAACAAAAAAAAATTTGTTATTGTTTTTATTTTTTAATATGTCCCTAATTAATGTAAAAGTGTATTAGAAAAAGAAATAAAATTTATATGGAAGATAAGAAGTATTTTTTTTTATTTTAAAAACATACAATTGATTATCAACAATATTTTTCTAACATCTTAATTTATTATTGGAGGATTCACCTTTCCCATGATGTAATGAATTTGTATTTTTATTTTAAAAAAAAATCTTAATTTATTATTGATTCGTTTAATGATTGAATTTACAAATTAGGGTTTTATTTGCTTTTGTTTTTTTTTTTTTTTTATAAAAAGAATCGGCCCCTTAAGAAAAAACCATTGATTATATGAAGATTATGAAAAAAAAATGTGTTGTTTGTGTACTAAAACTTCAAATGATTGACCTTTAATTTATTCATATTCATATGGAAACATTCATTATTTTTCTGTTACAAATTTTAAGAGATCATTAGTATGACTAGCAATATCTGAATATTGTTGTTTGTTTATCTTTTGTCATTTGAAGCTCATCACTGCAAGAGAAAGAAACACAAAGTGGGGAAATTTTTAATTTCAGTATGATTGATAGTTAGATTGTCAACCTAAGTATAGTGTCAACCTTGTGTAGTTTAAACTCATCACCGCTCCATATGTTAAAACAAATATTTAAAGAAATATTTTATGTTTCCGATATTTAAAGAAATATTTTATATTTCCGCCTATATAAGTAAATATTTATTTATTTTACTTAATTAAGTAAAAAGCTCTTATTAAAACTGGTCTATTACAATAGTTACTTAAAATTATGCGAAATAGTATATATGCATAAACCGGGTGGTTTCAAACTTGGCTCACTTTGGCATTGTAACCACCAAATCACTTCCATTTACATGCTTTATTTTATATAAAATTAAATATAATTGATAAAGTTAAAATTTTAATTATTTATTTTTTGAATATATTATTATGCATAAAAAAATTTAATATAAATATATTGACACTTAATTATTTATATTTTCATTATGAATTATGACCAAAATTTTTTAAATTAATATATATATATATATATATATATATATATCAATTATATTATTTATTAAAATAAAAATAAAAATATTTATTATTATATTTGAGAATATTTTTTAATATAATTAATATATTAATTTTATTTATGAATATTTATTATTAATACATGGTTATGCCTTAATTTTAATCATTCATAAAAATATTCACATTATTTAAAAATATATATAATTGATAATGTTGAATTCAATTATTTATATTTATATTATTACTATAAATTATGAAAAAAAAATCATATAAATTATTTTTTTCTATTAAAAATATTTTACTTGAGAAATGCATGCATATTAAAATATTATTTTTTTGAAAATTATTATTTATTATGATTTTTGAAAAATTAAAGAATTTACAAAAAAAATAAATTCTGTTATTTTTTAAAATAATATGTATAATTATACTTGAAAAATAATTTTGAATATGTATGTTTATTAATTTGAATTTAAATATTTAATATTTTTAATATATTATTGTACATAAAACATGTTTAATATAAATATTTTTTAATTTTATTATGTATGAAACATATTATTATATTTTAAAAGAATTTTATTTTAACCAATTCGACCATGAATGAATTTTTAACTCTTTATTTTTTTAATTAATTAGTTAGACTAGATTTGAAAACATTGGTTTTCAGGCTCCAAACCCAGAGATCCTTCAGGCCAAAAAAAAAAGTGAACAGAAATTTTAGTTAGTTAAGATTATGTCAGATTAAATTTGGGGATGACTATATGTGGAGTTCGGGCTTCTTTGGATAGAATACTCAACTTTGCACAACTAGCTCCTAAAAGGGGGCCATTCATTTGGAGCTTTGGAATCATAGTTGGAATTGAAACTGGGACGTGGCAGAATAAAAAATGAAAAGGTTATTCTTTCTATTTATTTAGTTAAGAACAGAATCAGAATCATGTTTGTTTTGAAGCTGTATGAATTAATAAAAAAAAAAATGAAGATGAAAATTTTCTAATGATAAAAGAAATCATAAATTTTTTTAAATATAATTATCATCTTACAATGACTTTAATTAATTTAATGAGTAATATTTAAACATACATAATAAAATTATGTTATTTGAATAAATTAAAAAAAATCTGATTGATGACAAAAAAAATTTTATTTGATTTTTTTATTTGCAAAATTTTTAAAAAATAATTAAATTATTTTATATACAACAGAACAAAAAATAATCAATAAAGTATAAAGAGACCATATTCCAAATTGAGTTGGACTAAATAGGAGCGAGGATATTGATAAAACTTTATGGGTCATCAGTTACAGAGCTCCTAAGGTGTGATGGTTCATGACAATATAAAGTTCTCTTCCTTTTTATTAATTATTATTATTATTATTACCCAAATGGCCAAATCAAAAGATACACGTTTTGAAATTGAATTGCAGGGGAACATTATGGTTACCTTACTCCTCCACTCCATTTTCTAAAAATTATTTGTGCCTATGATATTTATACGAATATAAAATATTTACCGAATTTTTACTTTAAAAATAGATATTCATAATTCTGATTATATTTAAATTATAAGTGGAAATCAAATAAATTTAGAAGAGAATGACTTTGTAGAGTTAAAAGAATTTTCTCTTAATTATCCACAACTATAAACTATAATTTATGGTAGTGAAAAAATTAATATAGATCATATAGCAAAACTGAGATGATTTACAATTTAAATTGATTTAAAATTATAATTTTATTATTTGTTTATAGTTTAAATTTTAGACTTTAAATTTATAATTTAAAATATTTTATTTTATTTTATTTAACAATTTAATATTATAATTTGAACTATCTTTTAACTTAAATTATTATATATAAACATTAAAAAATTTATATATATATATATATATATATATATATATATATATATGTATCCTAATTTTGAGTTCTTTTTAATTGTATCAACGTATTCTAAAATTTTAAAAAAATAAATTAAACTTCTATATATGTACATGTGTCGAATACTCATATCCGAGTCCAAACAACATAACATTATGGCTATGAATTTGTATAGTTCATGTTTCTTTATTTTTAATCAACGGAGAATCCATAGAGTGAGAGTTGTTGCCTCTGAGAATAATGCTACTTTGAAAACGGAACAAGATAAGGTGAAATTAGGAGGCTATGATTTGAGGGTTACCAAGCTTGACATTAGAGATTGGTCATAGGGTGATACCACCTACATGAACAACTTTGATTGGGTTGGTAATCCACTATTTTCTTTGTTTGATCAAAATTTGAAAAAAAATTGTTTGATTTTGAAGTAAATTGCTTATTAATTCTCATTATTTTTATTATTATTATTATTATTATTATTATTATTATTATTATTATTTATACTAGTTTTCATTGAATTATACATTTAAATTGACAATGATGGCAACTTTTTTATTGAAATGGTTGAATATGCAGGTTTATAAACATTTATAGCGTATCCAATATAAATTTTTCAATGGAAATCATGGGATATGAGATACTTAAAAAAAACCATAATTTTAAAATTATTATATGTCGTGATTTTTTTAATGTTTTTTTACAATTGCATATCAATAAATATGCAGCTCAATGGTCATTTATAATTTTACTATAAAGTTTCCTATTGATGAGCTATGTAAACATATGAACACCTCAACATTATTTAGAGGATATATCCCTAATCAAATTTTAAGTGGGCAATCATTGGGCAACTTTAAAAGGAGATTACAACCAAATGAAATATCAAATTTTTTTAAATTCTATGATAAAAATAATCTATGGGATAGGTCACGGGATTATGATAGACTTGGCTAGTTTACTGGAAACCAAAGATGAAAAAACTAAAGACCTAGAGATACAAGCTCTCTTACATAAATTCTGAGATATCTTTTAGATGCCAAACAAGTTACCACCAAAACGAAGACGAGAACATGCCATTGTCTTAAAAGAAAGTACCTCACCTGTTAATGTAGGGTCATATCAATATCTTTATATATAGAAAAATGAGATTGAGAGATTAATCAAGGAAATGTTACAGGCCAAAATAATTCAACCTAGTGTTAGCCCTTATTCCAACCATGTTTTACTAGTATGGAAGAAGAATGGAGGTTGGTGATTTTGTATTGATTATTGTACGCTGAACAAAGTCACAATTTCATATAGATTTTCCATATCTGTGATAGATGAACTAGTGGATGAGCTTCAAGGGAAAACTATTTTCTCAAAGCTTGATTTGAATTTCAGGTATTATCATATATGTGTTTGATCTAAAGATTTTTCCAAGACAACCTTTCGAACTCATAAAGAGCATTTATGAGTTTTTGGTAATGTCGAATGCCCCAACTACTTTTTAGTCCATTATGAATGACCTTTTTTCATGACTATTTGAGAAATTTGTGTTTGTATTTTTTGATGACATAGTAGTTTATAGCCGCACCTTGTAGGAACACTTGCACCAATTGAGCTTGGTTCTTTTTTTGCTTCAACAACATCAATTTTATGCAAACCCAAAGAAATGTAGATTTGGTTAACATCAAATAGAATACTTGGATCATATTATCTCAGACCAAGGAGGAGGAGCAGCAGATAGGGCAAGGTAAAGGCTATGCTTACTTTGCTTGAACCAAAGAGTATTACAAAGTTTAGGGGAATTTTAGATCTAACAAGATATTTTTGGCACTTAGTTCAGGGTTATAGCAATATTACGTGGCCTTTGACTCAGTTGTTGAAGAAGGATAACTTCTAATGGAATACTGATGCATCAAATGCATTTAAGTAACTTAAGAATGCTATGGCGATGATATCGGTGTTGGCCCTTCCTGATTTCATAAAGAAATTTGTAGTTGAAATAGATGCTTCAGAATTTGGAGTATAAGGAGTCCTTATGCAAGAAGGATGGCCCATAGCTTTCTTGAGCTAGCCTTAGTCAAGCTTAGCTTAAATCAATCTATGAGGAGCTTTTTGCTATTATGGTAGTTGTTCAAAAATTGCATCATTATTTGTGAGGATGAAAATTCATCATTCATATTGACCAAAAAAGTCTTAAGCATCTTTTAAAACAATGAGTTATTTAATGGAGAAGCAAAAATGGATCTCTAAGTTTATCGGTTTTGATTTTGAGATTGAATACAAACCCGATAAAAAAATAGAGCGACGATTGCAATTTTTAAAGAGCCCAAGCTGAATAGTTGCATGTGTTGGTTCTTACAGCTCTAAATATTGATTTGTAGGAGGTTGATGCTCAAGTTGATTAAGACAATGCATTGGAAAAAATTAAAAGTTCTTTGTTACACTCTCCGAACTCAGTTCCTCATTTTAGTTTGTGTAATGGGCACCTTTTGTATGATGGGAGAATGACTTTGCTTAGTAGATCTCCCTTCATTCCAAAATTTTTATAGGGAGTTCATAATGGAGTTCTTGGAAGGCATGTTTGTAACACTCATCCATACAGTAGAGCAAATCCCATTTTACAGATGAATGTCATACGACTGTATATGTATAAAACTATTATGATTTAAAAAATTTTCTAACTTAACTTATATAGCTATATCATGATGATAATATTTGTATAATGAAAAATCTTTCATGCACTGAATACTGTATAAAACTCATTTCTATATCTAGATCAAATCCATAATCAAAATATAATTTGGTTTAGGCAACATCCACCGTCCTTATAACAAAATCAATCTTATTTAAAATGAACCAATCCAATTACATGTCCTCATTAATAACATAAATAACTATTTGTCTCTATTTCATGATATGAGAGATAATCAAATAAATGAAATGAATGAAATAAACAAACAAACCCAATACATGTCAATTCTAACTGCTCTGATTGGCTTGGTCTTCTCTTCAAGTCAATTCAGTTATCCCTTGGCTCCAAACTTACATGCAGAGAAACCTACACACTAAACTATTGAAAGCTTAATAGTATATATAAGCATTGAAATTATAGCATGCATTCATATATTAATATAACATAGATAATTTATACTGAATGGGTATCTATTTTCTTAGTCATACCGTTATATATCATAAATATATCATGTCTCAATTTACAATATCATTATGTAACATCATGCTTATTTTATTTAAATCACAGTACAATCATGACATATATCGTATAAGTGTTTCCATATCATCAATTGTATATAATAACCATATCATACAAGACAACAGTCAATAACTAGTTTCATATGTCTGATTGCTGGATTTCTATATCCCTTTTTAGGGTATAACTGTATTTTGCATTACAATTCACGGTGTTTTGCATTATAATAATTCACTGATTTCTGTATCACAATAATGCACTATTTTATTCTTTTCAAAAGTTTATTGTATTCTGCTTTCAGAATTCTAATTTTCTTTTTGTATTACTGGTTTATAATAACATTGTGTGTTGCATTATACTTTACTGTGTTCTATCTTACAAATTTTGTATACTGCATTATAAATAATTCTTTATAACTTACTGTGTTCCGTCCAATACTCTAGACACGAACTATCAGGATGTGAGTTGTGAAATAAGAGTGCTTTAATATAAGCTTAAGTAACCTTACACACTAGCTGTATTTGTTTGTATCGCTACTACCGAGCTTCTTAAATTAAGAATGCTCTAACCCGAGCTTAAGCTTGAGTAAATATAAAATTTACATACATATGGGTACAAGGGTGTTCTAACTCGAGCTTAAACCACCTTGTCTTTAAATAACTAGGAGCACTCTGATCCGAGCTTAAGTCACCCTGATTAATATATAATAATATTTTACGATATCGTAACCCTCTCCATGATATGCCACCTATCCTAGACTAGTTCTCGAATAGAGAATGAATATTTATAAGCATATTTTGGTTATATGCATTATTTATATCTCATTTTATGGTTTAACATAATCATCACATAACACTTTGTAATTTAGAGCATCTTGAGTATAACCATTGTTCATAATCATATTATCATATTGTATACAATCTCAATTAATCATTCCAAGTGTGTGTGTGTGTGTATCATACTCATATAATTCCATTATATACTTCAAATTACAAATTCTGGATACAAGACATTCACAGGTGTGAACGTTGATTCACTGATGTGAACATTTTCTATTCATATATTCACGGGCGTAAAACCTACCTTCACGGCTGTGAAACATCAATTTGTAACAATTTTTTTTAGCATTGTTTAAAAGCCAAAACCACACATAATCATATATTGGTAATAAGACTAACTAATGTTAGTCACTCCTATTAACACTTTTCAGTATTTATTACCAAATAACAAGCTAATAATTATACAACCATGTCACTTAGCTAATCAAATAAAATTTATTCCTCAATTTCTAACCTCAACATCAATGATCATCATATATCATGTCTTTGCATGCAGTCAGAGTTTAACATATCATTTATACTCAATTTCAAAAACTCTTGTATATTATTGCATATCAATTAATTTAATAATTTCATAATCAAAAGTACAAATATAACATAATTCAAATTAAAATGTGTATATGTACAAATCTCGATTATTGGAGTCTTAAAAGTTAATTTCTTACGTCTACTACCTCTAGTGGGATTCTCCACCATTTGCCTTAGTCCCTAATACGGAATTAGAGATCATATTAAAATCTAATTTTGTCATTCTATTTATTTTATGCCACTAACAATGTAAAAACTTAACTTAAACCCTTAAAACTCACAACCCCATCAAAATCAAACTGAATTATTGAAAGATTAATAGAAAACATAATCCCTTACCTTTGTATCAATGATTACAGATTGGATTCTAGGGTTCAAAACGTGTTCTAACACTCTTTAGTCTGACTTCAAAACAATGGTGAAAACCTTTGGTATTTAATCTATTTTAATCTCATCAATGGTGGGGATTTATATTTTATCAATCAAAATCGAAAGAAAAAAGAAGAGGAATTGATGTTGGAGATTCAGAGGTTTGGTGGCTAGTGTTTTAGGTTAAATTTTTGCGAGTTTCTATAAAAAATACGAAACTATACAATTTAAACTATAAGGCTTCACGGACATGAACACATGTGTCATAGCTGTGAAGATCCTTAGCTTCAGAAACTAAATTTCACAATATTCATGGCTGTGAATTATATATGTCACGGGCGTGAACATTGAAAACTTCATTTTTTCTTAAATTTCTCATTATTTCCATATTTTCAACACCCAAAACCACTATATAACTCTCATATACCCTTGATATACTTTTATTAAAAAATTATTCTTAGGCTCTAATTTGTGGGTATTACAATGTCAGTATCTTGAAGACTTATCATAGACTTGCAACAGAGGTCTATTGGCAAGGGATGAGAAATAATATTGCAAAGTATGTTTCTAGTTGTGCAATGTGCCAACAACAAAAGTATTCCACCTTGTCCCCAACTGGTCTCCTTCAGCCCCTACCCATTCCTAAACAAGTGTGGGCTGACATAACCATGAATTTCATAGAAGTGCAACCTTAATATAAAGGGGTTGATACAATATTGGTGGTGAGACCATTTAAGTAAATCAACTCATTTTGTAGGCATAAGACACCCTTTTATAGTGAGAGGATTATTGAATTATTCTTGAAAGAAATTGTTAGACTTCATGGTTTTTGGAGTCCATAATTTCAAGGTAGGACAAGATTTTCATGAGCAAATTTTGGGTTGCCTTATTCACATTGTAGGGTACTCAATTGAAGAAAAGCTCTGCCTATCACTTGCAAATGGATGGACAATCCAAAGTAGTAAATAGGTGTTTGGAAATTTATCTATGTGGTTTTACTAGTTACAAACCAAAAACATGGGCCTAAGTAGTTGGCATGGGCTGAATATTAGTATGACACTTCCTACCATACCCCTTTCAAAGTACTTTATGGCCGAGATCCTCCCACTTTACTTCATCACAATGGTGTTGGTACTTCTAATGAGACCTTGGAACAACTACTACTAGCTTGGAATGACATTTTATATGAATTGAAAGTTAATCTTTTGAATTCCTAGCATAAGATGAATGAGATAGCTGATGGGAAGTACCGTGATTTCCAATTTTAGGTTGGTGAACAAGTTTATCTAAAATTACTGCCATATAGTCTCAAAACCTTAGCTGTGCAGTGTAGTGAGAAGTTAGCTCCACGTTATTTTGGTCCATATAAAGTATTGGAGCAGATTGGAGTTGTTGCATACAAACTTGAGCTACCTCCTACTGCTAACATTCATCTGATGTTCCATGTCTCTGAACTTAAGAGAGTTATGGGTTCTACAGTTGCTGTCCAACCTTTCTCTCCATTTTTGACTGCTGAAATGGAATGGAATGTTGAACTAGTTATGTTTTGGGCGAACATCTAGCCAAGGCTACTGCAGGGCTTGATTACTTGGGAATCGTTTGACCACCTCCAACAGCAATTTTTTGAATTTCACTTGAGGACAAGGTGAAAGTTTAATTTCTATTTAAATATGCTAGGCATCACAAGTCGGGGAATATATCCTCTAAATAGCGCTTTCATGTGGTTAGTTAGTGGTCTAGGTCATGAGCTATCATCACTATATTCTCTTTTTGTTTTTGTTGCATCTTTGTGGGTCATGGGTACTGTTAAATAGGGAAATAATCTAGAAGTGGAGGCATGCAAATATTGTGCAAAGCTTTTTCTTGAGGAGAATTAGCTGATTCTCGAATTTCTACTTCTGTAATTCCTTCTTTCATCAATGTCATACTTGAATTAGATTTTTTGATTCTACCATAATTTTTCTTGAAATATAGTTAATCATCAATCTGTTGATGGTTTTCAGGACTGGACTATGGGGAAACAAAGGTGGTTCATTTGTCACAACATTATTTATAACATCCTTGACTTTTTTCCATATGCATTTCTACAACATCTCATTTGTACATATGTATTTTGCTTATATATCATTTGAACACATGCATAATATGTATTTTTTATTTAAATATATTCATGACATACAATTAGTTTATTTTCAAATATTTTACAATCGTATAGAAATGCATATGCTGTTTTATAATATAGATGAAAATGACATGAAATTAATATTTAAGTGAATAAATAGACTATATTGAACTAATAAAAAATTGACATGATTAATTTAATTAAATTAAAATAAGTGATTAAATTATATATTTATTTATTATTGGTTAGTAAAATTGGGTAAATGTATATATGTATACATGAATATATGTATATGAATGTATGATGATAATAAAAATAAAAAAAATAATAAAAATTAAAAAAAACATACAGCAAAAGAAAAAGAAAAAAAAAACAAGAAGAGTGGACGACAAAGATAGAAAGAAAGTAAATGGGGTAGGTGGCTTTTAACCTATTAGGCTCCATTATCTTCCTTTTCTTTTCTTATCTTCTTCTTCTTCTTTGCTTCATTTCTTCAACCTATTTTCTCTCAAGTTCCATACACAAATTCTTCCTTGTTTCACTTGGTTTTTGAGGCAAATTGATCCCTTGCAAGTTTGTTATTGGTAAGTAATCAATTGTTATTGCTATAAGGTTGATTTGAGTTGCTAAGATTCATTAATAGACACTGATTTACATCCCGATTTTGATATCCCTAGAAATTAATTCTGGAAAATATTAAAACATAAAAGTTGTTCCTTTATATCTTAGATTTATGGATATGTAAATATTTTTGCAAGATGTGGTGTATAGAATGAGATATCCTCTTCGTACTGAAACTGGTCCGGATGTGAACCTTAAGTAAGTTAGCTACTGTGTTTGTTAGTTTTGGGTATGTTAAAAATAATATTTAAAGTACCTCAAAATATAAAAGTTACAGATATATGTGTTCTGGATTTTTATACCAAATTGCAGGTTCATAGGTCTTGTAATATTTGAGTTATGGAGAATGGAACCATGACTGTTCCATGATTTGAACTGTCTACCAAGTGCCCTGTACAGGTCCCGACATTTATTTAATTATTTTAAGCTTCTTACAGATCGATTCTATAAATGATCAAAACTATACAGTTATAGGTATATATCTTATCTAAATTTTGGTACTCATTTCAGCTTAATGTGTTATGTATAGACTAAGTTATGACCTTTTGAAGTCATACTGGTCCGAAAGCCAATTTTATTCTGGACCAGTAAAATGTTTGTTATAATATGAAGACCTTAGAGATATAATTGATAAAAGTTGTAAATATGAAAAATGTTCCATATGAACCCATATAAGTTTATGTAAATTTTCATTAAAATAGGACAAATATATTATAAGTTACGATGAACCCAAATGAGTACCCTGAAACTACCTAAGGGCAGAAAACCAAACATGTTTAGAAATTACACCACAAATTGTACAGTGATCCAATTGATCTAAAATTTTAATATGTTATATATATATATATATATATATATATATATATATATATATATATGTTCGTTTTAATTAGGAACAAGAATCAGATTAATTGGTCAAGTACAGAAAATGTTATAGTTAAAACAGTCCTATAAAGTCACACTGCCTCATAGGAAAAATTTTAATTATTGATATGAATAATGTATATTAATTTGTTTAAACCACATTAAGTTTCTCTAGTCATAAATTAACCAATTATATTTCAATATTAGGCTCAAGACAAATTAGAGATATACAAGAAGGGGGTAGACAATAAGTTAAGGGTTAGAATCAAAGGAAAAATGTGAGTATAATTATCAATTGAATTCTTTAGTGCATATGAATGTTGCTTGCTATATGATTGTTTGTCTAACTATCAATTGAATTTTTTAGTGCATATGAATGTTGCTTGCTATATGATTATGAGTCTAATTATCAATTGAATTCTTTAGTGCATACAAATGTTGCTTGCTATATGATTGTGAGTCTAATTATCAATTGAATTCTTTAGTGCATACAAATGTTGCTTGCTATATGATTGTGAGTCTAATTATCAATTGAATTCTTTAGTGCATATGAATGTTGCTTGCTATATGATTGAGTCTAATTATCAATTGAATTCTTTAGTGCATATGAATGTTGCTTGTTATGTGATTGTGATGATTTTTCCTTGAAAATATGATGATGAATAATTTGTAACATTTGTGGTACATATAAGTTTTTGTACTTGTGGTATATGTGAGGTATATGTTTGACATAATATATATATAATGGTATATGTATAGTGTATGCAAGATATATGTGTTGACATATGAGGTATATATGTGGTATATGTATGATATATGTGTTGCATATGAAGTATATATGTATGGTATATGTGTTGCATATGAAGTATATATGTATGGTATATGTGTTGCATATGAAGTATATTTGTGGTATATGTTTGGTATATGTAATAAGATACAATGGTTGATGAATATGTATGTACAATTGCATATGCATAATGACTTAAAAGACATTGTGACTAGTTAATTGACATTGCAAAGCAAAAGAAGAGGCCTATGGCCTAACAAATGTGCAAAGCAAAAGAAGAGGCCTATGGTCTAACAAATGTGCAAATGAAACAAATGATCAAGCTAGCTAGCAAATGCAAATATTCACATGACAAATGTTCACATGGAAACTCGGGGTAATGTTCGTTTAACCTGGTCACAACAAAATAAAATGTATAAGCATAAGCATAAGTAAAGAACAATTATTGAATACTTGATTTTATCTATATTTATATGTTATTGACTGATGAAATGGAGTATAAAGTATGTATTAATTATACTTGTTATTAAATTCTTGGTGGTTTAGAACTCATTTGATGGTTATTCTCACTGAGTTGCAACTCACCAAATTGCATCATTTTTCAGGTAGAGAATATTAGTAGTTCATATTGAGGTGCATATAAAAGTCATGGATCAAAGGTCACAGGCCGAGCCTCATCACTCTCTCTCCTTGCATTCTACATAAGCATAAGAACATATCATTTTATATTTGGGGATTGAATACTTGCATATTTACTAACTTTTTAAACGTAATGTTTAAGTTATTAATATATGTGATGTTATAAGTTATAATTAAAGCTTCCGTATTTATTGTAAAATTATTGTTGATAATATGAGATGAGTTAAAAAAAATTACTATCGCTGTAAACTTGAATTTTATTTAATTTTGTTCCATACGAGATAATAATATAAAAACAGTATATGCGGTATATAAATGTATAAGGTGTTAGGTGTTACATTATTTGTTGTGAAAATATCAGCACATTATCAAATTTTTTGTAGGATGCATCACATTCATATACAAAAGAAGCTTACTTTATTGAAAGTTTGTCTTGGGGTATCTTGATGGCCTCAGAGATGTTGTGGAACAAGGCCTTGTTAAGGTTGTTGTGTTTCAAACTATAGTTGTAATTTTTTAGTTTCTGCTATTTAAATTATGAAAGCAATTTAACAATGTGAAGGAATGTATATATGAAAAGCACACAACTTTGATATAGTTTTAAATTGTAATGAACATGGTTTGGATCATATGCATATAATTTCTTAATTCAGAGAAACAACTTTGTGAAGATTATGAGAAGCTTAAGAAAAGAGGTATTCCACTTCCTTCAAACCAAGTGAATTACAACCTTATATATAGGGCTCTTGAGGAGAATAGAGTGAAGGCAGCCTGCAATGAACTTGGGATCACTTTAAATGCATATTCTCCCATTGCTCAAGGTATCCTTCTAGCTTTCTTTCATGTTCTATAATTTGTACTTAGCCTGAATATAATTCAGGTTCTTCACTCCACTTAAATAAGTGTGAAAAACTTTTGAAGACAATGGATAATTATATGTCTTGAAGCAATTTGACCATTAATTTCAACTTAAAAAAATGTTGTTTAGAATGTAGGCTATTAGACTGGTGCTATATCATTCTATTTTGCTCTAATATTTGCTATTCCCAAATAAAAGAAACTGAAAATCTTTCTCAGTATATGTAAATAGATGAGTGAGAATGGATTGTTGGTTTGTATAATTATTGACGTGAATGGAGAAACCTAGCTATCTAATGATTTGATGTTTTGTTCTTTGTAATTATTAAACAAATACCTGCTCTATCCTAGAGAAAAGTATTAATACTTAAAGAGTCCAAAATTTCATCTTATCATCAAAGAAATTAAGCTCCCTAATAAAATTATTACTATCAGTTATGTTTATAATTTGTTTTGAGGAGAAAATGATGTTCTATTCAACTTATGCTGGTGCTCCTATAGGACAGTATACACCAAAAAATCAACCAATTGGCCCCAGAGGCCAAATTTACACTCCTGAGTTTCTAACAAAGGTAGCTGTAACAATCAACATTGAATTATTGGAGAAGAGACACATTACTTATAACCATTCAAAGAAGATTCTAATATTAAAATTTAGCCTAAACTTTTTTGGCCACACTGCTTGTCCTATTAAGCTCTGAGTTAGAAGGTTACTAACTGAAGGCATGTGAACTTAAAGGTGTACTGAAGCGTTGTATGCCTTCACATTAGTCATCTATCACTAGAAAAGGATATTTTGTCAAAGACCAGACCTGGCCGCCGAACTGAATACCCAACCATAATTTTTTTTCGGTTTGCAATACCATTTTTAGTTTAACTCAGATTTTATCCGATCAAGCTTGAATTTGTCCCTTTTGTATAAATATAATTTCTGTTTAATTAATTTTTTTAAATAATGTATTAGATTATTTTAGGTTTTGGTGGACTACTTGCATACGTTTTTCATTTCCTAATAACTAGATTATTTTAGATTTTTGGTTGTTTATTTTTATAATTCTTTTATAATATATTAGATTATTTAATTCTTTACTATTCTCATTTTATAATTTTTTATAATATATTATTTTTTAGAAGGTGAAAGAGAATGGATGATCCATGAAAGGACCATGGAATTGCACCTTCTCCAGGCCTCATAGGTTGCATCAGATGGCAGTGCAACTGGTATTGATCCATCGACAAATTGAATTTTTTTTCCGAGAGTAGAGCCATTTTCATGGCACGATTCTAGGAGTGATAATTCAATCAAGATAAGACTGGTGTCACTAAGGCTAAGCTCGAATTCTCATTAGCATGGAAGTAATAAGGGCTGAAAGGTGTTTCCTCGATCCTCAAAGCCATTACTGTGAATTTTCTTATCAAGAAAAGAAAAGAAAATGCTCTGATTCCGTAATGCAATTTGAGAGAAAACTGAAGAACTTCCTATTCAATCAATTAATCAAGTACAACTCTTCTCAGCTACATTTATATTTGCAAAGTTCACGTGAAAAGAAAAAAATACTTGAAATCAGGAAAATGACTAAGATCTAATACAAGCAATCTCATAATAACTTAAGTGAATCTATGCTGCTATTCCTTAAATGACGGGCCTTATAACTTCTATCTGTAGCTTTGTTGCTGCTCTGTCAATCTCCTGCACTTCTAGTTGTTGCAACTTGACATTCTTCTCGATGGTGCAGTGAAAACTCTGCTGTAACACATGAAGCAGTAGCTTGAGTTGGAGCTGCTGTAACATATGAAGCAATAACTTGAGTTGTAGCTGCTGGCAAATGGGTTTTATGAGAATTTTTTTTACCCCTTGGTCTCAAATCAAACATGCTTTTTCTTGTTAATCAAGATTTATCTTCAAATTTTCTTCCCTGGATCATAATAAGTTCTTTTTAGGTTAGTGGGATTTTCATCTCAGCATGGTCAAGATGTACAAATTTTTTGTTCTTGAGATGAAATATTTTTCATCTATTTAAGTTTTGTTGTGGACGTTAGACAGAAGAGAAACCTTTTGATTATTTGGTTGCAAGTGACATAGAGCTAAAATTGAAGACAAATTGTATATTGTGATCCCCATTTGTTAAAATAAATATTTACTACTTCGTTTGCTATGAGGATCATAGAATGAAGGAAAAAAAATGGTTCATAAGGGATTTTTTATTCTTTAGTCCATAATGGTCGATAACTTTTTTAAGACTTCTAATGGAAAACCTAATTGTTAATATTTGCTTATCTTATTCAAATCTATTAAATTAGATTTTAATGGATTGATTTTGTTTTTTTTTTTTAATTTTAACTAAAATTCAATGAGCCGTCATTTCTAAATGCAAATTATAACAAATACTAAGCAATTGTCCACACCTACAAAATTTTAATATATATATATATATAATAAAGTCATTATTGATTATAATTTTTTTTCTTAAAATAAGGAGAGTTGAGCTCTCAAAACAAACCAAATTAACGAAGATAAGTTATGCCAACTATATCATGTAAAAAGTCAATACTGAATTCCAGGAGGAAGAGTATCTAAGAGATGAATACTAGTCGGGTGATTGAAAGCTAGGTAAGAGAAAATCAACAACAAAGATAGCGTCACACATGACATGATAGATCAAAATTGAGCTAAACAAACAAGAAGACTGTTGATATCAATCAAAGTAGTATCTTAAATTATTTTAACTATTGTCTGATTATTATATTTCACTAGTAAAGAGATGATTCCCGACTCTCGAGCCATTTTTAAACATTCTAATACTTCTCACACTTCAGCTAAGAGAATATGACAACAACCAATATTTCTAACGAAGCCTCTAATCCAACACCCTAGATAGTCTCGATGCAGACCTTTACCAGCTGCCATTGCTGTGTCTAAGAGATAGGAAACACATTTGTTAAACTTCACATAATTAATGGGGGGACATCTCTAGCTGACTTCAACCTTTGCAGCATTTTTTGTGTTTGATAGGTTTAGGTTCTCAAAGACGCTATCCATCAAATAGACTTTATCACTTACTTCCCTAACCATTATCAAGATGAATTTAGGCATTAGAGATGACAATTGAACTCACCACCATGGTGTTTCGCCCCAATACTGCCCTGAACAAAATATATATTTTTATAATATTTTTGCTCTGCTTTAATCCCAATTTTTTTTTATGGAGACAGGACATCCCGATCTCACCCTGCTCCCATCCCAGTATATCTATATATCTATATCTATATAATTATTTATATTTTAATATAATTAATATTTTAAAAAATATAATAAAATAAAAATATAACACTCAATTAAAATAAATTTTTTTCTATTTAACTAAATATATATTTAATTAATTAAAATAAAAAAAATAAAAAATATTTTTAACATTAAAATAAAATACAAATTTTAATAAAAATCAGAAATTGAGGATTCTCGTCTTCTTCGTATAGTACGAGGATGGAAATCCAAATTTTTTTTCCAATAAAAAAAAAAAAATTGAAAAATGACACAAAATATCGGAAACAGATAACTTCATCTTAAATCAATGCCATTGCTATTTCTATTAGGCGTTGATTATCTTTTTTCATTATACTTTAACAACTAATTTAATATTTTCCTTTAAGTGGCATCAAAGCTACAAAAAGTAATGTCTTTCCTTTTTACTTTTTTATTTTTTGAACCTAGCTGCAATGTAATGTTCAATTCACAACACATTGTTTTCAATCAATTATCATGTCAAATTCATTAACCTCGAGAAATAGATGTAATTAGAGATTCAAACTAGATATACTATTTAAATTTCACTAATAAAATATTAAAATTTGATTTAAAATTAATAAATTCGATTTATATACGATTTTAATCAAACTAAATTAATTTAAATCGATTTTAAATCGAATCAAATTAAAAATACTGTTTATTAAATATTTTAATTAATTCAAAATTTTAAATAATTATAATATTTTTTGATAATTAAAAAAATTCAATTGTATTACAACATTAAATTTTTTAATGTAATCGAGATCGAATATATGATTGTATTGTATGGACTTCGTGACGAGGAGAAAATATTGAGGAGCGTACCACGTGGCACAAGTTAGAACAGTAGAACCTTATCCGACATCCAAAAATCTGATCCTGCTAATCATCCCAATATCCAAATCATCGGTGATTTCCCTTCACATGACAAATTCCATAGATCAGAGTTAGTGATACTTAGAATAAGCTGAATTAAAAGAAAACTAAACAAAAATGGCATCCACTGCTTGCTTCTTACACCACACTGCACTCACCACTCCTAACAGATTGTCACAGCGCCAAGTTTCTACCACCGCCGCCAAATTCACTCACCTCATCTGCCGTGCCGCCCACAAGCAAACCCTCCCGGACGAGGATATTGCTCTTGTCTCCCGGCGATTGGCACTCACTGTACTCATTGGTGCTGCTGCTGTCGGCTCTAAGGTTGCTCCTGCTGATGCTGCATATGGTGAAGCTGGTAGTGTAATCCTTTATTTTATTATTATTTTTTTTTTTCGAAAAGAAAAAAAATTTCTAAGCTATGGGCTTACGTTAAATAGACTAGTGATTTTGGGTTTTATTATTTCAAGGATGTCAAAAAGAAAAAAAATGTATAATTTACAATTGGTATGTTCTCGAAAAATAGTAATGATGAAGATCAATTTTAACCCAAAGACGTCATAGAAGATGACAATTTGGAAACATATAATTCCATGCGAAATCACATTACAAAAACGCTAACAGATTTGGCGTTTTCAAACGCAACTCTTGCTCTAACTTTAAAATTCTAAATTGATTACCAATAAGCTTTACTTCATTTAATATTTCATATGTTAATCAAGATTCGAAGATCTCCAGTTTGAACTCGGTCAAAACTCCTTAATACCAAAAAAAAAAAAAATTGTAAATTGTGCAAAAGTAAGAATCAGTTTGATTCCAAAAAATATTTTTTTAATTTTTAATATTTGTTTTATCTTCAGAAATTAAGTCAAAAAAATAAATTAAAGAAAAATAATTTTTAAATCAATAGAAAATATTTTAAAAATAAGAGAAAATAATTTTCTGTTTTTAAAATGAAAAGTTATTTTCTATGACTTATAATATTTTATTTTTTTTATTTTTATAGTATTGCAGTTAAATATAGTAAAATATTATATATTTTTGAAAAATATTTTTCTAAAATATTATTTTCTAAAAGATAAATTATTTTTCAGAAATAAATGAAAATTGTAGAAATTTTATTTTTTTTAAGTTATTAAAATAATTAACCTTGATTTTGTTTAACTAAGTAATTTTTTTTCCTTATGTGTATGTTAAATGCAGCCAATGTTTTTGGGAAACCAAAAACAGACACAGACTTCTTGCCATACAATGGAGATGGATTTAAATTGTCAATTCCATCAAAATGGAACCCAAGCAAGGAGAGAGAGTTTCCTGGTCAGGTTCTTAGATACGAAGACAATTTTGATTCTAACAGCAATGTTTCTGTCATAATCAATCCGACTGACAAGAAATCCATCACCGACTTTGGTTCCCCCGAGGAATTTCTTTCCAAGGTATTCTCATAAAATTTTCTTACCCCATCACAAAATATTACATAACTAATTAATATTGTTAGCTAAGCTGACCCATAATTTGTTTTTATATAACTTCCAGGTGGACTATTTGCTTGGAAAACAGGCGTACTCTGGCAAAACCGATGCTGAGGTACTTTGAGTATTGATTTAAATGGTAATTGTAAAAGGGTTTTTAAAATTATCAATATCTCTGTGTCTAATATCCTCCAAGTGATAAAGTTACCCATTCCAACATATTCAGTTTTACTTTGTTTAATTCATTCCCACTGCCACGAAAATATAAATATATATGATAGCAGAATAAGATTATTTTATTATGCATTAAAATTGTTGTCATTGGTTTACAATAGCATATTGACAACCGCTACAGGTACAGTTGCTCCCATTGATGTAGGTTACTACAACAGTTTGAGCATTGTGTTGCAACAAATAAAATTTAAAACTGTTATTAATTTGTTACCAAATAGTTAATATGAAAAATTTTATATTTTTGTGAAGTGTCGCATTATGCATCAATATTTATAAAATATTGATTCAGAATGTGAAGAAAAAAAAAATTGAATCCTTACAACTTATGTATTTACTGAATATGAGATTTGATTAGAATAAACAAAAATTAATTAAATTAGACAATTCCAAGCATGAATGATAATGATATTGTGACTCATGAATGGATGAGCTAATGCAGGGAGGATTTGATTCAAATGTGGTGGCAACAGCAAACATATTGGAGACATCAACTCCAGTGATTGGTGGGAAACAATATTACTTTATCTCAGTGTTAACAAGGACTGCTGATGGCGATGAAGGTGGAAAGCACCAACTCATCACTGCTACTGTCAAAGATGGCAAACTTTACATTTGCAAGGCACAAGCTGGAGATAAGAGGTGGTTCAAAGGAGCCAGAAAATTTGTAGAAAGTGCTGCTAGTTCCTTCAGTGTTGCTTAAGGTATTCATTCATTAATCACATTATTTGTGTGTGTAAAATCTTCAACTTAATCTATGCTGGCTGTTCTTGTTTTGTTTTTGGCTTAACTGTCGCACCTTGTTAATTTTTGCAAAGTTTCTGAGTTAGGGATTTGGTTATTAATATACTTTTTTTGAGCTTAAGAATCCCATGTAATTTTTCAAGAATTTAAATATTATTCTTCTCCCGATTTGGATTTTTCTTGTTCAAAATGATTCTATTAAAAAATTCATGGACCGACATAAAATCACTCCTGGTTTAGTTGTCCAAAAGAAAAGGAAGATAAATGATAGATGAAACAAAAATTAACAAATAATAAAAAATATTTTTAATTTCTATGATATTGCCCGAGTGTTGTGTTAAGAAATGGGAGGAAACTCAATTTTATTTTATTTTATTTTATTTTTAAGGAGATTCAAATTTTCCCTTGTTACAGTGAAGAGAAAAAATTGTATCGTTCCTATAATCACGTGAGAGTACAAAGTTTGACCTTTTTTTTCCATGAAGTTTTATTTATTACGAGTACAAAGTTCTAATAATTGGTAAAAGTTTGTTCCTTAAATTTTTTTTTTGGTTATAAAAATACTTGTATATCATTAACCACCATAATCAATTCTTAGAACATCCTGAAAGTAACAAAATTAGCAACTACATCACCTGATCTGGGAACATAAGCAAAAGAAGAATAAACAAATCTAAGAAAGTTGGAATCATTCACGATAGTTGCCACATTCCAAGAAATAGGAGAAGCCTGGTTCAATATTTTGAATAAAGACTGATTGTCTCCTTCAAAAACAACCTTTCGAGTCAACCGAACAGCTTGCCTAAGTCCAGTTGCTTCAGCAACCAAAGCATTTGTACCTCTGCTTGTGCCAGAAATGCAATTGACCATAACACCTCTGTGATTCCTGCAACCAACTCCAAAACAAGCTTTCTTGTTTATATTGTCAAAATAGGCATCACAATTGAACTTATAAGAATTTGCATCAGAAGGTTGCCAGCCTTGTGAGGAAAACGAAGAGGTTCTAGATTCAGTATCCGACTTATTAGCAGCAATATATTCACCACAAGCTTTAATAGCATTTGCAGCTGTAGAAACAGGATTAAGATCAATATTTGAGAAGACAAAATTATTCCTGGATAGCCATACATGCCAACAAATGTAAACCACTTTTTCCAGAAGACCATCCATATTAGAAAACTTGATAACAAATCCATCCATCATGTTTAAAGCTTGGAATAGATGTTTGGTGAGGTCTAAATCCTAAGAAACTTAGAAATCAAGACCTTACTACATGATCACAAAAAAATAAGACATGTTCTACAAATTCCGAGCTTGAACCACATATGAAGCAATTTGGTGAAATCTTCATTCCCCTCCTAGCGAGGTTGGCATTACAAGCAATATAGTTGTTTGCCACACTCCACATGAAATTTTTAACTTTGGGATACGTATTGAGAGCCCATATAGACTTCCAGGCAAATCTATGATCATTTGAATTGGAGGATTGAGTTTTTTCAAGGGCTCTGGCTTTCGAAAGAGCATAATAACAAGATTTCACCGAGAATAGCATATCCAAGAATTATGAACAACCACTGAAGCAATGGGAATAACAGTGATAGCATTTATCTCAATATTAGACCGACATGAATTAAGTCTTGGAATATTCCAAGAAGCATTTGGCAACATCACATCAGCAACTCAATTAATAGGATTATTACGAGGTTTAGCAAAAAATAACTTGTACTGATTTAAAGATGGTATCCAAGGATCAGTTGAAAAGTAAGTTGATGTGCCATTACCAATATTCTTTCTCAAACCCATCATTAAAGCTTCCTTCCCCCACAAAATGCTTTATGCCAACCCCAAGACATCCCATTCCTTTTTCTAGTATCAATAAGGAAGCATATGGGAATAAGGAAGCATATGGGTAATAATTGGCCCTAAGTAACGATGACAGAGTGGAAGATGGATACTTATGAATAAGCCAAGCTTGTTTAGCTAATAAGGAAAATCTTTGAAACCGTAGCCACCTTTAGCATTAGGTATAGCTAATCTCTCCCAACTATTCCAAGCTATTCCATTACCCACCAAAATCCAGCACAAATTCTATTAATTCTCTACAATAAACCTCAAGGCATCTTAAAACATGCCATAATATATGATGAAATGTGCTGTTAGAACTTCTTTTATGTGAACTTCCCTCCCAGCTTGACTCAACAACTTGTGTTTCCAACCCTGAGCTTTTCTTTCTACTTTATCCACTGAAAATGAAACCTGATCTAATTAAGATTTTCCCCAAATTGAAGGCACTCCTAAATATTTATCTCTACAATTCATCCTTCACATAGATAGAACATAGAGAGCAGTTCTTTGGACAAAGGCATAAGAGCATTGACTGAAAAGAACATTAGATTTGCTAACATTAATTTCCTAACCAGACGCTGAACAAAATATCTTTGATGGTTTTAACTTCAGAAACACTAGCTTCCCCAAAAATGAGTGTATCATCCGCAAAGAGCAAATGCACATGGACTCCTACCATTGTGTTTAAAACCTCTAATCATCCCATTACTGATGGTTTATTTAGATTTGTAGAAAGGGCATTAGACACTAAAAGAAAGAGGTAATCCCTGTCTAAGACATCTAGAGGGTTTAAAGAAATTTGTAGGTTGCCCATTTATCAAAACAACATATGAAACAGAAGATACACAAGACATGACCATAGAAATCCACCATCCAAAGAAACCCAAACATACGCACCAGGACAACTCTTAAAAAGATCCAGTCAACCTTGTCATAGGCATTTTCTAAATCTAATTTAATAGCCATCTGAGGTTTTCTCATACCATGAGACTTAAAAGAATGGAATATCTCATGAGCTAACAAAATATTATCCTGAATTCTATAAGAAACAAAAGCAAACTGATTTTCAGTGATAATACTATTTAACAAAGATTCAATCTATTAGCTAGAATTTTTGAAACTATCTTATACCCAAAATTGCAAAGACTATAATAAGACGAAATTGAGAAATGTTCATAAGATTTGGAATTTCGGGAATAAGAGTAATATAGGTTCTATTCGTATTCTCATCAAGCAACCCATGATCAAAAAATTGTCTAACAAATAGAAAGACATCATTTCGAATGACATCCCAAAAGGTATGGTAAAACTGACCTATGAAACCATCAGAGCCAAAGGCTTTGAATTTTTCCATGGAAAAAATAACATCCTCTATCTCTTGATCTGTTATGTTCCTCTGAAGTTGTTGACACATTTGATAGGTTATACATCTTTGCTAAGCTGACAAAACTTCATTGATGCTAGAAACTTTCAGCTTTGTACAAACTGGTAAAAAAAACCAAGAATAAGCTCTCTCAATCCCCCACTATCCTCAACCTTTCTACAATTTGTGGTTTCCAACGAAAGGATTATATTTGAGGCTCATGATTGTACTGTCTAGGCATGAACAAAATGCTTGTCCGGATTGATAGAGAGATCTATAATAAAAACCTTAGGATCTCATCATCATGATCTAAAATGTGCATCTTAAAATATAAAACAAGTTTAATTGATAAAAGAAAAAGATATGTACTTGATTTAGTCAATTCCATCGTTATAAAAACGATCCGAAAAGTTTTGTATTAAGATATTCCCTCATTTTCTAACTCAAGAATGATGAAATTTTATTATCATTTCTTTAACATCCATAATTCCTTATATAGAGAAGCTTAATAATTAGAGTTAGTAACAAAAGAGATTTAACTCACCGGTATATAATAATTATGAGCTATTCATCATACTCATATTATTATTTAAGTCCATATTAAATCTCACACACTTAATTAATTAATGAGGTCATGCCTAAATTAAGATAAATCAAATTCTTAAGACAATTTATTTGTAATTGGTCCTGATGTCTCAACTGACAGCTCATAAGTAAGACATAAAAATATCTCACATTCTTCTACTTTGGTGTATTAATTGAGAACTTATTACAAAAGACTTTACATTCCTGCTCGATTTAATAAAATCACTGTTAAAGGATCATGGCGGAACCGCATAATCAAGAATATGACACATTCTATAGTCACATATAACATAACCCTACTAATAATCATGATCATCAGTGTGGTAATGTGACAAAAATTAGTCAACACTAACTTTATGTATTGGTTTTCTTGTCATTCTAATTTCTTATTTTTATCCAACATAGGTATGCATAGGAAATCTGTTGTGATCTCAAATGAAGTTTGTATGTCTTAAAAAACTTTATATATTGAGATATTTTATGCGTGACAAGATATACACCCAAGGTTATGAATATCAATGCCCCAAATCTTTACTTAAAATGACACTAATCTTAAGACTTTCAATTATTAGATATATATCACATAATATTTTCCAATGAAAATATAACTTTATATTTTCCCATGAAAATATAGCATATAATATTTTCCAATAAAAATATGACACTATATTGATGATCATCACAATAATTTACATTAATATCAATGTATAAAGTACGTAAAAAAATTATATAGAGTAATATGAAAACTTCACACTAATCCAAAGGATCAAAACAAGACTTTATACCTATATCTATAGCATGTTTAATGTAAACATTGGGTCATAGTCCCTTAGTCAAATGACCTGCAATCATATCATCTATATAGATATACTATACCTGTATGTTGTATGTCACCTTTCTTTATCAGCTCTTTTAATATCAAATACTTGACTTTCTTATACTCAAACCCTATGATATTCTTCTTGTTATTCCCAAACAACACAACTTGAAGATGATCACATTACAATTTTATGGGTATGCCAATAGAATCAACGATAGACATTTCTGCAATGAGATTTCATAGGCATACAGCTTGCGTGGCTGCACCATTACATACTACAAACTCAACTTGCATCGTGGAATAAGAGACTAAGGAATGTTTAACACTTTTCCAAGATACAACCCCACCGGCTTGTATAAAAAATATAACCTAATGTAGATTTTCTATATCTGAGCAACTAGCAAAATTAGAATATGTAAAACTAGTTAACTCAAGATGTTCAATCTTTCTATATATTAAGATGTAATCACAAGTCCCCTTAATGTATCTCAAAACTCTTTTAACTGCAAACCAGTGGTCCATTCTAAGATTAGATTGATATCTACCTAGAATACCAACTGCAAATGCAATGTCCGGTCTAGTACAAACTTTAGTATATATCAAATTTTCTAATGCACTAGCATTTGGAACTGCTTTCATTGATTCTCTTTCAACCTCCTTCTTAGGACATTGTGTCAGGTTCAATTTATCACCTTTAGCAATTGACACATCCCAAGATTTACAATCATGCATATTGAATCTTTTTAGTATTCTCTATATGTATGCCTTTTGAGAGAGATGTAAAAGGTTTTGAGATTTATTGTAGCTCCATCTCACCTAATCAGGATTAACCTGACTAAATGAGCGGGTGCTATGGAATCTGTTGTGTGGAAAACCTATAAAATCTAAAACTTTTTCTTTCCTTTGAAAATTTATGTCTTAAAACTCTTTCACATATAGAACTTGTTTCATATCATATAACATGCATCCATAAAACTATCATTGATATAAAGATCCACCATATAATTAAAACCATCATGTTTAGGCTCAATCAGTCTGATGTTTATTGTTTCCCGCACAATGAACCAAGAAGGGGGTTGAATTGGTTATGAAATAAAATTTCTTAACTTTAAGTGCGGAATAAAATTAAATAGAGTAGGGATGAATAGATATCACACACAAAATTTATAAAGGTTAGGGTATTAACAAACCCTTCTCTCTCCAATCTCAATTGGGAGTTTTACTAACACACTAAGTGTTACAATGAAGTTTTACAAGCTCACTCCCAACTATGCTGTTTCTCTCAATGGCTAACACCCAACCCAGAAATTCCCTTGTGTTTTAATGGCTCACACAATAAACCAATTCCTTGTGTTTTATGGCTCACACAATAAACCCTTACACGTGTTTCAATCTTAACCCAATATATCCAAACTCACTTGAGTAATTGATTATAATGAAAACACTCACCAACCTATAATGCTCAGACATTTTGAGCAATTAGGTTCTTACAAAGAATAAAGGTTTTGTTGAAAATAATTAATGCATAATGTAATTGTTGTTTTCCTTTTTAGGATTCATAAATGTCTTGCATTTATACTTCCTCTTCGAATTATAGCCGTTTAAGTGCATTTAATGCTAAAATAGCCATTGAACCAACTCTTAATTTCACGCCTGACATGTTTCTCTTTCCTCATTGACGGGCGTGACTATATGTGTCACGGTTGTGAATGTTTTTCCAAGTCGTGGTCCAAGTGGTGACTCTGGTCGTGAAGCTCTCTGGAAGAACTTGAAGTGTTTGATTACTGGCTTGACTTTATACTTTCACGGGTGTGAACATTTTTCCAAGCCGTGGTTCAAGTGGTGACTCTAGCCATGAAGCTCTCTGGAAGAACTTGACATGTTATTTTACGGACGTTTCTTTCTTTCACAGGCGCGATTGATTTGATCATTCACGGTTGGTATGATCCTTCATGGCCGTAAACTTTGAATGTTGGAGAGTTGGCGCTAAGTTATATCACGGACATGACATAAGTAGTCACAGGTGTGACTTTGCTATTTCTTCTTATTTTGATCTTCAAAAGTTGTCTTTCATTCTTGCATCATATTGTATTCATGATATATCCTATTCAACAAACTTAGAACACAAGCATTGTTAAATACATTATTGATATTTTATTTGTTAGCATCAAAATGACAAAAATACCCTTCAAGGTTCAACAATCTCCCCCTTTTTGATGGTGACAAATAATCTAGCAATATGTGCTTTTGAGAAGTCTTTCCTTCAAAAGATGTTTAACACAAAAATAATAGAGTGAAAGAATTGAAAGACTTATAGCTTGGATCTTTGCTAACTAGTTAGGTATATGCAAGGTATGTCCAAAGTATATCAAAGTTGTTTGCAAATTAATTAGGTATATACAAGGTATATCCAAAGTATATCAAAGTCGTTTGCTAACTAGTTAGGTATATACAAGGTATATTCAAAGTATATCAAAGTTGTTTGCTAACTAGTTAGGTATATACATGGTATATGTGAGGTATATGTTATACCGCACATTTGCATTTTACTACACAACACATACCAATTAACCACACATTTGCATATATTGTTAGGTTCTCCCCCTTCTGTCATCAACAAAACAAACCATAAAAAAAATATAATGATAATAATGTAATTATATTAAAAGAAGAAGAAACATTACAAAGTTTAAAAAAATAAATTAAAGTCCTACACCCTTAAAAATAAAACTACTACAAGAAAAACTAAAACTCTAATTAGGCTTCAAGCCTGACGGACCATCTCTAAGGCGTGCTACCTCCACCTCGAGGTTATCCATATGAGATTCATGAAGTCTTTGAGGTTTTCCAACCTCTCATCGATGGAAACCCGCATTAGGTCAAAGCGAGGTGCTAAAAGATCATCAACCTGCTGCGCTAAGTTAGGTGTGGTAGAAGCCGATGATTGACCAACTTCTAGTGTCGTTGTTTTGACTCAAGCTTGTTTTCGTTGCTAGATACCCTAGAGGCCAACTTTGAAATCATCAGTATCCTGGTCTTCCTAATCAATTTCACCAGCTGGAGTGGTGAAATGGTAATAGACATTATTCTCATAAATAATGCGGACAACTGCTCCCATCTTTATGAAGGATCAACATCTAGTCGGTCTCGTGGATGTGCTAGAATAAGATTGTAGTTATGCTCATCAAGTTTTAAATATCCCAGCTCAATGGCAAGGTGAGTTACATACCCTCCAATCAAGATATCTCCCAATGACTTTGTTGCAATTGAAAGAAGGTGATTTGCAAACCATCGAGATAAAGCTACTGATAGACCTCTTCAAGCCATTTCTGGTTTGAAGAGCTTTGATTTTGTAATTGCCTCATTGCTATCCCCTTTAGCAAATATACTATAGGTAAGAAATCTATGTAAATATTTATGCACAGAGGACCAAAGATGTGTGCTCTTGGTCTTTTTCACATCCCAACTACATTCCAACCCGAAATGAGTCTAAGTCAGATTGGCATAGAATTCCACGTCGCTCTCATTGAGAACGCCATCTGAAGGAAGCTTAAAGATAGTGCCAAACTTCGCTGCTGTGAGAGTGTTCGGATGCTTACAGAGTTGGAATTTGACTGTTTCGGTGAGAGAGACTTACAAAGTGCTAAGGAACTCGAGAGTTGGTTCCCTTAGCATTGACCAATGAAAGTCTACGAATTCCTTAAGGTGACAAGCTTGCAATTGTTCTATCATGCTTGTCTCAAGACCGAGAGCCTTGACAATACTCCATTTGAAGGAATGAGACGAAAGTAGGGGTTTTTTCTTTAGAACGACATATCTTGGATGACGATGCTCCGGAATGATGTTGAAAAGGTAGTCCATATGGCGTCTTGGAGCATGGGATTTCTTCTTTGTTCCTTTAGATGAGCTGGGTATCATTGTGATAATTTTGGAATAGGGATTTGGAGAATGATTTTCTAACCAAGGATTTGAGAACAAACCTAGAGATGTTATGATTCTTTAAAGAAAAAAGGGTTTTGAAGGATTTTATAGATGGAAAAGAATATGAAAAGGCCAGATTTTGTGAGAAATATTGAATGAGAGCTTTAATTGAGAGCATTTTTAAAGTTGGAAATGAGAAAAACGACAGAAATCTATTTTATAATCGACAGATTCACATATGTGAATAGTAAATCACGGGTGTGATATGTCGTAGTCACGGTTTGTTGAAAAGGCGCTCTAACCGTGATAAAGGATATGAATCAATTCACAGTCGTAACATTAAATAGTCACGAGCGTTACTTATGAATTTCACAACTGTGACAAAGGTAGTTATGATCGTGAAGTGAAATCTTTACTACTTCTAACCATGAGGCAACACATGAAACAAAGTGTGAACGGTTCTGTAATTACTTGCTGTATAAGTTCATGGTTGTGAATAAGTGTCACGGGCGTGAATTAGGAGTTTCACGGGAGTGAAATAAAAGAGTCATGGGTGTGAAACATAGTCTTCACTACCTCCAGCCATGAAGGATGTCGTGAAGCAAAGGGTGAAAGCTACTGGAACTTTTGGTGATTATGATCACGACCGTGAATATATGTCATGGGCGTGAATTTTCTTAAATCTTTAATTAATAAAACTAAGTCTAAAATAAGACTAAAAGATTTCTAAGATGCTTCTATGCCTTATAACATATATTCCCATCATGTTAACCACTTCAGACCTTAAAAGATTAGTCAATAAAAAGCAACATATGAAGGAAATTAACATTCAAGGTTGACAATTGATAATCACACTTAAGATAAGGTTAATCTATCAAGCATACCAAGATCTCTTCTTATGAAGCAAAATCTTTCTTCATTAAGAGGTTTGGTGAAAATATCTACCAATTAATTGTTTGTATCGATAAATTCTAATACAACATCTCCATATTGAACGTGATCTCTAAGAAAATGATGTCTTATGTCATTATGCTTACTTTTAGAGTGTTGAATGAGATTCTTAGATAGGTTTATGGCACTTGTATTGTCATGTTATGGGTATATGGTCCAAACTATGATCATAATCCTTAAGTTGTCTCATCCATAGGATTTGAGTGTAACAACATCCTGCTGCCACATATTCTGCTTCAGCGGTAGAAAGGGCAACCGAAATTTGTTTCTTGCTAAATCAAGAGACTAAGCATTCACCAATAAAGTGACAAGTGCTTGAAGTACTCTTTCTATCCAAGAGATTACCTGCATAATCTGCATCTGAATATCCTATGATATGAAAGGATGAATTTCTAGGATACCATAAAACTAGATGTGATGTGCCATGTAAATATTTTAAGATTCTTTTCACAGCATTCAAATGTGATTCTTTAGGACACGATTGAAATCTAGCACATAAGAGAACATTGTACATTATATTGGGCCTAAAGGCAGTAAGATATAAGAGTGATTCGATCATACCTCTATTGTCATATCCGCTAATTTAGACCTAAGTCACGCGAGTTGTTAAATCGACTCGTCGGTTTGACTAAAATCTAAATTTGGATTTTTATCGAAAAATAATGAAAATAATGGCAATTAAGTATGAAAAATATCTAATAAAGTTTTTAAAATATTTAAAGATGTTAAATTTCGGTAAAGGACTAAATTGCAAATTTTGAAAAGTTTAGGGGTCAATTTGCAATTTATCGAAAATTGGAGTATTTAAAGGGGATAATCATAAATTAAATGCATGAATTGGGACATAAAATGCATATGGAGGCCAGCCACACCAAGTGTCACATTTTAAGAAGATAATTGACATACATGAATTTAACATTAATTAAAGTTTCTAGAATATGCTTAGGTGTCCCATAATTATGTATCTTGTCTTTATTCTCTTAATTATTCTTTCATCTCTTCATATCTAGAATTTGCTATCTTTCAATTGCCTCCCACGTTTCTTGAAGCATAGCAAACCAAGTGGCATACAACAATTAGCCAAGTGATGTGCATGAATGAGGCATTAATTAAGGTTTCTAGAATGTGGCTTATGTGTCCCCCATTTTAATGACTTTTGTCACTTTGTTCTTGATTGCTTCTTTCTCTTCCTTATCCATTTTTCATTGAGGAAAATTCTATTCTCTCAAACCAGCCATGTAACATCCGCTAATTTAGGACCCAAGTTGCACGTGTCGTGAAGTTGACTCGTTTGACCGATCGGAGTCTAAATTCGGATTTTTACACAAAATTGATTAAGAAATGGCTAAATTAAATGTTGAATGCCTAATTAAATGATATTAAAGTTTAAATAAGTTAATTTATGGTAAAGGACTAAATTGCAAAATTTGATAAGTTTTGGGGTCAAATTGCAATTTACCAAAAATTTGAGGATTAATGAGATTAATTGATAATCAACATATTAATTTGGACATTTTGATATGTTGGCCGGCCATGATATTAAAAGAAGATGATTAATATTGATTAAGTGTAAAATAGGGAGAAAATGGTAAAAAGGTGGGTCTCACATGAAGATTTTTGGGGTACCCTATATAAGACTTTTCTGCTTCTTCTTCTCTTCATTTTCTGCATCCTTCTCTCTTTCTTTACCAGTCACGCCAGCCACAACTTCTCCTCCATAGCTCACTTTGATTCTAGAGAGAGAAAGGAAGGGAAGAGAAGGGAAAGAGCAAGACAAAGTGATATTTATGTTCCATAACTCATAAGGAAGCTGGAAAGAACAAGAAAGAGGAAGAAAAATCAAGATTGGTAGAGAGAGAAAATCTCCAAAGTGGTGATCAAGTGAAGAAAAGTGTAAGTTAAGAAGTATTTCTTCTTCTTCTTCATCTTTTCTAAAGGAAGTTCGAATTTTGAGCTTTTCTAAGACTTATATGGAATGAGAGAGAAACTAGGGTTTTGAAAGAGAGAAAGAGAGTTTAGGGTCTTAATGAAATTAGATGATGATGAAAATGATTTATGATGTTGTAGGAGTTCCAAATGACAAGGAACAAGCTCTAAGGAGCAAAGGAAAAGAGAAAGCTACCTAAAAGAGTGAAGGAGAAAGATTAAGGTTTGTGCATAATTTAAGGCAATAGCCTATTATCTTTGTTTGAAATGATGTATGCTGAACATGATTGTAGATAAATGAAATTTCAAGAATGATGATGATTATGGCATGAAACCATAGGTTTAGACATATATGAATGAGATAATTGTGACATTGAATTAAGGATGCATGTTAAAGAATCTTGTATGATCAAGGCATGTAAATGTATTGAAAAGTAATAAGTTGAGTAAAGAGCCTTAGAAATGCATGAAATAGAATTTGGTATGTTTTGGATGATGTTAGAATGAATGAAAGGTGAATATGCAGATTTCCTGCTGAAAGTCACGGGTGTGACTATTGAGTCACGGGCGTGAACTTGAGGGTTCACGGTTGTGACTGATTGTGTCACGGTTGTGAATTTCTGGGTGGAAATGGTACTATTCATTCCAGAAGCGTTCACGGGTTGAAATCACGGCAGTGAACTTATTCATGGGCGTGAATGAGTAATCACGACCGTGAATGCTTTTGGACGATTCATTCTAGTAGCGTTCACGGCTTGGGATTACGGGCGTGAACTAATTCACGGGCGTGAAATTAGTAATCACGGTCGTGAATGCTCTGTATTGTGATTATGAATGTGGTTATCTAATGAAGAACTCAGGTAAGTAAGTGAAAGATATTGTTTATCCAATGAAATAGGAATAATATGAATATAGATATATGTATATATATATTGATGTGAGAATGTGATATGTTGTGATATAGAAAAATGAATTGATGTAGAAAAATGAATTGTCATGAATGTATATGAAATTCGATGCAGATAAACATGAGAATATTGATGAATCTAGTAAATGAATGAAAAGATATATGATTATGACTATATGATTCAAAACAAGAAAATTGAGATGTTGATTAATATGAGATATTGATGTGTGGAAAATTGAGAATAATGATTGATGTAAAAATATAAAGAAGCCCATTACTCTACTTGCGGACTAGAATCAGGATAGATGACATGTCATTAAGGGGGCGAACAGTACCGTACTATACCTCAACCAATGTAGCATAAGCTCGGAGAGCGCCATTGGTTTGGGATGCTCAGTCAGTGTGGCTTAAGCTCTGGGAGCGCTACTAACTTGAGAAGCTCTAAAGAGCACATATAAATGAGGACAAGGTGTCATAAGCTTGTGTGAGCAGCCTTGGTTTGGTTATTCATCTATGATGAATTATACTCAATCAATGTAGCTTAAGCTCGGAGAGCGCCATTGATTTGAGAAGCTCTTATGAGCCAGATAGTGGACAGGGTGGCTTAAGCTCGGAGAGCGCTCCTGATCCATAACCCGTATCCAGTCAGTCCAAAAATTTAGAGTGATATGGGCAAGATAATGAGGATATGTCGGAAAAATAAGAAAAGAAAAGAATAAGAAAATGATGATAATATGAGATTGATATGAAATGATAAAAAGAATAAGAAAATGATGATGATATGAGATTGATATGCAATGATAAAGAGATTTACAGAATACTTTGTTATTAAAGATAAATGAAAATAACATTGTCTATATAAGCATGACATTCATACTTGTATGAAATAGGTATATGTGGATAGTCATGCATGCAAACATTTTAATGCACAAAAGTGATAATTGTTAATGCTTGTTGCATGATATAGTATATTGCCTTCTTTATATGCACCACTAAGCTTAGAGCTTAGCGTGGAGTTTAATTTCTACGCAGATATAGAAAGGTAGCTGAAGACGCTAGATAAAGCAAGCGGTGATTCCCATTCAAGTAAAGCAGCCGAATCTTGAGAAAGTGAGTTACAAGTTTTGAAACTTTTGTATTTGACTTTTTATATTAAAGAAATGTTTGAGTTTGTAAAACTTGCTTTTAAAGTTTGTTAAGAATTCCGCTGATGTTATGAATTACTATTTTATGTAAATGAATTGTACTATGATTTCTATTTATATCCATATATATATACATGAGCATATAAAAAAAAAACAAATATAGCGAATTGAAGAAGTAAGAAAGTCAGGCGGCAGCGCTTATTTATCCGGGCACGTATTGCGGTTCGGGTGAGGAGGTGCGGTCGCTGCAAGCCACGTTTTCCCTTGTTCCTCCATAGCTAAAGCTTGATTTTAGAAAGAAAAAGTGAGAAAAGAGAGAAAAAGTAAGGTAAAATCCCATTCTCATGCTTAAGAAAGCTTAAGAGAGTAAGGAGAAAGGAAGAAATTAGGTTTATGAATTTTTAATAATTTGTTTATGAATTTTAGGAACTCAAAGTGACAAGGATTTGGCTCAAAGGAGCAAAGGAAAGGAGAAAGAAAAGTAAAGAGAAAGAAAAGAGAGAAAGAGAGGTTTGTGCATAATCTAAGGCAATAGCCTATTTTAATTTTGTTTAAATTGCATAATTTAATTATTGGGCATGTTGATGATTTTGAATTAATATTATTTGTGATGAAAAATCTTGGGGATGCATGTTTGCTAGACTTAGGATTTAATTTGGTAAAAATTGAATGTGATTGGTTGGTATGTTCTTTACTGGAAATTGATGAGCAGTTTGCACTTAAACTATTATAACTTAATTTCTGGAACTCAGTTTTCCATGTTATTTGTTGGTTTTGAAAGATAAGACATAGAGCTATAACTTTCATTTAGATCATAAAACCTGAATATGTCTGTAATTTTCCATACAATTTTATAAAGTTCGAATATAGAATCTGTCCATAAATTCTGGGCAGAATTGTTAATAATGAGCAGTAAGTACTTAAACTGGTATAACTTGAGTTTTGGAGCTTGGATTTGTGTGTTCTTTGTTCTGTACGAAATCTAAGACATAGGGCTACAATTTATATTTAGACCATAATATTTGAATATGTCTGTAATTATCCAGAAAAAATTTATAAAAGTTAGACTTAGAATCTGTCCAAAAAATTTTGGGCAGAATTATCAGTGACCAGTTAGTGTTAATATTATCATATCTTTTGCTACAGAACTCAGAATTAAATGTTTCAAGTTGAATATTAAATCTAAGATCCATATCTAAAATTTTTAAGAAGATCATGTAACTATATGCAGAACGAAACAAGACCAAAATTAAGGTCCAATACAGATAATAGAATCTGCCAGTGACAGGGAAACATGTGAATTGAGGAATCAAATGAGTAAAATGATGAGAACTTTGTTATATTATGTAAATATTATTTTAATTGAGTGATTATGTGATCAATATGAGACATTATATGCATGAAAAATATAAAATTAATCGTTATGAATTTGAATGAAATTGTATAAGCCCTAGAACTAACTTAGGATAGTTTGACATGCCAAATAGGGGGGAGTATGATGAAAATGATTAAATCCATTAATGGTATGATTATCTACGTCGGGTTTGGCAATGTTATCTACGCCGGGTTTGGCAATGTTATCTACACTGGGTTTGGCACTGTTATTTATGCCGGGTATGACATTATTATCTACGCCGAGTTTGGCACGGTTATCTATGCCGAGTTTGGCACGGTTATCTATGCCGGGTTTGACACTTATATGCGCACATCATATTGCTCGGGTGGCACTCCTAAGTGCCTGGATGGCAACTCCGTTATCCTATTCAGTGGTTCATAGGTGTCCTGGGCATAAATGAAAACATAAATAAAGAAGTTAGCGGACATAAAAGAATTATTGAAAGTAAAACGGGAATTATGATTTGTGACATGGATAATAAAAATGGAATTATGAATTGTGGCATGGATAAAAAGAAGGTTTAGTGTTATGCAATAAGGTGGTAATAAAATAAATTAGTATGAGATAATATAATATAATTTGATATCTATACATGCTAGAATACCATGATTTGCATGAGAATGATGATTTGATTATGTTAAACAAAATGAGATACAATAAATTGATGTTATGCATACTAGAATATTATGAAATGTATGTTTGCATGATTTGATCATAAATTTTTATATGACAATGCATGTGACATAAAAAAATAGTTTATTGCCTTATTTATATACACCACTAAGCCAAGAGCTTAGCGTGAGAGTTTCTCTCGTGTAGGTATAACAAAGAATAAGTAGACAGTAGTAGATAAAGCTAACGGTGACCTGACCCAATAAAGCAGCGTATATCAACCACCGTGGGTCACACATCTGTTGTATTTACGTTTTAAATTTTATTTTATAGTACTTGTAAAATAAACGGTACACTTTGTAAAGAAGATGTTATTAAAGAAAATGTATTTTTATCTTTGATGTTATGACTTTTCTTTTATGCTACAAAGTAAATAAATGGTAAATAAAAAAAAATGAATGATTTTCAAGTGTTCAAAATTTAATAAAGATATTTTAAACAATGAAGTCAGAGGTAGCACTCCCTCATCCGGGCACGAGCTGCTGGGTTGAGGGGGTGTTACATCTATAGAGCTTTTCATTAATGCTCTTACCCTTTTCATCTTGGTCTAATTTTGTTGATGTGCTCATTGGAGTCTTGGCATTTTTGCGTCCTTTCATTCCAAATTTCTTGATTAAATCTTTAGCATACTTGGATTGGTTGATGAATATGCCCTCATTGCTTTGTTTTATTTGTAGACCAAGGAAAAACTTAAGCTTACCCATCATGCTCATTTCAAATTCCCTAGTCATACACTTAGCAAATTCTTGGCAAAGTAATTCATTAGTAGACCCAAAAATGATGTCATCAACATAAATTTGAACAATTAAAATATCATGCTTATGCTTTTTAGTAAATAATGTTGTGTCAATATTTCCTTTTGAAAAATTATTTTCTAAAAGGAAAGAACTTAGTCTTGCATACCAAGATTTTGGAGCTTGTTTCAAACCATACAAAGCTTTTGAAAGTTTAAAAACATGATTAGACAAATTATGGCTTTCAAAACTCGATGGTTGTTCTACCTAAAATTCCTTTTCTATAAAACCATTTAAGAAAGTACTTTTGACATCCATTTGAAAGAATTTAAAATTCATATGGCATGCAAATGCTAAAAGAGTTCTTATGGCTTCTAATCTAGCTATCGGAGCATATGTCTCATCATAATCTATTCATTTTTCTTGATTATAACCCTTTGCAACTAACCTAGCCTTATTCCTTGTTATTGAACCTTGTTCATTTAGTTTATTTCTAAATACCCATTTACTGCTAATGATTTGATGCTCTTTGAGTCTAGGAACTAAGGTCCACACCTTACTTCTATCAAATTGGTTGAGTTTTTCTTGCATAGCAATCACCCAATTTTCATCATTAAGAGACTCATCAATATTTTTAGGCTCAATTTGAGAGACAAAAGCAAGGTTAGAATATAAGAGTTTGAGATGAGATCTAGTACTTACTCCTTTAGTAGGATCACCAATGATTTGTTCCTTGGGGTGATCTTTTGTCATTTTCCATTCCTTTGGAAGCTCTTGTTTGTCTTGCTCTTGAGCTTAAGGTAGAGAGACATCTTGATGTGGGTTTTTTTGATCATTTTCATCTTTCTCATAATCAAGATCAAGCTTTTCCATTGTATATACGATATCATCAATAACACTACCTTTCACAAGATCAAGCTTACCAGATTCATCAAAAATAACATGCATAGATTCTTCAACAACTAATGACCTTTTATTAAAGACTTTATAAGCTTTGCTAGAGGTGAAGTGTCCTAAAAACATACATTCATCGGATTTAGAGGCAAAATTTTCAAGGTTGTCCTTGGTATTTAATATAAAACACTTGCATCCAATTACTCTAAAGTATGATATCATGGGTTTTCTTCCATTCCAAAACTCAAAAGAAGTTTTTTTTTAAAAGTGATCTTTTGAAAACTCGATTTGAAATATAACATGCAGTATTGGTGGCTTCAGCCCAGAAGTAGGTTGGTAACCCATACTCATTGAGCATTGTTCAAGCCATTTCAATTAAAGTTCAATTTTTTCTTTCGACTACCCCATTTTGTTGAGGCGTCCTAGGAATTGAAAATTTTTGTGAAATACCATGTTCTAGACAAAAATTTTCAAAGTTTTCATTTTCAAATTGTTTGCCATGATTGCTTCTTATTTTTGAAATACAATATCCCTTTTCGTTTTGAACTCTCTTAGCAAAGTTTTTAAAAGATTCAAAAGCATCACTTTTTTGAGCTAAGAAAATTACCTAAGTGAATTCAGAGTAATCATCAACGATGACAAAAAATATAGTGTTTACCTCATAAGCTTGCAACTCTAGTAGGTCCAAAAAGGTCTAAATGCAAAAGTTGTAGAGGCTTCAAGGTACTTACAATATTTTTGGATTTGAAAGAGGACTTGTGTTGTTATCCTCTTTGGTAAGGTTCACATGTTTTATTCTTTTCAAATTTGACTTTTGGTAGTCCACTTACTAGCTCTCCTTTGCTTAGGCTTTGAATTAAATCCATGCTTGCATGACCAAACCTTCTATGCCATAGCCAAGATTCATCACTAGTAGTCATAAGACACTTAGAGGAAAGGTTAGATATTTTGTGTTGACATATCTACTTCCTTTGAATATCTCTTGGCCACTAAAAGAGGTTATAAGACATTCATTTGAGGTGAAGATTACTTGGTTTCCCTTATCACATAATTAACTTACACTTAACAAGTTATGTTTCAAACCATCAACAAGTAAAACATCTTCAATGAAAGTAGTATTATTAATACTAATGGAGCCAATGCCAATTACTTTACCTTTAGCATTGTTTCCAAAGGTTATCTTACCACCATCAATACTTTAATGTCATTGAATAGTTTTTTGTTTCCGGTTGTATGCCTTGAGCATCCACTATCCACAAGCCAAGCATTTTCTTTTATAGTGGACTTGAGGCATACCTATAAAGTCACAATTTAAGTATTATTTTTAGGTACCCAAATGAACTTGGGTCCTTGGGGGTTAGCACATATAGGTTCCCAATGAGCCTTTCTTATCCAACAATGTTTATTGATATGATCAAATTTCATACAATAATTACATTGTTTAGCTCTAAACATGTTTTTTGGTTTTACCATGCTTTTAGGTCTCATTATCCTTTTAAATGGAGTTTGTGAGCAATGACATGCACATGCATGATGAATTGGTGCTTTCCTAGGTGCATGCCTCTAATCGACCCTTGACCATTCGTCTTATAAATAGAGGGTTTAGTGTGTGTTGTGCACTTAGCCCTTGTGGCTATTACTTCTAATGTGGGGGTATGAGGTGCACTAGACTTAACAAATGTGGTCTTATGAGATAAAGATGATGTTCCATTAAATCCTAGACCATGTCTTATTAAAGGTGGTCTTTGGGACACTACGAGAGTATCTAAACTCTCATCGCCTTTATGAAATCTTGAAATGGAGTTTCTAAATTCCTCAACTTCATTTTTCAAAACATTATTTTCTTTAAGTAAGGATTTAGTTGAGGGTCTAGATGAGTACTCATCTAATGATTTTTGAAGAGATTCATTAGAACTTTTAAGATCAAGATTTTCCTTTTGTAAAACTTCCATTTTTTTTTCAAATTTAAAATATTATTTTTGTAAGTATTGAATTTACATCTATATTTTTCTAATTCTTGGTTCAATACTTCTATTAAACTCTGCTCATCATCATCTTCAATATCACTATTATTATCACTACTATCATTATTAAATGAGTATGAGTAAGAAGGACCTACCTCATCCGTGAAGTGATCCTTTAAAGCCATGAAGCATAGGTTGACCTCTTCACCTTCATTGTCATCTTTTTCACTTGAAGAACTTTCGTCATCCCATGTGGCTTTGTGAACTTTCTCCCCTTTATCTTTTTGATATATTTTCTTGTGTTTCATGAGCTTTGGACATTCTGGTTTGATATGTCCTTTCTTTCTACACTCATAACATTTTACCTCCTTTTTATTTCTTTGAGAGTCATTTGAGGAGAGTTTGAGGTTTCTTTGTTCGAAGTTTTGAGAGTTTCCAATTCTCTTTTCAATTATTCTTTTTAATCTCCTTGAGAGTATGACAATGTCCTCATTTGCATCATCACTCTTTTCTTCATCATCTTCAACTTCTTCTTGAGATTTTGAAGTAGAGGCTTTGAGTGCTAGAGGCTTTTTTTTTTCTGGTTGGGTTTCAAGTTCTCTATCTCTCTTTACTGCCACTTCATGTGTTAAAAGTTTGCCAATAAGCACATCGGTTGGCATGACACTCATGTCTTCATTGGCTTCTTCTATACCAGAAACTCTTGAACCATAATCTTTGAGAGGAAGGCTTCTCAGAATTTTGTTGTTTACATCTTCCAAGCTCAAGTACTTTCCAACCTTTCTCATGCCATTTATGATGGTTAGATGACTTTTTATTAAATACTCTATATGCTTTGCTAGTTGTAAAGTATCCTAAAAAGATACCCTTATCAGATTTAGAAGCAAATTTTCCAAGGTTGTCCTTGGTATGCAATATGAAGCACTTGCATCCAAATACTCTAAAGTATGATATCAAGGGTTTTCTTCCATTCCATAGCTCATATGAAATTTTGGTTAGGAGAGGTCTTTTCAAAACTCGATTTGAAATATAACAAGCAGTATTTGTGGCTTCTGCCCAAAAGTAAGTTGGTAAACCATACTCATTGAGCATTGTTCTAGCCATTTCAATTAAAGTTTGATTTTTCCTTTCAACTATCCCATTTGGTTGAGGTGTCATCAGAGATGCCATGTTCAAGACAAAAACTTTCAAAGTTTTCATTTTCAAATTCTTTGCCATGGTCACTTCTTATTTTTGAAATGCAATATCCTTTTCATTTTGAACTCTTTTAGCAAAGTTTTTGAAATTTTCAAAAGCATCACTCTTTTGAGCTAACAAAAATTACCCAAGTAAATCTAGAGTAATCATCTACGATGACAAAGGCATAATGTTTACCTCCTAAGCTTGCAATTCTAGTAGGTCCAAATAAATCTAGATGCAGGAGTTGTAGAGGTTTTGAGGTACTTACTCTGTTTCTGGATTTGAAGGATGACTTGTATTGCTTTCCTCTTTAGCAAGGTTCACATGTCTTGTCTTTTTCAAAATTTGACTTTTGGCAGTCCCTTTACTAGCTCTCCTGTGCTGAGGTTTTGAATTAAGTCTATGTTTGCATAACCAAACCTTCTATGCCACAGCTAAGATTCATCACTAGTAGTCACAAGACACTTAGATGAATGGTTAGATATTTTGAGTAAATCTTTTATGTAGGTATTGATCTCTCTATTTACTTTAAATAGCTCTTAACCATCAATAGAAGTTACAAGACATTCGTTGGAAGTAAAGGTTACTTTGTTTCTTTTATCACATAATTGACTTACACTCAACAAGTTATGTTTCAAGCCATCAACAAGTAAGACATCTTTAATAAAAGTAGTACCATTAATACCAATAGAGCCAGTGCCAATTACCTTACCCTTAGCATTATTTCCAAAGGTAACTTTACCTCCATCAATACTTTTGATTTCATTAAAGAGTTCTTTGTCTCCTGTCATATGCCTTGAGCATCCACTCTCTACTAGCCAAGCATTTTTGTTTATTGTGGACTTGAGGCATACCTATAGAATCACAATTCAAGTATGATTTTTAGTACCCAAATGAGCTTGGGTCCTTGGGGGTTAGCACATGAAGGTTCCTAATGAGCCTTCCTTATCCAGCAATGTTTATTTATGTGACCAATTTTCATACAATAGTTACACTGTTTAGGTCTAAAAATGCTTTTTGGTCTTACAATGTTTTTGAATGCCATATTTCTATTAGACTGAGTTTGAGAGCAATGACATGCACAGTCATGATTGATTAATGCTTTTCTAGATGCATGCTTCTTATACATAAAGGCATGATTAGCCTTTTGAGGTTTCTTTCTTAGGCTTACCAATCCTTGATTATTTCTTTTATGTATAGAAGGTTTAGTGCACTTATTCCTTAGTGTTGTTCCAGCAAGTGTGGAGATGTGAGGTTCACTTGACTTAGCAAAAATAGTTTTGTGAGAAGATGATGATGTGTCTTTAAATCCTAGACCATGTCTTATTAAGGGTGGTCTTTGAGACACAATAAGAGTATCTAAGCTTTCTTTTCCTTTGTGGAATTTTGAAATGGAGTTTCTGAGTTCCTCAACTCATTTTTTAAAGTATTATTCTCTTTAAGCAAGGATTTAGTTGAGGGTCTTAAAGAGTATTCATCTAATGACTTTTGAAGAGATTCATTAGATGATTTAAGCTTAAAGTTCTCCTTTTCTGAAACATACATTTTGATTTTTAAATTAGAAATGTTATTCTTATAAGTATTGAATTTACTCCTATATTTCTCTTATTCTAGATTCAATTCTTTTATTAGGCTTTGTTCATCATCACTATTACTATCATTATCACTACTATCATTATTGAAAGAGTATGGGTGAAGTGATCTTACCTTATTGGAGATGTGATCCTCTATAGCCATGAAGCATAGGTTGACCCTCTTAGCTTTCATTGTGATCTTTTTCACTTGAAGAGCTTTCGTCATCCCATTTGGCTTTGTGGCCTTCATGATAGTTTTCCAATGTTTTCCACATGCTATATGCTGTTGAGCAGTGTTGTATCCTGCCATATTCTACAATGGATAATGAGCTTGAGAGAATTGTCATTGCCTTCTTGTTTTTGAAATTTGCTCTTTTTTGAGGTTCTATCTAATCATCTCTTGACAGGTGTTGCCCAAATATTAAACCAAGAAGGGGGGTTGAATTGGAGTTTCAATAAATTTAAACTTTAAAGTGCGAAAATAAAAAATTAATTTTAGGAGGGATAGAGAAATTTGACACAAGGATTTTATAGAGGTAATGGATTCATTGTATTTCATCTTGAAAAGTTCATATTCTGAAGTGAGAAGTTGAATCTTCTTGGATTTAACTTGTTTTGTTCCTTTATGATAATTCTCCAATGTCTTCCACATAATATATGCGGTAAGGCAGCGTTGGATTCTGCCACATTCTTCAATGGATAGAGAGCTTGCGAGGATTGTCATTGCCTTTTTATTTTTGAAGTTTGCTCTACATTGAGGCTCTGTACAATCATCTCTTGAAAGAACTTCTTCACCATCAACTCCTCTCGTGGTTGGTGGTGTCCATTCTTTCTGAACGCTATCCCAAACTTCAATTCCCTCACTATCAAGATATGTCTCCATCCGGAACTTCCAATGAACGTAGTTTGCTCCATTAAAGTAAGACTTGAGACTTTGGAATCCTTCATTGGCCATTTCTTGGTATTTGCTAGCGCTTTTTAGGCTTTGATGTTAGACTTGCTCTGATACCAATTGTTGCCTAGACAATGAACCAAGAAGGGGGTTGAATTGGTTATGAAATAAAATTTCTTAACTTTAAGTACGGAATAAAATTAAATAGAGTAGGGATGGAGAGATATCACACATGAGAGTTATAGAGGTTCGGGTATTAACAAACCCTAATCCTCTCCCCAATCTCAATTGGGAGTTTTACTAACACACTAAGTGTTACAATGGAGTTTTACAAGTGCACTCCCAAATATGGTGTTTTTCTCAATGGCTAACGCCTAACCCAGAAATTTTCTTGTGTTTTAAGGGCTCACACAATAAACCAATTCCTTGTGTTTTATGGCTCACACAATAAACCCTTACTAGTGTTTCAATCTTAACCCAATATGCACAAACTCACTTGAGTAATTGATTACAATGAAAACACTCACTAACCTATAATGCTCAGAAATTATAAGCAATTAGGTTTTTACAAAGAATAAAGGTTTTGTTGAAAATAATTAATGCACAATGGCTACAACAAGATTAAAGATTCAAAGTAATTATTGTTCTCCTTTTTAGGATTCATAAATTTCTTGCATTTATACTTCCTCTTCAAATTATAGCTGTTTGGGTGCATTTAATGCTAAAATAGCCGTTGACCCAACTCTTAATTTCGCGCTTGACATGTTTCTCTTTCCTCATTCACGAGCGTGACTATATGTGTCACGGTTGTGAATGTTCTTCCAAGTTGTGGTCCAAGTGGTGACTGTGGTCGTGAAGCTCTCTGGAAGAACTTGAAGTGCTTGATTACGGATGTGACTTTATACTTTCACGGGCGTGAACATTTTTCCAAGCCTTGGTTCAAATGGTGCCTCTAGTCGTGAAGCTCTTTGGAAAAACTTGACATGTTATTTCATAGGCGTGACAAATTTGATCATTCACAATTGGTATGATCCTTCATGGCCTTGAACTTTGAACGTTGGAGAGTTGACGCTAAGCTATATCATGGGTGTGACATAAGTAGTCACGGGCGTGACTTTGCTATTTCTTTTTATTTTGATCTTCAAAAGTTGTCTTTCATTCTTGCATCATATTCCATTCAAGATATATCCTGTTTAACAAACTTAGAACACAAGCATTGTTAAATACATTATTGCTCTTTTATTTGTTAGTATCAAAATGACGGAAATACCCTTCAAGGTTCAATGTTTACAAAAATACATGTCTTAACACAATTACATAATTCTTTGAAATATAGACATGTTTACAGGTAAACAACTCAAATCTCTATGCCATGTACAAAGTACAAAAGTATGACATGATATGACCGACCTATGTCGGGTATGAACTATTATCTCTTATGTTGGGCTAGCTTCTTTGAATCAATTTCAACTCTATCTACAAGGTTCTGAACTGCGTAGGAAAACATATGTATGCTAAGCTACTGAAAGTTTAGTAGTGTACATAGAGACATAAAAATTCAACAAATAATCATACATTAAATAAATTCATGGCAACATATAAAATAATATGGCATGAAAGTAAAATCACAATATCATATGAAATACCTTACCTTATGGGAGCAATAACTCACTAAACATTGAACAATAAGATCGAGAATATATAACACCCTTTTTAATAATATAAAACATATTAATTGTATATTCTTGTATACTTGTGTGTTCAAACCACTTTTTCATTTCACTATATTCTCAAATCACTTTGATATAATTTCCTAACAACTTTCAATACGGACTATTTGAATATGAGTTGTGAATAGAGGCTCTCTCTGAGCTTAAGCCACCCTGTCACTGTTTATAATCATGTGTGCTAGTCAAGGCGTCTCAAGTCAATGGAGCTCCCAGAGCTTAAGCCACATTGACGAGTATAAACATATGTGCTAATTGAGACATCTTAAGTCAATTGCATTCCCAAAGCTTAAGCCATATTGAAAAGTATGAAATCATTGTATCATAATCACTATGGTATTGAACCCCCTTAATGGCATACCAGCTATCCTACTTCTAATCCTAGTATTGAGCCTGGACTTTATTTGTTCATATTATCTTTTTATACTTCATTATGACATTTACATCTTATAACATATATACTTTGTTCATATGTAAACTCATCATGTAATATTCATGTACTCAACATATCATCATCAAGGCATGTGCATAGCCATTGCATTATAACCATTAAACATACAATGTATATCATTTAAAGCAGGCTTCATAAGCGTAAACTATGTGTTCACGGCCGTGAAATCTTATTCACGGATAACACTACTCGTGAAATAAACCGTGAACTTAGTCGTGAAAGCTTTTGTCCATTTTATGCACATTTTTCACAAATGTGAAGAAATTGTCACATAAGTGACCTTGTTCGTGGAATGAGATTCACGATCGTGAATACCTAGTCACTGGCGTGAATTTGGATTTTCTAGTAGTTAATAGCATTTAAGACAAACATTCATTACAAGTCACTTATAAGGCTCTAAGGATTGTCCCATGACAACCTTTTTCTATCAACACATCATGCACTAAAACATGTTAAAGCATCATTTAAACCCCTTATAACATATCTTAACATAAATTATCCTATCAACTCATTTAATGCCAATTCATGCATTTATGGTTTAACAACCTCTTTTATAACCTCCATAATATTTTCTTTTTCCTTTCCATCATCATAACTTGGCATTCCAATTTTAGTATATTGAATGTGTTAAATTCTTTGAATGCCTTAAGTGCTAATTGATTGTTGATATGAAAGTAAGTGATGCAATGAATGTCATGAGAAAATGAGACATGAATATAAATATTTCAAGATAAGACATGTATTTATATTTTGTTAGTTGATCACTTGTCTGAATTTTATTTAAAAATGGATGAAAAATATAGGACAATATGAGACATAAATTCTGCCCAGAATAGGGCAACTTGTATATATGAGTTTATTGTTGAATTTTATAATAGAAAAATATATTGTTTGACTTTTCTTATATTTATAATGATTTAATGAGTGAGTATAATGTTGTAATATGCTTAATGGAGATTATTGCATTTATGAGAAATTACATTAGCATTTCATACCTAATTGATGTAAATAATAATAAAGGTAACAAACATGATTAACCTCTATAATATCTAGTCGAGAACTATAAATCAGGATAAATTGACATGCCAATAAAAGGATAGAAAAGTAGACACTAGAAAATAGTGGTGAGATTTAATTTATGTAGGCACTAAGAAATAGTACTGAGTTTGAAATTACGTAGACACCGAAAAAGTATTGAGTTATTTTTGAAAATGTAGGTGTTAAACGCTGAAATCAAATAATTAAGTAAGCGCCGAGTATACTGTCGAAGAGTAGAAACCTTGTATCCAGTGTTTAGTTTCAGTCTAAGATGTCATGAGCTATCAAATAAATAAAGAAAAAAATGTAAATTATTAAAATGATTTTCTTGTATTATTATTAGTGAATTTCAAACATGCTTAATGAATGAAATATTATAATTGATCAATTTTATATTTTTGCATGATGTAAATAGTTTTGATTTTATTTAAATGTTTTGGCATACTTAGTAAATTAATTGTAATAGATAAAAAATTTATTTTAGAGATATTTATATAATTATTGGATAGTTGCCAAACATACTACCAACTAGTAGCAACACACGTTCAGGTTAGTAGAAGTAGTTGTTGCATTAGGACCAATCGAAGAAAGGGGAATCCCAAGATCAAATTGTAGTAGTTTATTTTCTTTTTGTATATTTTAGGTATTATATTGTATAATTAAAATTTAAGATTTTCTTTTCGTTGTAAGTTGTGGCATGTAGGATTTATAAAAATGTAAATTTGTAATTAATATATTTTGTATTATTTGTAAATGTATTTTTTTTAATGTTATAGCTTAATGTATGAATATTTTTAAATCAATAAATTTCACAATCAAGATATTTGCATCACTAAATACATATTTAAATGATATTATAAACATAAAAAATATATATAATAAAAAATATTATGCTAATATCAAACTCGAATTGAAAAAAAAATTAACCATCAGTTATCAAATAATGAGCTAGGTAGCACTTTCCTGCACTATTAACAGTTAGTAGGGTAAGAGATCATTATATTTAGTGGTATCAAAGCCCAAAATAATTGATTCTTAAATAATGGGTGTAAAATAAAAAGTGTCTCATTTATATGCATAAAATGCTACAATGATCTGATATGAGTCACTTCTTCTGGTTTATAGGTGGATATGGATTCGATATTGGAATAAGATTTCTCAGAAGATGAACTGAGAACAGTCTTTCAGATTCAGCTGATCTTGGACAACCTTCATCAGTGAGAGATTTCGGACCGAATGTAGTAGCTTTGCCGAGAGTAGAGGGATAGGCTAATTTAGGACAGAAACCTCTTATGGAGCAAATAGCTAATTTGCTGGAATGGATAGTACAAGCAGTGCTACAACTAGCTCCAGTGTTTGAGGAGCTCGAGTGTCCAGAGGAATAGAAAGTCAGGTATGTAGTGTCCCTTTTAAAAGATCAAGCCCCAACCCAAGCATATGCCATGAGAGATTGTGAGGAATAGGATGCCCTGGATGTCATTATCGATAAATTTTCTCTTTATGATATTGATTTATTTGCACTAATAGATTCGGGTTCTACATATTCATATTTTATGCATATCACCACCTAGTTAGGGTAACATAGTAGCAGAGGAATTAGATTATGATATATTAGTGACAAATCCTTTGGGTCATGGAGTGAAAGTTAGTCAAATCTATAAAAACAGTCCAGTCAAAGCTCAGAATGTAGAATTTTCAACTAACCTGATAGTGTTACTATTCCGTGAGTTTGATGCAATCTTGGGGATGGATTGGTTAACTCAGCATAGGGCAGTGGTGGATTGTTAGTATAGGAGAGTGACTTTCAAGAATTCAGGGCAGGATGACGTGATTGTCTTGAGCAAGAATCAACCATATTTGACTAATGTAATTTCTATTACAAAGCATGTAAGCTTATAAAAAAGGGATGTGAAGCATTTTTGACACATATTGTAGATACCAAGAAAGGGAGTCTAGATCTTAGGGAGATTCCTACAGTATGTGAATATCCAGATATCTTCCTTGAGGACTTGTCGGGGTCACTACCTATCAGAGAGATAGAGTTTTCCATAGATATTTTGCCAGGCACAACCCCAATATCGATCACTTCCTGCAGAATGGCACCTGTGGAACTAAAGGAATTAGAAGTGTAGTTGCAAGAGTTGTTAGAAAAAGGGTTTCTCAGACCCAGTGTCTCACCTTAGGGTGCTCTAGTTCTATTTGTGAGAAAAAAGGATGACACCTTACGTTTGTGCATTGATTATCGTTAGTTGAACAAGATGAAAATTAAGAACATATATCTATTGCTGAGAATGAATGACTTGTTCGATCAGTTGGAAGGAGCAAGGGTATTTCTAAAATTGATCTCAGATCAGGTTATCACTAATTGAGGTTTAGAGAAACAGACATTTCAAAAATAGGACTTAGGACTTGGTATGGTCATTATGTGTTTTTAGTAATGCCTTTTGGCTAGATGAATGCCTCAACAACATTGATGGATCTAATGAATAAAATCTTTAAGCCTTATTTGGACCAGTTCGTGGTGGTGTTCATAGATGATATCTTGGTGTACTCTAGAAGCAAAGAAGAGCATGATCAACATCTTTATATGATCTTCCATAATTTGAGAGAATCAATTATATTCAAAGTTGTTGAAATGTGCATTGTGATTGGATGAAGTGGCCTTTATAGGGCATATTGTCTTAGTTGAAAGGATCAGAGTTGACTCCAGCAAGGTAGAGGCAATCCTCAACTGGAAACTGCCTTGGAATGTGACAGAGGTGAGAAGTTTTCTTGGTTTAGCTGGTTATTATCAGAGGTTCGTGAAAGGATTTTTCGATGATAGCCTCACCATTGACAAAATTTCTTAGAAAGGAAACTAGATTTGAGTGGATAGATCGGTGCCAGATTAGTTTTGATAAGTTGAAGAAATTGTTGATAGAGGCACTAGTATTGACACAACCTATTACAGGAAAAGATTATGTGGTGTATAGTGATGCTTCCCTTAATGGTTTGGATTGCGTGTTAATGAAAGAAGGCAAGGTGATTACATATGCTGCCAGGAAAATGAAACCTTATGAATGAAATTATCCGACATATGATTTGGAACAAGCAGCCATTGTGTTTGCAATGAAAATATGGTGACACTACTTGTATGGCGAGAAATGTTATATCTATACAGATCATAAAAGTTTGAAATATATCTCTTCACAAAAGAAACTCAATTTGAGATAGAGGTGATGACTAGAATTGATCAAAGACTGCAATTGTATCATTAATTATCGGCTGGGTAAGACCAATGTGGTAGCTGACGCTTTGAGTTGAAAACTTTGGCAGGTTCACGTTAAAACTTAAATTTATTAAGTGAGCAAGATTAAATAACTAAAAACGAGATAATAAGTAATTTATATATTATTTTGGCAGAATTGTGGATTCAACCCATATTGATCCAACAAGTAAAGGACAATCAGAAGCAAGACATGAAATTAAAAGAAATATTTGAAATGGTGACAAAGGGAAAAAAACCAGAATTTACTATTGAAGCAGATGAGAGTTTAAGGCATAAGGGTAGGTTATGTGTGCTTGACATACTAGAATTGAAACAAGATATTTTGAAAGAGGCTCACAATATTATTTATGCAATGTACTTGGGGAGCAACAAAATGTATCACGACTTTGAGGCATATTATTGGTAGCTAGGAATGAAGAGAGATATCACAGAGCATACTACTAGATGTTTAACTTGTTAGCAAGTGAAGGATGAGCATCAAGTACCAAGTGGATTATTGCAGTCAATTTCAATTCTAGAGTGGAAATGGGAAAGAGTTACAATGGATTTTGTCTTGGGTTTGCCTTTGACACAAAAGAGGCATGATACAATATGGGTAGTGGTGGATCGACTCACCAAATCAGCTCATTTTCTATTAATCAGGATGGATTATCCACTTAACCATTTGGCAGAGATCTATCTTAATGAGATAATCCATTTACATGGTGTGCTAGTTTCAATCATTTCAGATTGAGACCCGAGGTTCACTTAACAAATTTGAAAAAGTTTACATCAAGCCATGAGTACTCGGCTCAATTTCAAAACAACTTTCCACCCAAAAACATATGGACAATTGGAGAGGGTCATACATATATTGGAAGATATGTTGAGGAGTTATGTGATGGAATTTGAAGGCAGTTGGGACAAACATTTTCCATTGATAGAATTTTCCTATAATAATAGTCATCAAACTAGTATCGGTATGACACCATATGAAGCCTTGTATGGAAGGAAATGTAGAATGCCTCTATGTTGGACTGAGCTTAGAGAAAAGAAAGAGTGGGTCTAGAGTTAGTATAATAGACAGAGGAAAAAGTGAGAGTAATAAGAGATAGGGTGAAAGCCGCTGTTAATAGACATAAATCATATGCAGATTTAAAAAGGAGGGATATTGAGTATACAGTTGGTGACAAAGTATTCTTAAAAGTCTCACCTTGGAAAAGGATTTTTCGATTTGGAAAGAAGGAAAATTTGAGTCATAGATTCATTGGACCATATGAGGTACTTGAACGCATAGGTCCCGTGGCATACAAATTAGCTCTACCACCAGAGTTAGGCAAGATTTACAACATATTTCATATGTCCATGTTAAAAAGATATCGATCGGATCCATCTTATATTATATTAGTAGAACCTATAGAGATACACCCATATATAACTTATGAAGAGGAGTCAATGGAAATTATAGCCTGAGAAGTGAAGGAACTACGGAACAATAATGTACATTAGTAAAGATTCTTTGAAAAAAATCATAATTTGAAAGAGGCAACTTGAGAAAATGAAGAGGTGATGAAGACTCAATATCCACAATTGTTCCACTTTAGTAAAAAAGGTACATTTTAAGGACAAATGTTTTTTAGGAGGGGAAAATTGCAATGCCCAATAATTTAGGCCATGATCGTGGATGACCGAAATCAGGAGCTTTGAACCAATTGGGGTCTAAATTCAGAAATGAAAGAAAAAAATTAAAATGATAATAAAATATGAAAAAAATTAATTTGGATATTATTAATTGGAAATTTTGAGATTCGGAGCTAAAATTTAGAAAATAATAATTTTTTTATTGAATGAAATTTGAATTTACGGTGTTTTTGATAGATATTTTAAGAAGAATAAAAATGGAATATTTTTTTTTATCTAAGAAAAGAATATTCTTTGGATTAAAATAAAGAAAGAGTGATTTAAATTAATGGACCAATGAGAGACAAAATTATCTAATTAATTCTAACCACCCATCTAATCCTACTATAAAAGTCAAATTTCACTTTTTGCCTTTATTTTTTTTTCTTCCTCATTTTAAACAAAAACAATTTCTCTCTCATTTCTCCCTTTTTTCCATGACCTTCATCTTACCGTTCCTTCTTAAGGCAAGATCAACAAGAAAGTGAAGCAATGTGAGCCAAAAAAAGGAAGAGTAAGGAAGAAAAAAAGAAAAAAAGAGAAGGAAAGATTTTCACCATCTTGAAGATCTAAAAAGGCCAAAGAGGTGAGCAATCTTTGGGTCATAATCAAAGAGAAAATAAGGGTAAGGAGAAAGCCAATTAGAAGGAAGAAAATGGTGTATCAAGTGGACTTTTTGAGGTATGTACATTTGCCAAAAATTCAATATGATAAAAATGTTAATTGTTGATTGTGTTATTATATTGAGTATGATATTATATATAATTGTGTATGTAATTATTGATATTTTGATTGAGTAATGAAATAGTGATTAAGTGATGCCATGAATGTGAAAATGAGATTTATATTATGTTGATGATGCATGAAAATAGAAAATTGTGTGATTTAATGAAGTTGCTGGAAATTCGTTTTATGAACAGTGTCCACATTTTAGGGCATAACTTGAGTTCTGGAAAATTATTTTTGAGTGTTTCTTATTGGGTTGGAAAGTTAAGACATAGACTTCAACTTTCATTTAGACCATTAGATCTGGATATGCTTGAATTTAGGTTTAAAATTCACTCAAAGTTTGAACTGGAAATCTATCTAGTAAAATATAGGGCAAAATGAAATGAATATAGCTAAGTGAAAAATCCATAACTTTTGCTTTAAAATTCAGTTTAATGTAATTCTAATTGGTAATTCAAGATAAGACATGTATCTATATTTTGTTAGTTGATCACTTGTCTGAATTCCATTCAAAAATAGATAAAAAAAAATATAGGGAAATATGAGATATAAATTCTGCCTAGAATAGGGTAGCTTGTATATATGAGTTTATTGTTGAATTTTATGATAGAAAAATATATTGTTTGATTTTTCTTATATTTATAATGATTTAATGAGTGAGTATGATGTTTTAATATATTTAATGGAGATTATTGAATTTATGAGAAATTATATTAGCATTTCATACTTAATTGATGTAAATAATAATAAAGGTAACAAACATGATTAAGCCCTATAATATCTAGTCGAGAACTAGAAATTAGGATAAGTTGACATGCCAATAAAAGGGTAGAAAAGTAAGCACTAGCAAACAGTGCTAAGATTTAATTTATGTAGGCACTAACAAATAATAATGAGTTTGAAATTACGTAGGCACTGAGAAAATGCTGAGTTATTATTGAAAATGTTGGCGTTAAATGTCGAGTTATCAAATAATTAAGTAGGTGTCGAACATACTACCGAAGAGCAGAAACCCTGTATCTAGTGTTTAGTTCCGGTATAAGATGTCATGGGCTGTCAAATAAATAAATAAAATATAAATTATTAAAATGATTGTCATGTATTATTATTAGCGAATTTCAAACATGCTTAATGAATGAAATGTTATAATTGATCAATTTTATATTTTTGTATGATATAAATAGTTATGATTTTATTTAAATATTTTGACATACTTAGTAAATTAATTGTAATTAATAAAAAATTTATTTTGTAGATAATTATATAATTATTGGATAGTTCCAAACATACCACTAAGCTAGTAGATTAGCGCGTGTGTTTCACGGGTAGCTTAGTAGAAGTAGCTGTTGCGTTAGGACTTACCGAAGAAAGGGGAACCCCAAGATAAAATTACAACAATTTATTTTCTTTTTGTATATTTTGGGTATTATATTGTATAATTAAATTTTAAAATTTTCTTTTTGTTGTAAGTTGTGGCATGTAGGATTTATAAAAGTGTAAATTTGTAATTAATATATTTTGTATTATTTGTAAATGTATTTCTGAATATTACAACTTAATGTATAAATACTTTGAAATCAAGAAATTTTTCGATCAAGATATTTGCTTAACTAGATACATATTTAAACGAATTAATCAATAATAATAATAATAATAATAATAATAATAATAATAATAATAATAATAATAATAATATTAATTATGCTAATATCAAACTCGAATTGAAAAAAATAATAAATTAAGCATCGATTTTCAAATAATGAGTTAGGTAACACTTGTCTACACTATTAACGGCTAGTAGGATAACAGAGCGCTACAATATAGATCAGAAATATGACTAATGTCATAATCACTCTTTCCTAAATAGACCACATAATATGATAGAATAGCATATTTTCTTTCCTTAATAGGCCTCTTGAGAGGAGTCTGTGCAACTGCACCTTGGTGATGATGAAGCCTCATTTAATTGTATAGGCTCATCCCCTAATATTGGATTAATCACAGGTGTAGGTATTAGCATTGTATGTTTATTGGGAATAAGTATATGTATAATCTTAGTCTGTTGTTCATTTCTAGTGATCTTAGAGTGTTCATACTGATAAGTTATATCAAAATCTAAAAAATTGGCTATTTGTTATTCCACAATTCTAGAATACCCTTATTTATAATAAAATTTGTATCCTTTAAAATGATCTGGATATCCTATAAAATAGCAACGAATAGATCTAAAACTGTAGTTTATGTTCATTAGATTATAAAAGCATACTTTTGAAAGACAATCCAAAATACGAAGGTGACTCAAGCTAAGTTTTCTATTGGTCCACAGTTCAAATGACATTTTGGCTATAGACTTACTGGTTACTCTATTGAGGATATATAATATCATTTTCATAGTCTCACCTAAAAAAAAGTCTAGGAGATTAGACCTTGACATCATTTTTCTAACCATTTCATTTAAGGTGCGTTTCATCCACACTATTTTGTTCGGGTCTACCAGACATAGTAAACTGAGCTATTATTTCACAGTCCTTTAAGTATTTAGCAAAAGGACCTTTTAATTGTCCACTTATATCATATTTGCGATAATACTCACCACACTGATCGAATCTAACAATCTTGATAACTTTTTTTCCAACTGTTTCTCGACTTCAACCTTAAAAATGTTAAATATTTCAAGAGATTAAGACTTTTCTTTTATCAAGTATAAATAACCATATTGGGAAAAATCATCAATAAATGTTATAAAATATTTATTATTGCATATTGTCGGTGAATAAAGTCTGCATATATATGTATGGATTATCTCTAAGAGATATGAACTATGGATAGATCTTTTTTTCTTAATTTTGGTTAGTTTATCCCTGAAATAGTTAACACATGTTTCTATGTCATTGAAGTCAAGGGCAGACATGATATTATCTTTTGTTAACCTCTCTACCCTTTCCCTATAAATGTGGCCAAACCTTTTATGCTACAATATAGATGACATTTTCTCTATTAGGGGTCTTTTGGCAATAATATGTTCAATATTATAAGATGTGGAATAAATTTCATTTGAATTTAAAGAAACTTGATACAAACCATATGACAAATAATAATGGCTAGCCACTTTTGAATTAAGATTTATATTTACAACTCTTTATTTAAATAAAAAGCATAATGTATTTTATTTAATTCAAAAACAGATATCAAGTTTCGTTTAGAAGATGGTATGAACAAAACATTTGACAAAAATAGTTCAAACCACTGTCTAAGTTCAGACAAACATTTCCAACTAGTTGAACTTCAGTCGTAACATTGTTGCTAACAGTGAGCAATAACTCCTCTTTATTTGGCTCCTCATGTTTATGAATCTCTGTAATGTGAAGGCAACATATTTTTTCGCTCTACTATCAATCCACCAAAAAATGGATGTGACATAAACCAAATTAGATTTACAAATAAAATGAAGACTAAAGGAGTTACCTATAGGCTTACGCTTTTCTAATAAAGCTTTATGTAACACCTCTTTGACCTAACAAGATTCCTATAAGGTAAAGTGGTGTCTCTGACTAACTGACTGATGTGCATGCATAGGACTTATAGGCCATGTATCACTCATTACCATGTTACATTCATGTTAAAATAAACATGCATAAATGAACTTTAATAAAACATAAAACTTGAAATTGTTATTACAGGTAATTTTAATTTTTTTCTTTAAAATACAAAAGAAATATTATATGCAACATGATGAGGATTTCACTATTACAATTGCACTGCTCTGATATAGGGTCCACTGGTTTTGCAACTCTATCTACAATTCCTACCACTTTACCATCCTCAATCACCAACCTATGCGAGAGAAAATACTCCAGTGTTGAGTATCACACTCAGTGATACAAGATTTATAATAATAACCTTATAATATTTATATTATTCCATTTATTATTATAATATAGCTTTTTATGTTTCACACGTACATTATATATATATATATATATATATATATATATATATATATATATATATATATATATATTACCCTAATATACCCTTTTAGATCAATAATAAATATGTTATATGTTAAATATGTTCTATCAAATTTCAACATTAGATATTCCTATACATGTAAATCACGAAAATAACTTTATCCTTCATCAAAGTCATAAATTATAATCCCCAAGATGATTCCCAACATACTTTTGGATGTCACATTCATAATCATCATAGTCACACATTAACATAATATTATTATACCAGATATTTCAAGTCCTTACCTATTGTCCCATTAATTGACGACCTAGACTTAATATTAAGGAAACACAAAGGGTATCCATATGAATAAGACGTCCATCCATATGTAGATGCTAAGCATCTATATAATCGTGTGTTCCGATTGAGTATGATGTATCCGTATATTCTAGCCGAGCTGGATAATCTATATGACTCTATTGGCATGCCAATAAGTCTACCTATTCTAGTCCAAGCTCATTTATGGGCTAATGTGATGTCTAGATGTCCATGTCGTCCCACACATAATATCATAGTTAACTTCCTACCTTATATTCCCCTTTTTGCTTCAATGTTATATTATAATCCTTATCAGTCTACATGAAATTTTCACATATACTATATTAGAAATTTATTCTTGTACACATAACATATAGTTAACCATTTTCAATTTAATATAATAACAATTCCACATTATAAAATAATTCACAATTGACACACCATAGAGCACATTATAATCAACACAATCATATTTATCATATACAACACACACACACACACATACACACACACACACACACACAAATATATATATATATATACTTCAATAATTCTCAAACCAATACTAAATATGTAACGCTCACTAATTAGAATTTAATTAGAATAAGTATATGGTATACATAAAAAACACATGATAGACAATAAAAATTAAAATAGATGGAATAAATGACTAAATTAGAAATTAAAATAAAATAAATTGATTGACATGATAAATTTGATTAAATTAGACCACATAATTAAATTGTACTTTTGGTAAAAAATAAAGGGACTAGATATAAGTAAATATGTAAAAATAATAATATAAAAAAAAGGGCACAACAGCAAAAAAAGAAGAAAAATAGGGAGAACAGGATCTGAAGTCAATTAAGACTTAATTCACCCCATTTTATCCTAACTTCTACACTCTTTTATCTATCTATCATCGTCCCTTTCATTCCTCCCAATAACAACCCCAATTATTCATGATATCACTCAAGATTTACATCAAAATTACTCCAAATAAATGTGTTCTTGGTAAGTAATCTCTTTCCCATTGTTATTGTATTATTAGAGCTTTTTGGGTTATGTTAGTACAGTGTATTTCACTATGTTTTTGATTGCCTTAAGAATCGAATTTGGAGAAGTGTCAATCATAAAATTTGTTCATTTATATCTTGTATATCTGTCATCCAAATTTTATTGAATGATTTTGAGTATATGAAGAGAAATAGTCATTTGAGTGAGACTGGTCTCTGGAAGAGTATCAATAGGATACTACACAGTTTTTGCTTAATTTGATCATCTTAAGTGCTAAATCTAAGGTGACTTAAAACATAAAAGTTGTATCCCTATTTGTGTTCTAGGTCTCTGCCAAATTTCATATAAATATCTCTTGTGTAGGTTGAGTTATAGTGAAATGAACCATGGTTGTTTCTTGATTGAGCTGGTTTCACATACCTGTTTAGCTCTAGCAATTTTTTCCTCATATTTGAACCATTTTTAGATCGAAGTAGCCAAAGTTCAAAGCAAGAATATACACGATAAAACATATAAATTTTTAGATATAGTATCCCAAAACTGCCTAAGGGCAGAAAACAGAGCAACATTTAAAATTATACTGAAAATTGTTTAGTTGTTCAAAAATTATAAAATTTTAGTATGCTAAATATTAAATTTGATTAGAAATATAAATCATATAAATTAGATAAGTGTAGAAAAAGTTATAGATCCAACTGTTCTAAGAGGTCATGTTCCAACTTAAAAGAAATTGTAGTTATTTAAACTATATTAAGAAGAAGTATTTTATCTATGTATTAATTATTTATATTTTTGAATTAGGATTTCAACAAGAGGAAGAACAACAAAAGTGAACAAGCTATGAGTCTAGATTTGGAAAAGAAAAAAAAGTTATCAAGGTTTGTACATATATATATGTATTATGGTTTTCCCTGATGCACGTTTATATGTGCATAACATAAATTATGTATCATCATGATAAAATAATATATTATTACATTCTTTTAAATTATAAAAATGTTATTAATTAGGAATTTAATGCTATGGTAATATTTGATGGAATATCATGTTATTACATGGGTTTGAAATAAATTGTGAACTTATAATTATGTTGATACGAAATGAGAATTAATTATGGCAAGTAATGACATGATAAAAACAATTAATTAATAGTTTTAATTGCTCATTTCTCTACTTGAGGACTAACATAGGATAGATGGTGCACCATTAAGGGGGAATTACAGTACCGATATTGATATGATTCAAGGACAGGATGGCTATAGCTCCGAAAGCGCCCCTGATCCTAATTACACACAGATAACATGATTATACTAGGTCAATGGTGGCTAAAGTTCTGCAAGTGCCCTTAACTTGAGATTTTAGTGAGTAGGGTGGCTTAAGCTTCTCGAGTGCCCATATTTCACATCCCGTATCCGGACAGTCTGAGAATAAGATTTTGGGCTAATAAACCATAGAATGAAATATGCAAATTTATTAATTGATATAAGTAACAAAGTATGAAATGTTTATATGAGGTGGTGCAAATTTAATTATTGAATATAGTTATTATGTTTATTCTTTTATGTTATGTATTTATTTATTTTATATGACAAATATGTAATAAAATTTAATGTGCCATGATTTTATTTGAGACATGCATTTGTGTGACCGCCTATAGAAGACTTTAATACTTATATGTACCACTAAGCTAGAGATAACTTAGCGTGAGTTCTTCTCACGTAGGAATTTGAGCTGTAGATAGTAGATAGTGAAGTTGGTCAAGAAGAAATCCAAGCCCATATTAGTGAAGGCACAAAATATGTAGTTAGAGGGTTTGTTACTTATCATGTTTTTTTTTGAATTTGACCATGCGTATGGATTGTGGTAAACATGTCTTATATGTTAATATTATATATGTAAACAATTATGTAATATAATATGGTGTCATATGTGTAATATTATACGTAGTTAGAGGGTTGGTTCTATTTTGATCATTTTTATTTTTATTTTTTTTATCATTTAATTCACATTTGCTACTTTTATCATTTTATTCACATTTATCACTTTTATCATTTCATTCATATTTGCTACTTTTATCATATTTTTCACTTGCATATTTTCTTATCATATTTTTTCACTTAAATCATTTGTACTCTTTTTATTCACATTTGTCTCTAGTTTCAATTCGATAGAAAATTTTCGGACTGGATAAATGGAACGTGGACCCTAAGAGTCCACTATACTGAACAGTAATCCCGAAGGACCACTCGATAACTGCATTGTACACTGAATCACTAAATCACTGAATCACTGAAGTAGACTGTCATTGGCCTATATAAGCGAGTTGCCATGACCCGCACTGCAGTAATAGTGTCCCTACGGCTAGCCAATTATATTCTATATTAGATTTAACCATCAGAAAAATAACTAAGAGCATTATTTTATTCCTTTAATTTAATTTTCATTAAATTCATAATTTCCATTATTTTTACATTATTAATCACTTAACATTTTATTTATCCATAACAATTTTATCACTACCATAATTTTTCCGTACTTTCCATTCTAATATATCAATAATTAATTATGAACATTCAATTAAGTCATTAAGCATCACTAAACACACTTTATTCATTATTTTTCATTTCATGCATAATATAATCAATAATTAGAAAAATATTCAATACATATTTTAAAAACTCTCAATAAATTTATACACAGTCAATATCATATTTTCTTGCATTTCATGACTAAATTTTTATTTAATTAGCATGAAAAATATTGATTTTTCCTTCATCATATTTTGACATATAATTAATTTTCATCATTAAAATTTTTCTTTCACTTTGTAATTATCCTTTTCACTAATTTACACGTTAGAATTATAACACATTTCACTCGACAATTGACATGTATATGCATATAATCCATTCACTTAATCCCCACTCTAATCATAGAACCATCTAAACTATGCTCTGATACCACTAAAACTGTGACACTGTTATAATAATTTTTCTATACGTACGTTACGTAGTCTGATACAATTATCAAGACTATTGGTATCTTCTAAATTTAATTATAGCCGATGTATGTAATTTTTTTTTTCTTAATTTAATTTACTGACCATAATATTATTAGCACTTATTAATCCTTTTTATTTTTAAAAAAAAATTTATTTTTGCTTTCATAATTCAATCTAACTTCATAAATATAATCAACACACCTTAAACTTTCATAATGGAACCCTTAAATAAATTTAAAGCACTCAAATTCTCTTACCTCAATTTTATACTCTCAGTTGAATCATTTAATTTTTTCCACCTCTATCCCATCAATTGAATATTGGAGATCTCAACTAGCTAATAGAGGTTGAAATAATATTAGGGTACTTAATTTTGATGTAAGAATTAGAGAAAAAAAGAGAATTTTTGGTGGAGAAGAATGAGAAACCCATTTGGCCAAGGGGGAAGCATGAGAGGAAGAAGAAGGCATTGAATTCTCTAGAGAATTCTGATATTTTGAGCGTATATAGGTAGATGGAATGGGCTGGGCTTTGGCCAAGACAAGAGATCCAACCCCATTAGGCTCATTTGTGAATTTAAGACCCAATTAAGCACTATAAATTATTTCTTTCACTTTCCGAGCTCAATATCACCCAAATTTGATTCCATAATTCATAATATATATATATATATATATATATATATATATATATATATATATATATATATATATATGCACCAAAATTTTCAACTCAATCGGAGTCCTTTTTTGTCCAGCTTACTCAAATCGGATTGATAATTTAATTTTCAGTATTACCGTAAAATTTATTTTTTAATGTAAAAAAATCCGAAATATTATTTAGAGTCTACCCATATCTTAAAATAAATTTTTGGATGTCATTTGCTATTTTTCATAGCCCGATCAAAATATGGTCAATCAACTATTTAATTAAACCGGATCCTTTTTTTCTTAGTTTTGACTTTTGAGGACTTATTTGATCTCATTTTCACTCAAAATTTTACTCTCAGACTAGTCATAATTTATATTTTTCGATAATCAAAAAAATATTTTCACCCACATGTGTATTTTTGTCCCCCGAGTATTCTGATCAATTTCAAAAATTATAAATTATGACTAATCCGGTATTCAGACCATTACAATTCTCGCCTACAAATAAAAATTTCATCCTTGAAATTATATCGATATTGAACAGTTATGGATATTGTTGTCTCATTACAGCTTATTGCTCTCACTTGAATTCTTCCACATTGTGGTGACTCAATAATACATTCACTAGTGAGATTTGCTTGTTCCTGAGCTGTCTAACCTCTCTTAGGATCTTTAGTGGTTTCTCTTCATAAGTCAGATCAGTCTATAGCTAAATTTCTTCTGACTTGATCACGTGACTAGGGTCTGACCTATACTTCCGTAACATTGACACATGAAATACATTGCGAATCTTTTCCAACTCCTAATGTAACACCCCCTTACCCCACTATAGTTCAGCAAGATAAGTGAGCATTACTCGTCTTACTGTTTTATAAAATTAATGAAGTGAAGTAAATTTTTTTATTTTACAAAAATATTGCAGACATTGAAATAAAAATCATTACAAGCATAAATACTCAAAATTTTATTTATTTATAAAATACATTAATTTACATCCAAACTATGTTCTTTTACATTGTAATTCACATCATTAATACACATTATATGAAATAAAAATGATAATTTAATGTATAAAGTTTTTGACAAAATATACCAAAAAGAAAACCAAAGTTTCTAGCTGCTTCCCTCTGGGTACCCTTCTTCTTATGATAATTTTAATATCTATAGCTACCCTTCTAAACCTGCACGAGAGGAAACCACCTGCGCTAAGCTACTAGCTTAGTGGTGCTTTAATGATAAAAATTTTACATACACATATTTTATTACATGTCATTTATAAATTTAACAAGTAAGACATAAAATAAAGAATTATATACAATCAAACAATTTCATCAAGCATGTAATATTTAACAATTTAATTCATATAACATTATCATAATGACATACTTTAACATTATTATTATTTTTCATTTTTCTTGTACCCATAATACCTATAACCGAACTAACTAATAGGACTAATGGGATTGCCATTTTCGGCTTTCATAATATTACGCTGAGCGCTTTATAATAATGTCATTACTGGCTTAATAATTTTGTGCCGAGCGCATTTATAAATTGCCATAACCGGTTTTCATATTTGGCACCGAGTGCCTTAAATTCTCTGATTGACATGCCAAACTATTCTCTATTCTAGTTCTAGATTAGGTATCATTGGGCTTAACTATTTTTATATTAATTCACAATATTTGCAAAAATGACAATATTATGCAATTATCATAATTATGCTTATTTATTTTTGTTCTTTATTTCCATTATTATTGTACTAAAATCTCACACATAAATAATTTGTTAAACATTTATAATTATCATCAAAGTAAATATTCACATGAATTGTTATATATAATTACCACAACACTTGTAAAAGCCCAATATTTTATGTTTTTACTTATAGCAGATTTCAGACCTATTTTTGGGCTTCATTTTTATCGTATTTATAATTCGAATTGGGAGTTCTAATTTTCTAACAATTTTTATCTTATTGTCTTAGCTTTCAAAAGAATCAAAAATCACTCAAATCCGAATTTTCTATCAAAAGTTATGATCATTTGAATACTACATCATCACATATATTTATGCCTAGAAATTTCTGGACAGATTCTAGGTTTGAACTTCATGCATTTTTCTAGAAACATCTATACATAATTAGATTTTATGGTCTAAATAAAAATTAAAGACCTATATCTTAGATTTCATTTCCAATAAAGAACATACAAAACGGAATTTCAGAACTCAATTTAAAATCAAAATAGTCAAGACTGTTCCATAATCCCTATAGTAGGGTCATCAATTAACATCAATCCACATTCATCATTTGCATTCATTTTGATACTAGAATTTCCAAATTTTAACTACATTCATATGTCTCAATTAATTTATATCACTTGATCCCATTTCCATATAAAATATCAAAAGCCACAACAAATCACATAACACATCACAAACACGAACATATCAAACCTTAACGCATAATTCCATACATATTAACAACATGTAAGATTTTTATCAATGAAGCACATACCTAATCAGCCTTGACTGTTCCCTTAATCCTTCTTTTTCTCCCCTTATTAGCTAGCTTTCTCCTTGCCTTTGTCACCCTCTTGAGGGCCTCTCACTTGTTCATTTGATTTTCCTACACAACCATACCATATCTCAATTCTAATATCTATTTTCAGTGCTTTTCATGTGTACATAATATTCTAATGCTCATAATATGTTTTACACCTTAATTAAGCTAAAATGTACTAAGGTTAACCTTCCTTCTTCATATGTCATGGCTGCCCAAAAACCATATCCTAGTTCCCAATTCATTTTCTTCAATTCAACACTCAAATCATACTTCACTTATCACCAATTGTGTTGTTTCTATGTAAATTTCAATTTCCCCTAAATTAATCTAACTATGACAACCCCTCTATCATATCTGCTAATTTAGACCTAAGTCACGCGAGTTATTTAATCGATTCTTCGGTTTGACCGAAGTCTAAAATTGGATTTTTATCGAAAGATAATGAAAATAATGGCAATTAAGTATGGAAAATATCTAATAAAGTGTTCAAAATATTTTAAGATGTTAAATTTCGGTAAAGGACTAAATTGCAAATATTGAAAAGTTTTGGGGTCAATTTGCAATTTACCGAAAATTGGAGGATTAATTGGGATAATCATCAATTAAATGCATGAATTGAGACCTAAATTGCATGTAGAGGCCAACCACACCAAGTGGAAAATTGTAAGAAGGCAATTGACATGCATGAATGAGATATTCAATGTATATAAGCTTAGGTGTCCCACAATTGATTAAGTTTGTCATTTTCTCTTAATTGCCTCTCTTCTTCCTTATCACTTAAACATCTAGAAGAATTTTATCTTCCCCTAAAACCAGTCCACATTTCTTGAAGCATCACACACCAAATGGCATACAACAATTAGCCAAGTGATGTGCATGAAGGATGTGTTAATGAAGGTTTCTAGAATGTGGCTTAGGTGTCCCCCATCTTAATGACTTTTGTCATCTTCCTCTTGATTGTTTCTTCCTCTTCCTTATCCATTTTTCATTGAGGAAAATTCTGTTCTTCACACCAGCCACGTTTTTCCCTTGGACAGCCATAACCAAACCTTGTTCTAAGAAGAGAAAGTGAGAAAAAGAGAGAGAAAGGCATGGGAAATTCCATTTTCATGCCTAAGAAAGCTTAGCAGAGTAAGGAAAAAGAGAAAAATTAGGGTTTATGAAGTTTTAATAATCTGATTTTAAATTTTAGGAACTCAAGTTAACAAGGAACTAGATCAAGGGAGCAAAGGGAAGGAGAAAGAGAAGTAAAGAGAAAGAAAAGAGAAAAAGAGAGGTTTGTGCATAACCTAAGACAATAGCCTATTTTAATTTTTTTAATTATTAAAATTAATTATTTGGCATGTTTATAATTCTGAATTAATATTATTTGTGATGTAAAATCTTGGTATGCATGTTTGCTAGACTTAGGATTTATTTTGATAAAAATTGGAGATAGTTCATGTATGTATTCTGTGCTGGAAATGTATAAGCAGTGATCACTTAAACTGTTATAACTTAATTTATAGAACTCGGTTTTACATGTTATTTATTGGGTTTGAAAGATAAGACATGGATCTATAAATTTTATTTCTACCATAAATCCTGAATATGTTTGTAATTATCCATAAAAATTCATAAAGTTTGGACATAGAATCTGTCCAGAAATTCTGGGTAGAATTGTTAATAATGAGCAGTAAGTACTTAAACTGTTATAACTTGAGTTATGAAGCTTGAATTTGTGTGTTATTTGTTCGGTTTGAAAGCTAAGACATAGGGATATAATTTTTCTAAAGACCATAACATCTGAATATATTTTTAATTGGCCAAAAAAATTCATAAATTCAAACTTAGAATCTGTCCAGAAAATTCTGGGCAAAATTGCTATTGACCAGTCAGTGTTCATTTTATCATATCTTTTGATAAAGAACTCATAATTAAGTGATTAAAGTTGCATATTAAATCTAAGATCCATATGTAAAATTGTTATGAAGATCATGTAATTACATGCAGAACGAAACAGGACCAATATTAAGGTCAAAGACAGAAAATAGAATCTGCCAGTGACAGGGCAGCATGTGAGTTGAGGAATAAAATGAGTAAAATGATGATAACTTTGTTATATTATGCAAATATTATTTTAATTGAGTGATTATGTGATTATTTTGAGATATTACATGCATGAAAATTATGAAATTAATTATTATGAATTTTAATGAAATTGTATAAGCCCTAGAACACTTAACTAGAACCAACTTAGGATAGTTTGGCATGCCAAATAGGGGGGAGTATGATGAAAATGATTAAATCCATTAATAGTATGATTATTTACGCTGGTAATGGAACTGATATCTACGCCAGTAATGACACTATTATCTACGCCGATAATGACACTTTTATCTACGTCGGTAATAACACAGTTATCTACGCCGATAATGACACTGTTATCTGCGCTGGTAATGACACTTATATGCGCACATCATATTGCCTGAGTGACACTCTTAAATGTCTAGATGAAAACTTCGTTATCCAATTCAGTGGTTCATAGGTGTCCTGGGCATAAATAAAGACATAAATAAAAAGTCATGAACATAAAAGAATTATTGATAATAAAAATGAAATTATGAATTGTGAAATGTATAAAAAGAAGATTTAGTGTTATACAATAAGGTGATAATAAAATAATGTAATTTGATGTCTATACATGCTAGAATACCATGATATGTATATTTGCATATGATTAAGCATGAGTTGAGATATGATAATGCATGATTGCATAAAATAGTTTATTGCCTTATTTATATGCACCACTAAGCCTTGAGCTTAGCGTGGGAGTTTCCTTCTGCACACATTTAAAGAAGTAGCTGAGGTTTTTGGATAAAGACACGATGATCCAAGTCCACTAGGGCAGCTCATATCAAATATTGTGGGTGACACAAATTATGTAATTATGGTTTGAGTTTTATTTTGTAGTATTTATAGAATAAACAACACATTTTGTAAAGAACATGTTATTATATATAAAACAAATGTACTCTATCTTTTATGTTATAATTTCTTTTATAAATGCAAAGTAAATAAATAGTAAATGAAAAAAAATATATGAATGATTTTCATGTATAAAATTTTTAAAAATGATATTTTAACCGATGAAGTCATCGTAGCACACCCTCATTCGGGCATAAGCGGCTAAGGTGAGAGGGTGTTGCACCCTCATTCATCCATTAACATCATATTTCTCTAGTTTTTAAGTCATAAAATAATTAACTAACATCAATTATCATTAATTCAAAGTTTAACTACACTTTCATCAACTAATCACAAACTTAAATTTCTAAGTTCAATATTGCAACGTAAACTAAATCTACCAAACCTAATCACATCTATCATCCTTATGGGTCTCAAATGGAAGGAAAAAGGTTCAATTTAAGAAGAATAAACTCACCTTAAGAGTTCCTAAAGTGGGCCAAAATTCCCCCTAACAAATCTCCCTTTTCTTGTCTTCCTTCTTTCTTGCTCCTTTGCTCCTTTTATGGAAAGAACACCTTAATTCCGAATTTTTCTCTCTCAAAACTACTTTCTTTCCTCACTTTTTCAAGCTTGATCTTTGAAGGAAAATGGTGGCTTATGGAAGGCTAAAGTGGATAGCTAAAGAGAGGAGAAAAGAAGATGAAGATGACTTAGATATTTTGGGTGGAAGAATGGAGAATCCCTCCCATTTTTGACTTTTATACTTTGATTAAGGTGTGGATCCCACTAATTAAAATTAATCCTAATTCTCATTGGTTCATTAAGTTAATTAATCTTAATTAACATTTAAACTTTGAGAAATTCCATATTTACCACATCTTCCTCCATATTCACACTTTTCCCCCAACAATTGCCATAATACCAATTTTGTCCATAGGCAATTTTATTTTTTTCTAATTCTAGCACTAATATTTTTAATTTCCAACTAATAATACCCTTAATTATTTTCCCTTATTATTAGTCATTTTTTTATAGGTTCAAATTTATACTCCGATTGAACCTGCTCACCTCACTACGGTCACACACAATCGGGGGCTAAATCACTGGATGTTACACTTGAGGCAGCTTCAATAGATAGGCTACGAGTCCCACTCACTATATAATCTTATAAGGGCCTAAAAATCTCGAACTTAGTTTACCTTTCTTGCCAAATCTCATAATTTTCTTCCAGGTTGATACCTTCAGGAACACTTGATCTCCGACCTAGAACTCTATGTCTTTTCTTCTTAAATCTGCATATAATTTTTGTCGGTCCATAGCTTCTTTCAATCTGTCCTTTATCACTCGTACCTTCTCTTCAGTTTTTCGAACCAAATATGTTCCCATTAACTTATTTTTACTCAATTCCGTCCAACATAAATGAGTCCTACATTTTCTTCTATAAAGTGCGTCATATGGTGCCATTTTGATGCTGGACTGATAACTATTGTTGTAAGCAAACTAAAATACTTTTCCTAACTACTTTCAAACTCAAGGATGCAAAATCACAACATATCCTCAAGTATCTAAATCACATGCTCCGACTGCCCGTCAGTCTGGGGATGAAAAGCTGTACTAAAATGAAGTCATGTTCCCATTGCTTTTTGCAACTTCTTCTAGAACTGAAAAGTAAATCTTGGATCCCTAATTGAAATAATGGAGGATGGTACTCCATGGAGTCTCACTATCTCATTAATGTAGATTTCTGCCAACTTGGTAAATGGATAGTCCCTTCATATTGGTATGAAATGGGCTGATTTCGTGAGTCTATCAATAATTACCTAAATAGCATCATGTTTTTTTCCAATCAAAGGCAATCCCGTCACAAAATCCATGGTCACTCGATCTCATTTCCACTTTGGTATCCCAATAGGCTGAAGCAAACCTGATGGAACTTGGTGTTCAACTTTCACCTGCTGGCATACCAAGCATTTTCTCACGAATTATGTCACATCATGTTTCATTCCTAGCCACCAATAGCCCTCTTTTACTCTGTTCACTATGGAAATCAAGCGATTATCTAGCTTTTGTGTCGCTTTCACTTACTAAAAAAAGTCTGGTTTTACTTGTATTTATGCTATTATCGCTCCATCTTGTGCCATATCCAATCTGACATTCATCACCCGAAGGGCTTCCATAAATTTTCTAGCAAGTGTGTCAACTACTACATTCGCCTTTGCTGGATGATAATCAATTAAGCAGTCGTAGTTTTTTATCAATTCAAGCCAATGTCTCTGTCTCAAATTAAGTTCCTTTTGTGTGAGCAAATATTTCAAACTTTTGTGATTGTGTACATGTAATCCAAATCTTCAAGACGAGTACAATTGCTGCAAGCTCAAGATCATAAGTAGGATAGTTCTTCTCATGAGTCTTGAGTTCTCAGGAAGCTTATGCAATCACTTTACCTTCCTGCATCAATACGTAGCCTAACCCATTCTTGGCGGCATCACTGTAAACCATAAAATCCTTACCAGATTATGGTTGAGTTAACACTGGGGCTTCTGTCAACATGTTCTTAAGCTTCTCAAAGCTTCTTTGACATTTATCCATCCATTAAAACTTAATATGCTTCTATAATAGTCGAATGAGCGGCACTGCTATAGTGGAAAAACCTTTTACAAATCTCCTATGATACCCAGCCAAACCTAAGAAACTTCTGACTTCTGTAACAATCTTAGGTATTCTCCATTGCAAGATTGCTTCAATATTCTTTGGATCCACCTTTATCCCTTTAGCAAAAACTACATGACCGAAAAAGGATAATTCATTCAACAAGAAGTCACATTTGTTGAACTTTGCATACAACTGCTTCTCTTTCAATATCTGCAAGAAAATCCGTAGGTGCTTGTTATGTTCTTCTAGTGTCTTCGAATACACTAGATTGTCATCAATAAATACCACTATGAACTGGTCTAGATAAGGATGAAAGATCTTATTCATTAGATCCATGAAAGCTGTTGGGGCATTTGTAAGCCCAAATGGCATGACGAAAAACTTATAATGCCCATATCTTGTGCGAAAAACAGTCTTGGGCACATCTACTTCTTTTGCTTTCAACTGATGGTAGCCCAATCTTAGGTCAATCTTTGAAAACACACCTAGCTTCAATTGATCAACTAGGTCTTCGATACATGGAAGGGGATACTTGTTCACGATTGTCACTTTATTCAACTATCTATAGTCAATGCATAATATGAGAGACCTATCCTTCTTCTTTACAAAAAGTACTGGTGCTCCCCATGGAGAAATATTGGGTCTAATAAAGCTTTTATTGAGCAATTCTTATAGCTAAATCTTCAATTCTTTGAGTTCTATAGGAGCTATCCTGTAGGGTGAAATTGAAATAGGTGTTGTGCCTGGAGCAACATCAATAGTGAATTCAACTTCCCTATCAGGTAGCAAACCTGGTAATTCACCAGGAAAGACATCTGGAAAATCTTTTACTGTAGACACATCTGAAACCTTAAGATCTTCCTTTTTATCTTCCATTGGATAACATAAGTAAGCAGTGCACCACTTTCTTATAAGTCTATTGGCAGCTGTAGCTGAAATCACATATGATTCAACCAGAGTTTAAATTTGAACCCATAAAAAATGACTAATAATAAGGAAAAATAATTAAGGGTATTATTATTTGGGAATTAAAAAGATTAGTGCTAGAATTAGAAAAAAATAAAATTTCTTATGGACAAAATTGGTATTATGGCAATTGTTGGGGAAAAAGTGTGAAGATGGAGGAAGATGTGGTAAATAAGAAATTTCTTAAAGTTTAAAATTTAATCAAGATTAATTAATTAAATAAACCAATGAGAATTAGGATTAATTTTAGATAGTGGGACCCACACCTTAATTTTGGTATAAAAGTAAAAAATATGACAAATTCTCCATTCTTCCACCAAAATATCTAACTCATCTTGATCTCCTTTTCTTTCACTCTTGGCTGTCCACCATAGCTCACAAAAACCTTCATTTTTGCTTCAATCCAAGCTTGAAAAAAAGAGGAAAAATCAGAATTAAAGAGTTCTTACCAAAAAGGGAGCAAAGGAGCAAGAAGGAAGGAAGAAAGAAGAAAAGGAAAGGGAGAGATTATAGGGAGAATTTCGGCCCACCTTAGAGAACCCTTAAGGTGAGTTTATTCTTCTTAAATTCAACCTTTTTCCTTTCATTTGAAACCCATAATGATGATATTTATGATTAGATTTGGTAGATTGAGGTTATGTTGCAAGATTGAAACTAGAAATTTAAAGTTGTAATTAGTAGAAGGAAATTGTAGTTAAACTTTGAATTAATGATAATTGATGTTAGTTAATTTTTTTATCACTTAAAAACTAAAGAAAGATGATGCTAATGGATGAAGAAGGGGCTGCCATAGTTAAAGTAATTTAGGGAAAATTGAAATTAACCTAGAAGCAACACAATTGGAGATAGATAAAGTGTGATTTGAGTGTTGAATTGAAGAAAATGAATTGAACTATGATAATGTTTTTGGGCAGCCATGACATATGAAGAAGGAAGTTTAACTCGAGTACATTTTGGCTAAATTAAAGTATAAAACATATTAGGAGCATTAGAATTTTATGTAGTCATGAAAAGCTTTGAAAATGAATATTAGGATTGAGATATGGTATGGTTGTGTAGGAAAACCAAATGAAGCAATAAGAGGCCCTCAAGAGGGTGACAAAGGCAAGGAGAAAGCTAACTAGTAAGGGGAGGAAAAGAAAGAAAAAGAGAAGATCCAAGACTGATTAGGTATGTGCATCATTGATAAAAATGTTACATGTTGTTCAATTATGTGTAATTGTGTATTAAGGTTTGATATGAATGTGTTTTGGATATGGAATGTGATTAATTTTTGATTCTAATATTTTATATGGTAATGAGACCAAATTGTGTGAAATCATTAAGACATGTGAATGTAATTGTGATCTGGAAACTTTGGCATAAAAATGAATGCATATGATAAAGGTAAGTAGTATATAGATTGATGCTAATTGATGACTTTGTTACAGAATTCTAGGAGCAGTCTTGACATTTATGATTATAACTTTGGTTTTGGAATTCTTTTTTGTATGTTATTTATTGGAACTGAAAGCTAAGATATAGGGATTTAACTTTTATTTAGACCATAACATCTAAATATGTCTGAATGTTTTCAGAAAAATACATAAAGTTCAGACCTAATATCTGTCCAGAAAATTTTGGGCAAAATGTTTTAGTGATGATTCAATGTTCATTTGACCATAATTTTTGATAGAAAACTTGGATTTGAGTGATTTTTGATGCATATGAAATCTAAGACAATAATCTACAAAATGTTAGAAGAATATAACTTCAAATTCGAATTATAAATGGGATAAAAATTAAAACCAAAATCAGGTCCGAAATTTATCATTGATAAAAACTTGAAATATAGGGTTTTTTCATGTGGTGTGATGAGTATATGTAATAATTAATGTGAATTTTGAATTTAATGGTAATTATAAATATTTAATAAATTATTTATGTGTTAAGCCCTAAAACACCTAATATAGAACTAGAATAGAGAATAGTTTGGCATGCCACTCAGAGGATTTAAGGAACTAGGTGCCAAATATGAAAGTCAGTAATGACAATATATAAATGCGTTTGGCGCAAAATTATTAAGCCGGTAATGGTATTATTATGAAAGCTGGTAATGACATTATTATAAAAGTGCTCGGTGTAATATTATAAAAGCCAAAAATGACAACTCCGTCATTCCTATTAGTTAGCTCGGTTATAGGTATTATGGGCACAAGAAAAATGAAAAAATAATAAAATCAAAATATGTCATTGTGATAATGTTATATTAATTAAAATTTTTAAATATGAAATGTTTGCTGAAATTTATTTGTTTTTATATAATTTTCTTATTTTATGCCTTATTTATGAAATGATTAATTAATATGTAAGAAAATGTATATATGTAAAATTTTTATCCTTGAAGCACCACTAAGCTAGTAGCTTAGCGCAGGTCGTTTCCTTTCCCACAGGTTTAAAGGGTAGTCATAGATAATATAATTGTTAGAAGAAAAAAGGTACCTAGACAAAACCAGCAAAAAACTTTGGATTTATTTTTGGTATATTTTATCAAAAGCTTTGTAAATTAAATTATAGTTCTATTTCAGCTAACGTGTATTATAGATGTGACTTATAATGTAAAAGATATTGTTTGAATGTAAATTAATATATTTTATAAATAAATAAAATTTTGAATATTTATGTTTGTAATCATTTTATTTTGGGTATCTGCAATATTTTTGCAAAAGAAAAAAAAAGAAAAAAATTTATATTTCATTTCATTAAGTTTATATGACAGTTAGTTGGGTATTGCTCACTTACCTTGCTGAACCAAAGTGGGGTAAGGGGGTGTTACAATTTTTGTTATCAGAGCTATAGGTTTAGATGGTTCTTACTTAGTGGGTATAAGAAGATAAGTGCATGTTTTCAACATTTGCATTGTTTTAAGTTGCTATATTATAATAAGGGATCCTTGTTCTGATAATATAGGTTTTAATGGATTCAAAATCAAGACAAAGTCACGAAGAACAAGGGGCTGATAATATGGCTAACTTGGCTACTCATAGACAGTCAGCATCAATTAGTGCCTCGGAGCCCAATGTGATAGCTCTACAACATGCTGAAGAACAAATTGATCCAAGTCAGGTACCCCTTATGCAACAAATGACTACTTTGTTATAACAGATAAAGCAAGTGGTGCCACCACCAGCTCCACCAGCTCCTCCACCTCAACCAAAATTCCAGATTGATAAATTAAGAAAATATGGGGCTATAGATTTTATGGGCAAGATAGAGGATGATCCAGTAACAGCAGAATTTTGGATGGAAAAGATAAAACAGATTTTTAAGGAGCTTTAATGTCCAGAGGAGTACATGGTTAGATATGCAGTGTCCCTCATTCAGGAGCATGCCTATGACTGGTGGAAATTGGTATTAGCAAAACCCCATACTCCGAACCCTCAGACATGCGATTTCTTTGTCATAGAGTTTAAAAAGAAATATGTGCCAAGAGTCTATGTTGATGAGAAAAAGTGAGAATTTTTGAATTTGAAGAAGAAGGGTGAAGGTCAAACATGTTTGACTAGTGTTATTTCTGCCTTAAAAGCTCAGAAATACATTAGGAAGGGATGTGAGGCATATTTGGCCCATGTGATAGATACCAGGAAGGGAGCTCGGAACTCAAGGACATCCCCATAGTGTGTGAGTTCCCAGATGCGTTTCCTAAAGATTTGTCGGGGTTACCACCAAAAAGGGAGAGAGTTTGCTATTGATGTGATTCCTGGTACAACCACGATATCAATTACTCCTTATAGAATGGCACTTGCAGAATTAAGAAAGTTGAAGGTTCAATTATAGGAATTGCTAGACAAAGGGTTCATAAGACCCAGTGTGTCACCATGGGGTGCTCCGGTGTTGTTTGTGAAAAAGAAGGCTGGCACCTTTCGATTATGTATTAATTATCGACAATTGAACAAGGTAACGATTAAAAATAAATACCCACTGCCTAGAATTGATGATTTGTTTGATCAATTGAAGGAAGTAGGAATATTCTCTAAGATTGATCTCAGATCCAGGTATCATGAATTGAAAATCAAAGAATCAGATGTGTCCAAAATAGCCTTCAGGACTCAATATGACCACTCTGAGTTCCTAGTTATGCCTTTTGGCTTAATGAATGCAACAACTACCTTTATGGATATGATGAACAGGATTTTTAGGCCTTACCTTGATCAGTTTGTTGTAGTTTTTATAGATGATATCCTGGTGTATTGAAGGGACAAAGAAGAACATGACAAACATCTCATAATAGTACTTCAGACTTTGAGGGAAAATCAATTGTATGCAAAGCTATCAAAATGTGTGTTTTATTGGAAGAAGTAGGATTTTTAGGGCATGTTGTGTCAGTTGAAGGAATCTGTGTAGATCCTAGCAAAATAGAAGCAATTCTAAGTTGGAAGCCACCTCGTAATGTGACAGAAGTCTAGAGTTTCCTTGGATTACCTGGCTACTACAGAACGTTTGTGAAGGGATTTTCAAGCATAGTTTCACCAATTACCAAGTTGCTCAAAAAAGAAACTAAGTTTGAGTGGGCAGATCGGTGTCAGGCAAGCTTTGAAAAACTAAAATTCATGCTAACTGAAGCACCTGTTTTGGCCCAACCTACTCCAGGGAAAGATTTTATGATATACAATGATGCCTTTTATAATGGGCTAAGTTGTGTATTAATGCAAGAGGGTAAAGTACTTGCTTATGCATCTAGGCAATTGAAGCCTTATGAGCTAAATTACCCTAGTCATGATTTGGAGTTGGCAGCAATAGTGTTTGCTTTAAAAATATGGCAACATTATTTGTATGGCGAGTGGTGCTACATATATACAGATCATAAGAGCCTCAAATATTTGCCTACCTAAAAGGAGTTGAACTTAATGCAAAGATGCTAGTTGGAGTTAATTAAGGATTATAATTGTATAATTGATTATCAGCCAAGCAAAGCTAATGTAGTAGCAGATGCCTTAAGTAGAAAAACACTGACAGGTATAGTTTATAATTTTTTTATTATAATATAATATATAGTAATTAATAATAAATTAAAAGGAGACTCATATTTTATTTTGGCAGATTTACGGGTTTAACCTATTTTAAGGCAACAAGTGAGAGAAGCTCAAAGGCAAGATCAGAAATTGATGATAACTGCTGAGGCAGTTAAAAAGGTGGAGAAACCTGAATTTAAGGTTGAAGATGATGAAATTATATGTTATAAGGGAAGATTATGCGTGAAAAATGATAGCAGATTAAAGCAAATAATTCTAGAAGAGGTGCATAATACCACTTATTCCATGTGTCCAGGAAGCAATAAAATGTATCAAGACATGAAGACTCATTATTGGTGGCCAATAATGAATAAGGATATTATGGAATACACTACAAGATGCTTGACATGCCAACAAGTGAAAGCATAGCACCAGGTACCATCTAGATTGTTGCAGCCTATTGCTATTCCAGAATGGAAGTGGGAAAGGATTACAATGGATTTTGTATCTGGGTTGCCTTTGATGCAAAAGAAGTATGATGCAGTATGGGTAATTGTTGACAGGCTTACCAAATTAGCTTACTTTCTGCAAGTTTGGATGAACTATTCGTTGAGCCGGTTAGCAGAAATATATGTTAATAAGATAATTTGACTGCATGGGGTGCCAATATCTATTTTTTTTATAGAGACCCACGATTCACATCAAAATTTTGGAAAAGTCTACAACAAGCATTGGGGACCCAACTTACTTTTAGCACAACGTTTCACCCACAAACAGATGGGCAATCCTAATGAATTATTCAATTGCTGGAAGACATGCTTAGAAGCTGTGTAATTGATTTTGAGGGTAGCTGGGATAAGTACTTACCATTGATGAAATTTACATATATCAATAGCTATCAAGCTAGTCTCGGTATGGCTCCATATTAAGTTTTGTATGGAAGAAGATGTAGGACACCTTTATGTTGGATAGAACTTGGTGAAAAAAAGTTAATGAGCCCATAATTAGTGCAACAGACAGAGGAGAAGGTGAAATTAATTCAAGATCGATTAAAAGCTACAACAGATGAACAAAAATCCTATGCTGATTTAAAAAGTAAGGATATTGAATATGTGGTCAGAGATAAGGTATTTTTAAAAGTCTCACCTTGGAAGAAAGTACTTCGTTTTGGTAAAAAAGGAAGATTGAGTTCTAGGTTTATTGGACCATACGAAAGACTTGAACATGTGGGTCCAGTGGCTTACAGGTTAGCCTTACCACCAGAATTGGATAAGATCCACAATGCGTTTCATGTTTCAATGTTAAGGAGATATAAATAGGATCTGACACATGTAATATCTATTGAATCAATAGAGGTACAACCAGACTTGACCTATGTAGAAGAGCCAAAAAAATCTTTGCTTGAGAAGTTAAGGAACAAGAAGGTACCATTAGTAAAGGTCTTATGGCGCAATCATGCAGTAGAAGAAGCCACTTGGGAGAGTGAAGAAATGATGAGAACTCAGCATCCTCAGCTATTTAGCTCCACCTAATTAAGTAAATTTTGAGGACGAAATTTTCTTATAGGGGAGAGAATTGTAACATCTAGTTATTTAGGCCCCGATTTCTCGTGAATCCATAAAAAAATGACTAATAATAATGGAAAATAATTAAGGGAATTATTATTTAGAAATTAAAAAGATTAGTGCTAGAATTAGAAAAAATAAAATTTCATACAGACAAAATTGGTATTATGGCAATTGTTAGGGGAAAAAGTGTGAAGATGGAGGAAGATGTGGCAAATAGGGAATTTCTTAAAGTTTAAAATTTAATTAAGATTAATTAATTTAATGAACCAATGAGAATTAGAATTAATTTTAATTAGTGTGATACACACCTTAATTTTGGTATAAAAGTCAAAAAGATGACAAATTCTCCATTCTTCCAACAAAATATCTAACTCATCTTCATCTTCTTTTCTTTCACTTTTGGCTGTCCACCATAACTCATCAAAACCTTCATTTTGGATTCAATCCAAGTTTGAAAAAAAGAGGAAAAAAATTGGCTTTGAGAGAGGAAAATTCAGAGTTAAAGAGTTCTTACCATAAAGGGAGCAAAGGAGCAAGAAGGAAGGAAGAAAGAAGAAAAGGAAAGGGAGAAATTCTAGGGGGAATTTCGGCCCACCTTAGAGAATCCTTAAGGTGAGTTTATTCTTCTTCAATTCAATCTTTTTCCTTTCATTTGAGACCCATAAGGATGATAGATATAATTAGATTTTGTAAATTGAGGTTATGTTACAAGATTGAAACTAGATGTTTAAAGTTGTAATTAGTAGAAGGAAATTGTAGTTAAACTTTGAATTAATGATAATTGATGTTACTTAATTATTTTATCACTTAAAAACTAAAGAAAGATGATGCTAATGGATGAAGAAGGGGCTTCCATAGTTAAAGTAATTTAGGGGAAATTGAAATTAACCTAGAAGCAACACAATTGGGGATATATAAAGTGTGATTTGAGTGTTGAATTGAAGAAAATGAATTGGGAACTATGATAATGTTTTTGGGCAGCCATGACATATGAAGAAGGAAGTTTAAGTTGGGTACATTTTGGCTAAATTAAAGTATAAAGCATATTAGGAGCATTAGAATTTTATGTAGGCATGAAAAGCTTTGAAAATGAATATTAGGATTGAGATATGGTATGGTTGTGTAGTAAAACCAAATGAACCAATAAGAGGCCCTCAAGAGGGTGACAAAGGCAAGGAGAAAGCTAAATAATAAGGGAAGGAAAAGAAAGAAAAATTGAAGATCCAAGGCTAATTAGGTATGTGCTTCATTGATAAAAAATTTACATATTCAATTGTTTGTAATTGTGTATTAAGGTTTTATATGAATGTGGTTTGGATATGGAATGTGATTAATTATTGCTTATAATATTTTATATGGTAATGAGATTAAATTGTGTTAAATCATTAAGATATATGAATGTATTTGGGATCTGGAAACTTTGGCATAAAAATGAATGCATATGATAGAGGTAAGTAATATATAGATTGATGCCGATTGATGACTTTATTATAGAATTCCAAGAGCAGCCTTGATATTTTTTTTATTATAACTTAGGTTCTATAATTCTGTTTTTGTATGTTATTTATTGGAACTAAAAGCTAAGATATAGAGCTTTAACTTTTATCTAGATCATAACATCTAAATATGTCTGAATTTGCCTAGAAAAATACGTAAATTTTATACCTAAAATTTATCTAGAAAATTTTGGGCAAAATTTTTTAGTGATGATTCAGTGTTCATTTGTTCATAACATTTGATAGAAAACTTGGATTTGAGTGATTTTTTATGCATATGAAATCTGAAACAATAAGCTACAAATTGTTCGTAGACCATAACTTCAAATTTGAATTATAAATGGGATAAAAGTGAAGCCCAAAATCAGAACCAAAATTTGCCATAGATAAAAATTTGAAATATTGGGTTTTTGCATGTGGTGTGATGAATATATGTAATAATTAATGTGAATTTTTACTTTAATGATAATTATAAATGTTTAATAAATTATTTATGTGTGAGATTCTAATGGAATAATAATGGGAATAAAGAACAAAAATAAATAAGCTTATTTGTGAAAATTTAGTAAAATTATCATTTTTGAAAATATTGTGAATTAATATAAAAATTGTTAAGCCCTAAGACACCTAATTTAGAACTAGAATAGAGAATAGTTTGACATGCCAATAAGGGGATTTAAGGCACTCGGTGCCAATATGAAAGTAGGTAATGACAATTTATAAATGCGTTTGGTGAAAATTTTTTAAGCCGGTAATGACATTATTATAAATGCGCTTGGTGCAATATTATGAAAGCCGAAAATGACAACCATGTTATTCCTATTAGATTGTTCGGTTATAGGTGTTATGGGCATAAGAAAAATAAAAAATAATAATAAAATCAAAGTATGTCATTGTGATAATGTTATATTAATTAAATTTGTTAAATATGAAATGTTTGCTGAAATTTATTTATTTTTATATAATTTTTTTATTTTATGCGTTATTTATGAAATGATTAATTAATATGTAAGAAATTATATGTATGTAAAATTTTTATCCTTAAAGCACCACTAAGCTAGTAGCTTAGCGCGAGTGGTTTCTTCTTGCACAGGTTTAAAGGGTAGCCGTATATAGTATAGTTGTCAGAAGAAAAAGGGTACCTTGACGAAACCAGCAAAAAACTTTGGATTTATTTTTGGTATATTTTATCAAAAGTTTTGTAAATTAAATTATAGTTTTATTTCAGCTAGCATGTATTATAGATGTGACTTATAATGTAAAAGATATAGTTTGAATGTAAATTAGTGTATTTTATAAATAAATAAAATTTTGAATATTTATGTTTGTAATCATTTTATTTTGGATATCTGCAATATTTTCGCAAATGAAAAAAAAAGAAAAATATTTATACTTCATTTCATTAAGTTTATATGACAGTTAGTCGGGTAATGCTCACTTACCTTACTAAACCAAAGTGGGGTAAGAGGGTGTTATAACATCAAATTTGCGGAATGAGAGTTCAATTATGATAGCTAGGAATTCATAATCTTGTGTACTAATGGGACACTTTCTATACACCTTGTTCACCACAACACTTTTTCCTAAAGAATTACTCACTAGGATGTCTTGGTCTAATTGTTAATTTCTTAACCCTTTCCCAACACATTGACCTTGTTGGGATGCTATCTTTTACTATAAAACAAGGAAAGAAGCAAGAAAACATTAGACTTATAACACATATCACTCGACAATTGGCATGTATATACGTATAATCCATTCACTTAATCCCCAGTCCAATCGTAGAACCACCTAAACCACGCTTTGATACCACTAAAACTGTGACACCCTTATAACAATTCTTTTATACGTACGTTACGTAGTTTGATACGATTATCAAGACTCTTTGTATCTTCTAAATTTAATTATAGCCGATATTTGTAAATTTTTTTTTCTTAATTTAATTTAATGATCATAATATTATTAGCACTTATTAATCCTTTTCATTTTTCCAAAAATTATTTTTTCTTTTAGAATTCAATCTAACTTCATAAATATAATCTACATACCTTAAACTACCTATTGGAACCCATAAATAAATTTAAAGCTCTCAAATTCTCTTAACTCAATTTTATACCCTCACTTGAATTCTTTAATTTTTTTCACCTCTAGCCCTTCAATTGAAGATTGGAGATCTCAACTAGCTAATAGAGGGGCTAAAATAATATTAGGGTGCTTAATTTTGGAGTAAGAATTAGAGAAAAGAAGAGAATATTTGGTGAAGAAGAATGAGAAACCCATTTGGCCAAGGGGGAAGCATGAGAGGAAGAAGAAGGTGCTGAATTCTCTAGAGAATTTTGATATTGTGAGCATATATAGGTGGCTGGAATGGGCTGGGCTTTGGCCAAGATAAGATATCCAACCCCATTAGGTCCATTTGTGAATTTAAGGCTCAATTAAATACTATAAATTATTTCACTAACTTTTTAAGCTTAATTTCATCCAAATTTGATTTCATAATTCATAATATATATATATATATATATATATATATATATATATATATATATATGTCTACACAAAAATTTTCAACTTAATCGGAGTCCGTTTTCTGTCCAGCTCACTCAAACCGGACTGATAATTCAATTTTCGGTATTACCGTCAAATTGCTTTTTTACTGTCAAAAAATCTTAAATATTATTTAGAGTTTATCCATATCTTAAAATAAATTTTTGGATGTCATTTGCTATTTTTCATAACCCGGTCAAAGTACAGTCAACCAACTATTTAATTAAATCGGATTACTTTTTTTTCTTAATTTTGACTTTTGAGAACTTATTTGATCTCATTTTCACTCCAAATTTTACTCTCAGTCTAGTCATAACCTATATTTTTCGATGATCAAATAAAATATTTTTCACCCACAGATGTATTTTTGACCTTCAGATATGTTGATCAATTTCAGAAACTACATATTACGACTAACCCGGTATTCAGATCATTACAATCTCATTGTATCACAACTACTTCTTCAAAACCTTGTTTCCAACAGAACAAATATAATTTAAAATCACATCCAAAATTGAATCAACTTTAAGAAAAGATACAAATAAACTTCCAACCAAAGAAATCAAAAGATAAAATGAAATAAAAATCTCACCTTCTCACCCATATAGAATTCGACTACCATGCCTTTTATGACTCTAAATGAATTTCTTTCATTTTTTACTTGAAATCCTTACTCTTTAATGCTTGAATAATATGAATTTAGGAATATAAATTGAAAGAAAATAAAGAGAAGAGAAGGAAAGAGGTTCGGCCAACATAGAGGAAGAAGATGAAGTTTTGTTTTGATTTTTATGTTTAAATATTATGAAAAAAAATTCTAGAGAGATTGAGATAAAGCCATGTGACTTTATATACACATACTTAATGATTAATTACCCTAATTAGAGTTAAGCTAACTTTCCATTGGTTAATTAAATTTAATCATGCAGATATTTTGGCTTTTATTCATAAAAATCCAAAAGAAAGTTGGACTTTTAAATAATTCCACCAAATTTATTCACTTTTCAATTTAATAGTTGAATTAGTTTAATTTATCTAATTCCATATCCCAAAAACTTAATTCCGTTGAATCAAACATACTAAAATTTATAAAATAATTTTCTTTTCATAATTGTCTTTCCAATTTTGGAAAATGGCCATTGGAGGAAAATTTTGTTTCTATGATTAGTCCTTTTTCTAAATATGACTCATCCAAATTCATCCAACAAACAATTTTCAAATTATCACTTTTAAAAATTTTATAATTCAATTGTCCTTGCATCGACACAATCACAATATTGAACACATATATCTAGCTCTTTATCAGAAAATCGGGCTACAAATTTAAAATTTTGAATTAATTTTGGGCTCTAAACCTTAAGATTCTCATCAAATAATTATAAAAATGATCTTAAAATAATATTCTTTATGTCCTAATGTGTTTACTTTGAACTTTTATCCTCAAACGAAAATTCTATATTTTTGGTATGATTTGTTGTCTCGATCTGTGTGTCAACTACAAAATCACAACAGTACATCTTTTTTCATTAGTATTCATACCAATTATATTGTTGCCATCATAAATTAAAATTTCCTTCTTTATATATCCAAAATTAAACCTTGATAATAATGCTCTTGTACCGCTTGGCCTCTGTTGAGTTAGTTGCGCCTCTCACAGAGCATACTTGTTGAACAGGGCCTAAGTCGGCAATCGTGACACTTTATACCTTATACAATCCACTTTTGTCTAACCTATCATTTTGCAGAAGAAGCATCTAATTCTCTTTTTCTCAATGTCTTTAGGATCACCCATAATACTAGATTGGAAAGACTCATATCCTTGAATAAAAATAGATGCACAAGTCTTAGCCTTCTTACCTTTCCATTTACCTTTCCAATAAGGATCAGATATAAGAAATGCTTTAGTTTCTCTTTCTTAGCAACACAGACAATAATGAAAGCATTGACAGTTCAAAGATCCTCCTTTTAGTTTCTCTTTCTTAGCAACACAGACGATAATAAGTGTCTCAAACTCATGAGGTAAAGTATTGAGAGCTTGGTGCACAATACAAGCATCTGGGAGAATAATGTTAAAGTTCTTTAACTAATTTTATATGTGGACCATCAATAGGATGTACTCTTTAACACCTCATACTTTGTTATACTTCATGGAGTATAGTTGCTTTAGAAGGGTGTCAATCTCAATATTGATAGATACCTGATAATGATGAGACATAACTATCAGAAAATATTTTTCTCTATAATTTTTAGGAAGATCCCTCAACAGATGCTTTAAAGTTGACTTTTAAGGTTCAAATAGCACATGCAATTGATTTTATACCAGGTTGATTATAATTCTTTCTCCACATTTGAACTCTTAGGAGTCAAGTCAGCTGGTTTAGGAGTAGTCATGGCAAGATCAACATGTGCCAACTCCATAGCCAATTCAATGTCTCTTTTCCATTCCTTGTAATTAGAGTCAGTTAGCATCTCAATGGTCATTGTATTGTTATTGACCAAGAAGGTGACTGTAAAAATCCACAATGTAATTCTTTAGTTCAAGATAATAATAATACTTAAGGCCATAAAAGATATCCAAAGAATTTCTACCCATCATTATATAATCATCTTTGGGTAGAAAAAATAACATGCAATAGATTATTCTGCAATATAAGAATGATCTAGGAATTTACCTGGTCTTTGCAAATTTCAACACATTTTGGCTGAATAAGTCACTTGGACTAGTTCATTCCCAATCAAATATCTTATATTTTCCATCTCCAAATTTAATTTATAATGAACACCTTTAAGCTTAATAATTAAAAAATTAAATTTGAGACATCCCTAAAATGTATAAGAGCGAATATTTCTTAAAATCTCAACTAAAAAGGTCACTTTGACAACTATATTTTAATCAATTATAAAAGAAATTCTTAAATCAAGATATACCTTATTTATTGTATTGAAAATATAATTTTTCAATTTTTATGGACATAGGGCTAAATATTTCGAAAATTTATGATTAAAAAAAATCCAATTACATTGTCAGTTTTACATGAGAAAAATATTTTCCAAACGTGACATTTTTATGCCCTATGCATAAATTAAACATTTACTAGATAACAATTTATCTCTAAAAAGCCACAATTTTTCTCAAATATGGTTTTCAAAAAATTAATTTAGAAAATCTAAATTAATTATGGATGAAATTGGGTAAAAAAATAGCCTTAGAGAGTGAGAAATAATAAATTAGGGACTAAATTGAAAAATACAAAAAACTTTAGGGAAAAATAAAAAAATGCGCCAATATAGGGGCTGCCAAAATGTGCACCCGTGAATGACACGTGCCATACACAGCACACGTGGAATCACATGCCTAATGCTGCATGGGCACCCCTTGCTGACATGCCTCGCATATGTATCACAAGTGCCAATTTCATGTGCCTAATGACAAATGTGCACGTGTGATTCAAACACACCATTGACATGTATCAGACAGACTCTTTAGTAGCCATAGGGCAAATCACGCGCACTTTAGATGCTTGAAGTGCACGTGCCAACATTTTCTCCAAGGTTCGATCTCCATTTTTCTCTACAATTTTTCTTTTGAAAATTCCCCAAAAACGCATCTCACTCATAACTACCCAATTTCTTTCAAATTTTCTCTTTGAATCGATATGAAACAATATATAGCCTGATTTTATATAAAAAAAACCAGAAATCAATAAAATTAGGGAATTAAAACATGTGATTAACCAAATCATAATTTCATCAAAACCTACATTAAACTCTAGTTTTTCTTCTTAAGTTGATCAGAAAAATGCAATCATGGTTCTAAGAACATGTAACTAGGCCATGTTAAACCTTGAGGGTATTTCCATTATTCTAATAATCACAAATAATTGAGCAATAAAAAATTTAACCATTGTTGTATTCTAAGTGTTTTAGACAAGTTATATATTCCTAAGACCTTCAAACAAGTTGATTCAAATCAGTTGAAGTTCAAAAGAATGAAAATCAGCAAATATGGTTAATAATCACTACTACCATGAAACTTCAATGTGATTCCCATTACTAGTAAAGCCATGCATGTGAAAATTCTTAGCGCTAATTCCCTCAAGTTTAAATGTTCACAGCTATAAAGCAATGACCAAATTAAGATGTAATGTTCATAAGTTAGAGCCTAGAAATAATAAGTTAATAAAGGTATATTGAGAGAATATGGGAGGTATATAGTGGTTAAGGGTTTTGGTAATATGAAATTAAAGAAAAAGATAAAGAAAAAATGAAGTTTACAGCATTCACGTCCACGATAATGTTAATCACGACTGTGAATGTCGTGAAATTCATAATCTAAAGTTGAGAATCTTCATAGCTGTGACAATATGGTTCACACCTGTGAAGGCCTGCAGGTTTACATATAACAGTTTCATGTTTTGACAGAAACTCATGCAATTTCAATCTAAAATCCTAGCCACCACTCTCTGAAACCTTAGAAACATATTTCCCCTCATTCCCTTTCAATTTTGATTTATTAAACACTAAATTCCCACCATAAATGAGGTTGGAACATATTAAAAATAAAGATTTTGGTATTAGAATTGAAGTCATAACCTAAGGAGAATTAAAACATGTTTTGAACCCTATTGCTAATATGTAATTGTGGAAACAAAGGTAAGAGAGGATGTTTTTCATTAATCTTTGATTGTTTCGATTCAGTTTAATGGGAGAGTTAGATTTATAGGCTTAAAATCAATTAAAATTTTAAGGTTTTGATAGTTTATGGCTTAAATAGATACAATAGTAGAAATAAAATGTAATATGGTATTCGTTTTTGTGTAGGAATTGAGACCGATGGTGGAGAACCCCATCAGAGGCGGTAGACACGAGAGTATTAAGTTTTAGGGCTCCAATTAATGAGGTTTGTACATATACACATTTTAATTCGAACAAATTATCCTTGTGGTATGAATTATGATTCTGGTATGTTAAATGACATGAAATGTTGATATGCTAGTTGTTAGTATTGAGGTAAATGGCTTGTGATATTCTGAAATGCATAATAAGGTTGATATGTTAATAATTGAGTATGAATTAATGTTAGGATGTTGACAAATAAGGCATGAAGTCTAGTTTGAATGACTGAATATGATAATATGCATGTGTATGGTTGATTTTATATTATGGAATATGGAATGTATTTATAGGAGTGACTAACATTGGTTAGCTTTAGTACATTGCATGTTGTGTGTGGAATTGGTTGAAAGCAGTGATGGAATTTTGTTTCTGTTTTTTAATGTGTCACATTTGTGAGGTAAAGTTTCACACCCGTGAATGTATGAAATCACATGGTCACACCCGTAAATAAATGTTCACATCCATGAATGATCATAGACCAATCACAACTGAGTCACGGGTAGACAACTCATGATAAAAGTTTTCACACTTGTGAATATACTATTCACACCTGTGAATGCCCTGTATCCAGCAATGTGCAAATGGATTTATATGATGGAAACTATTTGAGTATGATATACACACACACTTGATATGATTAAATGAGATTATATACAACATAATGACATGATTATGGAACATGTTTTTGCCCTAAGTGCTATAACTTACAAGAATGATGTGATTATTATGTGAAACAATGGGATGTGACATAAATGATGCAAATATCCATAAAATAAAAATATATGTCCATTTTCTATATGAGGACTAGCTAGGATAGTTGACATGCCATTGAGAGGAGTTATAGTACCATAGAATATTTATGCATGCAGTTTCTTACTCATCAGGGTGGCTTAAGCTCAGGTAAGAGTGCTCTTGATTTGAGATGCAAAATTTATACATATGCAAGTAGTTATTATGTTTACTCACTAAGGTGGCTTAAGCTCGGGTGAGAGCGCTCCTGATTTGAGATTCGGAATTTGCAATATAGACAGATACATATAATGGCATGGTGGCTTAAGCTTGGGTAAAAGCGCTCCTATTTCACAATCCACATTCGGGTAGTTCGGTCTAGAGTATTGGTCTTAGAAACTAGAAATTGGCAGTACAATACAATGAAATTGGTAATACATTAATTGATTATACAATATACAAAAAGTAGTGAATCAGAATACAGATACATCCTGGGAAAGGATGTGAAAACCAGAAATCAGATTCATATAAGAAACCTATAATTTGAATATGTGCTATACATGATGAAGTTTACTATGCTTATAATGATATAGAAATGTTATGAATGGAAAGTACTATGAATATTATGAAATGGCTTCATTTGTGCAATATATGCAATGTATATATTGAAATCAATTTGATTTAGTGTGAATGAGTTCCTTTATGAATAGCTATGTATATGACAAGAGGTCAGACACACATGTATGTTCAGATTATAAATGCTATATTAATATGTGAGTGCATGTTAGAATTTAAATGCTTATATGTACCACAAAGCTTTTAGTAGCTTAGCGTGTGGATTTTTTTGCACGCAGGTTTGGAGTTAGTGGATCATTGAGTTGACAAAAAGAGAAGACAAAGCTAGTTAGAGTCGACCCATATGGGACTGTTATTTTATCTCATTCATTTCATTATTGATTATTTCGCATGACATTGGATAGAGACAATTTTTCTTGAACATGATTTTAATAAGGATGTGTAATTGATTTTTAATTGTGGTTTAATAAGGTTGATCTTGTAATATGGCCAGTTGTTGCCCAAGCCAGAATATAGTTTGATTTCGGTTACTATCTAGATACAAATATGGTTTTAATACAAATTATGTTAGATGAATGTTTAAAATTTACATAGTGTATACGATGATCTTGATATAAAGATAAGTTATAATTTTTTTAATTAAAACATATTTTAGACAAATTCGGTTATGTGGCATTCGTCTATACAACGAGGTCTATCTTAACTGTATAGAGGGTGTTACATTTAGTGGTATTAGAGTTTAGGTTTAGGTGGTTCTAGACCTAAGTGGATTACGGGGTTATCATGCATACATACATATGTCTTGTTTGACTTTGACTTGGTCTACTTTTTCGTTAACTTGTAAAATTAGAGTGAGATAGCGTCTGAATTGAATGACATGGATGAGAGCCAAAACACTCCATATAATGAGGCACTGAATCGGCCTAGTGTAGCTAGTATTCAGGGCCTAGGTATAGTACCAATCCTTAACCAATAGTCTCCTGAACTAGCTAACCAGGACAAGACTCCATTGATGTAGTAAATTGTAGGATTATTGCAACAGATAGCTAGAGCAGTGCCACTAGCACTAGCACTAGCTCCTCCACCTTCACCACCAAGGCTAATGTTACAACTAGACAAGATCCATAAGTTTGGAGCTACTGATTTTTTGGGAACAAAGGATGATGATCCTGCTACTGCAGAGTATTGGATTGAGAAGATAGAGAGGATCTGTGATGAGTTTGATGTTGCCACTAATTAGAAGGCCAAGTATGTTGTCTCTTTGCTACAGGAAGATGCCTAGGGCTGGTGGAAGGTAATTTTGTTAAAACTAAAGGTTCCACAACCTATGACATAGGACTTCTTCATGACTAAGTTCAAGTAATAATATGTTCCTCCTGTTTACATAAATGAGAAGAAGAGGGAGTTTCTGAGCCTCAAGTAGGGCAATATGATATTGACTGAGTATTAGAGGGAGTTTACTTGACTAAGTAAATATGCCACAGAGATGATCACTAGTGAGAGGGACAAGTGCAAAAAGTTTGAATATGGCCTAAATGCAAAGATAGGCAATTTCGTGATTGCATTTTAGCATGACAACTTTACCAGGCTGATTGTAGCCACTATTAGTATGGAACAGAGGAAGAGGAAGAGAGCTGAGGAAGCTGCTAGACAGACAGTGACTCTAGTGACCCAGTTTGCAAGCAAAAACAGTCGATTTAATTTAGGATAGTCTCATGGTAAGAGTTAGGGATAGAACAAGGTAAGACACATGGTAGTTCTTATAGGAAGAGGTAGCCCTATAGAACTGCATCTGCAGTTGGTAGCATTCAGACACAAGCTAACCGAGATAACATTCTAGTTTGCCACACTTGCCACAAGAGTCACAAAGGAGAGTGTTGGAGAAATACAGGTGCTTGCTATAGACGCGGGTCTAAGGATCACATGAAAAGGGATTTCCTTTTGATGAGGTTATGCATAGACTGCAAATAGTTGAACAAGGTGACAATCAAGAACAAATATCCATTACCATAGATTGATGACCTATTTGATTAGTTGAAGGGTGTAGGTGCATGTTTGAAGATCGATTTGAGATCGGGGTATCACCAGTTGAGAGTTAGGGATGAAGATGTAGCTAAGATGATGTTCAGAACCAGATATGAGCACTATGAATTTGTGGTTATGCCTTTTTGGTTAACCGATATTCCAACAATCTTTATGACTTGATGAATAGGGTATTCAGACCCTACATAGACCAATGTATTGTAGTCTTCATTGATGACATTTTGGTGTATTCTAAGATACTTGATGAGGATGATCAACATATGAGAATAGCATTATAGACACTTAGGGAGTAGAAATTGTATGCCAAGTTTTCAAAATGTGAATTTTGGCTTGATGAGGTAGCTTTTTTGGGACACATTATGTCATCAAATCGTATACGGATTGATCCTAGCAAGGTAGAGGTTGTTATGAGTTGGAAGCCTCCTCGCAATATGATAGAGCTCAGAAGTTTTCTTAGGTTAGCTAGTTACTATAGGAGGTTCGTTAAAGGATTTTCTATAATTGCTTCTCCTTTAACTAGACTATTGAGAAAAAAATGTGAAATATGAGTGGATTGAGAAATTCCAAGAGAGTTTGGATAGTTTGAAGAAGATGTTAATAGAGGCTCCGGTTTTAACATAGTACGAAAAATGTATTTTGACCTGAAAAGTATGTACTTATAGGTAGGTATGAAATGAGATATCACAAAGTATAAGACTAGATGCCTACCTTGTCAGCAAGTCAAGGCAGAACATTAGGTACCATCATGACTACAACCTATTACTGTACCACAATGGAAATAGGAGTGGATTACTATGGACTTCGTGATTAGATTGCCAGTGACTGCTCAAAAATATGATGTTGTATGGGTTATAGTGGATAGGCTTACGAAGTTAGCTCACTTCTTTCCTATCAGGAGGGATTTCCCTTTGAACAGGTTAGTATAACTTTATGTAAATGAGATAGTGCGACTACATAGAGTGAGAGTCTCCATTGTTTTAAAGAGGGATCTCAGGTCTGCTTTTCAATTTTGGGATAGTCTCTAGAGAGCTTTGGATACCAAACTCAATTTTAGTATAACTTTTCACCCCCAGACAGATGGAGAATCAGAGAGGGTCATACAGATTCTAGAGGATATGATGAGGAGTTGTGTGATTGAATTTGAAGGTAGCTGGGATAAATATATTCCATTTATGGAATTTGCTTACAACAACGATTATCAATCTAGTATCAAGATGGCTTTTTATGAGGCACTATATGGAAGAAAGTGCCAAACACCCTTGTGTTGGATACAACTCAGCGAGAGAAGACTTGTGGGGCTAAACTTGGTATATGAGACAAAAGAAAAGGTGAAAATTACATAAGAAATATTGAAGTAGCTTCAGACAGATATAAGTCATATGCAGATCTCAAGAGAAAAGATGTCGAGTATGCAGTGGGAGACAAGGTTTTCTTGAAAGTTTCTTTAAGGAAGAAGGTCTTCAGATTTGGAAAGAAAGGCAAGTTGAGCCCAAAATTCATTGAGCCTTATGAGATTTTAGTGAGAGTGGGACTAGTTGCTTACATACTTGTTCTACCACCTGAGTTGAGCAAGATCCAAGATGTGTTCCACATCTTCATGTTGAGGAGATATAGATAAGATCCTTCTCATATTGTTTCAATTCAGAATGTTGAGGTGAGATCATATTTAACATATATGGAAAAACAAGTTTAGATTATGGCCAAAGAAATCAAAGAACATAGGAACAAACGAGTACCATTAGTCCAAGTATTATGGAGAAATCATGCAACAGAAGAGGCTACATGGGAAAATGAAGAGGCGATGAAAGCCTAATATCCACAGTTGTTCAGAGGTAGTACATCAGGTAATTTCAAGGATGAAATTCTTTAATGGTGAGGGAATAGTAATGTTTGCAAGTTAGGGCCTAGAAATAATAAGTTAATAAAGGTATATTGAGAGTATATGGGAGGTATATAGTGGTTAAGGATTTTGGTAATATGAAATTAATGAAAAAGATAAGAAAAAATGAAGTTTATAGCATTCACACCCATGACAATGTTAATCACGATCGTGAATGTCATGAAATCCAAAATCTGAAGCTGAGGATCTTCATGGCCATGACATTATGGTTCATGCCCATAAAGTATTGCAGGTTTATATAAAAAATTTTTGTGTTTTGATAAAAACTCATGCAATTCAATGTAAAACCCTAGCCACCACACTCTGAAACCTCAAAAACAGATTTTTCCTCATTCCCTTTCAATTCTAAATTATTAAACATGAAATCTCCACTATAAACGAGGTTAAAATAGATTAAAAATAAAGATTTTGACATAAGAATTGAAGTAAGAACCTAAGGAGGATTAGAACACATTTTGAACCCTATTACCAATCTGTAATCATCAAAACAAAGGTGAAGGAGGATGTTTTTTGTTAATCTTTAATTGTTTTTATTCGGTTTAATGGGAGAGTTATATTTATAGGCTTAAAATCAATGAAAAGTTAAGGTTTGATAGTTTATGGCTTAAATAGATACAATGGCAAAAATAGAATGTAATATGGTCTATGTTTTCATGTTAGGAATTAAGATTGATGGTGGATAACCCCATCAGAGGCAGTATATATGAAAGTGTTAAGTTTTAGGGCTCTAATTAATGAGGTTTGTATATATACACATTTTAATTCGAACATATTATGCTTGTGGTATGAATTATGATATTGGTATGTTAAATGGCATGAATTGTTGATATCCTAGTTGTTAGTATTGAGGTAAATGGCTTTTAATATTTTGAAATGCATAATAAGGTTGATATGTTAATAATTGAGTATGAATTGATGTTAGGATGTTGACAAATAAGGCATGGTGCCTAGTTTGAATGATTGAATATGATAATATGCATGTGTATGGTTTATTTTATATTATGGAATATGGGATGTATTGATAGGAGTGCTAACATTAGTTAGCTTTAGTACATTGCATGTTATGTGTGGAATTGGTTGAAAATGGTGTTGGAATTTTGTTTCAGTTTGATGTGTCACGCCCTTGAAGTAGAGCTTTATGCTTGTGAATGTATGAAATCACATGGTCATGCCCATGAACAAATGTTCACACCTATGAATGATCACACACACTTGGCATGATTAAATGAGATTATATACATCATAATGACATGATTATGGATCATGTTTTCACACTAGGTTCTATAAATTACAAGAATGATGTGATGATTATGTGAAACATTGGAATGTGACATAAATGATGTAAATATCTAGAAAGTAAAAATATATGCCCATTCTCTATCCAAGGACTACTAGGATTGGTGGCATGCCATTAAGGGGGTTACAATATCATTGAATATTTTTGCATGCGATTTCTTACTCATTAGTTTGGCTTAAGCTTGGGTAAGAGCACGCTTGATTTGAGATGCATAATTTGCACATATGCATGCAATTATTATGTTTACTCATTAGGGTGGCTTAAGCTCGGTTAAAAGCGCTCCTGATTTGAGATACAAAATTTGCAATATAGACAGATACATATAGTGAGCATGATGGCTTAAGCTTGGGTAAGAGCGCTCCTGTTTCACAATCCGCATTTGGATAGTTCAGGTTTAGAGTATTGGGCTAAGAAATTAGATTGGGAATATAGTACAATGAAATTGGTAATACATTAATTGATTATACAATATATAAAAAACAATGAATCAGAATGCAAATACATCTTGGACAAGGGATGTGAAAACCAGAAATCGGATTTATATAAGAAACCTATAATTTTAATATGTGCTATACATGATGAAGTTTACTATGCTAATATTGATATAGAAGTGCTATGAATGGAAAGTACCATGAATATGATGAAATGACTTCATTTGTGCTATTTATGCAATGTATGTATTGAAATCAATTCGATTAAGTATAAATGAGTTCCTTTGTGAATAGATATGTATATGACAATGTGGTCAAACATACAGGTATGTTCATATTATGAATGTTATATTAATATGTGAGTGCATGTTACAATTTAAAAGCTTATATATACCACTAAACTTTCAATAGCTTAGTGTGTGGGTTTTCCTATACACAGGTTTGGAGCTAGTAGACCGTTGAGTTGACAAAAAGAGAAGACAAAGCTAGTAAGAGGAGTCAGAATTAACCCGTGTGGGTTTGTTATTTTATCTCATTCATTTCATTATTGATTATTTTGCATGACATGGGATAAAGAAAATTTTTCTTGAACATGATTTTAATAAGGATGTGTAATTGATTTTTAATTATGGTTTAATAAGATTGATCTTGTAATAAGTGTGGTTGTTGCCCAAGCCAGATTTTGGTTTGATTTTGGTTAATATCTAGATACAGATATAGTTTTGATATAGATTATGTTAGATGAATATTTAAAATTTGCATAGTGTATAACATGATGATCATGATATAAAGATAAGTTAGAATTTTTTTTAATTAAGATAGATATTAAACAGATTTGGTTATGTGGTATCCGTCTATATAACAAAGTTTTCCCTGGCTTTATAGAGGGTGTTACATGTGAAGCTAGAATAGTAAGACCTGTGAAGAATAATTACAACTGTGAAAGATTATGAATTCTTGGACAGAAGCATTCACAGTCAGCTTCACTACTTCAGTCACGCCCATGAACCTGCGTATTTAATATTGACAGACGTGAACGAAAATGCAGTTCAATGACTAGTTTTGCCTTAATTGCATCCAAAATGGCTTTATTTCTCAATGGAAGTATAAATATGATTCATTTATGAATTTCATAGAGTTAGACAATAAGAAATCAAGCATTCAATCTTTGTAAAGCCATTTTGCAATTATTCAAATATAATTTTTATAATATTTGTTGTAAAAACCATTTTAGCTTAGTTTGTTGAGCTCTTTTTTGTTAGTGAATGATTTCATTCCTGTAATCAAATAATTAATAGAGAACTTGAGGGATTTGGGTAGTGAGTGAAACACTTGTAAGAGTTTTTGTGTGAGGCATTAAAAATACAAGAATTTGGTTGTTGTGTTAGCCATTAAAGCATAAGGGTTTGTGGGTTAGGTGTTAGCCAAGAGAGTAAAACAACATAGTTGGTAATACTTTGAGTGTTAGTGAAATATCCAATTGAGATTGGAGAGAGGAGTAGGGTTTGTTAATACCTGAACCTTTATAAATCTTGTGTCTCTATCTCTTTACTTCTTCTTTATCTATTCTTATTCATTTCTTTGAAAGAAAAAAATTATTTGATAACCAATTCAACAATTGTTTTGGGAAACAATTGGTATCAAAGTTAAATCTAGCATTCAAACCTAACAAGTGCTAGCAAATATCGAATTATGGCCAATGAAGAGTTTCACAATCTCAAGCCTTTCTTTGATGGAGCAAATTATGCAAATTGGAAATTCAAGATGGAAACTTATTTTGATAATGAGGGAGTAGATGTTTGGGACACCATTCGAAAAGAATGGACTTCTCCAACAAGAAAGAATGTCAAAGGAGAAGATGAAATCATTCTGAGAGATGATTGGAATGAGCCCCAAAAGAGAGCTAATGGAAAAAACAAGAAAGCCATGATCATTATAATAAGCTTTCTATCACTTGAAGAGTGTGGTAAAATCCAACATTGTGCAACTGTTTACTCAAAATTTGGAAAACTTTGGAGAACTACCACGAAGGCACTAAACAAGTAAAGTCCAAGAAGGTTCAACTTTTTGTCACCGAATATGAACTCTCCAAGATGAAGCCTAATGAGACCATAACCAAAATGACTAATCAACTTCTTGCTATTACAAATGGCATAAGGAAGCTTGTAAAGCATTGTAATTCAGAAGATGTAAATAGTAAGATTCTAAAGAGTCTTTTGATGAAATATTATGGCTAAAGAGTTGTGGGAATTGAGAAAGCCAATGAAGACTTGAGCATAATTCCTACCGATGTATTTATTAGCAAACTTCTCATTCATGAAGTAAAGCCTAAACTTAGTGCAAAGTGGCAAAACATATTTAAATTTAAACAATGCCACTATTGCATGAAACTTGGGCATATAAACAAATATTGTTTTATAAGGAAAGCTCATTGGGAGCCTTTTAGTGCTAACCCCAAAGACCCAAGTTCATTTGAGTACCTAAGAACCAAACCTAAATTGTTATTTTGTAGTTGTGCCTCAAGTCCACATCAAAGGAAAATGCTTGGTTAGTGGATAGTGGATACTTAAGGTACATGATTGAAAATAAAAGTTTTTTCACCCAAATTAGAAAAATTGATGGTGGTAAGGTAACCTTTGGAAATAATGCCAAGGGTAAGGTTTTTGGCATTAACTCAATTGGTTTAAATAATACTTCTTTAATTGAAAATGTCTTACTTGTTGATGGCTTAAAGTATAATCTATTAAGTGTAAGTCAATTATACGATAAGGGAAACTAAGTCACCTTTACCTTTAATGAATATCTAGTGACCACCCCAAATGGTCAAAATATGTTAAAATGAGGTAGAGATGACAATACTTACATAATATATTTACACAAGCTATCTAACATTTCCTCTAAGAGTCTTATATCAATTAGCTATGAATCTTGGCTATGACATAGAAGGCTAGGTCATGCAAGCATGGACTTAATTCAAAGCCTTATTAAAAGAGAGCTAGTAGATGGATGTTGCTAGATATCGTTCATGATTTGCTTTAAATTGCTAACAAAATTGGGAACCTAATGGGTCACATGCATAGAAGGAATGAAAGTGATTTGAAATGGGCCTTGGATTGGATCCAAGAACACGAGAGAGATATTTTTGGCCAAGATAGTTTATGGTTGCAAATAATGTATTTGCGATGAAAATTTTGATAGCTACTATTCATGGTCGCAAATAAACTATCTACAATGGAATTTTCAGTCTCTACTAGTCATAATCGCAAATAAGGTATTTCTGACAAAATTTGCGATCGCAAATAATGTTAGTTCAACTTTTATATTTTGATTAGGAAGCTTAGACCTAGGGTTTATATAATCCTATTCTAATGCATATTGGAGGACATATAAATAGACTCATTAGAGGCTAATTTTGATGATGCCACATGAAGGAAATAAAATTTATTATCTCTTCTTCTATTTCAAGTTGAAATACCATTACTAGCACTTTCGTGCATTGACATCCCATCTCCCTTATGGTTGTTTTGTTCATTCCTTTGTGTGGATTACTGGTAAAGATAATCTATCTTTGGATTATTGTAGTTTGCAACAATCCAACTTGCAACAAAAGGATCATAAGTTTGGAAGAACAAAGATTGAGAACAAGGTAATAAACTTCTCCCATATGATGGTATGCAATCCAATTTTAATATACATAGGGCATTCCATAGGTTTTGGATTTAATTAAATTTTAAAATTTTATTGTGTCATGTATAAGATGCATGTTTAAAACCCAATAGATCTCCTAATGAGTCAGTATCTAATATCAATAAGAATGACCTTAGGTGTGCCTAGTAAGCCACCTTAGGTCAATTGGTAGGTATCTCATGCCAATAGCATTCTTTTATGCAATTACAGAATCATTGCGTTATCAACTCTAAATGCATGCATATCTCATATACAATGGCCCAATGTTGCCTCTAATTCACATTGACATTGGGTGTGCCCAATAAACCAATGTAACTAGCTAAGGTGACCCCTTAATCATGAAATCACATTTTGATGGTTTGAACATATTCTTATAAAACGAGTATGGATGTGCCTAACAACCCAACCTCTAAAAGAACTTTGGTTCTTGCCACATCAATGGAAGGCATTGGCCTTAATATAAATTTTGAGGAATGTTTTTTAATTAAGTCTCATCTTAGTTGTTTGGCATGCATAATTTATCCATTCATCACATCTAGATATATACGATAATTACACTAATTGTATGGTCATAATTATGGACATATCTAACGTCAATCATTCGAGCCATGAAAGGATTAATCAGGTCTTACCTAGGTAGATGCGTGAATTTGTAACACCAAAATAGAAAATAATTTCCTATTTTAATGCTCATTTACTTTTGGTGCCATATCCTTGGCTTCTTACTCCTTTGTACTTCAATTCTATTTTAATCCTCTGTAATCTAATTGCATAAATTATTCATAAGAAAATCTCAAGTTACATTTGAGGGGAATGAGATGAGAAGAGAAATACAATAGAGAGAATATAGAAGGTAGGAACTTGCAGGCCCTATTTCCCAAAAATAAAATTTCTATGCATGATCAATCACATTGGTCAAATCTATAATCTTACCATTATGTCATTCCATACACCCGTAGCATGCATTTTCTAATCCATTCATTATTTAATCTTATTAAATAATTAAATGAACATTTTAAAACACTTTCTAAAAGGAAATCATGCAATTTAGATATACATTTGATCATATCAAAAAGTTTCCTAAAATTACCTACTTTGCCAACTAGGTTACTACCATTTAATGCATGCAATATTTAAATATGAATTTAATAATTAAATCACATTAAATATCAAATTCAAATATGAACATTAGTAAATTCATAATTAAATTATCTCAATTAATTATTAATTTGATGTCAAGTAGGATTAAATAATCTTTGTTACAATTGCTTACTAGAATCCTAATCAAACTAGGACTAGAAAACCCTTTTCTAATTCAAATTAAATTTTATTTGTAATTTTTTTCAAATATTCCATAATTAAATCTCATTACAAGAAATTTAAAATAATTAAATTCATTCATTACACAATCTAAATCATTAAAAACTTAACTAGCAATTGCTCAAAAATTATCTTAATTGAATCATATGCGGACTAAGATTTTCTAGGAACTTAAGCACAAATTTAATTTGACTTTAGCATAAAATTGATATCAAAAAAATATCATGAATATCTCATAAACATTGAATTAAGATTCTTTTCATGAAGTTACATCACATTAAATCGTACAACACAAAACAAACCCATCCCATGGAATGGTTTTTACCCTAGTTACTAGTTTTATTTGTTTCATGTTCAAAATAGATTTTTCCATCAATTAAGTGGTTGTCCATAAGTTAAAACATATTCTAAATATGTCATAATCATGTTTGATTAATCATTTTAACAAACGAAATTCAAATAGCACCAAAGAGAACTCAATTGGCTATACTAGATTTTATAAAACATACAAATTTCAACAACATGCATAATTTTGAAGTTCAAGTTTAAATCCAATTTAAATAATTGTATTCTCATAAAAAAACATATAATATCTTCATAAAACATTTGTTGAATGAAAAATAAAATTTGAGTCCAAACACTATCAAATTCATTTTTAATAGAAGGAGAGAAGTCAAGTTATTCCTTAAAAGGGATATTTATATGTCATCTAATCATAATTAGGGTTAGAGTTCTATTTGGAATAGAAAAGCTAAAATCTCAAAAGTTGTTGTCATGAATTTTAAATTTGTCACACTTAGTGTCACACCCGTAACAACCCTTATCACAACCGTGACACTCAATGTCACAGCCACTGTCGCATGCGTGTAATGGCTTATGCATGCATGACATGCAACACATCATTTATGCTTGTGAAATCTTTTTCATGCTCGTGAATGTGCTTAGACAAAATGTCTCTCTCATGCCTTAGATCCAATCTAAGACCCATTTCGTATTTCTTTCATTCCTTTTATGTGTGTGATCCATTATATTCTCAATTATGTTTATAGCTCAAATGATCATATGATTTTGAGCATATCATAAGCGTATTTCGCAACACACCATGATGACCTAAATAACTAAAAAGATTGTGATCTAACTATAAACCCTTCCATAAACAATTATGTGCAATTCGTCATTTCACCAAACTATATCTCATTTGGTTCAAAGTATGGATTGTATGTCAACTTCTAGTAGACTGACTATGTTACATATAGTCTCAATGAAATTAGTTCATGAGACTTATTACTCTATTAGACATGTCCTTGAAAACTTTTTTCAAGACTTATCCACCTCGACAAAGGATTTCTAAGTAATTATCTCTATAAAAGGCCATAAGTATACTCTCTTCCATTATGAATGGTAAATCCTTTATTGACTACTTAAATATCTTCGATACATCATGATATACCCAATCATTACCCTTTGAGCAACCTCTGAAAGGCAATAAGAAATGGAGTCAAAGTATAGGATTCAGTATCCAATATAACTTTAAGCATCTCAAGTCAAAGATATTTGCACCATTGCTATGATGAGGCTATCACTGATATTGAATAGATATCCATGTGATTGTTTCATAGCAAGTCATCCAATGTCCTTAACTACTTTAGAAAGTATCCAATGTCCTTAACTACTTTAAACATCTCATTTCTTTAACTTTTGAGATTAGTTGTTTGACCTAGTTAAGGAGTATAATATGTGCTAGTCTATTCAAATTAACAATGTCTCATCTTGTTAATCATATGACTAAGGATCATTTAGGTATAAACACAACTGTAAATGATATGAATCTCATAATCATGATATCCTTCATGTTGTATTACATACCAAGGACTTCATTAAACGTTCTAATATCTAAATCAAATTTATATATGAATGAACATCAATATGATGAAAAAGTCTTCTATTAATAATAAATGAGTACATCAAGTGCCTAAGGTGATTACCTTTAGGGCACTTCTTTAACAATTACTCTATTAGACATATCCTTGAAGACTTTCTTTAAGACTTGTCCACCTTTGTTAAGGATTTCTATGTAATGATCTCTACAAGAAGTCATACATATACTCTCCTTTTATCAGAAGTGGTGAATATTTTTTTGTCTACTCAACTGCCTTCGAATACCTCATGTTATATCCAATCACCACTCTATGAGCAACCTCTAAGAGGTAATAAGGAATGGAGTATAGGTATATGATTCAGTATCTAAGATAACTTTGAGCATCTCAAGTCTAAGGATATTTGCACCATTACTATGATGAGACTATCACTGACATTGAATAGATGTTTGTGTGATTATCTCGCAGTAGATCATCCAATGTACTTGGCTACTCTAGCAAGCATCTACTTGTTAACTCTAAACATCTCACGTCTTCAGTTTATGAGATCAGCTACTTGACCTAGTCAAGTAGTATAACACATGCTAGTCTATCAAGATTAACAATGTCTAGCCTTGTTAATCCTATAACTATGGTTCATTTAGGCATAAATACAATTGCACATGATAGGAATCTAATCATCATGATCTCAACATGATTTCTTTCATAATGTTTTACATACAAAAGACTTCATTAAATAGTTTAAGATCTAAATCAAATTCATAAAAGAATGAAAACTAATATAATGGAAATATTTTTTTTATTAATAATAAATAAGTACATCAAGTACCTAACATGATTACCTTTAGGGCACCTTGTTAGAGGAGTGCTCTAAAGGCAATCACCTTTAGCACTTATTGTACAAATTTATTTGATTAATAAAAGGCTTTTTAATTAATTTGATGTTCATTTGATATATGAATTGATAAGTGATCTTAAATCAATTAATGAAGTCCTCGAAACATAACATAGCATGAAGGAAATCATGATGAGATCATGATATTGAGATTCTTATCATGTGTAATTATGTTAGTATTTAAATTATCCCTAGTCATAGGATTAATGAGACGAGACATTATTAATCCAGACAGACTAGCACATATTACACTCCTTGATTGGATTGAGTAGTAGATCTCATAATATATAAACTTGAGATGTTTAGAGTTAACATGTGGATGCTTGCTAAGTGTAACTAAGTACATTGGATGACCAACTCTGAGAGAATCATATTGATAATCTATTCAAATGTCAATGATCATCTCATCATAGCAATGGTGCAAGTATCCTTAGACTTGAGGTACTCAAGGATATCTTGAGTATTGATTCTGTATTTTGACACTATTCCTTATTGCCTTAGGGAGGTTGCTCATAGGGTGGTGATTGGATACAACTTAAGGTATTCAAAGATAATTGGGTAACCAACAAAGGATTCACCATTCTTGATAGAAAGAATGTATACCCATGGCCTCTTATCGTAGTCATTACTCGAGAATCTCTGGCCGGAGTGAAAATGTCATAAAGATAGTCTTCAATGACATATCTAATAGAGTAATGAGCCTCAAGGATAAGAACTAACATTACTTAGACTAGATGTGACGTAATCAGTCTAGTGGGAGTTGACACATGTCCATACTTTGAACCAAGTGGGGTATAGAATGGTGAAAGGAATAATTGCACGGAAATTGTCTATGAAAATGTTCGTAGTCAAACCATTGACTTTTTGGTCAATTGGAGGTCATGATGTGTTGTTAGATACCGCTCATGACTTGCTTAAATTAATTGTTAATTTAGGTAGAAAAGATAACCCGGAATCCAATGGGTCACATGCATTGAAGATATGGAGAATGAATAAAATGGTTTTGAATATAATCCAAAATATGAGAGAATTATTTCCAAATGTATCGCGATACAATCGCATGAAAAAATCATTCGGAAGGGTCACGGGCCTGCTCGAGCTAGGCTGCCTGCCCAGCAGGCCCAGCTCATTGCTGCCTCCCTCCCATTGGCCAACGAGCATATTTTGGTCTTAATTAGGCCAATTATGGCCAATTACTATTCATTCATTTCTCTTTTCTCCATTTTTGACTTTTCATCTTTTCATTTAATTTGATTCAAATAGAAAACACATCAAATGGCAGAAAATAGACATGAAAAGATATTTTTTTTGTGAAAAAAATATTTTTAATGCACAACAAAAATTCTCTCAAGAACACTTTCAAAGCTAGCACTTTGAATTTGTTCAAACCATTTCTTTTGATACTTTCTTCTTCATTCTTCGCGTGGATTATTGTTAGAGACATCCTAATGTAGATTATTGTGGTTTGATACAACCCAACAAAGTGAAGATTTAAAGAACAAATAAGAAATTACAAGGTATAATTTATGATCTCTATATTTATATAGATTAGTTTAATGGTACAAATATAATCTTTTATTTTGGGTTTTGAAAATTTTATTTTATTTACTGCGTTTATGAATATGATTCATTCTTCAAAACCCAATATTGGTATCAAAGCCCCCTTGTGTCCATTAAATTTTAATTGAAAGTGCAATAGAATTGCATTGTCTTGATGATTTTGGATGAATAGGTTTTGAAAAATTGAAATTAATTTGTAAAATATGTTTTACACATTTTTCTTTCACTAATTTGATCATGAGATGATTAAGGATGATTATTTTGATTGAAAAATGATTTGAATGTAATTGACATAATTAATTTTGGATTTATTTCAAAAATGCCTAAAATTTTCTTGTTTATGAACATGTGTTGTTATTTGACTTAATTGATGAGGCTGATTATATTTTTCTTGTAATTGATTATATTTTTCTTGTAATTTGATTTTAAAAAAATTATTTAAACATATTGAGAATATTTTTATGCCTCTATAAGCGTCTAATAATTAATTAAAAAATTATTTTCATTAATTTTTCAAAGCTATTGTGTTTGTTTTTTTTTTGTATGTGTTAATTTTATTTTTAGCACCTTGAAATATTTTTTATGTGATTATAAATATGTTATTTTGATGTTGGATGCATGCCAAAATTATTTTTCAACGATTTGAAATTTAAAAAAAAAATTTGATGTCGAATTAGTCATTTTGAGCGTCTAAATGTGTTGATTCGTTTGTCTTAGAAATTTTGGCTTGTGAAAAAAATATTTTGATGAACTTGAGCTGACCTAAAGATGATTAGAATGATGATTTGAAGTTCCAAAAAGTTTTAGAATTTTTGGAAATTAATTTTGAATTAATTTAAGTTGTGGAATTGTAATTCTAATATGACTAGAAATTAGTATGTATATTAAAATTAAATTGTTTAATTTTCACATCATATATTCTAATTTTAAGGAGAATTAATTTTGAATTATTTTTGGAAATATGAAATCTAATTTAATTTGATTAAATATTAAATTCCACTTTAAAATGACATACAAAATTAAATTAACCGAAAGAACACATATAGGCAATTTCGGTTCAAACGTTGAATCAATTTACAAATTGAAATCTAAAATTTTCATTTTTATTTTGTGCATTAGAGAATTCATGTTAGGGGTGTATGAAAAGGCATGATGGATGATTATGGAATTAGGCCCAATGTGATTGATCATGCATGGAATTATTTTGTTTTCTGGTAAATAGGGTCTGCATGTCCCTACCTCTCATTCTTTCTTATGTATTTCTCTACTCATGTTACTCCCCTCAAATGTAAATTGAGTTTTTCTATAATTTGAAATATGTAATTAGATTACATAGAATTAGGATAGAATGAAGATACAAAGGAGCAAGAAGCATAAACAAAAAGATTTAGAAATAGGAATTTGATTTTTATTTTGGGTTGTAAATTCATGCATATACATAGATAAGACCTAGTCAATTTCTCTTTGGCTCAAGAGATTGACTTTAGTATGTCCATAATCATGTCATATAGTTAATGTAACTATCTTTATATATTCATGTGATGAATGTATGATATATAAAAGCATGACATAATAACTTGATGAAACTTAACAAAGAAATCTTTTGCTAAATAAACAATTAAGTCTTACGTCTTCCATTAATATGGGGAGAACCAGAGTTCTTCTAGAGTTAGGGTTGTTGAGTTGTCTCAAGCTCACTCTATAAGAATATGTTCAATCCATTGAAATTGGATTTCACGATTAATGGGTTAGAATTAACCGATATTAATAACTTGTTGGATTTGAGCCAAGGTTAATGTGTATTGGAGGCAAAGTTGGGTTTGTATACATGAGATGTACACATATCAACAGTTGATAGCCCAATGTATGTGCACACATCAATAAGTTGATAACACAAGATTCGATAGTTGCATGAATAATGCAATTGGTATGCATTAGATACCTACCAACCAAACTAAGGATAGCTTGTTGAGTTGCCTCAAGGTTATTCTTAGCTAGTTGGATATCGACCCACTAGGAGAACTTTCATATAATTTCTCTCGGGTTCATAGTGAGGGCTATGGTTCAACAATAAAATAGTGGGAGTCATAATGCAATTCATTAAATACCTAACATTTTATGTACATTCTAACATGTTTTATTTTACATCTAGGTTGCTAGAATCATCATTATGACAAGTGTGAATTGGCGATCGCTAATGGAATTAAATAAGTTGACTGGGCCCAATTTTTTGGATTGGCTAAGGAATCTGAGAATAATTCTCAAATCTGAAAAGATTGTCTATGTCCTAGATAAGGCACTCCCTAATCCCCCTTCTTAAACCTTGAAGGGTATTTCTATCATTTTGATGATAACAAATAAAATAGCAATATTGTATTTAACATACTTATTTTCTAAGTTTATTAAACAGGGTATGGAATAAAATAGCAAGAATGGAAAATGGAAGAATAATCCTTGAAAGGCAAAATTAAGGAAGTAGCATGTTCACGCTCGTGACCCTATGTGTCATGCCCGTGAAAGAGCTAACCATCACCAAAACCAACATTTGAAATTCACGGCCATGAAGGAAGAACAAACTGTGAATTGTACATTTAAGTCACGCCCGTGAATTAAAATGTCACCCCCGTGAATGTTCATGGCATTTTCATCCAGAGAGCTTCACGACCAAAGTCACCACTTGAATCACGGCTGGGAAGTTTGTCATGCCCGTGAAGATGTATGTCACGCTTGTGACCCAATGTTTCAAAACTTTCTAGAGAGATTCACGACCAAGGTCACCACTTCAGTCACGACTTGGGAAGAAATGTCACCCCCGTGACAAACATAGTCACGCCCGTGAAGGATGAAAGAGAAAAATGTCAGGCGCGATTATTTGGTTGGTACAACAGCTAGTTTCATATTAAATGCACCCTAACGGCTATAATCAGCCGAGGGAGTATAAATGGAAGTCATTTATGCATTCAGTACAAGAGGATAACAAATACTTTGAATCAAAATCTTATTACAAGCTATTTGTACATTCAATACTTTGAGAACTAATACCTATTCTCTGTAAAAATCTTTTTGCTCTTTATTTATTGAGCAATAAAGATTTGTGAGTGTTTCTCTCTGTAATCATTTATTACTCAAGTGAGTTTTGGGTATTTCTGGGTTAAGAGTAGAACACTTGTAAGGGTTAGTTGTGTGAGCCTTTAAAACACAAAGTAAAGGTTATTTGTGTGAGCCTATAAAAACAGAAAGTAAAGGTTGTTTGTGTGAGCCTGTAAAACATAAGATAAAAGGTTGTTTGTGTGAGCCTGTAAAACACAAGGAATTAGTTATTGTGTGAGCCATTAAAACACAAGGTATTTCTGGGTTAGGTGTGAGCCATTGTGAGAAACACCATAGTTGGGAGTGAGCTTGTAAAACTCCATTGTAACACTTAGTGTGTTAGTGAAACTCCCAATTGCGATTGGGGAGAGGAGTAGGGTTTGTTAACACCCGAACCTTTATAAAAATCCTTGTGTCAAATTTCTCTATCCCTCCTAAAATTAATTTTTTATTTCCGCACTTTAAGTTTAATTTTTGAAACTCCAATTCAACCCCCCTTCTTGGCTTAATATCTGGGCAACAATTGGTATCAGAGCTTTGTCTAGCATTGAAGCCTAAAAAGCACTAGTAAAGATTAATATATGGCCAGTGAAGGATTCCAAAGTCTCAAACCTTACTTTGATGGAGAAAATTATGCCCATTGGAAGTTTCAGATGGAGACATACCTAGATAGTGAAGGAATTGATGTCTGGGATAGTGTACGTAAAGAATGGACTCCACCAACCAGAAGAGGAGCTGATGGTGAAGAAGAAATCCTATCAAGAGATGATTGGATAGAGCCTCAAAGAAGGGCAAATTTCAAAAACAAGAAGACAATGATAATCCTATCAAGCTCATTATCTATTGAAGAATGTGGAATAATACAACACTGCCCAATAGCATACAGCATGTGGAAGACATTGGAAAATTATCATGAAGGAACTAAGCAAGTCAAATCCAAGAAGATTCAACTTATGACCTCAAAATATGAGTTCTTCAAGATGAAATCCAATGAGTCAATCACTGACATGACCAACCGCCTTCTAGCCATTATAAATGGAATAAGGAAACTTGGGAAGCATCTGAGTTTGGAAGATGTAAACAACAAAATTCTGAGAAGTCTTCCTCTTAAAGACTATGGCTTAAGAGTTGCTGGCATATAAGAAGTAAATGAAGACATGAGCATCATGAATACTGATGTGTTAATTGGCAAACTTCTCACACATGAAATGACAGTGAAAAGAGATAGAGAGCTTGAAGCAGAGCCAGAGAAAAGAAAGCCCTTAGCTTCATACTCTCATGGCTATTGAGGATCATGTCTCGAATAAGGTAAAATCACTACATTCATACTCTTTAAACAATGATAGCAATGATGATGATGATGATGATGAGCAAAGCCTAATAGAAGAATTAAATCTAGAATTAGAGAAATATAAAAGTAAATTCAGTACTTATAGAAATAACATCTCTAATTTAAAAAATAAGATAGATGATTTAGAAAAGGAAAACATAAAGCTTAAATCATCTAATGAATCTCTCCAAAAGTCATTAGATGAATATTCATCAAGACCCTCAACTACTTCTTTGCTAAAAGAAAATGATATGTTGAAAAAAGAAGTTGAGGAACTTAGGAATTCTATTTCTAAATTTCACAAAGGTAAAAAGAGTTTAGATACTCTCATTGTATCTCAAAGGTCACCCTTAATTAGACATGGTCTAGGGTTTAATGAAACATCATCATCATCTCATAAAACCATCTTTGTTAAGTCAAATGAACCTCACATCACCACACTTGTTGGAACAGCACCAAGAAATAAGCATATTAAACCTTCTATATATAAAAAGAATAATCATGCCTTTATGTATCGGAAGCATGCATCTAGAAAATCAACAATTAATCATAACTGTTCATGTCATCATTCTCAAAATAAGTTTGATAGAAATATGGTATTCAAAAATCTTGTAAGACCAAAAAGCAAGTTTAGACCAAAACAATTCAATTATTGTATGAAAATGGGTCACATAAATAAATATTGTTGGATAAGGAAGGCTCATGGGAACCTTAATGTGCTAACCCCCAAGGACCCAAGCTCATTTGGGTACCTAAAAATCATACTTGAACTGTGATTCTATAGGTATGCCTCAAGTCCACAATAAACAAAAATGCTTGGCTTGTAGACAGTGGATGCTCAAGGCATATGACAGGAGATAAAGAACTCTTCAAAGATATTAAAAGTATTGATAGAGGTAAAGTTACCTTTGGAAACAATGCAAAGGGTAAGGTAATTGGCATTGGATCTATTGGTATAAATGGAACTACTATTATTAAAGATGTCTTACTTGTTGATGGCTTGAAACATAACTTGTTAAGTGTAAGTCAATTATGTGAAAATGGAAACAAAGTAACCTTTACTTCCAGCAAATGTCTTGTAACCTTTATTGATGGACAAGAGATATTTAAAGGAAATAAAGATGTCAACACATACATAATAGATTTATATAAAATATCTAACCATTCCTCTAAGTGTCTTGTGACTACTAGTGATGAATCTTGGTTGTGGCATAGAAGGCTTGGTCATGCTAACATGGACTTAATACAAAGCCTCAGCATAGGAGAACTAGTAAAAGGACTATCAAAAGTTAAATATGAAAAAGGCAAGACATGTGAACCTTGCCAAAGAGGAAAGCAACACAAGTAATCCTTCAAAGCCAAAAACATAGTAAGTACCTCAAAACCTCTTCAACTCCTGCATTTAGACTTATTCGGACCTACTAGAATTGTTAGCTTAGGAGGAAAACATTATGCATTTGTCATCATAGATGATTACTTTAGATATAAACATGGGTAATTTTATTAGCTTAAAAGAGTGATGCTTTTGAAAATTTCAAAAACTTTGCTAAAAGGGTTCAAAATGAAAAAAGGTACTATATTTCAAAGATAAGACGTGATCATGGCAAAGAATTTGAAAATGAAAACTTTGAAAGCTTTTGTCTTGAACATGACATTTTACAAAATTTCTCATCTCCTAGGACACCTCAACAAAATGGGGTAGTTGAAAGGAAAAATCGAACTTTAATTGAAATGGCTAGAACAATGCTCAATGAATCTGATTTACCAACTTACTTTTGGGTAGAAGCCACAAACACTGCATGTTATATTTCAAATCGAGTTTTCAAAAGACCTCTTTTAAATAAAACCTCGTTTGAGCTATGGAATGGAAGAAAGCCATTGATATCATACTTTAGAGTATTTGGATGCAAGTGCTTCATATTGAATACCAAGGACAATCTTGAAAAATTTGCCTCTAAATCTGATGAAGGTATCTTTTTAGGATACTCTACAACCAGCAAAGCATATAGAGTTTTTAACAAAAGATCATTAACTATTGAAGAATCCATGCATGTTGTCTTTAATGAATCTAGTAGACTTGATCTTGTGAAAGGTAGTGTTCTTGATGATGTTGTAGGTAATATGGAAAGACTTGATCTTGGAAATGGGAAAGAAGAAAATGATCAAGAAGATTCACATCAAAATGATTCTCTACCTCAAACTCAAGAAGAAAACGAACAAGAACTCTCAAAAGAATGGAGAATGACGAAAGATCATCGAAAAGAGCAAATCATTGGTGATCTCTCAAGGGGAGTAAGTACTAGATCTCATTTCAAACATTTAGTCACTGACATTGCTTTTATTTCTCAAATTGAGCCTAAAAATGTTGATGAGGCTCTTAATGATGAAAGTTGGGTAATTGCCATGCAAGAGGAACTCATCCAATTTGAGAGAAGTAAGGTATGGACCTTAGTACCTAGACCCAAGGATCATCAAATTATAGGTAGCAAATGGGTATTTAGAAGTAAACTAGATGAACAAGGTTCAATAACTAGGAATAAGGCTAGATTAGTTGCAAAATGATATAATCAGGAAGAAGGTATAAATTATGATAAAATCTATGCACCTGTAGCTAGATTAGAAGCCATAGGAATACTCTTAGCATATGCATGTCACATGAATTTCAAACTCTTTCAAATGGATGTGAAAAGTGCATTTCTTAATGGTTATATAAAAGAAGAAGTGTATGTAGAACAACCACCAGGCTTTGAAAGCTATGATTTGCCAAATCATGTTTTTAAACTTTCAAAAGATTTATATGGTTTGAAACAAGCCCCAAGAGCTTGATATGAAAGTTATAAAATAGCTTTACAAAGGGAAATATTGACACCATATTATTCATTAAAAAGCATAAGCATGATATACTAATTGTTCAAATTTATGTTGATGATATAATATTTGGTTCTACTAATGAGTTGCTTTGTTAAGAATTTGTTAAGTGTATAACTAGGGAATTTGAAATGAGCATGATGGGAGAGCTTAAGTATTTCCTTGGTCTACAAATAAAGCAAAGCAATGAGGGTATATTCATCAACCAATTCAAATATGCCAAAGATTTAATTAAGAAATTTGGTATGGAAGGATGCAAGAATGCCAAGACTCATATGAGCACATCAACAAAATTGGACAAGGATGAAAAGGGTAAGAGCATTAATGAAAAGCTTTATAGAGGTATGATCGGATCACTTTTATATCTTACTGCTTCTAGACCCGATATAATGTATAGTGTGTGCTTGTGTGCACGATTTCAATCATGTCCTAAAGAATCTCATTTAAATGCAGTAAAAAGGATTTTAAGATATTTACGTGGATCATTGCATCTAGGTTTATGGTATCCTAGAAATTCATCCTTTTATATTATAGGATATTCAGATGCAGACTATGCTGGTAGTCTTTTTGTAACACCCGTTTAGCAAGGTAAGCGAGCATTATCCGTCTAACTGTTTTGTAAATTCAATGAAATGAAGTATAACTATTATTATTTTTTTCTTTTTTTTTACGAAAATATTGCAGACACTAAAATAAAAATTCTTGGAAGTATAAATATTCAAGATTTCATTTATTTATAGAATACAGTAATTTACATCCAAACTATGTTCTTTTACATTGCAATTCACATATTTAATACACATTATATGAAATAAAAACGATAATTTAATTTACACAATTTTTAACAAAATATACCAAAAAGGAAAACCCAAAGCTTTTTGCTGCTTCCCTTCAGATACCCTTCTTCTTCTGACAATTCTAAGATCTACGACTACCCTTCTAACCTGAGCGAGAGGAAACCATCCACGCTAAGCTACTAGCTTAGTGGTGATTTTACATACATATATATTTTTTTCACACATTAATTAACTATTTAATAAATAAGGCATAAAATAAAAATGTATATAAAATCAAATAAATTGCATTCAACATGTAATAGTAACAAATTTAATTCATGTAACATTTATCAAAATCACATACTTCAATATTAATATTATTATTATTTTTTTGTGCCCATAACACCTATAACCGAACTATATAATAGGAATAACGGGGTTGTCATTCCCGGCTTTCATAATATAGCGCCGAGCGCTTTTATAATAATGTCATTACCAGCTTTTGTTATATTATCATTACCGGCTTAATAATTTTGCGCTGAGCGCATTTATCAATTTGTCATTATCGACTTTCATATTTGGCACCGAGTGCCTAAAACCCCTTATTGGCATGCTAAACTATTCCCTATTCTAGTTCTAGACTATGTGCTTTTGGGCTTAACAAATTTTATATTAATTCACAATATTTTCAATTATCATAAGTATGCTTGTTTATTTTTGTTCTATATTCCCATTATAATTATCATCAAAGTAAATATTTGCATTAATTATTACATATAATTAACATACCACATGCATAAGTCCAACATTTCACATTTTATACCTATGGCAGATTTCGGACCTGCTTTTGGGATTCATTGTTAGCCAATTTATAATTAGCATTTAGAGTTCTGGCCTTCTAACAATTTTTATCTTATTGTCTTAGCTTTTATATGCATCAAAAATCACTTAAATCACAATTTTCTATCAAAAGTTATGATCAATTCACTACTGCTTCATCACAAAGTTTTCTGCCCAGAATCTTCTGGACAGATTCTAAGTTTAAACTTCATGCATTTTTCTGAGAAAATATAGACATAATTAGGTGTTATAGTCTGCATACAAATTAAATCCCTGTGTCTTATCTTTCATTTCCAACAAAGAACATACAAAAAGGAGTTCCATAACTCAAGTTATCATCAAAAGAGTTAGGGCTGTTCCTGGAACTCTGTACCCGAGCCATCAATTGGCATCAATCCATATTTCAACCACATTCATTATTTGCATTCATTTTAATACTAAAATTTCCAGAATTACAACTATATTCATATGTCTCATTTCACACCATTTGGTCTCATTTCCATATAAAATATCAAAAGTCACAACAAATCACATAACATCTCAAAAACACAAACATAACAAACATTAATATACAATTCCATACATTTTAACAACATGCAAAATTTTTATCAATGAAGCACATACCTAATCAGCCTTGGCTCTTTCCTTAATCCTTCTTTTTCTTCTCTTATTGGCTAGTTTTCTCCTTGCCTTTTTCACCCTCTTGAGGGTCTCTCACTTGTTCATTTCTTTTTCCTACACAACCATACAACATCTCAATTCCAATATCCAATTCCAATGCTTTTCATGTCTGCATAATATTATAATGCTCCTAATATGTTTTACACCTTAATTGAGCTAAAATGTACTAAGGTTAAACTTCATTCTTCATATGTCATGGCTGCCCAAAAACCATATCCTAGGTCCCAATTCATTTTCTTCAATTCAACACTCAATTCACAATTACTCAATCACCAATTGTGGTGTTTCCATATAAATTTCAATTTTCCATAAATTTCTTTAATTATGGTAGCCCCTTATTCATCCATTAACATCATATTTTCTTTAGTTTTTAAGAAATAAAACAATTATCTAACATTAAATATCATCAATTCAAAGTCTAATTACAGCTTCATCAACTAAACACAAACTTAATTTTCTAAATTCTATCTTGCAACCAAACCTAAATCTATCAAACCTAATCACATCTATCATCATCATGGGTCTCAAATAGAAGTAAAAAGGTTAAATTTAAGAAGAATAAACTCACCTTAATGGAGTTATAGGGCTGGTCGAATTTGCCCCAAATTCTTCTCACTTTCTGTTCTTCTTTCCTCCTTCCTTCTTGCTCCTTTGGTACCTTTGTAGTAAGAACTCTTAAATTTTGATTTTTCCTCTCTCAAAAATAATTTATTTCCTCACTTTATCAAGCTTAATTTACAGAAAAATGGTGGCTTATGGAGGGACTAAAGTGGACGGCAAAAGGGTGGGAAAAGGAAGAAGGAAATGGCTTTTGGAAGAATGTATAATTTCTTTCTTCCTTTTTGACTTTTATACCTTGATTAATGTGTGGGTCCCACTAATTAAATTTAATCTTAATTCTTTTTGGTTCATTAAGTTAATTAGTCTTGATTAATAATTAAACTTTGACAAATTCCATTTTTACCACATCTTCCTCCATATTCACACTTTTTCCCCAAACAATTGCCATAATACCAATTTTGTCCATAGAAAATTTTATTTTTTTTCTAATTCTATCCCTAATATTTTTAATTCCCAAATAATAATACCCTTAATTATTTTCCCTTATTATTAGTCATTTTTTATGGGTTCAAATTTAGACTCCGATTGAACCAGTGGACCCCATTACGGTCACGCTCAATCGGCGCCTAAATCACTGGATGTTACACCTTTAGATAGAAAAAATACTTTAGGTACTTGCCACTTTATTGGAGAATGCTTAGTTTCTTGGTTTAACAAGAAACAAGTTTCAGTTGCTCTCTCAATTGCTGAAGCAGAGTATGTAGCAACTGGATGTTGTTGTACTCAAATTCTTTGGATGAAACAACAACTTAAGGACTATGGTCATGATATGAACCATATACCTATTAAATGTGACAATACAAGTGCTATAAATCTTTCAAAGAATCCTATTCTACACTCAAGAAGTAAGCATATTGACATTAGACACCACTTTATTAGAGATCATGTTCAATATGGAGATGTTGCATTAGAATTTATAAGCACAGAAAATCAATTGGCATATATTTTTACTAAGTCTCTAAATGAGGAAAGATTTAATTTTATTAGAAGAGAACTTGGTATGATTGATGGATTAACCTTGTGATTGCTAAATTATGAAATCTTAATTGATAATCTTAATTTTGTATAATATCACTAGATATAAGGTAGTAAATTTGATGAAAAGTTTAATGTTATAAGGGATAAAATCTTCATTGAAATGATTTAGTCTTGTTTTAGGACTTGATTTTATTTGATGAAAATTTTAGGGAAGTCACGCCTGTGACATATGTTCACGCCCATGACTTAAATAGCCAAAAGAGGCAGTGTCGTTCACGACTTGATTTACGACATGGTTCACGACTTCAAGTAGTGAAGCTTATTTTCACGACTTCATTCACTCCCGTGAAAAGCCTTGTTCATGCCCGTGATGCATTTTAATGCCCGTGAACACTTTCACCCTAAAACACAAAGAGGGGTTCACGATTTGAGTCACGCTTTGCTTCACGAGCATAAGTAGTGAAATTCAACCTTTCACGCCTATGACTATTATTTCACCCCCATGACAGTTCATCATTCACGCCTATGATATTCAAACGTCACGACCGTGAACATATTTACGCCTTTATTCACTGGTAGAACACTCATTCAGCAAACCGTGAACACGACCATTCACGCCCGTGAATGCATCGGGCATATAAGAGAACAACCGATTATTTTTCACATTTCAACCTTTCAATTCCTAGAAACCGCTCTCATTTACACACATTCAATGAGATATTGAAGATTTCGGCCCCCAAGTCACAAACTTTTCCTATAAATACCATCAAAAGTTCATTCCTTCATCAAAAATCATACATCTTTAGGGTTTCCTTAAAATTTTTCTGTCAAATATTTTCCCAAACTTCACAAAGTTCACTTCTTCAATTCAAATGGAGACTACCTCATCAAAAGGAAAAAGAAAGAAGTCTCATACTCCTAGGAGGTATGCAGATTACCTCATGAACAGAATTCTAGAGCAATGCCATCCCCGGTACTCCACATTGAAGAAAAGGCCTCTCCTTTCATCGAGGTCCTTTGAATGGCAAACTATCTGAACTCTCGGGTTAGAAACAACAATGACAGAGTAAATCTAGGCCTGTCACTTGAAAGAATTTGTGGACATTCACCAGCCCACATTGAGAGAGCCAACACTGGAATTCCTTAGCACTTTGCAAGTGTCTCCTACTAGAGTGGTGAAATTCCAACTCTAAGACAATCCAAACACCCTCAATGCCACTGAATTCGGTGAATTATTCAACTTACCATCGGATGGCATACTCAATGACAACGAAGTAGAATTCTCCACCACTCGAGCTTGGACCCATCTTGGCTTAGATTACAGCTGGGATGTTAAAAAGACAAAGAGTACTCATCTCCTGTCCTCAGTGCACAAATATTTACATAGGTTCCTGACCTATAGCATATTCGCTCTGGGAGACAGCAATGGGACCATTCAGAAATCGGAGCTCTTCCTTTTCAAAATGGCTAGAAGAGGACTCATGATGGCGCTTTCTAGATGGTTTGCAAACCATCTTCTGTCCATTTCCACCAAACCCGCAAGAGATATACTCATTGGTGGTTATGTAACCCATATAGCCTTGAAGCTTGGCTATTTGAAGCTGGATGAGCATCACTTCAATCTCATCTCAGGGCATCCTCGAGATCGATTGGATGTCGAGTCCTTTATCAAGATTGGAGCGGCTGTAAGAATTGTTCATAAGAACAATATTTTCTACTGATTCACAGACACTGTTGGGGAGATAATCTTGGAAGAAAATGATACGGAGGACTTCAAAGCAGGCTTCCAAGGGATCTAGTAGAAGAAAAAGGCTCGAGTTGAGGAAGCACCTCCAGCGGCTGAGCAGGACATCAGCCAATCCTCGGCTTCCACACCAAATTTGGCGTAACAAGTGGTTGACCTCTTGGCACCACGATTCGAGCAGCTGCAGGCTTCAATGGACGAGAGGTTGGAAAACCTCAAAGACTTCATGGAATCGTGGATGGACAGCCTTAAGGCAGAGGTTGCTAGACTTCGAGATAGGATGTCCGACTAGGTGTTAGGCTACATGGTAGCCTAAATTTGCATATTTTCTTGTTTATTTTCTTTGTTGTTTTGTTTGTTATATTTCCTTTCTAACTCTTATATCCTTTGGTGTGTATTTATTTTTTAACAATCAAATATATTTTATTTGTTTATCTTTGGGGTCTTTATATTCTTTTTGATTGATGACAAAAGGGGGAGAACCTAGTAATATATTAAATGAATTTTTTGGATAAACAATAAGAAACTACAAATACATTGACATTGAGTTAGGTTAGGAGAAATTAGAAATACTCAAACTTTGATTCAAAATTAATATGCAAGTATGAAATTGAGAAATTGAGCTTTATACACATTAGATATATCTTAAGTATACCTTACATATACTTCATGCCTTAAAAAGAATTTTGGTATATATTGGATATACTTTGCATATAACTTACATATACTTAAAGAATTTTGGTATATATTGGATATGCTTTGCATATAACTTACATATACTTAAATAATTTTGATATATATTGGATATACTTTGCATATAACTTACATATACTTAAAAACTAGAAAGTTTATTTCAATGCTACATCATTCTCTACAATTTTTGCATTTCATCATTTTTTTAATCCTAAGTATCTTTTGATGGGGAGACTTCTCAAAAGCACATATTGCTAGATTATTTGTCACCATCAAAAAGGGGGAGATTGTTAAACCTTGAGGGGTATTGCCATCATTTTGATGATAACAAATAAAATAGCAATATTGTATTTAACATACTTGTTTTCTAAGTTTATTAAACAGGGTATGGAATAAAATAGCAAGAATGGAAAATGGAAGAATAATCCTTGAAAGACAAAATTAAGGAAGTAGCATGTTTACACCCGTGACCCTATGTGTCACGCCCGTGAAAGAGCTAACCGTCACCAAAACCAACATTAGAAATTTGTAACACCGCATCATATGCATGTAAGTATAACCTATTTCTGTAGTAAATAATCATACATGGCATATTGGAAAGGTACAATACCCTGTTAACAATAGTAGTAATTTTTTTTTCATATCCTGTAATATAATTCAATGACTTTGTAAGTCTCATATCCTATAATTTCATTCAATGACTTGCAAGTCTCATATCCTATAATTTCATTCAATGACTTGCAAGTCTCATATCCTGTAATATTATTCACTGACTTTGCAAAGTTAACACTAAGGTTTTCACCACAATATAATATATCACATATATCAAAACATAAACTTTACACAGAAGTATTTTCGAGTTGATTTCATTTATACATTTTTAGACTCATTCCAAAATGACTATACATATTTAAGTGCGTAAATACAAAACACATATGACATATTTTCATGCTTGTGTGGAATGCAAGGAGAGAGAGTGATGAGGCTCGGCCAATGACCTGTGCTCCATGTCTTCTATACACTACTCAAAATGAGCTATCACTTTTCTTTACCTGAAAAATGACGCAAATTGATGAGTTGCAGCTCAATGAGAATAATCATCCAATGACCTCTAAAGTACCAAACAACTCATAGTAATAAATCACAATTCCAATATATACCACATATTCCATTCCATTCATCAGTATCATATATGTATCAATAAAGTTGAAACATATAATCATTACTCTTTATGTATGCAAATGCTTTGCTTATTTCATTTTGTTGTGACTAAGTTAAACAGACATTGCCCCGGGTTTCCATGTGAACATTTTCCATGTGAACATTTGCATTTGCATTTGCTAGCTAGCTTGATAATTTGTTTCATTTGCACATTTGTTCGGCCATAGGCCTCTTTTTTTGCTTTACAATATCGATTAGTCCATATGCATATGCACTTGTATTTAAGCAATCATCAACCATTGTATCTTATCACATATAATATACATATACCACATATATACCTCATATGCCACACATATACCTTGCATATACTATACATATACCATGTATATATATCACATATGTCAAATATATACTTCAAATATACCACAAGTATACCATTTATATGGACCACAATGTCACAAATTATCCATCATTACATTATCAAGGACCAATCATAACAATCATATGAATCACATAGCAAGCAACATTCATTTGCACTAAAGAATTCAATCGATAATTAGACTCAACGTTCTCCTTTGATTCCGACCCCTAACTTATTGTCTATCCACTCCTTGTGGGTCTCCAATATGTTGCGAGCCTAATATGAAAACATAATCGATTAACTCATGATTAGCGAGACTTAATGTGGCTTAAACAAATTAATATGCATTGTTCATGTCAATAGTTAAGATTTTTCCTATGAGGCAGTGTGACCTTATGGGACTGTTTAGCCTATAACGTTTTCTATACTACCAATTAATCCGATTTTTATTCCTAATTACAACTAACATATACTTATATAACATAATAAAATTTCGGACCAATTGGAGCATTGTAAAATATTTTGTGGAATTTCCAATTGTGTTATGTTTTCTGCCTTTAGGTAGTTTCAGGGTACCAAATTTGATTCATCATAACTTATAATATATAAGTAATATTTTAATGAAACTTTACAGACACTTATTTTCAAATGGAACATTTTTCATGTTTTAAACTTTCATCAATTATGCCTCTAAGGTCTTCAAATCATAAGCAACATGTAACTGGTCTAGAACAGAATTGGCTTCTGGACCAGTATGACTTCTAAAGACCATAACTTTGACTATACATACCCAAATAAGCTGAAATTAGTACCAAAATATATATAAGACATATACCTATATATTTCCTATTTTTACTATTTACATAATCTAGCTCTAAATAGCTCAATTTATCCAAACAAGTTTATGTCTCTGCCCAGGGCACTCAGTAGGCAGTTCAAACCATGGAACAGTCATGGTTCCATTCACCATAACTCCAACTTTACAAGACCTATGAACCTGAAATTTATTATAAAGATACAAAACTCATATATCTACAACTTTTATGTCTTGATATACTTCCAATAATAGCTTTAACATATTCGAAATCAAAGAACACAGTAGCTAACTTGGTTAGGGTTCACACACTGACCAGTTTCAGTACGACGAGGATATCTCATTCTATACACCAAATCATGCAAAAAAAGTTTACATATACATAAATATAAGACATAAAGGAATGTGTTTTACACTTTTCCATAATAAATTTCTATGTGCATCCAAAGCTGGTTGCAAAGCAGTGCCTATTAATGAACCTATGCAACTCAAATCAACCCTAAGGCAATAAGAATTGATTACTTACCAAGGACGAACTTGCAAGGGATCAATTTGGTGCAAAAACTAGGTAAAACAAGGAAGATTTTAAGTCTGAAATGGAGGAAAATGAAGGAGAAGTCGGGGCTGAAGTGAGGAGGTAGAAATGGGGAAGATGAAGATAAAGGCAGATTTATGTTTTTGTCTTTTTATCTTTTTCTCATCTCATTTCTCATTTCTCTTCTCTTTTCTCTTTTCTTTTCTTCTATTTCTCTTTTGTTTCATTTTCATTTTATTTTACCTATATTATTATTATTATTATTATTATTATTATTATTATTATTATTATTATTATTATTATTTACATATATATATAATTCGACTAATCTACACAATAATACCGCTTAATCATTTGGCCCGATTTAACTAAATTAACAATGCAAAATGTTTACTAATCTTAATATAATCATTTTGCTTACTTTAATTTGGTCACTTATTCAATTCATTTATAATACTTCATAATCCTCATATAGGTTATAAGTACACATGTGCTACTCGATACAAGTGCCAAATGCTAGGACACGTAGCTAGTGCGTGTCATAAACTTGTTCCTACGAAAATACATATGAAATGCATTTGTTCAATTGAATTGTATGCAAGATGCTTATGTTCAATGAAATGCATGTGGGGAAGGTCGAGGATGTTATAATTCTCCCATCCTTTTAAAAATTTCGTCCTCAAAATTTAATACCTGGAAACAGGTGTGGATATTGCTTTTTCATATTCTCTTTCGTTTCCCATGTTGCCTCTTCTTGTGAATGGTTTCTCCATAATACCTTAACTAAAGGTATTTCTCTGTTTCTCAGTTGTTTAGTCTTGTGTCCGATGATTTCCATTGGTTATTCTATATAACTCATGTCCTCTGCAATCTCGATGGCTTGATCTTTAAGTACATGTGTAGGATCTGACCTGTATCTTCTAAGCATGCTCACATGAAACACGTTATGAATCTGAGCCATCTCTGGTGGTAAAGCCAATCTGTATGCCAATGGACCAACCTTCTCAAGAATTTCATAAGGCCCTATGTACCTAGGACCCAATTTACATTTCTTACCAAATCGGATTACTCCTTTCCTTAGAGATACACGAAGAAACACCTTTTCACCCAACTCGTATTCCATTTCCCTTCTATGTTGATCAGCATAACTTTTTTGTCTGTCTTGGGCTGCCTTTAGCTTGTTCTTGACAACCTTGATCTTATCCACTGTGTCTTGCATTATCTCTGGCCCTTCTAATGCACGTGCTCCTTCTTCATCCCAAATGATAGGGCTTCGACACTTTCTGCCATACAATGCCTCATATGGTGCCATCTGAATACTGCTATGATACTGGTTGTTGTAAGCAAATTCAATCAATGCTATATATTCATCCCAATCACCTCTGAATTCCATAGAACATGCTCGGAGCATTTCTTCTAATGTCTGTATAGTCCTCTCTAATTGTCCATCAGTTTGTGGGTGGGAATGCAGTACTGAAATTCAATTTTGTTCCCAATGCATTATGTAAACTCACCCAAAAACGTGAAGTAAATTGTGGATCTCTATTAGACACAATAGACACTGGAATGCCATGCAATCTAACTGTCTCATTCACATATAATTTGGCCAAACTCTCAAATGTACAGCTCCATCTGATAGGTAGGAAATGTGCTGACTTGGTTAATCTGTCAATAATTACCCATACTGCATCATTTTTCCGTGGAGTTCTTGGCAATCCATAGACAAAATCCATCATTATTCTTTCCCATTTCCATTTTGGCACTGGCAATGGATGTAGTTTACCAACTGGTGCCTGATGTTCAATTTTAATCTGCTGACATGTCAAACATTTGGAAACATATTCTGCTATGTCTTTCTTCATTCTTGGCCACCAATAATGAGGCCTTAAACTGTGATACATCTTTTTCATCCCTGGGTGCATTGCATACGATGCATTGTGTGCCTCTTCCATTATTTCCTGACACAAGTTCTCAGTGTCTGGAACACATATGCGTGATTTTAACATCAGTGTATTATTCTGCAAATGAAACTCTGTATTATTTCCCTGCCTTACCACATCAATTTTCTCACATAATTCAGGATCTTTGCTTTGTGCTTATTTGATCCTATCCTTTAGTATAGGTCTGACTTGAAGAGTAGCAATCAGTGATCTTTCATCATGTATATTTAATTCAACATTCATAGATCGTAATTGAATCAAATATGGAAAAGAGGATACTTGCAAGTGAGCTGCACTGCTACTAGCCTTCCAACTCAATGCATCTGCTACCACATTGGCTTTCCCTGGATGGTATTCAATTGTACAGTCATAATCTTTCAATAGCTCTAACCACCGTCTCTGCCTCATGTTTAATTCTTTCTGTGTCAACAAATAACCCAAGCTTTTATGGTCTGTGAAGATCTGGAATGTCTCACCATACAAATAATGCCTCCAAATCTTCAATGCAAATACAACTGTAGCCAATTCTAAATCATGCAGTGGATATGAGATCTCATGTGGTCTCAGTTGTCTGGATGCATAAGCTATAACCTTACCATGTTGCATTAATACACATCCCAAGCCTTGATGAGAAGCATCACTATATACTGTAAATCCACCTATACCCGTAGGAATAGCTAGCACTGGTGCTGAGGTTAGTCTGTGTTTTAGTTCATCGAAACTCATCTGACATTCTGGAGTCCACTTGAAAGGCACATTCTTTCTCAACAATTTAGTCAAAGGGCTAGCAATTAAGGAGAATCCATCAACAAATCTGCGGTAGTATCCGGCTAAACCCAGAAAATTACGCATTTCTGAAATATTTTTAGGAGCTTCCCAATTTACCATGGCCTCAATTTTCTTTGGGTCAACCTCTATGCCCTTACACGACCCCACATGTCCAAGAAACACCAAATGATCTAACCAAAATTTACATTTACTCAATTTGGCATATAATTGTTTCTCCCTCAAAGTTTGCAACACAATTTCTAAATGTTGTTCATGTTCTCCCCTATTCTTTGAGTATACCAATATGTCATCAATAAATACTATCACAAACCTATCCAGATATGGTTGAAACACTTTATTCATCAATGCCATAAATGCAGCTAGAGCATTAGTCAATCCAAATGGCATTACTAAAAATTTATAATGTCCATACCTGGTTCGAAAGGCAGTCTTTGGAACATCCACTTTTGCTACCTTCAGCTGGTAATAGCCTGATTTCAAATCAATCTTGGAGAATATTTGGGCTCCTTGCAACTGATCAAACAAATCATCTATTCTAGGCAATGGATATTTGTTCTTCTCCGTCATTTTGTTCAGTTGCCTATAATCGATGCACAATCTCATTCTTCCATCTTTCTTTTTAACAAATAACACTGGAGCTCCCCATGGTGATACACTAGGTCTAATATACCCTTTGTCAAGTAACTCCTGCAATTGGGCCTTGAGTTCTTTCAACTCAACTGGGGCCATTCTGTAGGGTGACCTTGATATTGGTGTTGTTCCTGGTACTAGTTCAATAGTGAATTCTATCTCTCTATCTGGTGGTAAACTAGGTAGATCATCTGGGAATACATCAGCAAATTTGTAACACCCCCTTACCCCACTATAGTTCAGCAAGGTAAGTGAGTATTACCCGTCTTACTGTTTTATAAAATTAATGAAGTGAAGTAAACTTTTTTTTTTTTTTTTGAAAATTTTGTAGACATTGAAATAAAATTATTGAAAGCATAATATTCAAAATCTTATTTATTTATAAAATATATTAATTTACACTCAAACTATGTCCTTTTACATAGTAACTCACATATTTAATACACATTATATGAAATAAAAACAATACTTTAATTTACAAAGTTTTTTAACAAAATATACCAAAAAAGAAAACACAGAGCTTTTTGCTGCTTTCCTCCGGATACCCTTCTTCTTCTGACATACTATTTTCTACGGCTACCCTTCTAAACCTGCGCGAGAGGAAACCACCCGCGCTAAGCTACTAGCTTAGTGGTGCTTCAATGATAAAAATTTTACATACATATATATTTTCTCACATATTAATTAACCATTTAATAAATAATGCATAAAATAAAAATTTCTATAAAATCAAATAAATTTCATTCAACATGTAATAGTAACAAATTTAATTCATGTAACACTTATCAAAATCACATACTTCAATATTAGTATTATTATTATTATTTTTTTGTGCCCATAACACCTATAACTGAACTATCTAATAGGAATAACGGGGTTGTCATTCCCGGCTTTCATAATGTAGCGCCAAGCGCTTTTATAATAATGTCATTACTGGCTTTTGTTATATTGCCATTACCGGCTTAATAATTTTGCGCCGAGCGCATTTATCAATTGCCATTACCGGCTTTCATATTTGGCACCGAGTGCCTAAATTCCCCTGATTGGCATGTCAAACTATTCCCTATTCTAGTTCTAGACTAGGTGTTTTTGGGCTTAACTATTTTTATATTAATTCACAATATTTTCAACTATCATAAGTATGCTTGTTTATTTTTGTTCTATATTCCCATTATTATTACAATAAAATCTCATATATAAATAATCTGTTAAACATTGATAATTACCATCAAAGTAAATATTTGCATTAATTATTACATATAATTAACATACCACATGCATAAGTCCAATACTTCACGTTTTATACCTATGGCAGAATTTGGACATGTTTTTGGGCTTCATTTTTAGCCTATTTATAATTAGAATTTGGAGTTATGGCCTTCTAACAATTTTTAGCTTATTGTCTTATCTTTCAGATGCATCAAAAATCACGTAACTCCCAATTTTATATCAAAAGTTATGATTAATTCACTACTGCATCATCACAGAATTTTCTGCCCAGAATTTTTCTGGACAGATTCTAGGTTTAAACTTCGTGCATTTAACTGGGAAAATCTAGACATAATTAGATATTATAGTCTAAATAAAAATTAAAGCCCTGTGTCTTAGCTTTCATTTCCAACAAAGAACATATAAAACCGAGTTTCATAACTCAAGTTATCATCAAAATAGACAGAGCTGTTCCTGGAATTCTGTACCCGAGCCATCAATTAGCATCAATCCATATTTCAACCACATTCATCATTTGCAACCATTTTAATACTAAAATTTCCAGAATTACAAATACATTCATATGTCTCAATTATTTCACACCATTTGGTCTCATTGCCATATATAATATCAAAAGTCACAACAAATCACATAACATCTCAAAAACACAAACATAACAAACCTTAATATATATTTCCATACTTATTAACAACATGCAAAATTTTTATCAATGAAGCACATACCTAATCAGCCTTGGTTCTTCCTTTAAACCTTCTTTTCCTTCCCTTATTAGCTAGCTTTCTCCTTGCCTTTGTCACCCTCTTGAGGGCCTCTCACTTGTTCACTTATTTTTCCTACACAATTATACCACATCTCAATTCCAACATCCAATTTCAATGTTTTTCATGTCTACATAATATTCTAATGCTCCTAATATGATTTACACCTTAATTGAGCTAAAATGTACTAAGGTTAAACTTCCTTCTTCATATGACATGGCTGCCCAAAAACCATATCCTAGTTACCAATTCATTTTCTTCAATTCAACACTCAAATCATATTTTCCTTATCACCAATTGTTGTGTTTCCATATTAATTTCAATTTTCCCTAATTTCTTTAATTATGGCAGCCCCTTATTCATCCATTAGCATCATATTTTCTTTAGTTTTTAAGCAATAAAACAATTATCTAACATCAAATATCATCAAGTCAAAGTCCAATTACAGCTTCATCAACTAAACACAAACTTAATTTTTCTAAGTTCTATCTTGTAACCAATCCTAAATCTATCAAACCTAATCACATCTATCATCATCATGGGTCTCAAATAGAAGGAAAAATGTTAAATTTAAGAAGAATAAACTCACCTTAAGAGTTCTCCAAGGTGGGCCGAAATTCCCCTACTCTTCTCCCTTTTTCTTCTTCTTTCTTCCTTCCTTCTTGCTCCTTTGGTACCTTTAATGGTAAGAACTCCTTAATTCCGATTTTTCCTCTCTCAAAACTAATTTTTTTTCATTATTAGCTTGCTGGAAATTGAAAGAAAGATGGAGGTTTAAGAGAATGGAGGTGGACGGCAACAAGAATGGGAAAAGGAAAAAGAAGACTTAGATATTTTGGTGGAAGAATAAAGAATTCCTCATTTTTTTTTTAGGTGAGTATTTGGTGGATCCATGCCTACATTAAGCTCTTCATCCATTGGTCCAAAATATAAATTAATTTTAATGAAATTTTAAACTTTAAGAAATTTCTTATTTGCCCCATCTTTCTCCATATTCACATTTTTTTCCCAAACAATTGCCATAATACCGATTTTGTCCATAGGAAGTTTTATTTTTTTCTAATTCTACCCCAAATCTTTTTAATTCCAAAATAATAATACCCTTAATTATTTTCTCTTATTATTAGTTTTTTTTTTTTTGGTTTAAATTTACACTCTGATTGAACCGGTGGACCCCACTACGGTCACGCGCAATCGGGGCCTAAATCACTGAATGTTACAATTCTCTCCCCCTTAAGAAAATTTCGTCCTCGAAATTTACCTGATTAGTTGGAGTTGAATAACTGAGGATGTTGAGTTCTCATCATTTCTTCACTCTCCCATGTGGCTTCTTCTACTGCATGATTGCGCCATATGACCTTTACCAATGGTACCTTCTTATTCCGTAGTTCCTTGACTTCTCGATCTATGATTTTCACTGGCTCCTCACCATATGTCAAGTCTGGTTGTACCTCTATTGATTCCACAGGTATTACATGTGCCGGATCCGATCTGTATCTCCTTAACATTGAGACATGAAACACATTGTGGATCTTATCCAATTCTGGTGGTAAGGCCAACCTGTAAGCCACTGGACCCACACGTTCAAGTATTTCGTATGGTCCAATAAATCTAGGACTCAGTTTCCCCTTTTTACCAAAACGCAATACTTTTTTCCAAGGTGAGACTTTCAAAAATACATTGTCTCCGACAACATACTCAATGTCCTTCCTTTTCAAATCGGCATAGGATTTTTGTCGATCAGTTGCAGCTTTTAATCGATCTTGGATTAATTTCACCTTTTCCTCTGTCTGTTGCACTAATTCTGGCCCCATAAATTTCTTTTCACCAAGTTCTGTCCAGCATAATGGTGTCCTACATCTCCTTCCATGCAAAGCTTCGTATGGTGCCATACCGAGACTAGTTTGATAGCCGTTGTTGTATGCAAATTCCATCAATGGTAAATGTTTATCCCAACTACCCTCAAAATCAATTACGCAAATTCTCAGCATATCTTCCAACAATTGAATCACTCGTTCGGATTGCCCATCTGTTTGTGGGTGAAATGCTGTACTAAAAGCAAGTCGGGTCCCCAATGCTTGCTGTAGACTTTTCCAAAATTTTGATGTGAACCGTGGGTCTCGATCAGAAATAATAGATACTGGCACCCCATGTAGTCGAATTATCTCATTGACATATAATTCTGCTAACCGACTCAATGAATAATCCATCCGAACTGGCAGAAAGTGAGCCGACTTGGTAAGCCTGTCAACAATTACCCATACTGCATCATGCTTCTTTTGTGTCAAAGGCAACCCAGATAAAAAATCCATTGTAATTCTTTCCCACTTCCATTCTGGAATTGCAATAGGCTGCAACAATCCAGATGGTACCTGGTGTTCTGCTTTCACTTGTTGGCATGTCAAGCATCTTGTAGTATATTCCACTATATCCTTCTTCATTCCTGGCCACCAATAATGAGTCTTCAGATTCTGATACATTTTATTGCTCCCTGGATGCATGGAATAAGTTGTATTATGTGCCTCTTTTAGAATTATTTGCTTTAATCCGCTATCATTTGGCACGCATAATCTTCCTCTGTAACTTATGCTTCCATCATCTTCAACCTTAAATTCAGGTCTCTCCCCATTTTTCACTGCCTCAACAATTATCATCAATTTTTGATCTTCCTTCTGAGCTTTTCTCACTTGTTGCCTTAAAGTAGGTTGGACCCGTAACTCTGCCAAAATAAATTGTGAGTCTAATTTTTTTCAATTTTACTATTACTTTCTATATATTATTTTATAATTGAGGAAAATTTAAACTATACCTGCTAGTGTTTTTCTACTTAAGGCATCCGCTACTACATTGGCTTTACCTGGCTGATAGTCAATAATACAATTATAATCCTTGATTAACTCCAACCAGCGTCTTTGCCTTAAGTTCAATTCCTTTTGTGTGGGCAAATATTTGAGGCTCTTATGATCTGTATATATGTAGCACCGCTCGCCATACAAATAATGTCGCCAAATTTTCAAAGCAAACACTATTGCTGCCAACTCCAAATCATGAGTAGGGTAATTTAGCTCATGAGGCTTCAATTGTCTAGATGCATAAGCAACTACTTTACCCTCTTGCATTAATACACAACCTAGCCCATTATGAGAGGCATCACTGTATATCACAAAATCTTTCCCTAGTGTAGGTTGGGTCAAAACAGGTGCTTCGGTTAATATGGCTTTTAATTTCTCAAAGCTTGCCTGGCACCGATCTGTCCACTCAAACTTAGTTTCTTTTCTGAGCAACTTAGTAATTGGTGCAGCTATGCTTGAAAATCCCTTCACAAACCTTCTATAGTAGCCAGCTAATCCAAGGAAACTTCGGACTTCTGTTACATTGCGAGGTGGCTTCCAACTGAGAATTGCTTCTATTTTGTTAGGATCAACCCGGATTCCTTCAACTGAAATAATATGCCCTAAGAATCCCACTTCTTCCAACCAGAACTCACATTTTGACAGCTTTGCATACAATTGATTTTCCCTCAAAGTCTGCAGTACTATTCTGAGATGTCTGTCATGTTCTCCCTTGTCCCTCGAATACACCAAAATATCATCTATAAAAACTACCACAAACTGATCAAGATAAGGCCTAAAAATTCTGTTCATCATATCCATAAAGGCAGCTGGTGCATTCGTTAAGCCAAATGGCATAACTAGAAACTCATAGTGGCCATATCGAGTTCTGAAGGCTGTTTTAGATACATCTGATTCTTTGATTTTCAGTTGGTGGTACCCGGATCTTAGATCAATCTTAGAGAATACTCCTGCTCCCTTCAATTGATCAAACAAATCATCAATTCTAGGTAGTGGGTATTTATTTTTAATTGTCACCTTGTTCAATTGTCGGTAATCAATACATAACCGAAGGGTGCCATCCTTCTTTTTCACAAACAACACCGGAGCACCCCATGGTGACACACTGGGCCTTATGAACCCTTTGTCGAGCAATTCCTGCAATTGAACATTTAACTCTCTCAATTCTGCAGGTGCCATTCTATAAGGAGTAATTGATATCGGGGCTGTACCAGGAATCACATCAATAGCAAATTCTATCTCCCTATCTGGTGGTAACCCCTGCAAATCTTCAGGAAATACATCTGAAAACTCACACACTGTAGGCATGTCCTTGAGTTCTGGGCTCCCCTTCCTGGTATCTATCACATGGGCCAAATATGCCTCACATCCCTTCCTAATATATTTTCGAGCTTTTAATGCTGAAATAACACTGGTCAAACATGTTTGGCCTACAGCTTGAATGATGGTGTCATCTTGCCCGGGAATTTTAAGTACAACTTTTCTAGATCGGCAGTCGACTATAGCTCCATGCTTTGTCAACCAATCCATACCCAGAATAGCATCAAATTCATGAAAAGGTAGTTCTATTAAGTCTGCTGGAAATTCTCTACCCTGAATAATTATTGAACTGTTTCTATAAATCTTATTCACTTTCACACTATGTCCCAATGGATTGGTCACAATTATCTCATATTCTAGGGTCTCAGGTATCATGTTCCCTTGTCTAAGTGCAGCTGTACTTATGTATGAATGCGTGGAACCAGGATCTATCAAAGCATGTAAATCAAAATCAAATAAAGATAATTTACCAACTATGACGTCTGGTGCATCCTGGTCTTCACGAGCTCTCATCACATATGCCCGAGCTGGGGTCCTACTACCTCCGGGTCTGTCAACTGTCTCTGATACCCCCTGACTCTGTTCGGTACGACCACCTCTAAACTGGCTTCGACCTCTACCACGGCTCTGTACCGGTGTCATAGTCTGTGCTGGTGCCATACTACCTGTACCGAGTCTGGGACAATCTTTCTTCATATGGTCAGTAGCTCCACATCTCATACATGCCCCAGTTAACCACCAACACTCTCCTATATGAGCTTTACCACAATGCTGACACAAAGTCGGAGCTGGTCTCTTGGGAAATGATGCTGGTGAACTAGCAGATGATGCCACATATCTAAATTGCTGACCTCGCCTATCAGAAAATGTCTGTCTAGCCACCCTTGACTGAAATGGTCTGGGTACTATTCGTCCTTTCCTACCCGATGTATGGGCCACATTAGCTGTTGACTTCTTATAATGCTCTTCTGTCTTCAGCTTTTTCCTTCTTTCAACACTAATAGCAGAGGACACTAGCGTAGCAAAATCTGTATGCTGGTGGGAAGCCACTAAATACCCAATCTCCTCATTGAGACCGTCTTCAAATCTACGACATTTATCAGCTTCATCTCCAATAATCCCAGTAGCATACTTGCTCAACCTAGTGAACTCCATCTCATACTCAGCTACTGTCATACCCCTCTGCCTCAAATTCAGGAATTCTCTCTTTTTCTCATCAACATAGATTCTTGGCACGTATTTCTTTTTAAACTCTGTCACAAAGAAATCCCATGTCTGAGGGGTCGGAGTCTGAAGTTTTGCTAATAACAATTTCCACCAGTCATAGGCATGCTCCTGAAGAAGAGATACTGCATATCTAACCTTGTACTCCTCTGGACATTGCAGCTCTTCAAAAACCCTTTCTGTCTTTTCCAACCAAAATTCTGCTGCTGCTGGGTCATCCTCTTTCTTGCCCATAAAATCTGTAGCCCCATATTTTCTTAATTTATCAATTTGAGGTTTTGGTTGAGGTGGGGGAGCTGGTTGAGCTGGTGGTGGCACAACTTGTGCTATCTGCTGTAACAAGGTAGCCATTTGTTGCATAAGGGGTACCTGACCCGGATTAACTTGTTCTTCAGCATGTTGTGGAGCTATAACACTAGGCTCCGAGGCTCTAATTGATGCTGACTGTCTAGGAGCAGCCGAGTCAGCTATACTATCACCCTCATGTTCTTCATGACTTTGTCTTGATTCCGAATCCATTAAAACCTATATTGTCAGAAGAAGGGTCCCTTATTAGAATATAGCAGCTTAAAACAATGCAAATGTTGAAAACATGCACTTATCTTCCCATTCCCACTAAGTTAGAATCATCTAAACCTATAGCTCTGATACCAAAACTTGTAACACCCCCTTACCCCACTATAGTTCAGCAAGGTAAGTGAGTATTACCCGTCTTACTGTTTTATAAAATTAATGAAGTGAAGTAAACTTTTTTTTTTTTTTTGAAAATTTTGTAGACATTGAAATAAAATTATTACAAGCATAATATTCAAAATCTTATTTATTTATAAAATATATTAATTTACACTCAAACTATGTCCTTTTACATAGTAACTCACATATTTAATACACATTATATGAAATAAAAACAATACTTTAATTTACAAAGTTTTTTAACAAAATATACCAAAAAAGAAAACACAGAGCTTTTTGCTGCTTTCCTCCGGATACCCTTCTTCTTCTGACATACTATTTTCTACGGCTACCCTTCTAAACCTGCGCGAGAGGAAACCACCCGCGCTAAGCTACTAGCTTAGTGGTGCTTCAATGATAAAAATTTTACATACATATATATTTTCTCACATATTAATTAACCATTTAATAAATAATGCATAAAATAAAAATTTCTATAAAATCAAATAAATTTCATTCAACATGTAATAGTAACAAATTTAATTCATGTAACACTTATCAAAATCACATACTTCAATATTAGTATTATTATTATTATTATTTTTTTGTGCCCATAACACCTATAACTGAACTATCTAATAGGAATAACGGGGTTGCCATTCCCGGCTTTCATAATGTAGCGCCAAGCGCTTTTATAATAATGTCATTACTGGCTTTTGTTATATTGCCATTACCGGCTTAATAATTTTGCGCCGAGCGCATTTATCAATTGCCATTACCGGCTTTCATATTTGGCACCGAGTGCCTAAATTCCCCTGATTGGCATGCCAAACTATTCCCTATTCTAGTTCTAGACTAGGTGTTTTTGGGCTTAACTATTTTTATATTAATTCACAATATTTTCAACTATCATAAGTATGCTTGTTTATTTTTGTTCTATATTCCCATTATTATTACAATAAAATCTCATATATAAATAATCTGTTAAACATTGATAATTACCATCAAAGTAAATATTTGCATTAATTATTACATATAATTAACATACCACATGCATAAGTCCAACACTTCACGTTTTATACCTATGGCAGAATTTGGACATGTTTTTGGGCTTCATTTTTAGCCTATTTATAATTAGAATTTGGAGTTATGGCCTTCTAACAATTTTTAGCTTATTGTCTTATCTTTCAGATGCATCAAAAATCACGTAACTCCCAATTTTATATCAAAAGTTATGATTAATTCACTACTGCATCATCACAGAATTTTCTGCCCAGAATTTTTCTGGACAGATTCTAGGTTTAAACTTCGTGCATTTAACTGGGAAAATCTAGACATAATTAGATATTATAGTCTAAATAAAAATTAAAGCCCTGTGTCTTAGCTTTCATTTCCAACAAAGAACATATAAAACCGAGTTTCATAACTCAAGTTATCATCAAAATAGACAGAGCTGTTCCTGGAATTCTGTACCCGAGCCATCAATTAGCATCAATCCATATTTCAACCACATTCATCATTTGCAACCATTTTAATACTAAAATTTCCAGAATTACAAATACATTCATATGTCTCAATTATTTCACACCATTTGGTCTCATTGCCATATATAATATCAAAAGTCACAACAAATCACATAACATCTCAAAAACACAAACATAACAAACCTTAATATATATTTCCATACTTATTAACAACATGCAAAATTTTTATCAATGAAGCACATACCTAATCAGCCTTGGTTCTTCCTTTAAACCTTCTTTTCCTTCCCTTATTAGCTAGCTTTCTCCTTGCCTTTGTCACCCTCTTGAGGGCCTCTCACTTGTTCACTTATTTTTCCTACACAATTATACCACATCTCAATTCCAACATCCAATTTCAATGTTTTTCATGTCTACATAATATTCTAATGCTCCTAATATGATTTACACCTTAATTGAGCTAAAATGTACTAAGGTTAAACTTCCTTCTTCATATGACATGGCTGCCCAAAAACCATATCCTAGTTACCAATTCATTTTCTTCAATTCAACACTCAAATCATATTTTCCTTATCACCAATTGTTGTGTTTCCATATTAATTTCAATTTTCCCTAATTTCTTTAATTATGGCAGCCCCTTATTCATCCATTAGCATCATATTTTCTTTAGTTTTTAAGCAATAAAACAATTATCTAACATCAAATATCATCAAGTCAAAGTCCAATTACAGCTTCATCAACTAAACACAAACTTAATTTTTCTAAGTTCTATCTTGTAACCAATCCTAAATCTATCAAACCTAATCACATCTATCATCATCATGGGTCTCAAATAGAAGGAAAAATGTTAAATTTAAGAAGAATAAACTCACCTTAAGAGTTCTCCAAGGTGGGCCGAAATTCCCCTACTCTTCTCCCTTTTTCTTCTTCTTTCTTCCTTCCTTCTTGCTCCTTTGGTACCTTTAATGGTAAGAACTCCTTAATTCCGATTTTTCCTCTCTCAAAACTAATTTTTTTTCATTATTAGCTTGCTGGAAATTGAAAGAAAGATGGAGGTTTAAGAGAATGGAGGTGGACGGCAACAAGAATGGGAAAAGGAAAAAGAAGACTTAGATATTTTGGTGGAAGAATAAAGAATTCCTCATTTTTTTTTTAGGTGAGTATTTGGTGGATCCATGCCTACATTAAGCTCTTCATCCATTGGTCCAAAATATAAATTAATTTTAATGAAATTTTAAACTTTAAGAAATTTCTTATTTGCCCCATCTTTCTCCATATTCACATTTTTTTCCCAAACAATTGCCATAATACCGATTTTGTCCATAGGAAGTTTTATTTTTTTCTAATTCTACCCCAAATCTTTTTAATTCCAAAATAATAATACCCTTAATTATTTTCTCTTATTATTAGTTTTTTTTTTTTTGGTTTAAATTTACACTCTGATTGAACCGGTGGACCCCACTACGGTCACGCGCAATCGGGGCCTAAATCACTGAATGTTACAAAATTCCCTTGCCACTGGTATATTTTCAAGCAAGCTATCAGTGGTTCTAGTATCAGTCACATATGCCAAATATGCTTCACATCCTCTTTTGATCATTCGAAATGCCTTTACAGCTGAAACTAGACATGTAGGCACAAGTTTTCTTTCACCTAGAAATACTACCCTTGGCTGGTTTAGTGATTCAAAAATTACTTCCTTAGTAAAGCAATTCACTATCGCATGATGTCTAGTTAACCAGTCCATTCCCAGTATCACATCAAATTCATATATTTGCAATAAAATCAGATCAACTATTAACTCAGCTCTGTCAATGAATATTAGGCAATCACGACAGACATTATTCACAACTACCACCGTTCCCAATGGCTCATGTATTTGTTGCAGTTTAGATGCCATATGCAATGATATAAATGAATGAGTGGAGTCTGGGTCAATCAATACATATGCTAATATTTCAGAAATATAAATATTACCAGTGACTACTTCAGGAGCATCCACTGCCTCTTGTCTAGTCATAGCAAACACCCTAGCCTGAGTAGGGGATCTAGAACTCTGACCTTCAGATCTAGTCACTCCTCTACCCATTGTACTAGTCCTGCCCCTGCCTCTTCCTCTGCCCTGTGTTCCACTAGTAGGGTAGACCCTCGGAGCCTCAACTGTAGTCTCAGATACTGCTCTACCTCTACTGGTCTTTGCTAGTTTGGCTCTATTTGGATAGTCTCTATACATGTGCTCCATTGATCCACAGAAATAACATACTCTTGTGAGCCTTTTACATTCGCCCGTATGCTGTCTGCCACAATGACTACATGTGGGCCTCTGTTCAACATATTGGCTCTGCCCTCTGCATGGGTAAGAGAAAGTCATGCCTCGACCTCTATAACTGGAGTACCCATTTATGTTACCAGACTGTGCAGGCATATATCTACCTCTTTTTCCCGACCTTCTGCTAGACTCACAAAAGAACTCATGTGATGGCCTTTTTATTTATTGTTCCCCAGCTTCTTTCATTAACCGTTCAGCTCTGATTGCAGCAGCTCTGAGTCTAGCATAACTATCAAGATCAATAGTCGTGATTCTGTTTCTGATCTCATATTTGAGGCCCTCCTCAAACTTCTTGCATTTGTCTCTTTCAGTAGAGACCATGAAGGTGGCATAATGGGAAAGTTTATTAAACTGTACTTCATACTCCGCAACAGACATATTCCCCTGTTTCATATTTAGGAATTCCTTCCTCTTTTCATCTTTATATGCTTCAGGCATGTAATTATTCTGAAATTCCAGGAGGAAATCATTCCATGTCAACACCGGTGGTTGTGCATCACTGTCGGGGACTGTCTCCCACCATTCATAAGCATTTCCTTGCAGTAAGGATACTGCATAATCGAATTTCTCATCCGGGGTACATCTCATCATATTCAGTACCCTCTGTGTCCTTTTCAGCCATGTCTCAGCTTCTGTTGGGTCTGTTGTGCCATTGAAATCAGTTGCACCATATTTCCTCAGCTTGTCATAACGTCTTTCCTTGTACATTTCAGGACTATGCACTTCCTGATCTGGGTGTTCATAGGGTGCCTCTGCATGAGATGACTGTGATGCATATGCTGGAGCTCTAGCTTCTAGTGCTGGTTGATCTCTATGTAAATGAGGTGATGTCTCATAAGAATGCATTTCGGCCGGCCTCTCCCTCCTTGGTGAATTATGTCTTATGATGTCCCTAAAATAAATGAAATCATGTCACTACATAATGTTCAACACATAGGACACATATGTTATCATGCTCTTATGCTTATGCGTGTTCCCATGGAATCTATCCCTGCTCTAATACCAAAAATGTAACACCACATCATATGCATGTAAGTATAACCTATTTTTGTAGCAAATAATCATACATGGCATACTGGAAAGGTATAATACCTTATTAACAATAGTAGTAAAATTTTGTTTTCATATCCTGTAATATAATTCAATGACTATGCAAGTCTCATATCCTATAATTTCATTCAATGACTTGCAAGTCTCATATCCTGTTATATTATTCACTGACTGTGCAAAGTTAACACCAAGGTTTTCACCACAATATAATATATCACATATATTAAAACATAAACTTTACATAGAAGTATTTTCAAGTTGATTTCATTTATACATTTTTAGACTCATTCCAAAATGACTATAAATATTTAAGCGCATAAATACAAAACACATATGACATATTTTCATGCTTGTGTGGAATGCAAGGAGAGAGAGTGATGAGGCTCGACCAATGACCTGTGCTCCATGTCTTCTATACACTACTCAAAATGAGCTGTCACTTTTCTTTACCTGAAAAAATGATGCAAATTGATGAATTGTGGCTCAGTGAGAATAATCATCCAATGAGCTCTAAAGTACCAAACAACTCATAGTAATAAATCACAACTCCAATATATACCACATATTCTATTCCATTCATCAGTATCATATATGTATCAATAAATTTGAAACATATAATCATTACTCTTTATGTATACAAATGTTTTGCTTATTTCATTTTGTTTTGACTAAGTTAAATAGACATTGCCCCGGGTTTCCATGTGAACATTTGCCATGTGAACATTTGCATTTGCATTTGCTAGCTAGCTTGATCATTTGTTTCATTTGCACATTTGTTCGGCCATAGGCCTCTTCTTTTGCTTTACAATATTGATTAACTAGTCACAATGCCTTTTTAGTCCATATGCATATGCACTTGTATTTAAGCATTCATCAACCATTGTATCTTATCACATATAATATACATATACCACATATATACCTCATATGCCACACATATACCTTGCATATACTATATATATACCATGTATATATATCACATATGTCAAACATATACTTCAAATATACCACAAGTATACCATTTATATGTACCACAATGTCACAAATTATCCATCATTACATTATTAAGGACCAATCATAACAATCATATGAATCACATAAGCAACATTCATTTGCACTAAAGAATTCAATCGATAATTAGACTCACCGTTCTCCTTTGATTCCAACCCCTAACTAATTGTCTATCCGATCCTTGTGGGTCTCCAATATGTTATGAGCCTAATATGAAAACATAATCGATTAACTCATGATTAGCGAGACTTAATGTGGCTTTAAACAAATTAATATGCATTGTTCATGTCAATAGTTAAGATTTTTCCTATGAGGCAGTGTGACCTTATGGGACTGTTTATCCTATACCTTTTTCTATACTTGACAAATTAATCTGATTCTTATTCCTAATTAAAAATAACATATAATTGTATAACATATTAAAATTTCAGACCAATTGGATCATTTTACAATATTTTGTGGAATTTCTAAGTGTGTTATGTTTTCTGCCTTTAGGCAGTTTTAGGGTACCAAATTTGATTCATCATAACTTATAATATATAAGTAATATTTTAATGAAACTTTACAGAAACTTCTTTGGGTTAAAATGGAACATTTTTTATGTTTGAAACATTCTTCAATTATGCCTCTAAGGTCTTCAAATCATAAGCAACATGTCATTGGTCCAGAACAGAATTGGCTTCCGGACCAGTATGACTTCTAAAGACCATAACTTAGTCTATACATTCCCAATTAAGCTGAAATTAGTACCCAAATATATATAAGACATATACCTATAACTTTATTGTTTTTACTATTTTCATAATCGAGCTCTAAATAGCTCAATTTATCCAAACAAGTTTATGTCTCTGCCTAGGGCACTCAGTAGGTAGTTCAAACCATGGAACAGTCATGATTCCATTCACCATAACTCCAAATTTACAAGCCCTATGAACCTGAAATTTGTTATAAAGATAAAAAAACACATATATCTACAACTTTTAAGTTTTGATATACTTCCAATAATGGCTTTAACATATTCGAAATCAAATAACACAACAGCTAACTTGGTTAGGGTTCACACACTGACCGGTTTTAGTACGAAGAGGATATCTCATTCTATACACCAAATTATTCAAACAAGTTTACATATACATAAATATAAGACATACAGGAACAACTTTTGTGTTTTATACTTTTCCATAATAAATTTCTATGTGCATCAAAAGCTGGTTGCAAAGCAGTGCCTATTAATGAACCTATGCAACTCAAATCAACCCTAAGGCAATAAGAATTGATTACTTACCAAGGACGAACTTGCAAGGGATCAATTTTGTGCAAAAAATAGGTAAACAAGGAAGATTTGAAGTCTGAAATGGAGGAAAATGAAGGAGAATTCGGGGCTGAAGTGAGGAGGCAGAAATGGGGAAAATGAAGATAAAGGCAGATTTATGTTTTTGTCTTTTTATATTTTTCTGATCTCATTTCTCTTCTCTTCTCTTATATTTCTCTTTTGTTTCATTTTCATTTTATTTTACCTATATTATTATTATTATTTACATATATATATAATTCGGCTAATCTACACAATAATACCGCTTAATCATTTGGCCCGGTTTAACTAAATTATAAATGCAAAATGTTTACTAATCTTAATCTAATCATTTTGCTTACTTTAATTTGGTCACTTATTCAATTCATTTCTAATACTTCATAATCCTTATATAGGTTATAAGTACACACGTGCTACTCGATACAAGTGCCAAATGCTAGGACACGTAGCTAGTGCGTGTCACAAACTTGTTCTTGCGAAAATACGTATGAAATGCATTTGTTCAATTGAATTGTATGAAAAATGCTTATGTTCCATGAAATGCATGTGGGGAAGGTTGAGGATGTTACAAAATTCATGGCCATGAAGGAAGAACAAACCGTGAAATGTACATTTAAGTCACGCCCGTGAATTAAAATGTCATGCCAATGAATGTTCATGGCATTTTCATCCAGAGAGCTTCACGATCAAAGTCACCACTTGGATCACGGCTGGGAAGTTTGCCACGCTCGTGAAGATGTATGTTACGCCCGTGACCCAATGTTTCAAAATTTTCCAGAGAGCTTTACAACCAAAGTCACCACTTCAGTCATGGCTTGGGAAGAAACGTCACGTCCATGACAAACATAGTCACGCCCGTGAAGGATGAAAGAGAAATATGTCAGGCGCGATTATTTGGTTGGTATAACGGCTAGTTTCATATTAAATGCACTCTAACGGCTATAATCAGCCAAAGGAGTATAAATGGAAGTCATTTATGCATTTAGTACAAGAGGATAGCAAATACTTTCAATCAAAATCTTATTACAAGCTATTTGTACATTCAATACTTTGAGAACCAATACCTATTCTCTGTAAAAATCTTTTTGCTCTTCTTTTATTGAGCAATAAAGTTTTGTGAGTGTTTCTCTCTGTAATCATTTATTACTCAAGTGAGTTTTGGGTATTTCTGGGTTAAGAGTAGAACACTTGTAAGGGTTAGTTGTGTGAGCCTTTAAAACACAAAGTAAAGTTTATTTGTGTGAGCCTATAAAAACACAAAGTAAAGGTTGTTTATGTGAGCCTGTAAAACACAAGGAATTGGTTATTGTGTGAGCCATTAAAACACAAGGGATTTCTGGGTTAGGTGTGAGCCATTGTGAGAAACACCATAGTTGGGAGTGAGCTTGTAAAACTCCATTGTAACACTTAGTGTGTTAGTGAAACTCCCAATTGCGATTAGGGAGAGGAGTAAGGTTTGTTGACACCCGAACCTCTATAAAAATCCTTGTGTCAAATTTCTCTATCCTTCCTAAAATTAATATCCATTGCCATATACAATATCAAAAGTCACAATAAATCACATAACATCTTAAAAATACAAACATAACAAACCTTAACATATAATTCCATACATATTAACAACATGCAAAATTTTTATCAATGAAGCACATACCTAATTAGCCTTGGTTCTTCCCTTGAACCTTCTTTTCCTTCCCTTATTAGCTAGCTTTCTCCTTGCCTATGTCACCCTCTTGATGGCCTCTCACTTGTTCACTTATTTTTCCTACACAACCATACCACATCTCAATTCCTATATTCAATTTCAATGCTTTTCATGTCTACATATCTACATAATATTCTAATGCTCCTAATATGTTTTACACCTTAATTGAGTTAAAATGTACTAAGGTTAAAATTCCTTCTTCATATGCCATGGCTGCCCAAAAACCATATCCTAGTTCCCAATTTTTTTTCAATTCAACACTCAATTCACAATTAATCAATCACCAATTGTGATATTTCTATGCTAATTTCAATTTCCCCTAATTTCTTTAACTATGGCTGTAACATCCGCTAATTTAGGCCCTGAGTTGCACATGTCGTGAAGTTGACGCGTTTGACCGATCGGAGTCTAAATTCGGATTTTTACACAAAATTGATTAAGAAATTGCTAAATTAAATGATGAATGCCTAATTAAGTGATATTAAAGTTTAAAGAAGTTAATTTACGGTAAAGGACTAAATTGCAAAATTTGATAAGTTTTGGGGTCAAATTTGATAAGCTCGGAGAGCGCTCCTGATCCATAACCCGTATCCAGTCAGTCCAAAAATTTAGAGTGATGTTGGCAAGATAATGAGGATATATCGAAAAAATAAGAAAAGAAAAGAATAAGGAAATGATGATAATATGAGATTGATATGCAATGATAAAGAGATTTACAGAATACTTTGCTATTAAAGATAAATGAAAATAACATTGTCTGTATGAGCATGACATTCATACTTGTATGAAATAGATATATATCGATAGTCATGCATGCAAACATTTTAATGCACAAAAATGATAATTGTTAATGCTTGTTGCATGATATAGTATATTGCCTTCTTTATATGCACCACTAAGCTTAGAGCTTAGCGTGGAGTTTAATTTCCACGCAGATATAGAAAGGTAGCTGAAGATGCTAGATAAAGCAAGCGGTGATTCCCATTCAAGTAAAGCAGCCGAATCTTGAGAAAGTGGGTTACAAGTTTTGAAACTTTTGTATTTGATTTTTATATGAAAGAAATGTTTGAGTTTGTAAAACTTGCTTTTAAAGTTTGTTAAGAATTCCGCTGATGTTATAAATTACTATTTTATGAAAATAAATTGTACTATGATTTCTGTTTATATCCATATATATATACATGAATATATATATAGCGAATTGAAGAAGTAAGACAGACAGGCGGCAGCGCTTCCTTATCCGGGCACGTAATGCGGTTCGGGTGGGGAGGTGCGGTCGCTGCAATGGCAGCCCATTATTCATCCCTTAACATCATTTTTCTTTAGTTTTTAAGTCATAAAACAATTCATTAACATCAAATATCATCAATTCAAAGTCTAATTACAGCTTCCATGAACTAATCACAAACTAAATTTTCTATGTTCAATCTTGCAACATAACTTATATCTACCAACCCTAATTACATCTATCATCAATATGGATCCCAAATGGAAGGAAAAAGGTTAAATTTAAGAATAATAAACTCACCTTAATGGAGTTATAGGGCTGGTCGAATCTGCCCCAAATTCTTCTCCCTTTCTCTTCTTCTTTCCTCCTTCCTTCTTGCTCCTTTGGTACCTTTGTAGTAAGAACTCTTAAATTCTGATTTTTCCTCTCTCAAAACTAATTTATTTCCTCACTTTTTCAAGCTTAATTTACAGAAAAATGGTGGCTTTTGGGATGGAGAAGTGGACGACACCAAGGTGGGAGAAAAGAAGAAAAGAATGGCTCATGGAAGAATGTAGAATTTTGTTCTTCTTTTTGACTTTATATACCTTGATTAAGGTATGGGTCCCATTAATTAAAATTAATCCTAATTCTTATTGGTTCATTAAGTTAATTAATCTTGATTAACAATTAAACTTTGAGAAATTCCATATTTGCCACATCTTTTTCCATATTTACACTTTTCCCCAAACAATCTCAATAATACCAATTTTGTCCATAGGAAATTTTATTTTCTTCGAATCTACTCCTAATATTTTTAATTCCCAAATAATAATACCTTTAATTATTTTTCCTTATTATTAGTCATTTTTTTATGAGTTCAAATTTAGACTCCGATTGAACCTACGCGCCTCACTACAGTCACGCGCAATCGGGGCCTAAATTACTGAATGTTACACATTCCATTGAAAATGAGTTGAAAGCATGCAATCTTTATAATGATATTGTAAGAAAAAATATTTCTTTGCATGAACAACTTGAAGAAAAAGAAAAAGATTTAAGCTTGGCTTTGGAAGAAAATCATTCTTCATATGAAAAACTTAGTTTGAGTATTCCAAAAAGTGTTGGGAAAAAGGTTGTGAAATATGAAAAAGTGCATTATCTTGAGAATAAACCATATTATAGAAATACATCTCATTTACATCATTTTCCTCATGCTACATGTTTCCATTGCAACAAGTGTGGACATATCAATAAATATCGTATGAAAATAAATAATAAGAAAGTGAAGCTAGTATGGGTTGTCAAGGGAACACACCTCCCTAATGCTAACAAGGAAGGACCCAATTCTAGAATTAGGGAACTAAAATACTTTCTTCATTTTATAGGTATGCCTCACGAGTATCACAAATGAAAGTAAATGGTATCTTAATAGCGACTGCTTTAGGCACATGACTTTAGACAAATTAAAGTTTAACAATCTAACCATGATGAATGGTGGAATTGTTATGAGTGGAGATAAGAACAAAGGAAAAATTATTGGTATTGAATCTATTGGAGAAAATCCATGTTTGAAGAATGTCTCACTAGCAAAAGAGTTGAAATATAATTTGTTAAGTATAAGTTAGTTATGTGAAAAAAAAATAGAAAAGCCATCTTTGAGGCATAAAATAACATATTAGAAGATTCCATAAATGGAGATATAATTTTGACAGAGTATATAAATGGTATTGTCTACATAGTAATAGTTCAACATGCCTAATCTCCAAGGAAGAAGAAAGTAAGTTATGCATCGAAGACTAAGACATGCAAGTATGCATTAGAGTAGCAAACTCTCCAAAAATGAGTCGATTATTGGTTTACCAAAGATAAAATATAAAAATGATGATTTGTGCAAAACATGTCAAATGGGTAAACAAACCATAATTTTTTTCAAATCTAACAAGGAAATTTCAACTAAAAGACTACTAAAACTATTGGATTTTGGAGACGAATCTTATTCATAAATGCAATGAAAAAATAAAATTTTCAAACTCCAAAACAAAAGATCATCTTGTGCCATTAAAACTAATTTATCAAACATAGAAGTTAGAAATTATACCTTATAATTTCTTGATTTGTTCTTCAAATTTTTACCTTGTTGGGTTGTAGCAAACCACAACAATCCGCATAATGATGTCTCTAATGATAATCCATATGAAGAATGAAGAAGAAACTAACAAGAGGAATGGTTTTAACAAATTTCAAAGTGATAGCTTTGAATTTGTTCTTAAGAGAATTTTTGTGTCTCAAAAATTATTTTTCACTGAAAATAATTATCATGTCTCTTTTCTGCTATTTGATGTATTTTCAATTTGAATTATATTAAAAAAAATTACAATAAAAAATAGAGAAAATAAAACTTAATGAATAGTAATTGGCCTTATCACATCCGCTAATTTAAACATAAGTCACGCGAGTTGTTAACTCGACTCGTTCGTTTGACCAAAGTCTAAATTTGGATTTTTATCGAAAAATAATTAAAATAATGGCAATTAAGTATGGAGATTTTCTAATGAAGTGTTTAAAATATCTAAAGATGTTAAATTTCGGTAAATGACTAAACTGCAAATTTTGAAAAGTTTAGGGGTTAATTTGCAATTTACCGAAAATTGGAGGAAATCATCAATTAAATACATGAATTGGGACATAAAATGCATGTGGAGGCTAGCCACACCAAGTAGCAAATTTTAAGAAGCTAAGTAATGTACATGCATTAAACATTAAATGTAAATAATCTTAGGTGTCTCCATTAATTAATTAATTTTGTCTTCTTCCTCTTAATTACTCATCCTTCCTTATCTCTTCATATCTAGAATTTTCTATCATCAATTGCCTCCCACATTTTCTTGAAGCACAACACACCAAATGACATACAACAATTAACCAAGTGAGGTGCATCAATTAAACATTAATGAGAGTTTCTAGATGATGCTTAGGTGTCCCCCATCTTAATTACTTTTGTCATTTTCTTCTTGATTGTTTCTTCTTCTTCCTAATCTCCTTTCATTGAGAAATTTCTGCCACCCTAAGCCAGCCCACGTTTCCCCTTGATCAGCCATAACCAAAGCTTAGTTCTAGTGAAAGAAAGTGAGAAAAGAGAGAAAAAGTAAGAGAAAATTTCATTTTCATGCTCAATGAAGCTTAAGAGAGTAAGGAAAAAGAGAGAGATTAGGGTTATAAAGTTTTAATAATCTGATTATAAATTTTAGGAACTCAAATTGACAAGGAGCTAGATCAAAGGAGCAAAGGAAAGGAGAAAGATAAGTAAAGAGAAAGAACAGAGAGGTTTGTGTATAACCTAAGGCAATAACCTATTTTATTTTTGCATGATTTGATTATTTGGCGTGTTGATAATTTTGAATTAATAGTATTTTGTGATAAAAATCTTGGGGATACATGTTTGCTAGACTTAGGATTTAATTTGGTAAAAATTGAATGTAATTAGTTTGTATGTTCCTTGCTAGAAATGGATGAGCAGTAAGCACTTAAACTGTTATAACTTAATTTATGGAACTCAATTTTTTATATTGTTTGTTGGGTTTGAAATTTAAGACATAGTGCTATAACTTTCATTCAGACCATAAAACCTGAATATGTTTGTAATTGTCCAGAAAATTTCATAAAACTCAGACTTAGAATCTATTTAGAAAATTATGGGTAGAATTGTTAGTGACCAGTTAGTGTTCATTTTATCCTATCTTTTGATACATAACTCAAAATTAAGTGATTCAAGTTGCATATTAAAGTTAATATCCATCCTAAAATTGTTAAGAAGATTATATAACTAAATTCAAAACTTAATAGGACTAAAATTAAGGTCCAAAACAGAGAACAGAATCTGTCAGTGATAGGGCAGCATATGAGTTGAGGAATGAAATGAGTAAAATGACATGAAACTTATTATATTATGTAAATATTATTTTAATTGAGTGATTATGTGATTATTTTGAGACATTACATGCATGAAAAGTGTGAATATAATTTTTATGAATTTTAATGAAATTGTATAAGCCCTAGAACATCTAACTAGAACCAACTTAGGATAGTTTGGCATGCCAAATAGGGGGGAAGTATGATGAAAATGATTAAATCCATTAATGGTATGATTATCTACACCGGGTTTGGCATTATTGTCTACGCTGGGTTTGACATTGTTATCTATGTCGAGTATGACATTATTATCTACGCCGAGTTTAACACGGTTATCTACACCGGTAATAGCACTTATATGCGCACATCATATTGCCTGTGTGGCACTCCTAAGTGCTTGGATGGAACATAAATGAATTATTGAAAATAAAAATGGAATTACAAATTGTGAAATGGATAAAAAGAAGATTTAGTATTATGGGCAATAAAAAGCTATGGATAATAATGAGTTGATAAAGTAAAATAAATATAAGATATAAAAGAATAAATTTTATGAAATGTAAGTTGCATAAAAAAAATGATTGAGTATGATTTGTATCATGCATTAATAGATGATTCAGTGTTGTCAACATAAACAAATTATTGAAAATAAAAAGGGAATCATGAATTGTAAAATGAGTAAGAATGATCATTTGATTATGTTAAACAAGAATGATATACAATAAAATAAATTGATATTATGCATACTAGAATATTATGAAATGTATGTTTACATGATTTGATCATAAATTGTTATATGACAATGCATGTGACATTAAAATAGTTTATTGCCTTATTTATATGCACCACTAAGCCAAGAGCTTAGCATGGGAGTTTCTCTCGTGCAAGTATAACAAAGAATAAGTAGACAATACTAGATAAAGCTAACGGTGACTTAATCCATAGAGCAGCATATTTCAACCATCGTGGGTCACACAACTTTTGTATATTATCTTTGTAAAATAAATGGTATATTTTGTAAAGAACATGTTATTATATAAAAATGTAGTTTATCTTTCATGTTATATTTTTTTTTATACTGTAAAGTAAATAAATATAAATCAAAACAATTATTAAATGAATGATTTTCATATATGTAAAATTTAAAAATGATATTTTAACAGATGAAGTCAACGTAACACTCCCTCATCACAGCACGAGCTGCAGGGGTTAGGGGGTGTTACAGGCCTAATTAAGGCCAAAGATAGTCATTGACCAATGGGGTGCATTAGTGCATTGTGCCCTATGCATTGGGCCTGCTACTGGGTAGGGCCAACTGGCTAGCGGGCCCGTGACCCCTCCCAAGCAATTTTCCACAATTTCATCGTCATTTAAGGGAGTCATGAGTGGTATCTAGCAACACATCATGATCTCCAATTGATCAGAAAGTCAGTGGTTTGACTATGAACCTTTTTGTAGACAATTTTCATGTAATTATTTCTTTCAACATTCTATATCCATTTGGTTTAGTGTATGAACATGTGTCAACTTTCACTAGACTGACTATGTCACATCTAGCTCAAGTAATGTTAGTTCTTTTCCTTAAGGCTCATTACTCTATTAGATATGTCATTAAAGACTCTCTTCATGACATTTCCACTCTGGCCATAGATTCCTGAGTAAGGATCCCAATAAGAGGCCATGGGTATACACTTTTTATATTAGGAGTGGTGAATCTTTTGTTGGTTACCCAATTACCTTCAAATACCTCAAGTTGAACCCAATCACCACCTTATGAGCAACCTCCCTGAGGCAACAAGGAATAGTGTCAAAATACATAATCAATATCCAAGATATCCTTGAGTAACTCAAGTCTATGGATACTTGCACCATTGCTATGATGAGACTATCATTGATATTTGAATAAATTATCCATACGATTTTCTCATAGTAAGTCATCCAATGTACTTTGCTACAATTAGCAAACATCCATATATTAACTCTAAACATCTCATGTTTACAAATTATGAGATCTACTGTTTGATCCAATGAAGGAGTATAATATGTGCTAGTCTATTTGGATTAATAATGTCCCATCTCATTAATCCTATGATTAGGGATAATTTAGATACTAACTTAATTACACATGACAAGAATCTCAATATGATTATCTCATCATGATTTCGTTCATGTTATGTTATATGTGAAGGACTTCATTAATTGATTTAAGATCACTATCAATTCATATATTAAATGAATATCAAATTAATGAAATGTCTTTTGTTAATCAAATAAATTTGTACAATAAGTGCTAAAGGTGATTGCCTTTAGAGCACTTTTCTAACAAGAACTTCTACACTTAGATTTGTTTAGACCAAATTTTCCCATGTGGTAAAGCATATATTTTTGTAATTGTGGATTACTACTGAAGATTTATATGGATATTGTTCGTAACACATAAGAAAAATGCATATGAAGAGTTTGAAAAACTATGCAAAAATCTTCATGATGAAAAAGGTATCTTATTACAAACTTAAGGAGTGATCTTAGTGGAGTATTAAAAAAAAAAAGCACCTTGAAGATTTCTACAATAAGTATAAAATCTTAAATAATTTTTCTAGTCACAAAATTCTTAGTAGAATGGAGTAGTTAAAAGGAAAACAAAACTCTATAAGAAATGGCTAGAACCCTTATTCATGAAAATAATCTTTCAGATAATTTTTGGGCAGAAACTGCAAATCCATAAGAAACTAACAATAGTGAAGAAAAGCTTTAAAATAAGTGAAAAAAAAAAGATAAAGAAAAATATGACAATATAACATATTTAAAGCCCTATAAGATCTCCCAAGGAGAAAATGAAGCTGAAAGAGAATAGTAGTAAACTCATGCAAACTAATCCAAAGATTGGAAATATTACAAGTATTACCCAAAGGAGAACATCATGGGGAGTCCATAAGATAAAATGATGACAAAATATGCTATGAAAGAATATAGTGGTAATGTAGCTTTTGTTTCTCAAATAGAACATAAAAAAATTTATTGAGGCTCAAAATGATGAAAGCTGGATTATTTCCATGCAAAAAGAATGGAATCAGTTTGAGAGAAACAAAGTCTAGAAGTTAGTTCCTAGACATAAAGATCATTCAATCATTGGCACAAAGTGGGTCTTTAAAAACAAGTTTCATGACCATGTACATGTAGTTAAAAATAAAGCTAAGCTTATGACTCAAGGTTATAATCAAGAAAAGGGCATTGATTTTGATCAGACATTTGCACCTATAGCTATGTTAGTGGCTATTAGAATTCTTTATGCATTTGCATCCTCTTCCTAGTTGTGGCTCAAGGCTATATCCAAGAAAAAGGCATTGATTTTGATGAGATATTTGCACTCACAACTAGGTTAAAGGCTATTAGAATTCTTTGTGCATTTGCATATTTAAAAACTTTATGCCTTATCAAATGGATGTCAAAATTGCATTTTTCAATAGTTTTTTAAATGAAAAGGTTTATGTTGCACAACCACCTGATTTTGAAAGTCATGAGCATCCAAATCATATTTACAATCTCGCTAAAGTATTATATGGTTTAAAACAAACACCTAGAGAATAGTATGAGAGATTAAACAAGTTTCTACTTGATTATGGGTTCACTAGAGGAAATGTAGACTTCACATTGTTTATCATGCATAAGTCATCTGACATTATAATTGTTCAAATTTATGCATATAATACCCTCTTACCCTTCTATTTAACAACCGAGTAAAGTAATGTTATGACCATTTAATAGGTGTTTGTATATTTGGACATTGTGTCATAGGTTAGTGAGCGGTGTCTTGCCATATGTATTAAGATAAGCCATTTGGCCTGTGTACAAGCCTTACTGCCATAATTATAGGCTTTGAGGCATTACTCCTTAATTGGCATACCAACCTGTCTACCCCTACTCTAGTCAAGGTACAGGCCAGAGGCTTATGTGCATTTGTTTCACAAAATTTACCCAATAGCTAATCATATGATATTCGTTCGTAGTTTACTATTACATGCTCTGATAAGTAATTTACATACTCGGTATCTTATACCATTCTAGATTAATTAATCATATGTTAAGGCTCGGATAAAAGCTATAATCATCAATTCATATAATATCAGACATCTAAGCATACATATGCATACACAAAGAAATTCATTATTTAGGCATACCAGTTTCTATATATAATTAATTGCAAACACATAAAATAAAACACATTCTTAATATTTTAAATTTGATAAAAATTCATAGCTATTTTCTTAAAGCATGCACAAACTTCTAATTAACTTTATCATCATCCGCTCGATCCTTGCCTTTCTCATGGTCAGGCTCCTTCAATGCGCTTGACACATAAATTTATTAAATAATTATCCAACATAAAACCCTGACTTTAAATCGCAACTCAAACTATCTGTCTTATAGAAATCGATTGACAAATCTTTGTCATTATATTATTCTTTTATTCTTAAAAGTTAAATCCATGTATTATAGCTTTTAGCCAATTACATATATGGTTCTAACCTAATTCTTGGGCTTTTTTTAATGCTACAACCTTTTAAAAGATTCAAATTTACTGCCCACACAATTTAGGTAAAAATTTCTCAGCACTTATATCTTATTTTTGGGCTCCATTTTTATGCCAGTTTGTTTTTGGTTTATCTTAGTTTTGGTCCAATTCATCCCTCAAAGCTCATTGCTCACTTTCAAGTACCCAATTTCATGCAAAGGTCTTCATTTCCCATTTTATTGGCTTTAGCCAAGATTGATTTAGTTTCTTAGGCATAGGATTTGTATTTTTTTCCTATTTTATCTTGTCCACCTCTCCACTTTAGGGTCATAGTTTACTTAGTTTTGGTCACAAAATCCTTCAATTCTCCTCAGTTTCTTTTAATGGCCCCTCTCTTTATTTTTGTTTCATAACCAATTGTCACCTGGCTCACTAATATACATGGTTTACCATTTTAAGTTTTAAAGTCCTTAAACCTTGCTTCCATTTTGGTAAAAAATTAGTCCCAATTTTTATGTACCTCTTGGCCATATTATCATTTCCACAATTGTTTTCCTCCCTATTTAGCGTTGGTTGTTAGCCATTCCTCTGCTTAACCTCATTTTTCTTTTAATTAAATATTTGCTTAATTAATTTATCACATAATTAACTTAACTTAATTTTTTATGGTTCTAATTAGTCCTATATTTAACAACTCAAGACAATATCCCTAGTTTAATGTCTCGACCATCTTTAAGGTCTAATATTCACAACTCCCTCCATTAACCAAAGTTTCACCCATAAACTACATAGCACTTTTGTTTCTCATCCAACACTACCTTATCTTACCTTCAAAAATTCATCAAATTACAAGTTTTTCAATTTAAGGTCAAAGCCAACTTCCCCTTGCTTGCTTCATTAACATGCACCCAACCTTACTCAAGTTCAAACTTTAAACAAACAAGGAAAGGATAAAGAAGGAATAAGATTAAACATCATTCAACCAAAGTTTTAAGAAGAAATTGAAAAGAAAATGACCCTAAAAGGACTTAAAAAGTTCAAAAAAGCTCATTGAGATAAAATTATATTATCTTTCAGATAACCTTGAAACTATTAACTTAAGCATTCACCACCTTGATCTAATCTAAGTGTCTTAATACTCTTGTCAAGCTATTTTTCTACTTTATTTCTAAATTCTTTGAACATTTCAAAAACTGTAGATTTGTATCTCATCATATATAAGTAGTTAAATCATGAATAAAGGTAATGGAGTAGATATAACCACCTCTAGTGTGCATTAACATTGGACTACATACACCTATATGTACAAGGTCCAATAACACATTGGCATATTCACCTTTTACACTAAAAAATTATTTTGTCATCTTACCTAATAAATAAGATTCAAATGTGTCATATGATTCATAATCATATGAACCTAAGTCAGCATTCTTAAGTAGCTTAATCATAGGCCTCTCATTTATATGGCTAAGGTGACAATGCTACAAATATTATGATGTTAAGTTATCTAACTTTTTTCTTTTATTATTGATATCAATAATGTAAATTTCATTGCATAAGGAACCAGTTCCATAAAAAAAATATCATTCAACCATGTGGAACAACCATTTCCATTAATAGTCAAATGAAAATTGTTTTTGTTTAAACATGAAACATAAATAATATTCTTAGTTAAAATTGGAACATAATAACAAATTTATAATTCTAAAACAAGCCCACTAGGGGTGTGTCAATACATAAGTTCCTACAGCTAATGCAATAACTCTTACTCCATTTCTAATATGCAAGTCTGCCTCTTCCTTTTTGTAGTTGTCTATTATTCCTTAGGATCTACATATCAATGAATATGTGTGAGCCACATCCGGTATCCAATACCCATGTATTATTATTAGAAACAATATTAACCTCAATAATAAAGATACCTAATGTAAAAGGTGCATATGATGTCTTATCCTTCTCCTCCTTTAAAGACTCTAAATAGACCTTGTAGTCACCCTTGCCATAATGGAAGCAAGTTTTCTTTGAGGTAGTCTCTTTGCCTTTCTTCTTCATATTCAATGTATGTTGCATTCGAGATGTCCCTTCTACCATCTTAGAGTGGAAGAGTAACTTGGATATCTCATATCGCTCAATACAAGCTTAATCATCAAACAACTCCCTAAGACGATACAATATGGTGTTTGAATCCATATTGTCATGCTACTTTTAAAGCTCGAGTGACATATAGGTGAGCATAATGCAACCTACCAACTCGCCGTCATCCACATGCTCCTTGTATGCTAATTGTTCGTCAATAGAAGCATCTTCAGCAAGAGGAGAGGGAAACGACTCTTCCAAGACATAGGTTATATTTTCAGACTTAAGAATAATGTTCAAATTCCTTAACTAATTAAGGAAGTTTTGGCCAGTCAATTTTTTGGATTCAAGAATTGAGCATAAATTCACATTTGATGTCATGATTCTAAGAACCAAGATGTAAAAAAAGATTATGTTAGAGAATATACTATATGCATGATTATTAAGTCTTTAATAAATACATATTATTATACCTATTATTCTATCTCAAACCTATAGCCCTTACTATGAATCTAATATAACTCATTGGAAGATCTCCTAGTGGGTCAATAACCAACATCATTAAAGATGACCTTACGTGTGCCTAACAAGCCACTTGAGGTTAGTTAGTAGGTATCTCATACCAATTACATCTTTTCATACAACTGCTAAATCAATAGGCTATCAACTCTTGATCCATGTATATCTCATATACATTGGCCTAATATGCCTCTAATTCACATTGACCTTTGGTGTGCCCAACAATCCAATGCAACAAGTTAAGGCCAACCCATTAATTATAAAATCTCATTTCAGTGGTTTAAACATATTTTTATATAGTGAGCTTGGGTGTGCCCAACAATCCAAACTCTAAAAGAATCTAGTTCATGCCATATTAATAGAAGGCATTGGCTGTAACACCCCCTCACCCAAACCGCACATGCCCGGATGCGGGGGCGCTACTGCCTGTCTTCTTTACTTCTTTAAAATCGCTATATATATATATATATATATATATATATATATATATATATATATATATATATATATATATATATATATATATATAATGTACACTTATTTACATAACATAGTATTTATAAATACCAATTTACTATTTAACAAACTTTGAAAACTACTTTACAACTTATAAGTATATATAATGCGGAAAACAAATCAAGAGTTCAAAAGTTTGTGACCCACTATTTCGAGATCGACTACTTTAGTTTGAATACGATCACCGCTTGCTTTATATACCACCTTCAGCTACCATTCTATATCTGCACAGAAGGAAACTCTCACGCTAAGCTCTAAGCTTAGTGATGAATATAAATAAGGCAATATACTATATCATGCAACAAGCATTAACATGTATCATTTTATGCATTAAAATGTTTGCATGCTATTTCTATCAACATGTTCCTATTTCATACAAGTATAAATATCATGCTCATATATACAACATTATTTTCATTTATCTTTGATGGTAAGCTACTCTGTTAATCTCTTCATTATTATATCTCAATCTCATATCATCATCATCATCATTTTTTTCTTTTATTTTCTTATATTCTGACATATCATCATTATTTTGCCCACATCACTCTAAATTTGGACTGACTGGATACGGGTTATGGATCAGGAGTGCTCCTAAAGCTATAGCCACCCTGTCCACTATCTGGCTCAACAAAGCTTCTCAAATCAATGGTGCTCTAGTTGCTTAAGCCACATTGATTGAGTACAATTTCATCATAGATGAATAACCAGACCAAGGTGTTATCCAAGCTTAAGCCACATTGATCAAGGAATATCTCATATAGTATGGTACCGTTCACCCCCTTAATGACATGTCATCTATCCTGATTCTAGTCCGCAGGTAGAGTAATGGGCATCTTTATATTTTCACATCAATCATATATCTTTATTAAATTTTTATTTTACATCCATTTCATCATCCTCATATTATACATCACATCATCATCATTCTCAATTTCGACACATCAATATTCTCATGTATCAACATCTCAATTTTCTTGTTTTGCAACATATCATCATGCTCATACATACAAGATATCATTTTTTCATTTGTGTAACAAGATACATCAATAGATAATCATATTCATAATTTATTTGAAAACAGAGCATTCACGACTGTGACTACAAATTCATGCCCGTGAATTAGTTCACGCCCGTAATCCCAAGCCGTGAATGCTACTAGAATGAATCGTGCCAAAAGCATTCACGGTTATGAATACTCATTCGTGCCTGTGAATGAGTTCACGCCCGTGATTCCCAACCGTGAACACTACTGAAATGAATAGTACCATTTCCACACCAAAGTCACAACCGTGATACAAATCAGTCACAACCGTGAACCATTAGGTTTACGCCCGTGACACAATAGTCATGCCCATGACTTTCAGCAGAAAATCTGCGTATTCACATTTCATTCATTCTAATTACACCAAATCATATCAAAACACAATTATGCATTTCTGGAGTCCTTTATTCAACATATCATGGCTAATACATATAAATGCCTTAATCATAATTAAATTCTCAAACGTGCATACTTAATTCAACAAATCACAAGCAACTCATTCTTTATCTCTAACATATGGTTTCAGGCCATAATCATCATTAATGCATTTCAATCATCAATTATCATACTAACATGCAATATTTCAAACAAAGATAGGTTATTACCTTAAATTATGCACAAACCTTAATCTTTCTCCTTCACTCTTCTAGGTAGCTTTCTCTTTTCCTTTGCTCCTTAGTGTTTGTTCCTTGTTACTTGGAACTCCTACAACATCATAAATCTTTATTATCATCTGATTTCCTCAAGACCCTAAACTCTCTCATTCTATCTCAAAACCCAAATTTCTCTCTCCTTCCATATGAGTTTTGGATGAGTTCAAAATTCGAACTTCTTTAAGAAAAGATGAAGAAGAAGAAGAATCACTTCTTACCTTACTATTTTCTTAACTAAATCACAACTTTGGAGATTTTATCTCTCCACCAGACTTGATTTTTCTTCCTCTTTCTTGCTCTTTCCAGCTTCTTTAGGAGTTATGGACCATGAAGATCACTCGTTCTTGCTTTTTCCCCTCTCTTCTCTTCCTTTCTGTCTCTAAATTTATGGTTTGGCTGTGGAGGGAATGGGGCTGGCGTGACTGGTAGAAAAGAGAGAGAAGAAATCAGAAAATGAAGAGAAGAAGAAGAAAGAATTAAATAGGGTACCCAAAAGTCTTCATGTTGGACCCACCATCTTGACCATCTTTTTCCCATTTTACTTAATCAACACTAATCTTACTCCTCCTCATTGAGTAGCCGGCCAACCTATTAAAATGTCTCCAAAATAAATATGTTGATTAGTAATTAATCTCATAAATCCTCAAATTTTTGGTAAATTGCAATTTGACCCCAAAACTTATCAAAATTTGCAATTTAATCTTTTACCGTAAATCAACTTCTTTAAACTTTATAATCACTTAATTAGGCATATATCATTTAATTTAGTCATTACTTGATTAATTCCGATAAAAAATCCGAATTTAAACTCCGATTGGTCATACGCGTCAATTTCGCAACACGTGCGACTCAGTGTCTAAATTAGTAGATATTACATTGGCCCTAATATAATTTATAAAGGATTTTCTTAATTAAGTCTCATCATGTTGTTTTGGTATGTATAATATATAATAGATATATAAGATAACTACACTAATTATATGGTCATGATTATGGACATATCTAACATCAATCCTTTGAACCATAAACGAATTGACTAGGTCTTACCTAGGTAGATGCATGATATTACAAAACCAAATAGAAAACAATTTTCTATTCTAACGCTCATTGCTTTTGGCACTATCTCCTTGGCTTCTTACTCTTTTTCACTTCAATTCTCTCTTAATCTTATGTAATCTAATTCGATAAACTCTTCATCAGAAAACCAAGTTACATTTGAGGGGAGTGAGATGAGAAGAGAAACACAACAGAAGATAAGAGAATGCAATGACTCACAATCCCTATTTACCAAAAATAAAAATTTCATGTGATTGGTCAAGTCCATAATCATGCCATCATGTCATTTCATACACCCCTAACAGACATTCTCTAATGCATAAAGAAAGACAATCAATTAAAGTAACATTTCAAGTTCCCTCAGTTTCAACTCTCGAAACATTGTGTTTTGATTGTTTGGCCTTTAGTAAAATTCATCATTTATTCTCATAAAATGATCGTATGAAAAATTTGAAATACTTTCTAAAAGAAAATCATGCAAATTAAGCATATATTTTATCATCTCAAAAAGTTTACTAAAATTGCCTACTTAGCCAATAAGGTTACTTTCAATTTAATGCATGCAACTTCTAAATATGAATTAAATCTTTTAATCACATTAAATATCAAATTAAAATAGGACCAGTAGTTAATTAATAATTAAATTATCTCAATTAATTATTATCTTGATATCAAATGAGATTAAATATTCCTAATTATAATTGCATGCCAAAAACCTAGTCAAACTAGGATTATAAAAATACTTTTCTAATTCAACTAAAATCCAATTTTGAAAACTCCAAATCCGATTATCACCAATTTAGACATATTAGAATTAGTTTAAACTAATCAGATTAATTCATTAGATAGCCTAAATCATAATAAACTTAATTAGTAAACCAATTACATAAAAGTTACCTAAATTGAATCTTGATTCATCCATGAACTAGAATTCTCTAGAAACTTAAGCACAAATTAAATTTGACTTTAGCATGTAATTGAAATTAAAATAATATCATGTATATCTCATAAACATGTAATTAAGGTGTTGGTCACAAAATTACATTATATTAAATCATACAAAACAAAACATATCCATTGCATGGTAAGGTTTTTACCGTATAAGTTTCTAGTTTTGTTTGTACCATGATAAAGAAAAAAAAAAAGATTTTTGATTCAATTTTTTGGTTTTTTAGAAGTTAAAACAGATTTTAAATATGTTAAAAACATGTTTGACTATTTATATTAACAAACCAAATTCAAATAGCCTCTCAAAGAACTCATTGGCCACACTATGCTTTATAAACCCTAGAAATTTCAGCAACATGCATAATTTTGAATTTTATATTTAAATTAAATTTAAATCATTCCATTATCATTAAAAAAATTAATATCAATACATTAACATGTAATTGAATAACTAATAAAATTTGAGGCCAAATTTATTTTTTTAACAAAAAAGGGAATTTGAATTGTTTCTTTAATCAATTTAAAATTGAAACTTCAATTAAATCTAAAATTGATTTACTTAGGGAGAATATGATACCTCTTTTGGGTTTCTAATATGTATCATATATATCAAACACAAAAATTTAAAATTTTTACAAACCTGAAACCCTAGGAATGCATTATGTAATTCAAAATCGAAAAAAAAAACCATTCAAAGAGTGAATTAGATTACCCTTTTTTACATCTTAATCTTTAAGGTAGTGAGTTTTCCTTCTTGTTGGGTTGTTGCAAAGCAAAAAAATTCAAAGCTTATGGATTGCTCTAGTAGTATCCACATAATGAGATAAGGAAATAACTTCAAAGGCAATGGGGTGATATTCTATCAAGGTACTAGCAATAAGAGAATTTCTTTGAGAGAGATGGGAGAGAGAATAACTGTAATATCCTCAAACTTCTCTACATGCATTTTCACATGCATCTCACTTGAACATATATACATTTTGCATATATTTCAGTTGAACACAAGCATTTCATATGTAATTTCATGGGGACAAGTTTATGACATACACTAGCTACTTGCCCAAGTATTTTGCAATTGAGTTAAGTTGCACGTGTCTATTTTATAATTTAGTTGAGAATGATATAAAATTAAAAATTTAAGTGAATGACATGATTATATTAAAATTAATAAAAATATGACATAGTTAGTTCAATTAAATTGAGCTATTAAGTGAATGAAGGATCAAATTATATTTTTCTATCAACTAGTAGGATTAATAATAATAATAATAATAATAATAATAATAATAAGGGACAAAAGAGTGATGCAATGAAGCTATCCCTCTCTATGCTAACTTTCTCTATCAATATTTTGCACTTTTTTTTTTCGCTTTATCCATTCTACCATCCCTATCACCATAACAACTATCATATTCCCATTTTCTTTTTTCCTCTAAGAGTTTCAGAAGCAACTTTTGCAACATCTAGTGATTTAGGCACCGATTGTGCGTGACTGTAGTGGGGTCCACTGGTTCAATCGGAGTCTAAATTTGAACCCATAAAAAAATGACTAATAATAAGGGAAAATAATTAAGGGTATTATTATTTGGAAATTAAAAAGATTAGGGGTAGAATTAGAAAAAAAATAAAATTTTCTATGGACAAAATCGGTATTATGGAGATTGTTTGGGAAAAAAGTGTGAATATGGAGGAAGATGTGGTAAAAATGGAATTTGTCAAAGTTTAATTATTAATCAAGATTAATTAACTTAATGAACCAATAAGAATTAGGATTAATTTTAATTAGTGGGACCCACTTCTTAATTTAGGTATAAAAGTCAAAAAGGAAGACAAATTCTACATTCTTCCATAAGCCATTTTCTTCTTCCTTTTCCCACCCTTTTGCCGTCCACTTTAGTCCCTCCATAAGCCACCATTTTTCTGTAAATTAATCTTGATAAAGTGAGGAAATAAATTAGTTTTGAGAGAGGAAAAATCAAAATTTAAGAGTTCTTACTACAAAGGTACCAAAGGAGCAAGAAGGAAGGAGGAAAGAAGAAGAGAAAGGGAGAAGAATTTGAGGCAGATTCGATCGGCCCTATAACTCCATTAAGGTGAGTTTATTCTTCTTAAATTTAACCTTTTTCCTTCTATTTGAGACCCATGATGATGATAGATGTGGTTAGGTTTGATAGATTTAGGTTTGGTTGCAAGATAGAACTTAGAAAATTAAGTTTGTGTTTAGTTGATGAAGCTGTAATTAGACTTTGAATTGATGATATTTGATGTTAGATAATTGTTTTATTGCTTAAAAAATAAAGAAAATATGATGTTAATGGATGAATAAGGGGTTCCCATAATTAAAGAAATTTAGGGGAAATTGAAATTTATATGGAAACACCACAATTGGTGATTGAGTAATTGTGAATAGAGTGTTGAATTGAATAAAATGAATTGGGACCTAGGATATGGTTTTTGGGCAGCCATGACATATGAAGAAGAAAGTTTAACCTTAGTACATTTTAGCTCAATTAAGGTGTAAAATATATTAGGAGCATTAGAATATTATGTAGACATGAAAAGCATTGAAATTGGATACTGGAATTGAGATGTGGTATGGTTGTGTAGGAAAAGGAAGTGAACAAGTGAGAGGCCCTCAAGAGGGTGACAAAGGCAAGGAGAAAGCTAGCCAATAAGGGAAGAAAAAGAAGGATTAAGGAAAGAGCCAAGGCTGATTAGGTATGTGCTTCATTGATAAAAATTTTGCATGTTGTTAAAATGTATGGAATTGTATATTAATGTTTGTTATGTTTGTGTTTTTGAGATGTTATGTGATTTGTTGTGACTTTTGATATTTTATATGGAAATGGGACCAAATGATGTGAAATAATTGAGACATATGAATGTAGTTTTAATTCTGAAAATTTTAGTCTTAAAATGAAGGCAAACGATGAATGTGGTTGAAATATGGATTTATGTCAATTGATGGCTCGGGTACATAATTTCAGGAACAACTCTGTCTATTTTGATGATAACTTGAGTTATGGAACTCCTTTTTGTATGTTCTTTGTTGGAAATGAAAGCTAAGAAACAGGGATTTAATTTTATTTAGACTATAACATCTAATTATGTCTATATTTTCCCAGAAAAATATATGAAGTTTAAACCTAGAATCTGCCCAGAAAATTATGGGCAGAAAATTTTATGATGATGCATTAGTGAATTGATCATAACTTTTAATATAAATTGTGATTTAAGTGATTTTTGATGCATCTTAAAGCTAAGACAATAATCTAGGAATATTCGGAAGGTAATAACTTTAAATTCTAATTATAAATGGGCTAAAAATGAAGCCCAAAAATAGGTCCGAAATCTGCCATAGGTATAAAACGTGAAATGTTGGACTTATGCATGTGGTATGTTAATTATATGTAATAATTAATGCAAATATTTACTTTGATGATAATTATAAATGTTTAACAAATTATTTATGTATGAGATTTTATTTTAATAATAATGGGAATATAGAACAAAAATAAACAAGCATACTTATGATAGTTGAAAATATTGTGAATTAATATAAAATTTGTTAAGCCCAAAAGCACCTAGTATAGAACTAGAATAGGGAATAGTTTGACATGCTAATCAGGGGATTTTAGGCACTCGGTGCCAAATATGAAAGCCGGTAATGGCAAATTGATTAATGCGCTCGACGCAAAATTATTAAGCCGGTAATGACATTATTATAAAAGCGCTCAGTGCTATATTATGAAAGCCGGGAATGACAACCCCGTTATTCCTATTATATAGTTCGGTTATAGGTGTTATGGGCACAAGAAAATAATAATAATAATAATATTGAAGTATGTGATTTTGATAAATGTTACACGAATTAAATTTGTTACTATTACATGTTGAATGCAATTTATTTGATTTTATATAAATTTTTATTTTATGCCTTATTTATTAAATGGTTAATTAATGTATGAAAAAAATATATATGTATGTAAAATTTTTATCATTGAAGCACCACTAAGCTAGTAGCTTAGCGCGGGTGGTTTCCTCCCGCGCAAGTTAGAAGGGTAGCCGTAGATCTTAGAATTGTCAGAAGAAGAAGGGTACTCGGAGGGAAGTAGCAAAAAGCTTTGGATTTTCCTTTTTGGTATATTTTGTTAAAAATTGTGTAAATTAAATTATCTTTTTTATTTCATATAATGTGTATTAAATATGTGGATTGCAATGTAATAGAACATAGTTTGGATGTAAATTACTGTATTTTATAAATAAATGAAATTTTGAATATTTATACTTGCAAGAATTTTTATTTTAGTGTCTGCAATATTTTCAAAAGAAAAAGAAAAACAATAATAATATTTATACTTCATTTCATTGAATTTACAAAACAGTTAGACGGGTAATGCTCGCTTACCTTGCTAAACTATAGTGGGGTAAGGGGGTATTACAGTTTTTGGTATCAGTGCTATAGGTTTAGATGATTCTAACTTAGTGGGAATGGGAAGATAAGTGCATGTTTTCAGTATTTGCATTGTTTTATGCTGCTATATTCTAATAAGGGACCCTTCTTCTGACAATATAGGTTTTAATGGATTCGTAATCAAGACAAAGTTACGAAGAACAAGAGGGTGATAGTATAGTTGACTCGGCTACTCATAGACAGTCAGCATCAATTAGAGCCTCGGAGCCTAGCGTTATAACTCCACATCATGCTGAAGAACAGGTTAACCTAGATCAGGTACCCCTTATGCAACAGATGGCTACTTTGTTACAGCAGATAGCACAAGTTGTGCTGCCACCAGCTCCCCCACCTCAACCGAAACCCCAGATTGATAAATTAAGAAAATATGGGGCTACAGATTCTATGGGCAAGAAAGAGGATGACCCAGCAGCAGCAGAATTTTGGTTGGAAAAGACAGAAAGGGTTTTTGAAGAGCTGCAATGTCCGGAGGAGTACAAGGTTAGATATGTAGTATCTCTCCTTTAAGAGCATGCCTATGACTGGTGGAAATTATTACTAGCAAAACTCCAGACTCTAACCCCTCAGACATGGGATTTCTTTGTGACAGAGTTTAAAAAGAAATATGTGCCTAGAATTCATGTTGATGAGAAAAAGCGAGAATTCCTAAATTTGAGGCAGAAGGGTATGACAGTAGCTGAGTATGAGATGGAGTTCACCAGGCTTAGCAAGTATGCAACTAGGATTATTGGAGATGAAGCCGATAAATGTTGTAGATTTGAAGATGGTCTCGATGAGGAGATTGGATATTTAGTGGCTTCCCACCACCATATAGATTTTGCTACGCTAGTGTCCTTTGCCATAAGTGTTGAAAGAAGGAAAAAGCTGAAGACAGAAGAGCATTATAAGAAGTCAACAGCTAGTGTGGCCATTCTAAGTTGGAAGCTGCCCCACAATGTAACAGAAGTCAAAAGTTTTCTTAGATTAGCTGGCTACTACAGAAGGTTTGTGAAGGGATTTTCAAGCATAGCTGCATCACTTACCAAGTTGCTTAGAAAAGAAACTAAGTTCGAGTGGACAGATCGGTGTCAGACAAGCTTTGAGAAGCTAAAAGTCATGCTAACAGAAGCACCTATTTTGACCCAACCTACTCCAGGGAAGGACTTTGTGATATACAGTGATGCCTCTCATAATGGGCTAGGGTGTGTATTAATGCAAGAGGGTAAAGTAGTTGCTTATGCATCTAGGCAATTGAAGCCTCAGGAGTTAAATTACCCTACTCATGATTTGGAGTTGGCAGCAATAGTGTTTGCTTTGAAAATATGGCAACATTATTTGTATGGCAAGAGGTGCTACATAAGAGCCTCAAATATCTGCCCACACAAAAGGAGTTGAACTTAAGGCAAAGACGTTGGTTGGAGTTAATCAAGGATTATAATTGCATTATTGACTATCAGCCAGGCAAAGCCAATGTAGTAGTTGATGCCTTAAGTAGAGAAACACTAGCAGGTATAGTTTAAAATTTTCTCAATTATAATATAATATATAGAAATTAATAATGAATTAAATATTAGATTCATAATTTATTTTGGCAGAGTTACGGGTCCAACCTACCTTAAGACAACAAGTGAGAGAAGCTCAGAGACAAGATCAAAAATTGATGATAATTGCTGAGGCAGTTAAAAAGGGGGAGAGACCTGAATTTAAGATTGATGATGATGGAAGCATAAGTTACAAGCGAAGATTGTACGTGCCAAATGACAGCGGATTAAAGCAACTAATTCTAAAAGAGGCACATAATACAACTTATTCCATGCATCTAGAAAGCAATAAAATGTATCAAGACCTGAAGACTCATTATTGGTGGCCAGGAATAAAGAAAGATATTGCGGAATACACTACAAGATGCTTGACATGCCAACAGGTGAAAGCAGAGCACCAGGTACCTTCTGGATTGTTGCAACCTATTGCTATCCCAGAATGGAAGTGGGAAAGGATTACGATGGATTTTGTATCTGGTTTTCCTTTGACCCAAAAGAAGCATGATTCAGTATGGGTGATTGTTGACAGACTCACCAAATCGGCTCACTTTCTGCTAGTTCGAATGGATTATTCATTGAGTGGGTTAGCAGAAATATATGTTAATGAGATAATTCGACTACATGGGATGCCCATATCTATTATTTCTGATCGAGACCCACGGTTCACATCAAAATTTTGGAAAAGTCTACAGCAAGCATTGGGGACTCGACTTGCTTTTAGTACAACATTTCACCCACAAACAGATGGGCAGTCCGAACGAGTTATTCAATTGTTGGAAGATATGCTGAAAATCTGTGTAATTGATTTTGAGGGTAGCTGGGAAGTACTTTTTTCCAAGGTGATGGAATTTGCATACAACAATAGCTATCAAACTAGTCTCGGCATGGCACCATATGAAGCTTTGTATGGAAGGAGATGTAGAACACCACTATGTTGGACAGAACTTTGTGAAAAGAAATTAATGGGACCAGAATTAATGCAGCAGACAGAGGAGAAGGTGAAATTAATTCAAGATCGGTTAAAAGCTGCAACTGATCGACAAAAATCCTATGTCGATTTGAAAAGGAAGGACATTGACTATGCTGTCGGAGACAAGGTATTTTTTAAAGTCTCACCTTGGAAAAAAGTACTTCGTTTTGGTAAAAAGGGAAAACTGAGTCCTAGATTTATTGGACCATACGAAATACTTGAACATGTGGGTCCAATGGCTTACAGGTTGGCCTTACCACCATAATTGGATAATATCCATAATGTATTTCATGTCTCAATGTTAAGCAGATATAGATCAGATCTGACACATGTAATACCTGTGGAGTCAATAGAGGTACAACCAGACTTGACATATGCAGAAGAGCCAATGAAAATCATAGCTCCAGAAGTCAAGGAACTACGGACCAAGAAGGTACCACTGGTAAAGGTCCTATGGCGAAATCATGCAGTAGAATAAGCCACCTAGGAGAGTGAAGAAATGATGAGAACTCAGTATCCTCAATTATTCAGCTTCACCTAATCAGGTAAATTTCGAGGACGAAATTTTCTTAAGGGGGAGAAATTGTAACATCCAGTGATTTAGGCACCGATTGCACGTGACCGTAGTGGGGTCCACTGGTTCAATCGGAGTCTAAATTTCAACCCATAAAAAAATGACTAATAATAAGAGAAAATAATTAAGGGTATTATTATTTGGGAATTAAAAAAATTAGGGGTAGAATTAGAAAAAAATAAAATTTTCTATGGACAAAATCGGTATTATGGAGATTGTTTGGGAAAAAAGTGTGAATATAGAGGAAGATGTGGTAAAAATGGAATTTGTCAAAGTTTAATTATTAATCAAGATTAATTAACTTAATGAACCAATAAGAATTAAGATTAATTTTAATTAGTGGGACTCACTTCTTAATTTAGGTACAAAAGTCAAAAAGGAAGACAAATTCTACATTCTTCCATAAGCCATTTTCTTTTTCCTTTTCCCACCCTTTTTCCGTCCACTTTAGTCCCTCCATAAGCCACCATTTTCTGTAAATTAATCTTGATAAAGTGAGGAAATAAATTAGTTTTGAGAGAGGAAAATCAGAACTTAAGAGTTCTTACTACAAAGGTACCAAAGGAGCAAGAAAGAAGGAGGAAAGAAGAAGAGAAAATGAGAAGAATTTGGGGCAGATTCGACTGGCCCTATAACTCCATTAAGGTGAGTTTATTCTTTTTAAATTTAACCTTTTTCCTTCTATTTTAGACCCATGATGATGATAGATGTGATTAGGTTTGATAGATTTGATTAGGTTTGATAGATTTAGGTTTGGTTGCAAGATAGAACTTAGAAAATTAAGTTTGTGTTTAGTTGATGAAGCTGTAATTAGACTTTGAATTGATGATATTTTATGTTAGATAATTGTTTTATTGCTTAAAAACTAAATAAAATATGATGTTAATGGATAAATAAGGGGCTCCCATAATTAAAAAAATTTAGGGGAAATTGAAATTTATATGGAAACACCACAATTGTTGATCGAGTAATTGTTAATTGAGTGTTGAATTGAAGAAAATGAATTGGGACCTAGGATATGGTTTTTGGGAAGCCATGACATATGAAGAAGGAAGTTTAACCTTAGTACATTTTAGCTCAATTAAGGTGTAAAACATATTAGGAGCATTAGAATATTATGTAGACATGAAAAGCATTGAAATTGGATATTGGAATTGAGATGTGGTATGGTTGTGTAGGAAAAAGAAGTGAACAAGTGAGAGGCCCTCAAGAGAGTGACAAAGGCAAGGATAAAGCTAGAAAATAAGGGAAGAAAAAGAAGGATTAAGGAAAGAGCCAAGGCTGATTAGGTATGTGCTTCATTAATAAAAATTTTGCATGTTGTTAAAATGTATGGAATTGTATATTAATATTTGTTATGTTTGTGTTTTTGAGATGTTATGTGATTTGTTGTGACTTTTGATATTTTATATGGAAATGGGACCAAATGGTGTGAAATAATTGAGACATATGAATGTAGTTGTAATTCTGGAAATTTTAGTATTAAAATGAATGCAAATGATGAATGTGGTTGAAATATGGATTTATGCCAATTGATGGCTCGGGTACAGAATTCCAAGAACAGCTCTATCTATTTTCATGATAACTTGAGTATTGGAACTCTTTTTTGTATGTTCTTTGTTGTAAATGAAAGCTAAGACACAGGGCATTAATTGTTATTTAGACTATAACATCTAATTATGTCTATAGTTTCCCAGAAAAATGTTTGACGTTTAAACCTAGAATCTGTTCAGAAAATTCTGGGCAGAAAATTTTATGATGATGCAGTTTGAATTGATCATAACTTTTAATAAAAAATTTTGATTTAAGTGATTTTTGATGAATCTTAAAGCTAATACAATAAGATAGGAATTTTTAGAAGGAAATAACTCTAAATTCTAATTATAAATGGGCTAAAAATAAAGCCCAAAAACAGGTCCGAAATCTATCATAGCTATAAAACGTTAAATATTGGACTTATGCATGTGGTATGTTAATTATATGTAATAATTAATGGAAATATTTACTTTTATGATAATTATAAATATTTAACAAATTATTTATGTACGAGATTTTATTGTAATAATAATGGAAATATAGAACAAAAATAAACAAGCATACTTATGATAGTTGAAAATATTGTGAATTAATATAAAATTTGTTAAGCCCAAAAGCACCTAGTCTAGAACTAGAATAGGGAATAATTTGGCATGTCAATCAGGGGATTTTAGGCACTCGGTGCCAAATATAAAAGCCAGTAATGGCAAATTGATTAATGCGCTCGGCGCAAAATTATTAAGCCGGTAATGACAATATAACAAAATTCAGTAATGACATTATTATAAAAGCGCTCAGTGCTATATTATGAAAGCTGGGAATGACAACCCCGTTATTCCTATTATATAGTTCGGTTATAGGTGTTATGGGCACAAGAAAATAATAATAATAGTAATATTGAAGTATGTGAGTTTGATAAATGTTACACGAATTAAATTTGTTACTATTACATGTTGAATGCAATTTATTTGATTTTATATAAATTTTTATTTTATGCCTTATTTATTAAATGGTTAATTAATGTATGAAAAAAATATATATGTATGTAAAATTTTTATCATTGAAGCACCACTAAGCTAGTAGCTTAGCGCGGGTGGTTTCCTCCCGCGCAAGTTAGAAGGGTAGTCGTATATCTTAGAATTGTCAGAAGAATAAGGGTACCCGGAGGGAAGCAACAAAAAGCTTTGAATTTTCCTTTTTGGTATATTTTGTTAAAAATTATGTAAATTAAATTATCATTTTTATTTCATATAATGTGTATTAAATATGTGGATTGCAATGTAATAGAACATAGTTTGGATATAAATTACTGTATTTTATAAATAAATGAAATTTTGAATATTTATACTTGCAAGAATTTTTATTTTACTGTCTGCAATATTTTGAAAAAAAAGAGAAAAAAAAATATTTATACTTCAATTCATTGAATTTACAAAACAGTTAGACGGGTAATGCTCGCTTACCTTGCTAAACTATAGTGGGGCAAGGGGGTGTTACAAATTTAGCCTTGGCTAGCTGGTTATAGGTAAGTAAACATTTCTTAATGTGTTAATCTTGATTATAGTTGTTTACGGTTTGTAAACAGGCAGCATTTTGCACCCCAATTTTGATGACCATAGAGACTAATTTTTGAAAAAATCAAAACATGAAACTTTTATCCCAATATCGTATTTATATGTATGTAAAATGGTTTTGAATTATTTGTATATATGAAGAGAAATCTTCTCTTGATTGGAACTGATTCTAATTCAAACTTCAGGAGGATACACCACATTGTTTTCTTCTTTTGACCATTGTAGAGGTCAAATTAGATGAATTACAAAGAAAGAAAGTTGTATATTGTTTTCCCCTACATGTATATAAAATTATAGCAAAATTCAATATGGATAAAGATTTATACGTAAAGGAATCATGGTTGTTTCTTAAGTAGAGTTGTTTGCTCCACACCTATGTAGCTCCAGCTTGAGGTCTCTACAGACCGAATTAACAAAAGTTCAAAACATGAAAGTTTTAGTTGTATATCTTATCTAAGTTCTAAAGAAAGTCTTACCTTCATATGTTGTGTAGTTTGTAAGTTATGCTAATAGAAAAGAAAAACTTGTTTGAATGTAACCTTTGTGCTTGACCAATCACATATTCCTAATTGTCTGAAGGCCTTAAAGACCAAATTAGAGAAAGTTTAAAGATACGAAACATTCCTTATGTGTTATCTAAGTTCCTAAAAGGTTTCATAACATTATATTGCTAATTTAGGAAGATACAAATTATTGAAATTGGTATTTCAAAACTTCCTACGAGCAGAAAATAGCGAAGATTTGAAATTCCACAAAATATTGTATAATGCTCCAATTGCTTTGAAATTTTAATATATTATAGAATTATATGTTAAATTTATAGAAACAATAATTAGATTAGTTAGACTAGTATAGAAAAAAGTTATAGGTTGATCCATCTAGTAAGGTCACACCGCCTCATAGAAAAAACCCTAACTATTTATATAAACTATGATTATTAATTTGTTTAAACTATATTAAGTTTTTTTAGTCTTGAATTAATTAATTATATTTTCAAATTAGTCTCACAATAAATTGGAGACCTACAAAGAAGAGATAAACTATAAGTTAAGGATTGGAATAAAAAAATGTGAGTTTAATTATCAAATAATTTCTTTAATACAGACAAATGTTACTTGCTATCTGAAATATGAAATGACTTATGATTATGTGAATTATGCGATTGTCATAATTTTATTTTGATATGAGATGGTGATGAATAATTTAGATACATGATTGTGTTACATGTACTTGATTTCCTTTTGTAAATGTTGGACGAATGGTTGTGCAAATATTAATATATTGGAAATGGTTGAAATATTTTATTACAAATGCATATGCTTAAGGACTTAAAGGGTATTGTGACTAATAAAATGATATTTTAAAGTATTGGAAGAGACTTAAGGCCCAAAAAAATGATCAACTGCAAATAAATAATAAAAGAAGAGACCTATGGCCCAACAAATGTGCAAATGAAATAAATGATCATGCTAACTAGCAATTGCAAATGTTCACATGAAAAATGGGGCAATGTCTATTTAGCTTGGTCACAACAAAAATGAAATGAGCATAGCATGAGCATAAGTAAATAATAATGGCTATATGTTTTAATTTTACTTGTAATTATGTGATATCGGTGAATGAAATGGGATACATAGTATGCATTAGATTCATCGCATCTCTTTCTCAAAAGTCATCTCAATTGGATATATCACTAAAACACAAAGTGTTACAAATGGATGAATATGACTTTGGAGGATAATATTTTTGGATGAAGATGCAAATGGAAGAGTATCAGAAATTGAGTCACAAGATATTATTTTCTTATAAGATGACTTTTGAGAAAGAGATGCGATGAATGGGGATTTTTGACTATATGAAATGGAAGATCCTAACAATCTACTACAGTCATCTTAGCAAAGAACATGAATATGATTCATGTTCATCTTGAGACTAGTGGGAGCAAAAGGATCCTTGATTTAGCTCCTAAAGAGCAAGATCATATGCAATCTCTTGTTCCTCCTAAAGCTAGTAGGAGTAAAAAAATGCCAAATTATATTTCGATGAAATAAGATAATAGAATTGTATATTTTGAAGAACCACTTGTTGTAGAGTTTTGAAGAATGAATCATATTAATACGCGCAGTGAAAAATAAAATTTTTCAAAACCCAAAACAAAAGATCATACTTGTACCATTAAAACTAATTTATATAAATGTAAATGTTAAAAGTTATACCTTGTAATTTCTTATTTGTTCTTCAAATATTCACTTTGTTAGATTGTAGCAAACCACAACAATCCACGCTAGGATGTCTCTAATGATAATCCACGCAAAGAATGAAGAAGAAACTATCAAGAGAAATGGTTTGAACAAATTCAAAGTGCTAGCTTTGAAAGTGTTCTTGAGAGAATTTTGTTGTCTTAAAAATATTTTTTTTCACAAAAAATATTTTCATGTCTATTTTTTGCAATTTGATGTCTTTTCTATTTGAATCCAATTCAAAAATAAGATGAAAAGTAAAAATGGAGAAAATGGAAACAAATGAATAGTAATTGGCCATAATTGGCCTAATTAAGGCCAAAAACTATCGTTGGCCAACGAGTGGGAGGCAGACCAGTAGCCTGTCGTGCGAAGATTTCATTATTTGTCATTTAGTAAAATTTTTTGTTATTTTTGTTCATGCATTGTTTGCCTTGACTTGTTGATGCTGTTTACACTATGCTGCATTCTGCCCCATATGATTATCGTCCGTGCTAGCTATGGAAAGGTTGATTTTGTTCATCTTCACCACAAATATAGAAAGGAGAAAGTAGGAAAATTTCAAATATTTTTTTCCCTTTTTTTTCTCCTACTCTTTGAACGCTTACAGTCGCTTTCTTCCTGGGTATTGATTCCTAAATATGGATTCGGTTTAATTTTTCCTGCTTGCTGTGCTAAAGCGTTGAAGCTAAGACTGATTGCATTTGGAGGATGACACAAGAATTTAATTAAATCGTATTCCCTTAGGTCAGGTTCCATGTTTTTCTTCATAGGTAGCCTTATATTTAGAGAGGCCAAAACAGGCCGAAGTATCGAATTATATATTTGGTCAAGTTTCATTTCCTTTTATTTTTTCTCTCAAAGATGAGCTTTAAATTAACAGAAGCCAGAACAACCAAAATTGTGAAAAACAAAAGTGGTGGCCAATCAAGGGTAAGGCCGTATGGTTTAACCGATCCATTATTATAAACAGAATCATAAGTTGGGTTTATTATGATCAGTATGATAAATTTGTTTTAGAAAATTATAACCATTAAAATAATATAATTGATTATTTCAGGTTTTAACTAGAGCTAAGCACAATATTCAAAGACGAACTAAAAATGAAGAAAAATATTATGATCACGAACTACTGCTGGGCAACCCAGCTGGCCCACTAGGCAGACCAGTAGCCTGCCTGGCCCATGTGGGCCCGTACAGGCCCGTGACACTCCCGAACGATTTTTCCATGCGATCTCATCGCGATCCATCCTGAAATAATTCTCTCATATTTTGGATCCTATCCAATATCATTTTACTCATTCTCCATATCTTCAATGCGTGTGACTCATTAGGTTCCCAGTTATATTAGCCACTTAAATTAATAATTAATTTAAGCAGGTCATGAGCGGTATCTAGCAGCACATCATGACCCCCAATTGACCGGAAAGTCAGTGGTTTAACTACGATCCTTTCCATAGATAATTTCTATGCAATTATTCCTTTCACCATTCTATACGCCACTTGGTTCAGAGTATGGACATGTGTCAACTCCTACTAGACTGACTACGTCACGTCTAGTCCAAGTAATGTTAGTTCTTGTTATTGAGGCTCATTACTCTATTAGCTATGTCATTGAAGACTATCTTTATGACATTTCCACTCCGGCCAGAGATTCCTGAGTAATGACCACGACAAGAGGCCATATATATACACTCCTTTTATCAAGAGTGGTGAATCCTTTGTTGGTTACCCAATTACTTTCGAATACCTCAAGCTATATCCAATCACCACCCTATGAGCTACATAATCAATATTCAAGATATTCTTGAGTACCTCAAGTCTAAGGATACTTGCACCATTGCTATGATGAGACTATCATTGACATTTGAATAGATTATCCATATGATTGTCTCATAGTTGGTCATCCAATGTACTTAGCTACACTTAGCAAACATCCACATGTTAACTCTAAACATCTCATGTTTATAGATTATGAGATCTACTACTTGATCCAATCAAGGAGTATAACATGTGCTAGTCTATCTGGATTAATAATGTCCCATCTCATTAATCTTATGTGTCATATCCGCTAATTTAGACCTAAGTCACACGAGTTGTTAAATCGACTCGTCGGTTTGACCGAAATCTAAATTTGGACTTTTATCGAAAAATAATGAAAATAATGGTAATTAAGTATGGAATATAATCAATAAAGTGTTTAAAATATTTTAAGATATTAAATTTTGGCAAAGGATTAAATTGCAAATTTTGAAAAGTTTAGGGGTCAATTTGCAATTTTACTGAAAATTTGAGGATTTATTGGAATAACCATCAATTAAATGCATGATTGGGACATTAAACACATGGGAAAGGGCTGTCCACACCAAGTGGCAACCCTTAATTGGCCATATAACATGCATGAATAAGACATTTAATGTATATAAGCTAAGGTGTCCCATAATTAATTAAGTTTGTCATCTTTCTCTTAATTGTATTTCCTTCTTCATTATCACTTTTGATCTAGAATCCTCCATCATTAAGTGTCTCCCAAGTTTCTTGAAGCATAACACACCAAATGGAAAAGTTTAAAAAGCTAATTGAGATACATGCATTTAACCTTAATGAAGGTTTCTAGATTGATGCTTAGGTGTCCCTCCCATCTTAATAACTTTTGTCATTTTCTTCTTGATTATTTCTTCTTCTTTCTTAATCCTTTGTATCTAGAATTTCCCATCATTGTCTTCCACGTTCCTCTTATCATACATCAAAGGAAGATGAACATATTAATTACCTAAGGAAAATATCTAGATTTTTATGGCCTATGTGTCAAAGTATTGATTAATTTTGTCTTCTTCCTCTTAATTACTCATCTTTCTTCCTTATCCTAACATCTAGAACACTCTATTATCTAAACCAACCATGTTTTTTCCTTGGACAGCAATAACCAAAGCTTGATTCTAGTGAAAGAAAGTGAGAAAAAAGAGAGAAAGGCATGGGAAATTTCATTTTCATGCTTAAGAAAGCTTAAAAGAGTAAGAAGAAAGAGAGAGATTAGGTTTATAAAGTTTTAATAATTTTTTTATGAACTTTAGGAACTCAAAGTAACAAGGATTTAGCTCAAAGGAGAAAAGGAAAGGAGAAAAAGGAGTAAAGAGAAAGAAAATGAGAGGAAAAAAGAGGTTTGTGCATAACCTAACGGAATAGCCTATTTTATTTTATTTTTATTTGCATGATTTAATTATTTGGCATGTTTATGATTCTGAATTTATATTATTTTGTGATAAAAATCTTGGGGATGCATGTTTGCTAGACTTAGGATTTAATTTGGTAAAAATTGAATGTCATTATCTTGTATGTTCCTTGCTGGAAATTGATAAGCAGTGTTCACTTAAACTGTTAAAACTTAATTTCTAGAACTCAGTTTTGCATCTTTTTTAATGGATTTGAAAGATAAAACATAGGTCTATAACTTTCATTTAGACTACAAAACCTGAATATGTCTGTAATTGTCCAAAACAATTCATAAAATTAGGACATAGAATCTGTCCAAAAATTCTGGGCAGAATTGTTAGTAATGAGCAGTAAGTAATTAAATTGTTATAAATTGAGTTATGGTGCTTGGATTTGTGTGTTATTTATTCGGTTTGAAAACTAAGACATAGCGCTACAATTTTTTATTTAGACCATAATATCAAAAGATGTCTGTAATTTTCCAGAACAATTCATAAAGTTTAGACTTAGAATCTGTCCAGAAAATTCTAGGCAGAATTATCAGTGACCAGTTAGTGTTAATATTATCATATTGTTTACTAAAGAACTCCGAATTTAGTAATTAAAATTTCATATTAAAGCTAAGATCCATATCTAAAATTTGTATGAAGATCATGTAACTAAATTCAGAATGGAATAGGACCAAAATTAAGGTCCAAAACAGAGAACAGAATTTGCCAGTGATAGGACAACATGTGAATTGAGGAATGAAATGAGTAAAATTATGAGAATTTTGTTATATTATGTAAATATTATTTTAATTGAGTGATTATGTGATTATTTTGAGATATTACATGCATGAAAAGTATGAAATTAATTGTTATGAATTTTAATGAAATTGTATAAGCCCTAGAACACGTAACTAAAACCAACTTAGGATAGTTTGACATGCCAAATAGGGGGGAGTATGATGAAAATGATTAAATCCATTAATGGTATGATTATCTACGCCGGGTTTGGCAATGTTATCTATGCCGGATTTGGTAATGCTATTTACGCCGGATTTGACATTGTTATTTATGTCGGGTATGGCATTATTATCTACGTCGAATTTGGCACGGTTATCTATGCCGAATTTTGCACTTATATGCGCACATCATATTGCCCGGGTGGCACTCCTAAGTGCCTGGATGGTAACTCTGTTATCCTATTCAGTGGTTCATAGGTGTCCTGGGATAAATGAAAACATAAATAAAGAAGTTATGGGGCATAAAAGAATTATTGAAAGTAAAACTGAAATTATGATTTGTGACATGGATAATAAAAATGGAATTATGAATTGTGGCATGGATAAAAAGAAGGTTTAATGTAATAAAATAAGGTGCTAATAAAATAAATAAGTATGAGATAATATAATATAATTTGATATCTATACATGCTAGAATACCATGATTTGCATGAGCATATGATTAAGCATGAGTTGATATATGATAATGCATGATTGCATAAAATAGTTTATTGCCTTATCTATATGCACCACTAATCCAAGAGCTTAGCGTGAGAGTTTTTCTCACTTAGATTTATTAAAGAATAAATAGAAGATAGTAGACAAAGCCAATGGTGACCTAATCCAATAAAGCAGCTTGTTGCACACATCGTGAGTTACACAACTTTTGTGTATTATCTTGTAAATTTTATTTTGTAGTATTTGTAAAATAAACAGTATGTTTTGTAAAGAACATGTTACTATATAAAAAGGTAGTTTAACTTTTATGTTATATTTCTTTTATAAATGCAAAGTAAATAAATAGTGAATATTTGAAATGAAAACAAAATGTATTAGTGATTTTGCTTTATATATAACTTATATAATGATATTTTAATCGATGAAGTCAGTATAGCACACCCTCATTCGGGCACAAGCTGCTGGGGTGAGGGGGTGTTACAGTTTTTGGTATCAGAGCAAGGTTGGTGTTTCTGGATTTTGGTATTAAAGCCTGGTTTGGGTGGTTTTGAGATTTTAAAATGGTTTTCGAAAATAATTATAACATGTGTATACCCACAATTAAGTATTAAAGTTGCTGCTTACTGGTTGGGGCCGTTATTTTATGATATAGGTATAGTATGGCTTCAGGGTCACAACATATTGTGGCCGAAAGATGCTAAAGTAATGAGCCTATTGAAACACAGGCTTCATCGCGACCCAATCAATGCCAAGCTACTGTATATAGATCCAGTGCTAGCCTATCAAGAGGGCAGTCTATTGCTAGCACAGGACAAACAGAGCTTATGAGGAACATGATAGATTTGCAACAAAGAGCATCACAACCAGCCTCATCAGGATTACAATTTGAGAGATTGAGAAAGTTAGAGGCACCCGATTTCTACGGTAAACGGGAAGATGACCCCTCAATGGTAGAGTTTTGGCTAGAACGGGGTAAATAGAGTTTTTGATCAGCTGCATTGCACAAACGAGCATAAATATGAGTATGCAGTATCTTTACTACAAGAGCATGCATATGACTGTTGGCGATCTGAATCATAGAGCACAGAGACTCTTGACCCTATGACATGGGAGTTCTTTCTAGAGAAGTTTAAGGAGCAGTATATTCCTCCTATCTATATAGATGACAAGAAATAAGAGTTTTTTTATGCTGAAACAAGGAAACTTATCGATAACAGAATATGAAAGAGAATTCACACATCTTTGCAAGTACGCTGGAGGCATTGTATCCACTGAGACAGATAAGTGCCAACGATTTGAAGATGGATTGAGAGACCCAATCAAGCTACAAGTCTCAGCTCTACGTCTGATGAGTTTTCCTAGTTTGCTAGCATCTACTAGAACAGTTGAGAGAGTTCTAGTAGCGCAGCAGCCAACACAAAGTAGAGGGTTCAGGAGACCCTTGCCACAACTGAGTAGAGTACAATCAAGTGGCAAAAGAGCTAGATCTTCTAATGGCCGATTTCAGGCTGGGGGTTCCAGCAGGCCTTCTTCCTTCAGGCGGGGACAACCCACGAGATCTGTTTCTTTGGCAGCCAGTGCACCGACACAGACACCATATAGATCTCTACCCCTACCAGAATGTCAGCATTGTGGCCGTTCTCATCCCGGAGAGTGTTGGTGGATGACAGGAGCGTGTTTTAGATGTGGCTCTAAAGACCATATGAGGAGAGATTATCCCTTGTTACAGTATGGCAGAGGTTCGGGGAACACTGAGCTGATGCAGACACATGCTTCTGGGCAAGGCAGAGGCAGAGGTCGAGGGCAAGGCAGAGAAGGCCGATCAGGGTCCAGTCAGTTTAGATCAGAGACAGTTGAGAGGCCAGAAGGTAGTAGAGCTGCCCCAGCAAGGACATATGCCATGCAAGGCCGAGAGGAGCAGGATGCACCGGATGTCTTAATTGGTAAAATCCTTCTCTTTGGCTCTGGCATACTTGCATTGACAGATCCGAGGTCGATGTATTCATACATATGCACACCACCACCAGTTCGAAAGGGTTTAGAACCACAGACTCTAGAATTTGAGATTCTTATGACTAACCCATTAGGGCATAGTGTGAGGGTTAGCAAGGTGTTTAGGGGTTGCCCAGTTGAAATTCAAGAAAGGCAATTCCCAGCATATTTGATAGAATTACCATTCTATGAGTTCGATGTGATCTTGGGAATGGATTGGTTGGCTCGTTATGGAGTAGTAGTGGATTGTGGAAGAAGACAGATGATTATTAGAATTCCATAACAAGATGAGATAGTGGTGATGGGTGAGAATAGAAGATACCCAAACAATGTGATATCAGTGTTAAAAGCTCAGAAATGCATCAGTAAGGGATGCGAAGCATACTTAGCATATGTAGTTGATATAGAAAAATCAAGTCCGAAGTTGGTGGATATTCTACTGTTAGTGAATTTCCCGATGTATTTCCAGAGGAGTTGCTAGGGTTACCGCTGGATAGAGAAATTGAATTTGCTATCGATTTGGTACCTGACACCACCCCTATTTCCATTACACTATATATGATGGCACCAGCAGAGTTGAAAGAGCTGAAGGTACAGTTGCATGAGTTGTTAGATAAGGGTTTTATACAACCCATTGTATTACCATGGGGTGCTCCAGTATTATTTGTCAAGAAGAAAGATGGCACTCTTCGTCTTTGCATCGATTATAGGTAGCTTAATAAGGTGACTATTAAGAATAAATACCCACTGTCTAGGATTGATGACTTATTTGACCAATTGAAAGGTGCAGCCATATTTTCAAAGATAGATCTTCGATCGGGGTATCATTAACCAAAGATAAAAGAGTCAAATGTACCTAATACGACATTTAGGACTCGTTATGATCATTATGAATTCCTAGTTATGCCCTATGGATTGACGAATGCACCCGCAGCTTTTATGGACCTGATGAACTAAGTGTTTAGTCCATACCTTGATCAATTTGTAGTAGTGTTTATTGATGACATTCTTGTCTACTCTAGAGACCGATTAGAACATGATCAACATCTCAGAATAGTGCTACAAACATTGAGGGAGAAACACTTGTATGCAAAGCTATCTAAGTACGAGTTTTGGCTTGAAGCAGTCAGTTTTCTAGGTCATGTAATTTCAGCATAAGGTATCCGAGTTGATTCTAGTAAAATTGAGGCTATTCTTAACTGGAAACCACCACGAAATGTGACAGAAGTGAGAAGTTTTCTTGGATTAGCCGAATATTATAGGAGGTTCGTGAAGGGATTTTCATCCATAGTGACTCCTTTGACACGACTGCTATGAAAAAAGGTCCATTTCGAGTGGAAAGACAAGTGTCAAGCAAGTTTTGATCGACTGAAGGAAATGTTGACTGAAGAACCAATTTTGACTCAGCCTACTCTAGGAAAAGGCTTTGTTGTGTACAATGATGCTAGTCATAATGGTTTAGGTTGTGTTCTTATGCAAGAAGGAAATGTGATTTCTTACGACTCAAGACAACTTAAGCCTCATGAGCTTAAATAAGTATTATATTATCTCATATTATATTATGAGATAATATTATATTATCTCATCCATGAATTGTGGCATGGATAAAAAGAAGGTTTAGTGTTATACAATAAGGTGGTAATAAAATAAATAAGTATGAGATAATATAATATCATTTGATGTCTATACATGCTAGAATACCGTGATTTGCATGAGCATATGATTAAGCATGAGTTGATATATGATAATGCATGATTGCATAAAATAGTTTATTGCCTTATCTATATGCACCACTAATCCAAGAGCTTAGCGTGAGAGTTTTTATCGCGTAGATTTAGTAAAGAATAAATAGAAGATAGTAGACAAAGCCAACGATGACCTAATCTAGTAAAGTAGCTTGTTGCACACATCGTGGATTACACAACTTTTGTGTATTATCTTGTAAATTTTATTTTGTAGTATTTGTAAAATAAACAATATGTTTTGTAAAGAACATGTTACTATATAAAAAGGTAGTTTAACTTTTATGTTATATTTCTTTTATAAATGCAAAATAAATAGTGAATATTGGAAATGAAAAAAAATGTCTGAGTGATTTTGCTTTATATATAACTTATATAATGATATTTTAATCGATGAAGTCAGTGTAGCACACCCTCATTCGGGCACAAGCTGCTGGGGTGAGGGCGTGTTACACTATGACTAGGGATAATTTTGATACTAACATAATTACAAATGATAAGAATCTCAATATCATGATCTCATCATGATTTTCTTTATGCTATGTTATGTATCAAGGATTTCATTAATTGATTTAAGATCACTTATCAATTCATATATCAAATGAACATCAAATTAATGAAAAAGCCTTTTATTAATCAAATAAATTTGTACAATAAGTGCTAAAGGTGATTGCCTTTAGAGCACTCCTCTAACAAGCTCCCACTTGCACTAAAGTCAATCGCCTTTGTATTTAATTCCATAGGCGAGTACATGAGAATCATATTTCTTTTGGGGAAGTGGCTTAGTTAAAGAATCATCAATATTCTGATCAGTGGGCACTCTTTCTATCTTTACATCATTCCTACCAATGATTTCTCTAATCAAATGGTATTTTCTGAGTACATATTTGGATCTCTGATGAGACCGTGGCTCCTTTGCTTGTGCAATGGCTCCATTATTATCACAATACAATTGTATTGGATCAATAATGCTAGGAACCACTCCAAGTTCTGTGATGAATTTCTCTATCCAAATTGCTTCCTTTGCTGCTTCAGAAGTTGCAATGTAATCTGCTTCAGTTGTGGAATCAGCAGTCGTTTCCTGTTTGGAACTCTTCCAACTAAATGCTCCACCATTTAATGTGAATATATAACCTGATTGAGATTTTGAGTCATTCTTATCAGCTTGGAAGCTGGCATCGGTATACCCGTTCACAGTAAGATCTCCATCTTTATACACCAAGAATACATCCTTAGTTCTTCTTAAGTACTTAAGGATATTCTTGACAGCCACCCAATGACCCTCACTAGGGTCCGATTGGTATCTACTCGTGACACTCAGAGCATATGATACACCTGGTCTTGTACCTATCATAGCATACATGATTGATCTATAGCTGAAGCATATGGAATCAAACTCATGTGTGTCCTCTCATCTTGTGTCTTTGGACACAAAGACTTTGAGAGAGTAATCTTATGGGTCATAGGAATATATCCCCTCTTGGACTGCTCCATGCTAAACCTCTTTAGCATCTTATCTATGTATGTAGACTGTGAAAGACCAAGCAATCTTTTAGATCTATATCTATAGATCTTTATCCCTAAAATATAGACTGCTTCTCCAAGGTCTTTCATAGAGAAATTCTTGGATAACCAAATTTTGACTGATTGTAAGGCTGAGACATCATTTCCCATTAACAATATGTCATCTACATATAATACAAGAAATACGATTGCACTCCCACTAACCTTCTTGTAAACACAAGGTTCATCCGGATTTTGTAAGAAACCAAACTGTTTGATTGTCTCATCAAATCGAATATTCCAACTCCTGGATGATTACTTTAATCCATAAATGGATCTTTGAAGCTTACATACCTTTTTGCCATCATTGGATATGAAACCTTCTGGTTATGTCATGTACACATCCTCAGTCAGATTTCCATTAAGGAAAGCTGTTTTCACATCCATTTACCATATCTCATAATCATAATGAGTAGCAATGGCTAGGAGTATCCTTATGGATTTAAGCATAGCTACTGGGCTAAAAGTTTCATCATAGTCAATTCCTTGTCTTTGACGATAACCTTTAGCAACAAGTCTAGCTTTATAGGTAATCACATTACCATCCATGTCAGTTTTCTTTTTGAAAACCCACTTGCACCCTATAGGCTTTATTCCTTCGGGTGGGTCAACCAAAGACCATACTTGGTTTTCATACATGGAATCCATTTCTGACTTCATGGCTTGAAGCCATTTGTCTGATTCTGAACTATTTAGAACCTCTTCATAGGTTGTAGGCTCATCATTTTCTATAAGCAATACGTCGTTCTGTTCACTAATGAGAAATCCATATCTCTCTGGAACAGTACGTATCCTACTTGACCTATGAAGCTCTTGTGCTTCAGAAGGTTGAGCAATTATATCATCTGTATGAGTAACAAGCTCGGGTTCAGGCAGTTGATCAACATCTGTTTGAGCATCTTGAATTTCCTCAAGTTCAATTTTGCTCTTACTATCTCCTTTTAGAAGGAATTCTTTCTCTAAAAAGATAGCACGTCTTGAAACAAAAACCTTTTGTTCCAAAGGGTGGTAAAATTGATATCCATATGATGCTTTTGGATATCCCACAAACAGACATCGGTCAGACTTAGCTTCTAGCTTATCTGACATTGTCCGCTTCACATAAGCAGGACAACCCCAAATTCTCATGTAAGAAAATGTGGGCCTCTTGTTATACTGAAGCAAGAGAGAAAAAAATACTCTCTCAATCTTATTCTAATGCTGAAGTTACATGGGTTTAAATACAAAATATGTTCCTAGAATTAAGGAACAAAAAAGGAAAAAATACAAATAAGGAAAAAATCAAAATACAAGAAAGGAAGAAAATAAAACTAAGAAGGGAAGAAATAAAACTAATTTAATGGGAACTGATTTTATGCAGTATTTCCCACACTCCCCCTCAAGTTGGTGCATAGATGTCCATCATGCCCAACTTGCTTATCAGATGTTCAAAGTTAGATCTCGCAAGTCCTTTGGTCAAGATGTCAGCTGTTTGTTGACTGGAAGGAACAAATGGCAAGCAAATAATTCCAGCTTCTAGTTTTTCTTTTATAAAGTGTCGATCAATCTCAATGTGCTTTGTTCTATCATGTTGAACAGGATTGTGAGCAATACTTATAGCAGCCTTATTGTCACAGTACAATTTCAAAGGAAGTTTTACTGTCTTTTTAAGTTCTTTGAGAAATCTATATATCCACAATACTTCACAAATCCCTTGAGCCATTGCTCTGAATTCAGCTTCAGCACTACTTCTAGCAACAACACTTTGTTTTTTGCTTCGCCAAGTAACTAAGTTCCCCCACACAAAGGTGCAGTATCCGGAAGTAGATCTCCTGTCAGTTACTGAACCTGCCCAATCTGCATCGGTAAAAACTTCAATGTTCCTTTGATTGGTTTTTTTAAAAAATAGACCTTTCCCAGGAGTAGACTTCAAATATCTCAAAATCCGGTAAACCGCCTCAAGATGCTCTTCATAAGGTGCATGCATGAATTGACTGACAACACTAACTGCGAAGGCAATATCTGGTCGAGTGTGAGATAAATAGATCAGCTTACCAACTAATCTTTGATATCTGCCAGTATTCACAGGAACACTTCCCTTTTCCCAAAGTTTTACATTAGGATCCATGGGAGTTTCAGTTGGTTTGCAACCACTCATTCCTGTCTCTCTTAAAAGATCAAGAATATATTTGCGCTGAGATACAACAATTCCTTTCCTTGAGCGAGCAATCTCCATTCCAAGGAAATATCGTAAATTTCCCAAATCTTTGATCTCAAATTCAAGAGCAAGACTTTTCTTTAACCTTTCCATTTCAGCCACATCATCACCTGTTAGAATAATATCATCAACATAAACTATCAGTACAGCAACCTTACCTTCAGAGGAAAGCTTGTAAAACAAGGTATGATCTGCTTGTCCTTGAGAATATCCTTGCTTTCTAACAGAGTGTGTGAATTTTTCGAACCATGCCCTTGGAGACTGTTTTAAGCCATATAAGGACTTTTTTAGCTTACACACTTTTGAGCCAAACTTCTCTTCAAAACCGGGTGGACTATCCATGTAGACTTCCTCCTCCAAGTCTCCATTGAGAAAGGCATTCTTTACATCCAATTGCTGTAAAGACCAGTCTAGATTAGTAGCAATAGATAAAAGTACCCTTACCGAGTTCAATTTTGCAACAGGAGCAAATGTTTCAGAGTAATCTATGCCATATGTCTGGGTGAATCCCTTAGCTACCAATCGGGCCTTATATCTCTCCACTGAACCATCAGAATTATACTTCACAGTAAAGACCCATTTACAGCCTACTGTAGCCTTCTTTGCAGGCAATGCCTCAACACTCCAGGTATTGTTCTTCTCAAGAGCTCTCATCTCCTCAAGAACTGCTTCCTTCCACTTTGGAACTTTTAGAGCCTCCTGTATACTGTTAGGAATTTCTATGCTGGACAATTGAGTTGTAAAAGCAGCAAGAGACGGAGACAATTTTGAGTATGACACAAATTTAGATAATGGATATCTAGTACAAGATCTAACCCCTTTTCGAAGGGCTATAGGAATGTCACAATCAAAAGTCTCAAGATGACTGTCAGGAAGAGAATGAGAGTTACCTGTACTAGACTCAGACTGTTGATTTGTCCTCAGTTCAGAATCATGGTCGTGCTGTAGAGCCGATTCATCTTTTCTTTGTTTATGATTCTTCTTCGAGTAAACAATCCCTTTCCAAGTTTGATCACCTTCTGTAAATCTATTTGTTGTTGTTTTGGTGGTATTATATTGTGGAATTATAGTAGGTTGTCCCTTATTCCCAGTTTCAAAAGATTGTTGATCGGATTTTTCACTTTCAAATGTAGGCTTAGATATAAGTGAAACATCACTCATAGTAAGAGGAGTTTCCACAAATGAATCTTGGCCATTTGCTGTAGGTGCATTAGACTCAAAATCCTGTGATTGTGAAATAAATACATCATCTGAAAATAAATTATCACAAGATTTAACAAATGAATCTTCATTATAATTCTCCCCCTGAAGATGAGTATCTTGAAAAAAAGGTTGTTTTTCAAAAAATGTCACATCCATTGTAACAAAGAATTTTTTTGATATTGGATCAAAACATTTATATCCCTTCTGAGTTGGAGAATATCCAATAAAAGCACATTTTATAGCTCGAGGTTCAAGTTTTCCAAGTTTTCTATGTTCATGAACAAATGCTGTACAACCAAAAATTTTTAGAGGGAGATCAGCAGAGATTCTAGCAGTTGGTAAAATCTTTGTAAAAACTTGAAAAGGAGTTTGATAGTGTAAAACTTTGGAGGGCATTCTATTTATTAAATATGCAGCAGTTAAAACTGCCTCTCCCCATAAATACTTAGGCACTTTAGTAGTAAAAAGTAATGCACGAGCCACTTCCAACAAATGTCTATTTTTTCTTTCAGCAACACCATTCTGTTGGGGTGTATCAATGCAAGAACTATGGTGTATTATGCCTTTTTCAAGAAAAAAATTTCTTAGGATTGTATTGAAGTATTCTTTTCCATTATCACTCCTGAAAATTTGTATGTTTGTGTGAAACTGAGTCTGCACCATATTGTAAAAGTTTTTAAAAACCTGTTCCACCTCTGACTTTTCTTTTAATAAATATACCCAACAAAGTCGAGTATGATCATCTGTGAAAGTGATAAACCATTTTTTGTTAGAAAGAGTATTTGTTCGATTTGGACCCCAAACATCACTGTGAATAATAGTGAATGGTTTTGATGGTTTATATGGTTGTGAAGGAAATGAAGTACGGTGGTGTTTTGCAAATTCACACATTTCACAATGAAACAAAGATGGATCTTTATTGTAAAATAACTTAGGAAATAAATGTTTTAAATACCTAAAACTTGGATGGCCTAATCTAAAATGCCATAACATAATATCATTATTGGAAACAGAACTAGATTCAAAGCAGGTACTTATTGGTTGAGATTGTTGTCCCGATTCAGATCCACCATCAAAGAAATAGAGTCCTCCACTCTGTTTAGCACTGCCAATCATCCTCCCCGATGTCAAATCCTGAAATACACAGTAAGTTGGAAAGAAATTAGCTTGACAATTTTGATCATGAACTAACTTACTGACAGACAATAAATTACACGAAAGTTTGGGAACATGAAGAACATCATAAAGTGTAAGTGATGAAGATACTATAATAGAACCTTTTCCTGCAATGGCTGAAAGAGAGCCATCTGCAATTTTAATTTTCTGATTACCTGCACAAGGACTATATGAAGAAAAAATATTTGACAATCCTGTCATATGATCTGTTGCACCTGAATCGATAATCCAGGTATGATCAGAATGGACACTTAAGAAAGCAGCTTGCAAGTAATTACCTTTTTGAGCTAAAGAACAAGAAGGAATTTGTTGAGACTCAAGAAGCTTGGATAGTTGATCTATTTGTTCCTTAGTGAAAGGAAATGAACTTGAAGAAAATGATTGCTCTTGATCTGAGACATTAACATGTAGTGCACGTCCCCCTCCACCAACTTTCTTTTTTTGATTTTTAGGCTTGCCATGGATTTTCCAACATGTTTCCCGTGTGTGCCATGGGCGCTTGCAATGATCACACCATGGTCGCTTGCCATCATTCCTTTCTTCATCCTGAAACCTCTGGGTTGCTAAAGCTGAGTTATCAATTTCCACTGTTTTGTGGATTGAAACATATTTGTCAAGCATTACATTTTGTCTTGCTTCCTCTCTTCTAACCTCTGAAAACACCTCACGAATTGTTGGTAGAGGTGTCTTTCCCAAAATTCTACCTCGCACTTCATCTAATTTTTTGTTCAATCCTGCCAAGAACATAAAGACCCGATCATTTTCTTGTCGCTTCATGAATCTCACACTGTCATTTGTGCATTCCCATACATCGTTATAACAAAGGTCTAACTCCTGCCACAAGGTCATTAACTCATTGAAGTAGAGAGTGACATCTCGATCACCCTGTTTCGCATGCCAAAGTTTAGATTTTAACTCAAATATTTGTGAAGAATTTTCTAGATCTGAGTAAGTATCTCTGACTGCTTCCCAAACATCTCTGGCTGTAGGTAAAAACATGAATGGTTTGCCAATTGCAGGTTCCATTGAATTCACCAACCATGCAATGATCAAGGAATTTTCTGACTTCCAGGTTTTTAAAGCCGGATCTCCATCTACAGGCTTTGTTACTTCACCTATCAAATAACCCAGCTTCCCCTTACCTTCCATGATCAGTCGAACAGTTTGAGACCATTCCAGATAGTTTTTTCCATTAAGTCGGTGAATATTCACATGTAGTGAATTATTGGACCCTTCTACTGGACTTCCGAATGAGATGGAACTCATAGTGCTTTCTCCTATCGCAGTGGAGTCCCTGCTGGATGCACCAGTCAAGGCTGTTTTCCAAGGATTGTACCCAGCCATTAGTAACACAATGATAGAAGTCAGCAAAATCAACTTACTTGAATGACCTCTGTTACACCTCAATCACGTGCGGAAATATGAGGAGAAGAGATCTAGAAAAAGAAAATCACAAAACAGTGGCCGGAAAGTGTCTCACGCGCCGGCGCGTGTGATCGGAGCGGGAAGGTCGATCGGCGCGTGTTCTCACGCGCGGCCGCTTCTGGTGATGGAATTCTGACCGAACGCCGGTCGGCGCCTGTTCTGTCCACTGGTGTGGGCGGTGAGAGTTAAAACTCTCTCTAAATGGGCGGGTATTAAAACCCTAGAAAATTGATAGAAAAAAAAGAGCTAGGTTTTACTAGGCTCTGATACCATGAAGCAAGAGAGAAAAAAATACTCTCTCAATCTTATTCTAATGCTGAAGTTACATGGGTTTAAATACAAAATATGTTCCTAGAATTAAGGAACAAAAAAGGAAAAAATACAAATAAGGAAAAAATCAAAATACAAGAAAGGAAGAAAATAAAACTAAGAAGGGAAGAAATAAAACTAATTTAATGGGAACTGATTTTATGCAGTATTTCCCACATATACCATATCTCATATGGAGTAACATCAACTGACTTTGAAGGAACTCCATTTAATATATAAATGGTGGTCTCTAGTGCATAACCCCAAAAGTATTTAGGCAATTTTGCAAAATTCATCATAGACCTTACCATATCTAACAAGGTTCGGTTTCTTCTTTCAAACACACCATTGTGTTGTGGCGTGTAAGGTGTAGTTCATTGAGATAAAATCCCATTATCCCTAAGATAATCTAGAAACTCTTGGCTCAAGTATTCACCTCCTCAATCTGATCGAAGTGTTTTAATACTTTTGCCATGTTTTTTCTCTACTTCATTTTTGAATTCTTTGAACTTTTCAAAAGCTTCAGATTTGTATCTCATAAGATACTCGTATCCATATTGTGAGTAATCATCGATAAAAGTAATGAAGTAGATGAAACCACCTCTAGCATGTGTAGACATTGGCCCACATACATCTGAATGTATTAAGTCTAAAAGTCCATTAGCACGTTCACCATTTCCCTTAAAGGGTAATTTAGTCATCTTGCCTAGTAAACAAGATTCACATATGTCATATGATTCATAATCAAATGACCCTAAACTACCACTTTTGTGTAGCTTAGCCATGCCTTTCTCACTTATATGACCAAGACGACAATGCCATAAATAAGATGATTTCAACATATCTTGTTTTTGCCTTTTATTATCATTGATGTTTAAAATTGGATTTGACATATCTAATATGTATATTCCATTGCATAATGTACCATTAGCATAAAGAATTCCATTCAACATAACAGAACAACAATTGTTACTAAAAGCTAAAAGGAAACCATCTTTATATAGACTTGAAACAAAAATAATGTTTTTAGTCAAAGCAGGTACATAATAGCAATTATCCAATTTTAATATAAGCCCACTAGGGAGGGTCAATACATATGTTGTTGTAGCTAATGCAGCAACCCTTACTCCATTTCCAACGCGTAAGTCTGACTCTCCCTTATTGAGTTGTCTACTGTTCCTTAGGCCATGCATATAAGTGCATATCTGTGAGCCACAACCGGTATCTAATACTCATATATTATTATTGGAAACAGTATTAATTTTAATGACAAAAATACCTAAAGTAGATGGGGCATCAGATGCCTTCTTCTTTAAGGACTTCAAGTAAGCCTTGCAGTTTCTCTTCCAATTGCCATCCTTGCATGTCCCTTTTGGAGCAATCTCCTTGGCCTTCTTTTTGGCCATGCCTCCCTTAGGCTTCATGGACTTCTTCTTCTTCTTAAGGTTCTTCATTTTAGCACTTGAAGAGTCCACCAGCATCACAGTCTTATTGTCCTTCTTGATAGATGGCTCAGCTGTTTTAAGCAAGTTAATCAGCTCAGGAATAGTGGTAGAGATTTGGTTCATCCTATAGTTAAGCACAAAATTTGAATAACTATCAGAAAAACCAGCTAGAATTAAGTCAATACTTAATTCATAGTCCATCACAAATCCCAAGGTGGCCAACCTCTCAATATAGCCATTCATCTTCAATGCATATTGCACTGGAGATGTCCCCTCAACCATCTTAGTGCAGAAGAGCAACCTTGAAGTTTCGAACCTTTCAGAACGTGCTTGCTCATAAAAAAGCTCTCTTAGATGGTATACTATGGAATTAACATCCATAGCCTCATGCTGCTTTTGCAACTCAGCTGACATAATAGCAAGCATAATGCAGCTTGCCATCTCACTATCATCGAGATGCTTTTGATATGCCTTCTGAACATCTTCAAAAGTATTAGCAGCAGAGGGATTAGGGAGTGCCTCATCTAGAACATAGCCAATCTTTTCAGATTTGAGAACTATTCTCAGATTCCTTAGCCAATCCAAAAAATTGGGCCCAGTCAACTTATTTGATTCCATTAGCGATTGCAAATTCACACTTGCCATGATGATGATTCTAGTAACCTAGATGTAAAATAGAACATGTTAGAATGTACATAAAATGCATGTTTATTAGGTCTTTAATAAATCGCATTATGGCTCCCACTATTTTATTGTGAATCCATAGCCCTCACTATGAACCTGAGAGAACTTATATGGAAGTTCTCCTAGTGGGTCGATATCCAACTAGCTAAGAATAACCTTAAGGCAACTCAACAAGCTATCCTTAGTTTGGTTGGTAGGTATCTAATCCATACCAATTGCATTATTCATGCAACTATCGAATCTTTTGCTATCAACTTATTGATGTGTGCACATACATTGGGCTATCGACTCTCGATATGTGTACATCTCATGTATACAAACCCAACTTCACCTCCAATACACATTAACCTTGGCGCAAATCCAACAAGTTAATAATATCGGTTAAGTCTAACCCATTAATCGTGAAATATAATTTAAATGGATTGAACATATTCTTATAGAGTGACCTTGAGGCAACTCAACAACCCTAACTCTAGAAGAACTCTGGTTCTCCCCATATTAATGGAAGACGTAAGACTTAATTGTTTATTTAGTGAGGGATTTCTTTGTTAAGTCTCATCAAGTTATTATTTCATGCTTTTGTATATCATACATTCATCACATTGATATATAAAGATAGTTACATTAACTATATGGCATGATTATGGACATACTAAAGTCAATCTCTTGAGGCAAAGAGAAATTGACTAGGTCTTACCTAGGTATATGCATGAATTTACAACCCAAAATAGAAATCAAATTCTTATTTCTAAGTCTTCTTGTTTATGGTACCATCTCCTTTACTTCTTGCTCCTTTGTATCTTCATTCTATCCTAATCCTATGTAATGTAATTACATATTTCAAATTATAGAAACCTCAATTTACATTTGAGGGGAGTAAGATGAGAAGAGAAATACATAAGAAAGAAAAAGAGGTAGGGACACGCAGACCCTATTTACCATAAAACAAAATAATTTCATGCATGCTCAATCACATTGGGCCAAAGTCCATAATCATCCATCATGCCTTTTCATATACCCCTAACATGCATTCTCTAATGCACTAAATAAAAATGACAATTTTTTATTTTAATTTGTAAATCGATTCAACACTAGAATCGAAATTGCCTATATGTGTTCTTTCGGTTAATTTAATTTTGTATGTCATTTTAAAGTAGAATTTAATATTTAATCAAATTAAATTAAATTCCATATTTTCAAAAATAATTCAAAATTAATCCTCCTTAAAATCAGAATATTATGATGTTAAAATTAAATAATTTAATTTTAATATACATACCAATTTATAGTCATACTAGAATTACAATTGCATAACTTAAATTAATTCAAAATTAATTTCCAAAAATTTTAAAAATTTCCATAACATCAAATCACCATTCTAATTATCTTTAGGTCAGCTCAAGTTCATCAAAATAGTTTTGGCACAAGGCAAAATTACAAAGACAAACGAACAAACATACTTAGACGCTCAAGATGACTAATTCGATATCTAGAATTTTTAAAATTTCAAATGCTTGAAAATTAATTTTGGCATGCATATAACATCAAAATAACATATTTTTAATCACATAAAAATTATTTTAAGGTGCTGGAAATAAAATAAACACATACAAAAAAATCAAACAAAACAGTCCTACCTGGTATCCTAAAACAGTCTCATTTTTGTGTTTATTTGAAACATTAATTAAAATAATTTTTAATTAATTATTGGATACTTACAGAGGAATAAAAATATTCTCAATATGTCTAAATAATTTTTTTATAATTAAATTATAAGAAAAATATAACCAACCCCATCAATTAAGCCAAACAACAATACATGTTCATCAAAAGACAATTTTAGGCATTTTTGATAAATCCGAAATTAATTATTTGAATCATATTCAAATCATTTTTCAATTAAAATAATCATTCTTAATCATCCCATGATCATATTAAAGAAAGAAAAATATGTAAATTATATTTTACAAATTAATTTCAATTTTTCAAAACCTATTGACCCAAAATCATCAAAAATATGCAATCTCATTGTATTTTCAATTAAAATTAATTTTAATGGATACAAGGAGGCTCTAATACTAATGTAGGGTTTTGATAAATGAATCATATTCATACATGTAGTGAAAAATAAAATTTTTCAAAATCTAAAACAAAAGATCATACTTGTACCATTAAAACTAATTTATATAAATGTAAATGTTAAAAATTATACCTTGTAATTTCTTATTTGTTCTTCAAATATTCACTTTGTTGGGTTGTAGAAAACCATAACAATCCACACTAGGATGTTTCTAATGATAATCCACGCGAAGAATGAAGAAGAAACTATCAAGAGAAATGGTTTGAACAAATTCAAAGTGTTAGCTTTGAAAGTGTTCTTGAGAGAATTTTGTTGTATTTTAAAAATATTTTTTTTCACAAAAAATATTTTCATGTTTATTTTCTGCCATTTGATGTCTTTTCTATTTAAATCAAATTCAAAAATAAGATGAAAAGTCAAAAATGGAGAAAATGGAAATAAGTGAATAGTAATTGTCCATAATTGGCCTAATTAAGGCCAAAAACTGTCGTTGGCCAATACCGAACGATTTTTTTGTGTGATCTCATCGCAATCCATCTTGAAATAATTCTCTCATATTTTGGATCCTATCCAAGACCATTTTACTCATTCTCCATATCTTCAATGCGTGTGACCCATTTGGTTCCCGGTTATGTTAGCCATTTAAATTAACAATTAATTTAAGCAGGTCATGAGCGGTATCTAGCAGCACATCATGACCCCCAATTGACCGAAAAGTCAGTGGTTTGACTACGAACCTTTTCATAGACAATTTCTGTGCAATTATTCCTTTCACCATTCTATACTCCACTTAGTTCAGAGTATGGACATGTGTCAACTCCCACTAGACTGACTACGTCATGTCTAGTCCAAATAATGTTAGTTCTTGTCCTTGAGGCTCATTACTCTATTAGATATGTCATTAAAGACTATCTTTATGATATTTCCACTCCGGCCAGAGATTCCTGAGTAATGACTACAACAAGAGGCCATGGGTATACACTCCTTTTATCAAGAGTGGTGAATCCTTTATTGGTTACCCAATTACCTTGGAATACCTCAAGCTGTTTCCAATCACCACCCTATGAGCTACCTGTCTGAGGCAACAAGGAATAGTGTCCAAATACAGAATCAATATTCAAGATATCCTTGAGTACCTCAAGTCTAAGGATACTTGCACAATTGCTATGATGAGACTATCATTGACATTTGAATAGATTATCCATATGATTGTCTCATAGTTGGTTATCCAATGTACTTAGCTACACTTAGCAAGCATCCACATGTTAACTCTAAACATCTCATGTTTATAGATTATGAGATCTACTACTCGATCCAATCAAGGAGTATAACATGTGCTAGTCTGTCTGGATTAATAATGTCCCATCTCATTAATCCTATGACTAGGGATAATTTTGATACTAACATAATTACACATGATAAGAATCTCAATATCATGATCTCATCATGATTTCCTTCATGCTATGTTATGTATCAAAGACTTCATTAATTGATTTAAGATCACTTATCAATTCATATATCAAATGAACATCAAATTAATAAAAAAGCTTTTTATTAATCAAATAAATTTGTACAATAAGTGCTAAAGGTGATTGCCTTTAGAGCACTCCTCTAACACTTGTTTTTTTACATGCAATGATATGAAGTACATTTCTTCACAATTTGTTTGTTTACGAATTTTTCATTAAATGAATAAGTTATGAGTGTTAGTTAGCACAATTTGATGAAGTATATCGACATACTTAGATTGACTCACTCATATGAGTAATCGCCTCTAGTGTTGTATATTAGGTAGAGATGAGACCAATATACTAAAACATTAAGTAAATGACTATGATGCAGGGGGAGTGAGTTTAGTTATATCATTTAATATAAAGATTGTCCTGATAAGGATCAATATGAGATTTTTAAGATATGAGAATCAACATAAATAATTTTTCCACCATTCACGAATCTATTCAAAGGAAGTAGAGTGTGAAACTTGTTGTTTGATATTATTGAATTTGTATATAAAAGTTTCAGATTTTGTGCTTTAAATTTACTCATATGGTATTATTTTAAAAGATTGAGATATATATTCTTTATCTTTGACAAGAAAATAGTTGTTCCATCATAGCATGCATTTTATACTACAAGTGCTAGACGACCTATTAGAAAGTGAAAAAATGGATCTATGCTTCTTCATTATGTGAGTCCTAGAAATCCTAAATATGAATTTCAAATCTTTACCCATTATTACTTTTGACTATATCATGAAGTAATGGATTAATGTTAACTATCTTAGGATGTATCCTATAGTCATGAGATAATTCAACTTAAAGAAACTTGACCTAAATGTTATGTGAGCAAAAGAAAAAGTATTTTTGCTTATACAATTATTACTTGCATTCACCGGCCGGAGTTTAACTTAGTATACAAGTAATTGTAAGATTAATTTGAGCATAGAAATCTTGAGGGATTGAATATTACTTAATCATGTGTAGCAAAAAAAAAATACTTAGAGTAAATAAGTACACTATCAAGAGTAAATATATAATTAGGGTTGTTGTCTTGTATATGACCTATGATTAGCTTTACATATTGAAACTACCGCTATTTGTGTCCTTCACTTGCACTACCTATATACCTATATGAATGATTCTTTATTTAACCATGAGATTTTGAAGGTTGATATTTTGGGATAAGTCAAACCTACTATGAGTGAGTGGAAAATGTTGGTTTTGGAACTAGGCCACCCATATGGGTTTGATCCAATCCAAACCTTATTCAAGTTATATATATATATATATATATAAGGAATAGTTATATTGAAAATATAATTGCTCCCTCTCCTATTCTCTATACATGCATCAACAGGAAAAAAACCAAAAAATTTTGTCTGAAAAAATTATGTACCAATCCATAAAAACTCAAAAGAATCAAAGGTGACTATATATTAAAGTCGGATTCTTATAATAAAAATTCACAGAAGTATTGGAAACATACACGGATATGAGATTGACAAGTGTCTCTATCCCTTGATTTATAACACTTCTTTACCACCTAAATCCTTTCTTTGGTTTGGAATCTTATTGCTCCTATAATCTTGAGTGTACTTCTTTTAAATGCTACTACAAATCCCTACTTGTATCTTTATCTTTTTGTTTATCCTGGTTCTACTTCTTTTCTAATGCTAGTTGTGGCGCCTCGACGATTGGCTCATCCTCACTCTCTCAACATCTTTCTAGGGATCGGTTTGCCCTAGCCTCCATATTTTCATTACTTAAGGAGTCACCACCAATTATATGAGTGTGGTTGGACACCATGAATCACTAGTACAAAATAGTGTTATATCTGTCTGTTATTTTGCATTTTATGCGTCTGTCAAATAGTAAACACATATATAGGAGACGCATATGATATAAATTTTATGTGTATGTCGTTTTGACAGACGCATATAATAAATTATACGCGTCTGTCGTTTAATAATAGCAGACGCATATAATAGTTATACGCGTCTGTCGTTTACTAATAGTATATGCGTATAACTATTATATGCGTCTGCTATTATTAAACGACAGACGCGTATTTGTTTTTTTTTTAAATTTAGGTTCATATATATTATAATGCTACCATTCATATATATATATATATATATAACCTGCGCACTTCAAAATTCATAATAATTCAGCTTCAATAAGCCACAATAGGCATCCAACATTCAACTCACAAAACTCAATAATCAAGAATTCATAGGGCAACACAAACTAAAAAAATTAAATAAATCAAAGCAATAGCATCATGCCTAAAACAATTCATATTAAATAATTAATCTACAAGTTATTCAAAATTCTTTAATTTAAAATTGTATTTCTCATTAATATATATGAAATATTTTACAAAAGTAAATAAAAAGATTACATACACTCTCTCATAAAGTAATTTGACCACATATGCCGAATTTCATCTATTTGATCTTGACTATATGATCATTTTTCAAAAACCTACAAGACAAATAAACAGATAATATAAAATATGTTAGAAATGAAAAAATTAATAGCTAGTTATGTATCATACTTGTAATATAAACTAACTAGTATTTGAAAGAACGTACCTTAAGTAATGTTGTATCACTGTTATGATATACGACAATTTCGTACATATACCTCATGATGTAATATCCACATTCAACACGTCCTTGTTGTTGAGGGCACTTAAAATAGAAAAAACAACAAAGTCCCATGCTAAATAAAGGATTATAAAATCATAAAAACTTTAATTTAACTAGTAATTCAGAATATAAAATTCTCACCGAAATGTCATTCCATTTTAACCTGTCACCTTTATTTTTTCCACCTTCTATAGCATAAGTTATATAGGCTCTAAAAAATAAATGTATATCAAAATCGGCATTAATATTGAAAACGCTACAAACATTGTAGCAACTATTAGCTAGTAGTATTATAACTTACAGGTTAATATGAGGTTTCAGACTTATATCGCGGCTGCCACGAGATAGAGGATCCATGAAAAAAGCCTCACTCCATTCACAGCAAAATACAATCAACATCCAATGGTTACTATAGATATACCAATATGTTAGAAGTTAGTAAAAATGTTGAGAATAAAAATTATGCAAACATGAATGTAAATATTTCTTACTTCTCGAAATATGGTAGTAGAATGAAATGTTTATCTCTTTGTTCCTTCAAAGCTTCTATAATATATCTTTCTGCTGAGTTAGTCTCTGTGAACATCAAACGAAGCATTGTTGGACAAAGAAATCCGATCGACGATATGAAGAATGTATCGCACAAGTTATGAAGGTACTTGCATGCATGAATCACAATACATACATAAGTATTATTTTTGTATTTTTTAAATCAATCTTATAATATTAGTAATAATTAGTATAATCTTACATCATAAATATTCGAATGATAGAGACTCAAGCCATTCCATGGAGATGAGTTGAGCGATGTCTTCCATACTAACATGAATCATCTGATTATCTACTGGATACTTAAATACTGTAATGTCTGCAGGAACTTCAAAAATATACCCAGTAGGCAATTTAGCAACCATCTCATGCATCAACCTCATGTCACCACTCAAAGTTGTCAAAATGTTATCATTAACTAAAGGCCCATGTTGTTTTGTAGCTGATTCTTTCGATAAACCGCTACCTTGTTTATTCTTTGGAGCCTTCTTTAATGGCTTGGATTTAAGTTCCTATCAATTAATAATAAATTATGATATATTATGATATATGAAATGCGATAATCTATATTTTATTGTTTTATAAGTTTAGAAATTATTACCTCTCCAAGAACCACAAGATGTTGTGGCCATTGAACAAAGCTACCTTCTGCTTTCCCAACTGTAGTTAAGTATTCAGTAGGCACAGGAAGTTCAGCTTCATGACAGCCAGATAATACTTCATCCAGAGATACCTTGACGTGATTGGGCATGATAGGTCGATTGTGCACCATAGCATCAATAAGGGATGGATAAACCATACCCCTTGCCACAATCACCTGCTTACCTTCATTAATGGTAGCAAGTCTGCATGATGTAGGTGTCTGCAAAAACACAAACAATCAATATTAGCTAGATTAAAATGGAAGTGGAACTAATGAAATTAATGTACTTTTTACCTGTAATTCTGATATTGGAAATGGTGGCTCCACAGAGTGACAACTACTGGGAGTTGGGCGAGCAAATGAAGGACCCATCTCCACCTCCATATCAAGGCCAATTTGAGAGGACTCCATAGCTCTCTCCTCTATCATATTCTCAAGATGTGCAATATGTGCCGAGAATTTAGCAAATAATATGGCCTCTATTTTAGTCTCAAGCGCTTCAATAAATTCAGGTGAGACGGATGTTGCTAGTTTCCTTTTTCCAGGATTACCATAAAATTTTTTGATGGTCACAACACTTCCAACACCTCTCACATAGCCAGAATGTTTGGGCTTTTCAAGTGCACGTGACAATATGTCATCATGCCTCTCTGGTACCCAGCTACCTTGGGCTACTTCTCCCCGTAATGTCTCCTATTCACCAGATAAACAATATGTTATAAGCAATCATAGATAAAAAAAAAACATATTCCTTGATACCATTGTTTGTTTAGCAAGTTATACTTACGATTTTTGTTGTCACCTCTTTTGTCTTTTCTACTGGATTATATAATTTCCTTCTTCTGTCTTTTTTGTTCTAGCTCTTATCCAATCTAGGCTTCGATCATATGATGATGTAACATCAGAGCTCATAGATGGTGATGATGAAAAAGAAGAGATGGGATCTTCAACAATCCATTGAGTCATTTTCCCAGCATAGCCCACACGACCCAAGAAATGTGGATGCACATTCTTTGCTTGCTTTGCCTTCGCCTTGGCACTGATTTGCTGTTAAAAAAATAATGAAGATCCCATTATCAAGCATTGCATGAATGTAAATATAAATTGCATTAATCTACTTCATAATTAGTACCTCATATTCTTCAGATTCATGTGCTTGTTTAAACTCCTCCCAATCTTTCTCGGTGATGAAGTCATATAATTCCAATGGTGACTTTTGTACTGATTTATTCTTTATGTACTTAACCACCAATCGATACTTAAAATCCTTCTACCGCATTCCAACAGTTCTGAGTACAATATTTTTCTTATCATCTGGAATGTTGAACTCTTTCTGCAAAATAATATTTTAGATTAATTAGTTTTACTTCTTTACAATCAAATTTGTTAATAGATTTGAAGGAAACTTACCTTGATATCTTCCCAAATTGTATTTTTAAGATTAAGACCCTTATCGACCAGATCCTAGCTTTTTATCGTGATGTTCACATGGGAACGTGCAACAAGGCCAACGTATGAACTAAATATATCGGCGTATGTTCCTGTTGGGCGATCGAACTCATCAAAATCTATTGTCTTTTGTTCATTCCCTTGCTTCTTCAATTTTTTGCACGTGGTAGCTCCCGTAGTTTTCCTTTTTGTCATGATACTTGATGGCTCAGAATCTGGTTGTTCATTGGACATGATTTCCTGTAACATAAGCATAACAAAGAAACATGTTAGTATAATCCACAATAATAATACTTTATTTTAAAGTGAAATAAAAACAATAGATTTATATGATAAACAATAACAAAACTGGTAATTATGAGTATAAACCACATTAATCATAATACACATTTATAAATAAACTTACAAGAAACATATATGCATCAATTATTATCCTTTTTCAATCCATATGCCTTCGGTATGATCATCACGCATGTAATTTGAATCTAAAATATATTCCCCAACTGGCATTGGTAACCCGATAGAAAACGGGATATTCTTCCTCATCTACCACATCATCGATACCAACAATACGCCTCTTACCTTGAAGAACAATAGACCACTTACTATCGTCAGGGTCAATAATATAAAATACTTGTTTAGCCTGTGAAGCAAAAATGAATGGATCATCTTGATAATCCAATCGGCTAAAATCAACTAAAGTGATTCCTAACTCATCCGCTCGAACACCGCGTCGGTTTTCAATCCATTTACATCGAAAGAGAGGAATCATAAATTCCCTGTAATCAAGCTCCCAAATGTCTTCAACTACACCATAATATGACGTCGTAACATCTATTGGCATGGTGTCTTTAGCACTAGAAAATTCTCGTGATGAAGCTATCAAAGTAACTCCACTATTTTGCATTGTGCTTTTGTCATCCTGACGTTTAGTGTAAAAGGTATATCCGTTGATGTCATATCCTTCATAAGACCGTATATTCAACCTAGGGCCATAGGCTAACCATTTTATGGTATCAGTTACATCTTCTGGCACTTCTGATAACTTACGCATCACTCGGTCTTTAAACCATCCAATAAAAGAACTATTATGTTCATTTGTCAACCATATTCCACCTTTGGATGGATTCAGATGCCTTAAAATGGACATGTGCTATTCTAAATATGGATGAACTTGTGTAAGGTGGTGCAACACAATGAGATGTGCTTTCTCACGCATCTGAGCACCAGGTAATACCATTTTAAATCCAATTGTTCCTTTACCTCCAAGTCTTCCCTCATGATGAGACTTAGGAATGCCAATAGGTTCAACACCTGATAAAGTAGTATGTGCAAAATTCAATACCCTCCTCAACCGAGTAATCTTCAATAATACTACCTTCAGGTCGATATCGGTTCCTCACATGCCCTTTTAAGATACCCATGAATCTCTCAAAAGGATACATATACGTTCCTCACATACCCTACAAGCCACCATGATATAAGCTTAACTAAAAGCCAACGAAGATGTATTATTATTATTGTTTCGAAGTACAGGTTTTGGCGGCCTCCAGTAATCTCAAAATTTTACAATCTGATATGGATACATAAAAACATAGAGATGTTTGGTTAAATTTGGGAACAGCCAAACGAAGATGTATCATATGTGTCTGTTATTATTTAAGACAGACGCATATTCTCTTAAGGAGGTAGTATTTTATTTATTATATGCGTTTGTCATTATAAATGACAAACGCATATAATTATTTATAGTTATATGCGTCTGTCATTTATAATGACAGACACATATTCTCTTGTCTTTTACTTGTTATATGCGTCTATCATTATAAATGACAGACGCATATAATTATTTATATGCGTCTGTCGTCTAAACTTTATATGACTAACATTTGTAAATGATAGATGCATATAACAAGTAAAATATTTACAAAATTGTCACCGCATTCATTTTAAGCGTCTGCAATTTAAACAATAGATATATATAACCTTTAACTTAAAGTACTTATTGTACTCGTGAATTATGGTATGTGATTTTAGTGGTAGGGTTATTATATGCATAGGGAAGGTGTTAGGCACCTTGTATCATCCATAAATGGTGTTGTACTTCACTAGATAATGTTATTTAACTTATAAAATTGAATATAATGTTTGCATTTTATCCATGACTTTTTGTTTTTATCTTCTAATAGAATTTAAATGCTTTGCAAACAAGGTCATCCCTAACCCGATTGAAATTTTCAAGGTTTTACCCTGTGAATTATTCCTTTATTTAATTTTAACATTTTTAATTGTTAATAGATTTTTCTTATACATAAATAGTTTGTGAGATGATTAGTTGGTTCATAGCGATTTAATTTGTAATGAAACTGAGAATTACGTATATATACTTATTTTATTATAATTTTTATTTAATTCTCTATCTCCTAAAAATAACCAGAAAAAAAAATGAATCAATCTGAATATGACTTGAAAATTTTTCCGTTGAATCCCAAATTCAATTGGGCAGCCCAAAAACATCTAATTACCCTAATCAAAACCCATGACCTGCTGTTTTAATTAAATTTTTTTAGATTGAAAAATAAAATGTAATTTACGATTTGAACAAATTGTCATATTAAAATTTGAGATTTTTATGAATTAGTTGTTGATATTAGATAAACTGTAGAATAACTTGTTGGATAAAAGATATATTTTAACTACTATAAAATTATTCATATAGCATAGCAGATTTTTTTTTATTTGGTAAGAGAGGGATACGATTCTCAATATAGAGCAGAAAAATTAACATTGGGTTCTTATTTTTTTCTTTTTTCTTTTTTTTAAGAAAATATTTTCTTTATTATTTCTATTTTTGCTGAAAGATATAGCAGAAGATGGATATGAAAGAAGTCAGGATATAAATATAAATTATTTGGAATGGTAATGAGAGCATCTTAGAACTGGAGATTTTAAGATTTCTCTTTTTTTTAGTCGTATATGATTAATAAAGACAAATATTTTATTGAAAATTCATTTAGATTCTCAAAGATAAATTGATAAATTGAATTTTTTCAACTGAACAGTTTATTGGCACAGTATTTGAGTTCCTCCAACTTAAAAAGCTGGATATTATAATTAGAGCACATCATAAAAGAAGGGCATGTCATTGTAATTCAATCATTTTATGCATTAAAAAATATATTTAAGTACAGTTACACATTAGTTGCGCTGGATTTTTTGAATAATAATAATAATAATAATAATTTTCGTTAATTTAATATTCGAATTGAAGTTATCATTTTTGTTCAGGAAAAAAAAACCTTCAACAATTTCTGAATATGTTAATGCCGGCATCGCTATAAAGTTTGACCATATATGAAGTTTAAGTTTTATTCAAATAAAATCTTCAAGTGGAGTCAAAATCCAGATAATTAAAATAGATGCAATACCATCTGAAATCTCAAATCCGATTCGAATTGGAGATCATCCGATCAAATCCGTTTACATGGTATATCTTTGTATTGTAATAAGTCCACGTACTAGGAATTAATTACCGGCTCATTTTGCTGCCTGTACCCTAATTACTTCCACATCAACGTTCTATTCGTATTAATCCTAGTACCTCTTATTATCATGATCATACGTTAACTAGTTTATCTCAATATACAATAAACTAGATGTTAAGTACCTAGCTACTATTGGAATGGAAAATTAAATACTACACTACTAATAAATAAAAATAATAGAAAAGGTTTATAATTGTGGATAAATTAATCCTAAAATGATTTATGCCGTTTTGAATTAATGGTGAACCATAATTATAGTTAGATGAAGTTGAGATGCACAAATAGAAGAGCAATCCATATTTGGTAAGTAATTAACAATTATGCTAGGCTCGTTGGACTAGAGAAAGTATTACAGACATAATCTCATATTGCTAATATATGACAACTGATAATTTCTATTAAAAAAATGAAAAATACTGATAATTTGAGGATTTGTAATTGTATATAAACTAACTCTAAAATTAAGGGTTTAAGCATTTTTAGAGTAATGGTTGAAATAACTTGAAGGTCTACAGATGATGCAATGAAATGAGCAATTATATGATCCATCAAACAGGTAAATATATATCAAATCATAATATTCAGGAGTACCTAACCAACATTTAACTCACCAATAGATCCCACAATTTTTAATATACTGGATATATTTTTTAATAAGATTTTTTTTTCCCTGGTGGAAGGAGGGCTAACCCATAAGGAACAGAACAAACACAAACTATCTAGTGTATGTGATTCCTATAATATCATGAAAAGCCAAAAATTTACATCTAAATGAGACACAGAAAATGTGAAAACCAGAGGAAAATTATACGCCAAGTGAGAAAAAAAATCAGCAGTAAAGTTCGCCTCACGATGTATTTGATACAAGAGAAATATTGCATCATAAAGAATATAGTTGGTATGTATCAAGTGTGTACATAATATTATTGCATAAGCAATATTTTCTGTATAAAAATATTAGTTTATTTATTATTATTATTATTATATATTATTATTGTGTAACACTTAAGTTGCTTATATTAGAGCCTATTTGTTTATATAACTATGTGATTAATATCAATAATTCTAATTAAGAAGTCTTTGAGTTCTATCAATCGAAAAAAGGATTCATGCGTGAGAGTCATAAATTCAGAATTTTATATATATAAATCAATGAAGACACAAAAGGACAAGACATAATATATTGCAAGAATCATATTATTCAAAACAGTAGCAGCAGCAGCAATAACATATATATATATATATATATAACCAAGTGAAAGCTACCTTACAAATCCAAATAGCTCAAAATAACAAGAGGAGAGACTCATAAGAACATGATTCAGAAGCGTTGTTTAAATTAGCTTCTTTCATTATGTAGCTTTGATCCACAAGAGTTGAAAACTTCAAACTTACAAACATTTTCTTTCACTTGGATTCATGAACTCCAATCCTGCAAATGTATATATACATGTTTCACTAGTCGATATGTATTATTGCAAATCAAAGAATATTACTGTACAGCAGCATTTCAAATACTCAATGTAAATAATGAATCACTCAATATATATATATATATATATATATATATATATATATGTCATAAAATTTTGGAAGAGGCAGAACTAGCCAAAACCTACTTTGTCTTCTAATTAAGATTACTTATGCCCTTTGCTTTTCTGAACAGAAATATTAATGGAATATGTTTTAATTATTTCTTAACATGCATCTGCTATTAGAGCCTAATTGGTAAGAATTAATTGAAGGATAATTAAGGATATACCTCTATCATTTTTTTTTCCTTTTTTGGGGGGGATAAAACCAAAACAAAAGGATGCAAACAAACACAAAATGCAAACGGGAAACCATTAGCATCAATTAAATAGAACAAACTAAGTGTCCCACAAAATCTGATATTGGACTACATGCAAATATAAGTACAAGAGCATTTTTCTAAATTTTCATAACTGCGCTTGCAAAGATCTTCTGCACTTTAGAAAAGCAATTGGTGGGGGCATAAGTTCAAATAAGTTATTGTTAAATTAATGAAAGACAACCATTAATTAGCAAATTAATTAACATCTAATTAAATGTTTTCTCTGTTAACTGAGATATTCACAGCTATGAATGGCATTTTTATGAAGGCCCTATTGGCCAAAAAAGGCACACAGAAATCATGCAGAGACAAATTAATTTTATGGTATATATTTGCACGAAACATTAAACTTTTCTTAATACTTGAGATATCATCAATCATTAATTCCTTTGCTTATTTTTATAGTGACCACTTATGGGAAGAAGATCTTCAGAATCTTAAAGAGTAAAATAGGGAAAAGTTTACATGCAAATAACATATAAAATTTAGCCTACACAAATAGCTAGATTTCTTTTCAATAAATCGTTTACGAGTCTCTGCAGTTTTGCAATAGAGACAGTTTTTCCAATTATTAGAGAATTACCCCTATTAAATAAATTACTTATTATTACAAAATCATTACTAGCCATTGTTTTTTATATATCTTTAAAATAAAAGTTACTAATGGAAGAAGTGACTATATGTCAATTAGGGTTCATTAATATCTTAGACTTGATTAATATAATATTTAAATTATAGTTCTTGCGCTTCAAAAAATATTAGCTAGCAAGAAACAAATAAAGTCTAGGTAAAAAGAGAAGTTAATGATCTAATTAATTGGATACAAATAAGTAATAAATTTGAAGGTGGTTTAGGATCTTGATCAAATGGATATAATTTGATCCATCTACCTATTAATATTCTTGAATATTCATGAAGTAAATATATATGATCAAATCTCACAGTCCTTGTTATCAAACCAGTATCATTAAACTTGTTTGATAATTATGCTTTGATTAGCAAGGACATAATTAACCAGAAACAAACAAAATATATAAAGAGAAGAAGAAATAGGAAATTACCGTAGAATATAAATAGCGAAGAAGAAAAGAGAAATCAAGAGAAGTGAGTGGCAGAAGGAGCAGAATCATCAGTTGTAGGCTTCTTCTTCTTCTTCTTGAAAGGGATGCCTCTGGCCTTAGCTTGACAATCCCTAACTTCTCTCAAATAAGCACGAATTGAAGGGCTAGCAAAAGGGTTAGTAGAAGAAGATCCACCATTTTCCTCATAAGCAGCTCGAAGTCTACCAATAAGAGCATCAAGGCTACCCCATGCTTGTCTCAATGGACATGTACAAGGAGCAGGAGGCTCAGGATGCCCATAAAACATACAACCTTGTATATGAACCTTAGTCTTCCCAAATTGATCTAAATACCCAAGAAATTCTATTACATGGTTACAGTTGCACTCTGAAAGTGGAACTGGTGGCCTCTGATTCTTCAAATACTGACCGAAAGTATTCCAATCTCTTCTCTTTTGAGATTCATATCTGCTTGGAGTTGAAGTCTGATGATGAAATTGATTACTGGATCCTTCTCCTCTTTCACTTGACATATTAACTAGCTAGCTAGCTTAATTTGATCAGATTAAATTTGTTTGATTTGCTTAATAAGGAATTTAAACTAACTAATGGGGGAGGTGGGTGAGGTGAAAAGAATAGGGTAAGAACTAAGAAGGAAGATGAAGTTGTTCACAATCATGGACTGGTGATCCTTGAGTACAGACATAATATGGGGGCCATATCCTCTTTTTTTCTTAATCTTTCGTTTTTATTCCTTTATTTTTTTTTTACTTTTATCAAATACATAATTGCCTTTGGCATTACTATACTATACATACAATTATTGTAAGTAATTTTGTCAACATAATTAAAGCCTTATTATATGGAATTACCAATATTCCCCTCCACCTTAGACTTGAGTGAGGTTAGTGGGTAGTCATCAGTCTAGATAGTTGTAGTTCACATGGAATTCCGATAGCTTGCTAGGCTAACTGCATGCCAAAATTAAACTAATTTCCATTTTAAGATAGAATATTCAGTGGTGACACATCACCAAATAACCGATCGCCCAGAAACCAGACAGTGAAAGTAGATTTTCAGGAACCCATCTCACAAGGAAAAGCAGAGACCATTGGAAACTTGTGAATAAGAGATCATTAGAGACTTGAGAGCAAGAAACCAGATAAACAGAGACCAACCAAAAAGGGCAGTCGGAACAACATCAAAGGAGAACAGGTGAACGGTGACTTGTGAACGTGAAGACCGTCAACAAAGCTTCCTTCGGAGGTGAGACAAAACCCGCTCCAAGACAAATACCCACTACAAGACCAAACAGGATAAAAGGTACAAAAGGATTCTCTATTATAAGCGCCTTAAGCAACAAACCTGTTGGCGCGCCCTCATCAGATGTCAGGACAACTCTCTGCCACCTGATATGCGCGCGCGACACTCTACCAATAAAAACACCTCACCATTAATACTACGCCAATAGCTAATAGGAGGCATCCAAGGTAAGATATAAAAGGGACATCCCATACCCAGGTAAAAGCATAATAACTTAAGTTTTCAACAACTCTTGGCATACTTTCCCTTCTCGTTATCTTGCCACTAACTTAATCTTCGGAGTGGGATTGTCGGAAAAGATCCGGCTTCCCATTCTAACCTTCCTCTTTGCCTTTGCAGGACCAAGATTGGAGATCTCGGGTTATTATTAAGTACCAAAAATACTTATCAATAAGTCAATGCAATATAATTAAAATAATTTATATAGCATTCTTCCATTAACTTGGTTTATCATAAATTATAAATATTATTAGAATTGCTTTAAAATAACTGAAATCAATTTTAAATTAATTGTATTATAATTATAAACATTTCTTCTATCCTTTAAATTCTCAATATGATATTTTCCTTAATATTTCCTTTCAAATGCAATTGGTTTTGTTCCAGTTATCATTTACTTAATCCAATATTATTATATGTCCAGTATTTTTCTTCTTTTTTGAGTCACAAACTTATTTATAGTTTGAACTGAAACAGTTAGTTCTCCTAACTTTGATACTATATTAGAATTTGATAGATTTGCACAGTTAGATTTAATAATTTAGATTTATCATTATTTCAAAATGATTTACATTAATATGAAGTTAGTTGCATCATAATTATAAACATTTTTTTAATAGTAGTTGCACCATAATTATAAACATTTTTTCTATCTCTTAAATTCCCAATGTGATATTCTTCTTAACAATAATAAATTTAAGAGAGCATATACTATCATTGCAAATCCCACCCCAAATTAATAGTTTAGGCCAGATATTTTTTTTATTGATACTATCACAAAAGTGACTTGCAGCAGTAGCACAAAACTATTACATATAATATGTATTAAAATAATTGCTACAGATCTACAGTAGTAAATTGAGAGTTTTTATATCTGCTCTCGTTGTTGTATGTTATTAAAACAGTACTTTGAGCATCTAGTTACAACGATTAACACTTGAAAACATTGCTAATTTATTGTTAATCTCTTTTCATATAGTTAATTTGACTAACATTCAATTTTACATATGCTATGAACAAGCTATTTACAACCCTATTTATGTTCTCTCTCACGAAATAGAAGAAATGATATGAATGAAATCCGTAGTTAATTTAGATAATTGGTTCCTACACTACTATATATATAAAATAGATTATTAGCAGTAGACGTAAATTTGTTGTCATACTAACTATTAATAACAGTTTTAAATTCTAATTATTGCAATAACTTACAACAACAAGAGTAAATATAATAACTGTTAATAAATTGTTGTAGACCAATAAAAATAATTATATACCTATTATAATTTTTTGTTGCTACGATAAGTTATTTTGGTAGGGTTTTTATTTTGTTTACAATGCTTCATAGTAGTGTAGATCCGTGAATAGAACACAATTTTATAAACTAATAAAAAATAATAAAAAAGAGACACAAGCCATGACTTCTGTTATATCACAAAGCATATTATGTCAAGTTTTAAGAAGCATAATGACATGTCTACCAATATAAATGGCCCCTCCCAACCATTTGTTTTTTTTTTCAACTTTCTATGGTGCATGAATATATAACAAAACCATACATACGGAGTTTGACTTCAAGTTTTTGGCTCAAACTAAAAGCATAATAATTCTCGATTAAAAAATAAATTATCATTAAACAAAACAATATCATTTTAAATGTTAATAACTTACAAATTAACAAATAAAATATTTAGACAATTAACAAATTAGAAAAGAAAATATACGAAAGTATTTTTCATAATTTTTCATTATATAATATATACATATAAAGAAATTTTAAAATTTTAAGGGGATCATGACCCTTTCATGCCCTCACTAACCTCTTTCACTGTAACATAAACTAACAAAACAAGCTAGCCATCAAAGTAATAATAATAATAAAATTATATCTTTTCAATTTTCTTTTAGTACAAGTGTTGGACTGAAAATTTGATTTTCAAATGTGAATTAGTGAAAATAAATTAAGATGCTTAATTAATTTCTTTTACTGAAAACAAAGATTAGGTTAATCATGTGACATGTTTTGGCATTAAAACAACTGTGCTTGATTTTGAACGTATCAGAATATATTCCTACTTGCCATGATTTTGAGAGTGAAAGGAAACCTGATTTACACTTCATTTTGATAAAGATGACACCTGACCAATCTACATGGGCACCATGTACCTATAATTTTCATATTCTGCAATTTTTTATATTGATTACAATTCAGTTTAACATATTATCCATAAATTAATTCATAATTATTTTATTATTTTATTTATATTAGTTGATAATTAATAAATATAGATAAATTCAACCTAGATACTGATGCTCACGATTTCAATAACCATACTTGGAGGAAATTTCTTGAAAAGTATATAGCTCATTTCAGCCAACTCTCCATTATCTTTCTTTATTTTTTTCTATTATTTGTCCTATTATTTTATAAATCTATTTTTATTATTCAGTATTTTATTAGATTATATTAAAATTATTATATTTTTATAATTATTATATTATTATATTATATATATAGTTAAATAATTTATATATTTCTAACTATTCTATTCTATTACTCTATATTTATATTATTTATATTATTATATAATTGTTATAATTATATTTTTATTAGAGATTTCGTATACAAAACAAATGCAAGTGGGCTTTAATTACACATACAACTGATTATATATATATATATATATATATATATATATATATATATATATATATATATATATGTATATATATATATATATATATTAGAATAAAATAAACATTATTTATTACATACTTAAGAATTTCTCTAATTACCAAAATATTTTTTTATTCATAAGAGTTTTAACTGGTTTTTTATAAAACAACTTTAATACCGATCCATTATCTAAGGATATGTTTGATAATGATAAATTTTATTAAATTTATTAAGATTATATTTTTTTAAATTAATTTAATAAAAGTAACTATACTTTTTCGGAAATTATTTTTAAATTTTAGTTTAAAAATTAATATGATTATTTTTTTATATGTATGCTAACCTTTTTTCTCTCTTTTTTTGTAAAGATGTGGATGAAATAAAATTAAAAATATAGTAATTCTATATCAAACTACAAAAAGATTTTTGTAAATGAGTTCTACTGGAATTTATCTATACTAAACATAGACTCAATTCCATGCATAATTTCTTAAGCAAAATTTAATTTAATTTGCAAAAAAAATCCTATTAATTTAATTTATTGAAGTCGTTTATACTAAATATAGCATAAAATTTATTGTTAGTTTTTCGAGAAAAAAAAAACTATTTAGGATACACAGAATTTGACAAAATCAATGTTTTTCTTTTTTTTTTTTAAGTTAAACAAGCAATAATATCGATGAGTGTAGCTAACGGCTCCACATAATTAAAATATTTAAAATAATATGAAGGAACAGCTTTTGGTACATGTTGTGTTACTTTTGACTCCAGCATGACTTAATTTGAATTTAATAGCAAAAATTAAAAATTAGTCATCTATTATTAGAACAAAATTATATATCACAAGAACTAAAATGTGTCTGTGGGTGACTCAATACTTCTCTTAATTTTCTACAATAAATTCATGATTTTAAATTTTCTCACATTTTAGTTGTAGTATATTCTCTTTGGATGAATCTTTCAAATTGGGGTAACTTTCAAAACGTTCTTATCATGTGCCTAACTGAAGATTCCATTTAGATATTTTCTCCATAATATTGAATTTGAAAAAGCAAACATAGTTATTTCTTTATCACTCAATCAATCTTAATTTTACCTATATATGTAATTAATATGAACGTGAAATATTTCGCCGACAGAAGATTTTTTTTATTATTATTTCGGATTAAATGCGAGTAAAATGTCTTTAATTACAAGCAAATATGACAGGATACTGAAGAGTGAATTGTCTCATTAAAATTCATATCGGTGATAATTGATTTAAAGCCCTTATAAGCAACTATTATAGGACACTTCAAAGTAAAGTATCCCCACTAATATTATCATAATTGATTTTCTAACTTGTTGAAAGTGCAGAGGAGCTAGCTATCTTATTCGGGTTGGAGACTGTGCTGTCTTGTGGTTTTTCAGCTATTGAAGTGGAATCCGACGCCCAATCCGTCATCAAATTGATCAACTGCCTGGATTCTTGTGCTAGTCCCCTTCGTGTGCTACTGGAAATTATCTTATCTTTAAGAAGTACTAGTCTTAATTTTGTTCCTTCCTCCTTTGCGAACCGTAGCTGCAACAAGGTTGCCCATCATTTAGCTAGATGGGCTTTATCTCTAGTTGCTGATTAGTTATTGATTGAGGAAGTCCCACCCTTATCTGATCCTTTTGTGATTGAGGACTTGCTTTCTTCTTCTCAATAACAGTTTTCTCTCTAAAAAAAAAAAAGAAAAAAAAGAAACTTGTTCAAAGTGATTAAAAAAAAAGAAAGTGTTTAATTACCCCTAAGATTAAATCATATGTTTTACATAATGACTGTAATCGAACAGAACTGAGCTGAATATTGATGAACTTGAATTTGATTTATTTAAATCTATCATAAACTTGAATTCGATTTAAACTTTTACATTTTAACTCGAGTTTTGAATTGAATTCAGCTCGTTTCAAAATTATTAAGCTCGTGAGTGCCTTAAATTGGTTTATAAATAACTCATTTATTATATTTAACAAAATTAGTTCGAATTCGGCTTGTTAACAAATAATAATATAAACTCGAATTCGACTCGTTAACTAATAATAATAAAATTTTAAATTCAAACTCGATAACAAAATATAATATAAATGTGTTAAACGAACACATTCGTAAGTTTTTAAATAAATACATTCGCGAACTTTTAAATGAAAATGTTATCGACTTTTAAATGAATATATTCGTAAACTTTTAAATGAACACGTTCACAAGTTTTTAAATGAATATATTCGCAAGTTAACGAACTAAACATATTAAGTTCGATATTGAAAAGATTTTTGAACTTGAACTCGGCTCATTAAACTTAACAAATAATCTCAAATGAATTTTTTCCAAATCGAAATCCAAATAACTCTCGAACGATTTGATTCATTTACTGCCCTAATTTCCACCTTCAACAATGAGAAATTTCTCTAATAAATAAGATGTTGTGGTCTTACACTTCGATCTAAATAATCTTGTTTAAAATAAAAAGAAGAGGCTACTCTAATAGATTCTCAATTTCAATAAAAATCATTTGTTGGAAAAAAAAAAGCTACTTATATATATATATATATGGAAACATTGATTTTTTTTTTATGACTTGAAACATTTGTATGTATATGGAAACATTGTTATTTTTTTTATAACTTCATTTTTATGTTTGGTTTCGGTTCATGTGCGAAGAGAAATTATTAAATTAATATTTGTTTAGTCTATTAAAAATAATAATAATAATAACGATATCTGTGAGAAGAAAAAAGATTCCTATTCTACAGAATTCGTGGGTAATCTTTATATATAATCATGAATTTCCATTTTGATCACCCCTCGTGCTCATGTTTAACTTCTTCACAATTATGGCACGACAATGTTATTAAAATTGGATGGATCAACCGGTTAGACCGGTTAACTGCAAACTGATGGTAGGTCTAATCTATTTCAACCTAAAAATCAGTAACAACCAAAAATCGTGGTCAACATGAAAAAACCAGTAAGAACCAGAAACCGGTTGGACCAAAGAGAACCGAGTTTTTGCATTTAACTGTCATTTTGGTGGAAAAATAAAGAGCAAGTTTTTTTTTTGGGGGGTTGGGAAAACTCATTCTTCTCTTTAATTAAAGTAGAACTTGGAATGTACAACACAATTAAATTACAAATTTTGCTGAAAAAATATATAAATTTAAGAAATGATTTTATTTGATATGAGAATATGAGAATGTAATAAATTCTCTTTTTTTTACAAAAAAAAAATTAATTTTTACAATTTAATGAAACAAATAAAAAATCCGAGTCAATTCAATTGAACCAGTTCTACCAGATTGCAATTTTGAGAACGGTTAAATTTCTGGTCCAATTTTTAAAACATTGTATCACGAAGAAGATATGAACATGCAGGCTGTCGGCATAGTTTTAGCCAATTAATAATGTCCCTACATATTCACTTTTATAGTTTTTGCTACGACTTATGGTTTTTGTTTTTCCTTTTTACAGCAGGGTGAATTTTGTCACATCTTAATTTTTCTATGAATGACAGCCCAACAAATCATTGTGTGTATCAATGTAGGCATGTTGGTAGATCCACATGCATATACATTTTTTCGACAAATTAATTATTATCGTTACTTGATCTTGATATTCATTTCTAAATTACAAGGATTTAGAGTACATTCTTCTACTATATATTTTAACAGTATTGTATGAGCAAATTTTATTTCAAATTTTGTCCCTTTTGGGTTTTGATAACCTTCAATAGATTTGGCAATCAGATCAAGCAGATTCTGATCCTCATAATTTTCTATTCAACTTTAAATTTTTGGTCGGATTATTTAAACAGTTCACTAAATCAACACAATTTTTAAAAGTTCAATTCAGATAATATTTGAGTTTAAATTGACCATATTCGAATTATATCATACTAAAGTCGACTCCAAAATTATCAAATCTAACCTTCAACGTTATCTTCAAAATTTCCCATTTTCTTGCGTTTCCTCTTAAAACTCTTGGAATTGCCTTGGTAATATTAAATTCAAAAGCTTCAAAGAAGCAAAGCTTTTGAGTCGAACTACAATAGAACAAGAATTGCAGATCTATTTACGTTAGAGTTGGGTAGTAATATTTTATGGTTCCACCCATAAATTAACTAAATTTTCGGTATATATGTAAAAAATAAAAATAAGTCTCGGATTTGTTTGTGGGAAAATAAAAAAAAGATCTTATTCAAGGGGTTAGAAAGCATATTAGAAGTGGGAGGGACCCTTTTTTCAGGAAGAGCCTTGGGCACCAAACTTCCTTCGGTTGAGAATTGCTTCACCTAAACTCAGCAATAATCAAATTATATATGTCTTAGATATTATCAATCCTTGAATGACAGAATAGAATTAAGCTTTCTATATTAGAAAATTGTCTTTTATTGATGAAATTAAAGCAATATCTGCATACATGCTTGTTGGAAACCACTTGGTGAGAGATCCTGGGATATGGAATTTCAATAAAAGTGGATCTCTCAGTCAAGTCATGCTATCACAGAGATTGGAAAGAACCTTTGTTTTCCTCCCAAGATTTTCATCTATAGATTGAGCAAACATTTGATTCCTTGTCATCTGAATCTGACTAAAAGAGGTATCCCAATATCACTTATATGTTAATTATGCAATAAAACATTATTATTTTTCTTCCTGACCGGGCTTAGAGAACTTGGTTCTCTAGTTCTACTGGCTTCACTCCTATAATGCAGGGTTTTCCTTCTTTTAGTTCATGGTGGGATAATTTGAGATCTTGCTTCTACATTGTTCCTTGGTTTCTAGAAAATGTTATGTTCTCAAGTTGACAGAAGAAAATAGAAGGAAAATGAGAAGCAGAAGAGGAGTTCAGAGTAAGAAGAAGCAAAGGAGAGAAAGAAGAAGCAGAAAGAGAGACGAGAAGAGAGACACAAAATTAATTAGAAGAATTTGAGAGGGAAATTCTGTTGTACTATTTCATTCATGATCAATTCTATTACATGACCTTGTATTTATAGTTTATAAGAAAAATGGAAATGCACGATAATGTAATTGACACTTATACATCCGATGAAATTGCTTACTTTTTTCATGTGTCATATTGATCCTCCAGCTCACATTTTTAACTTTGAAAAATAAATTATGCTATAATCTGGTGGCTACTAACAAACATGCCAACTTCTCTCTCAATAGTAGCTATCTAAAATCTTCTTTAGTTTCTTTTCATTGAGTTGGGCCTCTCTTTTGGCAGTTATGTTGGGTTGGCCTCCATCTTTTACTCCTTTATCTTCAATTTCCTAGCCTGCTAATTCTGGGCCTTTTGTCTCCACCTCTCCTGGCTTCTGGCCTTTATCCTTAAGCCCACTCTTGTCTTGTATTGGAACAATACCCTCCCCTTTGAATTTCACCTTGTTATCAAGGTGAAGATAAGGAAATTGAGATTTCAAAAATGATATATCCTCCCATGTGACTTCTTCTGGATGCATATTTGTCCACTAGACTAATACTTGTATAATGGAATGGCCTTTCCTTCCAACAAATTTGGTTTCCAGCTAAAGGTTCTACTTTTGGCATCCAGTCTATGGTAAATTTAGGTAATTCTTACATAGGCTTATGGTCTCCAATAGTTTTTTTAAGCAGAGATACATGAAAATACATTATGGATGGCTACTTGTGGAGGTAATTCTAGATGATAGGACATTGGTCCAACTTTAGTAGTAACCAAGTAAGGGTCATAGTATTAGCAAACAATTTAATTTCTGACAGAAATGAAGTTTTATTTGTAAGGTTGAAGCTTCAAAAACAAATGGTTTCCTATTGCAAACTCCTTTTTTGTTTTGTTATTATTAGCTATTTGCTTCATTCTATTTTGAGCTATAAGCAGCTGATTATGAAAGAGAGAAGCGATATGTTGCCTTTCTGTCATAAATTCTTCTAGGTTGGCAAAAGGGGTCTCAATTTGTGGAAGAAAATGAAATGAGGGAGCTCTATAACCATAAAAAGCTTTAAATGGAAATATTTGCAAGCTTGTGTGGAAATTGTTGTTGTACCACCATTCTACCAAGCTAATCCACTTGGACTAGGTCTTGGGCTTATGGAAGCACATGCATTTGAGATAGTTCTCAATGCATTAGTTTACTCTCTCAATTTGCCTATCCGTTTGAGGATGGTAGGTAGTAAAAAACTGCAATCTGGTTTGAAGTAACTTGAAAAGTTCCTGCCAAATTAAACTTGTAAAGGTCTTATCTCTATTTGAAGTGATTGTGGTTGGCATCCTATGTAGCTTAAAGATGTGATCCAAAAACACCTGGGCTACAGTTGCTGCTATGAATGGATGCATTAATGGAACAAAGTGGTTACACTTGGTGAATTTGTCTACCAGCACTAGTATGGTGTCCTTCCTATCAAACTTGGGAAGTTTCTCAAAAAGTCCATTGAATTGTGACTCCAAGCAATAGTAAATACATGTAAAGTGTTAGAGAGATGCCTAAAGGCAATCACCTTAGGCACTCAATGTACTCATTTATTATTAATAAAAGATATTTTCATTATATTGGTGTTCATTCATATATGAATTTGATTTAGATCTTAGACCATTTAATGAAGTCATTGGTATGTAACATAACATGAAGAAAATCATGATGATATCATGATAGTGATATTCCTATCATACGTAATTGTGTTTATACTTACATTATCCCTACTCATAAGATCAATAAGATAGGACATTGTTAATCCGGATATACTAGCACATGTTATACTCCTTGCCTAGTTCAAGTAACTTATCTCATAAGCTGAAGATATGAGATGTTTAGAGTTAATATGTGGATGTTTGCTAGAGTGGCAAAGTATATTGGATGACCTGATATGATACAATCACATGGATGTCTATTCAATATTAGTGATAGTCTCTTCATAGCAATGATACAAGTATCCATAGACTTGAGATGCTTAATGTTATTTTGGATATTGAATCCTACACTTTGACTTCATTTCCTTTGCCTCTTAGAGGTTGTTCATAAGGTAGTGATTGGGTATAGCATGAGGTATTTAAAGGTAGTTGAGTAGTCAATAAAGGATTCATCACACCTGATAAAGGAAGAGTATACATACTTACGACCTCTTATAGAGATCATTTTTTCTGATTTTATATACTTGGTTACTATTTTAATTTTATTCCCTATAGGTTATTACTATAACTAATTTTCATGTTTATGATTTACTTTTCCTTATTACTAGCTTTAATAATTCACTGCCCAAAACTCTAAACCTAGATTACTCGGATGCAGGTTGTTAAGTAAGAACACTATTACCCGAGTTTAAACTACCTTGTTCAGTAACTGTATTTATCTACATAGTGCTCAATTGAGCTTCTCAAGTTAAGAGCATCCTCACCCAAGCTTAAGCCATCTTGTCCTTAAATGATAAATCCATGTGCTAGATATACAACAGTATAGTAACCTTCTCAATAGCATGTCATCTATTCTATGCTAGTCCTCATATAGAGAATAGACATTAATAATTTAAAATCTGGTTATCCATATCATTTATAACTCATTTCATGATATAACATGTTAACCATATAATACTTTGTAACTTAGAGCACATAATGTATATTCATGTTCAAAATCAAGTTATCATACTATATACGATTACATTACATCATGCAAGATGTGTGTGCATGATAGAAATACAAATACAAAATTTTGATTATAAGGCATTCATGGCTATGAATGGAAATTCACAGCTGTGAAGCCTTATTTCACTGATTGTCTATTGTGACTCAGTCGTGACTAGTTCTATGTGGACATTCACGGGCATGAACCTGGATGCATGGTTGTAAACATCTTCTATGTAGCCATTCATAGGTGTGAAGCTTTCCTTCACATTTGTGAAATAACAATTATGTCAAATTTCAGCACTATTTTAAGACAATTACACACATCTCTTACAAAAATCTCTAAGGCTAACCAATGTTAGCTACTTCTATCAATACTTTATAGCATATTTTATCATTCCAAAACGATAATCATACAAATTACCATTTGAAATCATATAAACTAAATTCAAACAATCGTTATCAATATCATAACATTATCAAAGTTCATGTATCAATCTTCCATACACATTTCAGATTTAGTCATGCCATTTATTTCAGTTCCAGTAATTCCTATATACTTGTATATACCAAATAACAAGCCATTTACAAAACTCATCACATGAATAATTTATTAATCAAATTTAAATGCATATATATACAAACTTTAATGGAAGCATTAATCTAATCTCTCTAGTGTCACTAACCTCACTGGTGGATTTCTACATCTTATTTCTCGATTTCTAACATCATATCATAATCCAAATCACTGTCTATACAATCAAAAATACCATATATATGCCTTATTTAAACAAAACCTTAACTTAATTCATTAATTTAAAGTCTATAAACTCTAATTCCCATCTAACTTTTGATTGAATCAATTAAAGAATGAAGGAAATATGATTATTTACCTATATTTCATAGATTTCATATTGGTTTTTAGGTTTAAAATTGAGTTCTACCTTCTCCCAAAATCTATCCTATTTGAATGATAAAAACACTTAATTCTAATAAATTTTAATCTCATTTATAGTGGAAATTTTACGTAATCAAAGCTAGAAAATCAAGGGAATTGAATGAAAATCATTCATGGGGTTCGAAAAATCGAGTGGGTAGGGTTTTGGGGTATAAAATCATGAGTTTCTTTCAAAAACATAAAACTTCTCAATTTAAACTATAGGTCTTCATGGGTGTGACTATATGTAGTCACAGCCGTGAAGCTCCTCATTTTCAAAATTCCAATATTTCGACATTCACAACCGTGAAGCTCCTTAGTTTCAGAGTTTCAACATAGGAAATTTTACTTTTTCATGTCTTTTTAACTATTTTCATGTTCCCAAAACCCATATCCACTTATGTAACATATACATACATTGTTTCATGATATTTCTAAGCTCTAAACTTGCGGGCATTATATACTCTTTGTTTGGAATTGGCAGTGTCCAAACTAGAGCTTTTGTTAATAAACTCTTGAGTAGATTGAAGTTGTGATGGTACTTATTTATCCATACAAACTTGACATCCTTCCACAGCAACCTAGTCAACGAAGAAACAATTATGGAAAATCCCTTGATAAACTTTTTATAGTACCTTGCTATGTTGAAAAAACTTATGATATCTGTCACATTCCAAGGACATTTCCAATTCAAAATTACCTCAACCTTACCTTGATCCACTCTAATCCCATCAGCTAGTGCACATGTTCAAGGAAAGCAACCTCATCGAGCCAAACTCACACTTGGAGATCATGGTATAAAGTTTTTGTTCCCTAAGGGTCTGCAACATTGTCCTCAAATGTTGTTCGTGCTCCTCCTTAATCCTAAAGTAATCATCTATGAAAATCACCACAAACTGACCCAGAAATGGCCTAAAGATCCTGTTCATCAGATCCATAAAAGCTGCAAGAGCATTGGTAAACCCGAAAGGCATGACTAAAAACTCATAGTGACCATATCTGGTTCTAAAAGTTGTTGTCGCAATAACATCTGCCTTGATCCTCAATTGATGGTACTCCGATTTCAAATAAATCTTGGAGAATACTCATTCTGTAATGACTCAAATACCAGGTTAGTCATAAACTGTAGTTTCTAAGATTGATCAGTATACCTCAGGGTCAAAAATACACCCATATGTAAAAATATTTTATTTGATCATCGGAAGATATAGGTATGACTAGTTCAGGTAAAATTTGGAGTGAAAATGAGGTCAAATAAGTTCTCAAAAGTCAGAACTAAGAAAAAAAAGGGACTTAGTTTAATTAAATAGTTGATTGACTGTACTTTGACTGAGCTATAAAAAATAGCAAATGACATCCAAAAATTTATTTTAAGATTTGGGTAGACTCTAAATAATATTTAGGATTATTTGATAGTGAAAAAAAAAATTTTACGGTAACACCAAAAATTGAATTATTAGTCCGATTTGATTGAGCTGGACTGAAAATTGACTCCAATTGAGTTAAAAAAATTTATGTAGATATATAAGAATATTTTATGAATTATGGAATTTAATTTGGGTGAAATTGAGCTTGGAAAGTGAGAAAAAAAATTTATAGTGCATAATTGGGCCTAAATGGGTTGAGCTTTGTTTGGCCCAAGCCCACTCAACTTAAGCCACTATAAATTGGCCTAAATATCAGAATTCTCTAGAGAGAATTTTGAAACTCATTCTTCCCCAAATCCTCTTGCATGGTCGAACTTATCTCCTCACATTTCTCTTCCAATTTTCTTCAATTCTTACACCAAAATCAACTACCCAAAAATAATTTCAGTCTCTCTATTAGCTAATAGAAGTTTCTAATCTTCAATTGGGATGGCTAGAGTGAAAGAAAATCAAAGGAGAAATTTAGGATACAAAATTGAGGTAAGTGAAATTTATGGTTTTAAATTAGTTTAATCGTTCAAATAAGTAGTTTAAGGTATGTAGATGATACAAATGAAGTTTATTTGAGTTAAGGAAGCAAAATAATGGTGGATTAATGAAGGAAAAATTTTGTCCATGGTAGGTTCAAGAGAAGTGAAGGTGCTTCCAAAGAAAATGCTAAGGAAAAGAAAGATTAGGAAGGCCTAAACAAGAAATTAAGGTTAGTGATTTCAAAATCTATTTATTTCCATTTATTAAGCATGATTTAGGGTTAAGGAAAATTTGAATTTTTGTCTATTTTGCATGTAATTGCTAATTAAAGCTTAAAACATGATTAAGAAATTATTAAAAGTGAATTAGAATGATTAATTTCAATAAAAAAATTAATTGGCAGAAATTGGAAAATATGACCTTATTATGTGAAAAATGTAAATTAAGGTATAAATACATTTTATTGTAATATTATGACATATATGGAGGAAGGAATGTATAAATTAGTAAAAGGAATATTTAGAAGATGAAAGAAAAAATTTAATGATGAAAATTAATTATAGGCCGAAAAATGAAGAAGGAAAAATTAATATTTTTCTTGCTAATTAAATGAAAATTTAGTCATGAAATGCAAGTAAATATGATGTTGAGTGTGTTTAGATTTATTGAGAATTTTTAAATGATATATTGAATATTTTTCTAATTATTGATTTTATTATGCATAAAATAAAAAATAATGATTAAAGTGTATTTAGTGATGTTTAATAACTTAATTGAATATTCATAATGAAATGTTGAAATGTTAGAATGGAATGTATGAATTTAATGGAAATTGAATTAAAGGAATAAAATAATGCACTTAGTTATTTTTCTGATGGTTAAATCTAGTCCAGGATATAATTGACTAGCCATAGGTACACCATTACCGCGGTGCGGGTCATGGCGACTCGCTTATGTAGGCCAATAATGGTCTACTACAGTGATAGTGATTCAGTGAACAATGTACAGTGAAGTGCTCAGGTGATCATTCGGGATTACTTTTTAGTGTAATGACTTATGGATCCACGTTCCATGTATCTGGTGCAAAGATTTTCTATCGGATGAAAACTAGGAGCAAATTTGAATAAAAGTAGTAATAATAATAGAAGTGAAAAATAAGTGAAAACATGATAAAAGTGATAAAATGGTATAATTGTAAAAATGATAAAAGTGACAAATGTTAATAAAATGATAAAAGTGAAAATATGAGAAAAATGATAAATGTGAAACATATAATAAAAATAATAAATGTGAAAAATATGATAAGAAAAGATGTAAGTGAAAAATGTGAGAAAAATGATTAAAATGAAATATATGATAAAAAATAAAATAAGTGAAAAATGTGAGAAAATTAATAAAAGTGAAAAATACAAGATAAATGATAAAAGTGATAATTGTGAAAAAAAATGTAAATTTAACAAATAATATAAATAAATAGAAATAAATAAATAAATGAAAAATAAAAATGTTAGTGGTAGAAGTGTAAAAAATATATAGTTAGTGGCATAATTGTCAAAAAATGGAAATTTAGAAACTAAAGTGAAAATTGTAGCTAATTAAATTAAGAATTGAAAAATAAAATAAAGAATAAAGAAAAGAATGGTCAATGTTAGAAATAAAGTGAAAATAGATTAAATTGAAAAAAAATTGAAAGTTTAGAAGTAAGTAAAAAAAAGAGATTAATTGAGAAAAATTGTAAAAAATTAATTAAAATATTAAATAGTGAATTAAGGGTAAATAAAAATAAGGTATTGATAAAAAAAATAATAAATATATGTTAAATAGAAAATTTAAATAGTATATTAAAAATGTTATTGCATGTATAAATGCATGAAAATATAAGCAATAAAATTTTTTAGATTAGTAATCACCACTGAGCATATAAATGTTCAGCACGTAGTTATTTGACTACGTGCAGGTAGTAGCAGGAAAGACAGGAGCAAACGTACAAATTTTGAGAGTAGACTGAAGAATAAAATAATAGTAGATTAGAATTAAAAATGACATGTATATACATATATGGATATGAAGTTGTAGGAATGAAATATTGTACATATTATGATAAAGGATATTTGTGAATTATTATTATATATGTAAATAATGAAATATGGATTTATAAATGAATGGAGAATATATGGTATTATATGTGTATTGTTGTATCCAAAAATGAGCTGAGAATTGTTTGCTTTGCAAGTAGGGTAGTCATTTTATAGCCGTTATGCTGCCGAAATGTTTGGAAAATAAAAAAGATCAATTAAGTGCTAATAATAGAATGATCATTAAAGTAAATTAAAATAAGAAATTTTTTTTGGCACACATCGGCTATAATAATAGAATTATCATTAAAGTAAATTAAAATAAGAAAAAAAAATTTGGCATACATCGACTATAATCGTATTAATCCACGTAACATACGTATAGAATGATTGTTATAAGAGTGTCACACCTTCCCCCCTTCAGTTAATGAAAAAGATCATTAATCCATGGTAGTAGATACTTGTTCTTAATGGTCACCTTGTTTAACTGTCGATTGTCTATGCATAATCTTATAGAACCATCTTTCTTCTTGACGAACAACACTAGTGCACCTTATGGAGATACACAATTTGATGAAGCCCTTATCCAATAGGTCATATAATTATGCCTTTAATTCTTTCATCTCTGATGGAGTCATTCTAAATAGTGTTGCTAATATAGGAGCTGTACCTGGAGTAATCTCAATCAAGAACTCTATCTTATGTTTAAAGGTAGCCTTGGCATATTTTTTAAAAACACATATGGGAACTCTTCCACTATTAGAATATCTCTAAAATTGGGACTTTCCTTCTTGGTATCGACCATATGAGCCAAGTAGGTCTCACACCTTTTCCAGATCATTTTTTGAGCGTTCATCATGGAGATGACCCTCAATTGCTAAGACGATCTCTCAGCCTGAACAACCATTGTCTCTCCTTTTGAAGTTTTCAACTCCATTGGCTTCACCTTGTAGTCCACCAATACACCCTACTGAGAAAGTCAATCCATACCTATGATATCATCATACTTATAAAAGAGCAATTCAATCAAGTTTGCTAGAAACTCTTTCCCTTGGACTATAATAAGACAGTTTCTGTACACCTAGTTCACCACTGTGTTATGCCCCAAAGGGTTTGTAACCTTTATCTCATAATTTATTCTCTCTACTAATATGTTATACCGCTCACCTATGTTGGTACATATATAAGAGTGCATAGAACCTAGATCGATTAAAGTAATTAAAATTGAGTCAAATAGAAGAAAAATACCAATGACCATGTCTGAAGCACTCAGATCCTCTCTAGGCTTCATAGCATAGGTCCTCACTAGTGCTCTACTAGATCATGTGTAACACCACATCTTATGCATTTGAGTATAACCTATCCCTGTATCAAGTAATCATACATAGCATACTGGAAAGGTAAAATACCCTGTTAACAATAGTAGTAAAATTTTTTTCATATCCTGTAATATAATTCAATGACTTTGCAAGTCTCATATCCTATAAATTTATTCAATGACTTGCAAGTCTCATATCCTGTAATATTATTCACTGACTTTGCTAAGTTAACACTGAGGTTTTCACGACAATATGATATGTCACATATATCAAAACATAAACTTTACACATAAGTATTTTCGAGTTGCTTTCATTTATACATTTTTAGACTCATTCCAAAATGACTATACATATTCAAGCACGTACATACAAAACACATATGACATATTTTCATGCTCGTGTGGAATGCAAGGAGAGAGTGATGAGGCTCGGCCAGTGACCTGTGCTCCATGTCTTCTATACGCTACTCAAAATGAGCTATCACTTTTCTTTACCTGAAAAATGATGCAAATTGATGAGTTGCGGCTCAGTGAGAATAATCATCCAATGAGCTCTAAAGTACCAAACAACTCATAGTAATAAATCACAAATCCAATATATACCATAAATTTCATTCCATTCATCAGTATCATATATGTATCAATAAAGTTGAAACATATAATCATTACTCTTTATGTATGCAAATGCGTTGCTTATTTCATTATGTTGTGACCAAGTTAAACAGACATTGCCCCGGGTTTCCATGTGACATTTGCCATGTGAACATTTGCATTTGCTAGCTAGCTTGATCATTTGTTTCATTTGCACATTTGTTGGGCCATAGGCCTCTTCTTTTGCTTTACAATATCGATTAACTAGTCACAACGCCTTTTTAGTCCATATGCATATGCACTTGTATTTAAGCATTCATCAACCATTGCATCTTTATCATATACAATATACATATATTCCATATATATCTCATATTCCACGCATATAACTTGCATATACTATACATATACCATGTATATATATCACATATGTCAAACATATACCTCAAGTATACCATTTATATGTACCACAATGTCACAAATTATCCATCATTACATTATCAAGGACCAATCATGACAATCATATGAATCACATAGCAAGCAACATTCATTTGCACTAAAGAATTCAATTGATAATTAGACTCACCGTTCTCCTTTGATTCCGACCCCTAACTTATTGTCTATCCGCTCCTTGTGAGTCTCCAATATGTTGTGAGCCTAATATGAAAACATAATCGATTAACTCATGATTAGGGAGACTCAATGTGGCTTAAACAAATTAATATGCATTGTTCATGTCAATAGTCTTTTAGATAGAAAAAGTACTTCAGGTACTTGTCACTTTTTTGGAGAGTGCTTAGTTTCTTGGTTTAGCAAGAAACAAGTTTCAGTTGCTCTTTCTACCACTGAAGCGGAGTATATAGCAGCAGGATGTTATTGTACACAAATCCTTTGGATGAAACAACAACTTAAGGATTATGGTCATAGTATGAACCATATTCCTATTAGATGTGACAATATGAGTTCTATAAATCTATCTAAGAATCCCATTCAACATTCTAGAAGTAAGCATATTGACATTAGACACCATTTTATTAGAGATCATGTTCAATATGAAGATGTTGTATTGGAATTTATAAGCATAGACAATCAATTGGCAGATATCTTCACTAAGTCTCTAAATGAAGAAAGATTTAACTTCATAAGAAGAGAGCTTGGTATGATTGATGGATTAACTTTGTGATTGCCAAATTACCAAACCTTGATTAATAGTCTTGTTTTTGTCTCATCTTACTAGAAATAAGGTAGCTAATTTGATGGAAATATATGTTATAAGGGATAGAAACTCCTTAGAAATGCTTTAGTCCTATTTTAGACTTAATTTTATTTAATGAGAATTTTAGGCAATTCACGCCCGTGACATATAATCACGACCGTGAACTAAATCGCCAAAAGAACCAGTAGCTTTCATGACTTGCTTCACGACATGATTCAAGGCTTAAGGTAGTGAAGACTATGTTTCATGACTACAACCTTTTTCATTCACCCCCGTGAAACCCTTTGTTCATGCCTATGATGCTTTTTCACGACCGTGAACATTTCCACCAAAAACTTACAGAAGCATTCACGCTTTGTGTCACGCTTTGTTTCACGATAAAAAATAGTGAAGTTTAATACTTAACGCCCGTGACTCATTTGTCACCACTGTGATAGTTCATCATTCATGCCCGTGATCTTTAAATTTCACGACCGTGAACAATTTCACGCCTATCTTCACAGGTAGAGCATCTCTTCAGCAAACCGTGAACATGACACTTCACGCCTGTGACTTAGTGTTTCACGCCCGTGAAGATGTCGGCTATATAACATTTCTACCGTTATTTCTCTCATTCCAACTCTCCAAATTCTCTCAACTTCTCTCATTTATCACCATTGAATACCATTTTGAAGATTCCGGCCCTCTAGCAACTCATTCCATCTATAACTATCTTCAAAAACCATTTCCATCATCAGAAATCAAATCACCCTAGGTTTTACTCCAAAATTTCTATCAAACTTTTCACTCTTCAGAGTTTATTCTTTCAAACAAAATGGAAACCGGTTCTTCCAAAGGTACAAGGAAGAAGTCTCATGCTCCCGGAAGGTACATAGATTACCTTCTAAACATCATTCCGGAGCATTGCCATCCTAGATACTCAGTGCTTAAGAAAAGTCCACTCCTTTCCTTTAGATCATTTGAGTGGAAAACCATCCGTACACTCGGCCTTGAGACAAGCATGACGAAACAATTCCATGCTTATCATCTGAAAGAATTTGTTGATATCCATCAACCAACTATAAAGGAGCCAGCCTTAGAATTTCTAAGCACCTTACAAGTCTCTCCTACCGGCATGGTGAAATTCCAAATTTGCAAGCATCCGAACACCCTGTCTACCACAGAGTTTGGAGACTTGTTCAACCTTCCCTCTGATGGCATCCTGAATGTCAGTGAAGTTGATTTCTATGCTACTCGGGCATGGACTCACTTCGGTTTTGATTACAGCTGGGACATTAAAAAGACGAAGAGCACCCACCATCGATCCCCAGTGCACAAGTATTTGCATAGGTTTCTAACCATAGCATCTTCGCCAGAGGAAACAGCAATGGCATAATTCGGAAGTTAGAGCTTCTTCTCCTGGAGATGGCCCGAAGAGACCTCACAGTGGCTTTATCTCGATGGTTTGCAAACCATCTTTTGTCAATTGCCACCAAGCCCTCCGGAGACATTCTGATTGGTGGGTACGTGACTCACATCGCCTTGAAGCTCAGATACTTAAAGCTAGATGAACATCACTTCAACCTCATACCAGGGCATCCTCGAGACCGACTAGACATCGAGTCCTTCATTAAAATGGGAGTGGCTGTTCGTATAGTGTTTGAGAACAACATCTACTACTGCTTCACCAACACTGTTGGTGAAATCATTTGGGAGGACAATGACTCAGATGACTTCAAAGCTAGCCTCCAAAGAATCTAGCAGAGGAAGAGAATTTGAGTTAAGGTGGTGCCTCTAGAGGTTGAGCAGGAAATGGGACAATCCTCGACCTCCACACCAAACTTGGCTCAACAAGTGGTTGACCTCTTGGCACCACGGTTTGAGCAATTACAGGCTTCGATGGATGAAAGGTTAGAGAACCTCAAGAATTTTATGGAGTCTCGCATGGACAGCCTCGAGGCGAAAGTTGCTCGCCTAAGAGATATGATGTCCGACTAGATTTTATGTTAGATGTTATATTTTCTAGCTTGTTTGTTATAGGAAATTCTAATTTCCTTTCAGAATTTCAATTACTTTTGTATTTGGTTTTCCTAAATTAATATATTTGCTTTTGTTTTCTATTGTGTTTTATCTTTTTGCTATTCTTTTTGTTGATGACAAAAGGAGGAGAACCTAGCAATATATTTGTTTAAAGTTAAGAGTTATGCAAATGAGCTTTATACACCTTAAATATATCTTAGGTATACTTTGCATATACCTTGATGCAAGTTACATGAATGAATATGCACTTGATATTCTCTGAATATACCTTAAATAAACTTAACTTGCTTTAAAGAAAATTTTGGTATACATTGGATATACTTTGCATATAACTTGCATATACTTAAAATTAGGAAGTATATTTTGATGCTACGCTTCATCATTCTTTATAATTCTTGCACTTCAGTATTCTTTATCCTAAGCATCTTTTGAGGGGGAGACTTCTCAAAAGCACATATTGCTAGATTATTTGTCACCATCAAAAAGGGGGAGATTGTTGAATCTTGAGGGGTATTTCCATCATTTTGATGCTAACAAATAAAATAGAAACTTGTTTTCTAAGTTTATTAAATAGGGTATGGAATATGATAGCAAGAATGGAGAATGGAAGATTAATCTTAAAAAGATAAAATTGAAGAAATAACATGTTCACGCCTGTGACCTTATATGTCACGCCCGTGATGAAGCTTAGCGCCAACAATCCAACATTTAAAGTTCACGGCCATGATGAATGATAGCAACCGTGAATGAACATTTCAGTCACACCCGTGAATTAAAGTCACGCCCGTGAGAAGACATGACAAATTCTTCTAGAAAGCTTCACGACCAAAGTCACCACTTGGACCACGGCTTGGAAGGATGTCACGCCCGTGAAGATAAAATGTCACGCCCGTGATCCAACACTTCAAAACCTTCCAGAATGCTTCACGACCAAGGTCACCACTCAAGTCATGGCTTGGATGAATAGTCACGACCGTGACACACATATTCACAACCGTGAAAGATGAAAGAGAAACATGTCAGACGCGATAATAAGGGTTGGTGCAATGGCTAGTTCCATATTAAATGCATTCTAACGGCTATAATTTGCTATGGAAGTATAAATGCAAGTCATTTATGCATCCAGAACAAGAGTAGAAGAGGAAAACAAGAGAACAAGAGAATAACTAATATTTTTGAATCAAAATCTTATTGTAAGCCATTTGTGAATTTGATATTTTCAAAATAAACATTTATTTTCTGTGAAAATCTTTTTGCTCATCATTCATTGAGCAATATAGATTTGTAAGTGTTTCTCTCTGTAATCATCTACTCAAGTGAGTTTTGGGTATTTCGGGGTTAAGAGTATAACACTTGTAAGGGTTATTTGTGTGAGCCTTTAAAACACAAAGAAAGGTTATTTGTGTGAGCCTTTAAAACATAAGGAATTAGCTATTGTGTGAGGCATCAAAACACAAGGGATTTCTGGGTTAGATGTGATCCATTGTTAGAAACACCATAGTTGAGAGTGAGCTTGTAAAACTCCATTGTAACACTTAGTGTGTTATAAAACTCCCAATTGAGATTGGGGAGAGGAGTAGGGTCTGTTAACACCCAAACCTCTAGAAAAATCCTTGTGTCATATTTTTTCTATCCCTACTAAACTTAACTTTTCTTTCCGCACTTAAAAGTTAAATTTTTAATATCCAATTCAACCCCCCTTCTTGGTTCAATATCTGGACAACATACAATAAATCTAACACCAACAAGTATGTTAAACCTTACACCAATAATAATGATATGTATTATTTTTAAGTTATTTTATATTACATCTCAAAATGATACATCCATCGGTATTGTACTAGACCTGCTATTCTTGCTTCATATGCTAAGTGTACCAGTGGATGTTCCTTGAAATAAAAAAAGCTTGGAGGAAATATATGCTCAACCTTATAGTGAATAATATGAATATTTTCTTCAATTCATGTCATGTCATCATTGGTTATAATAACATATGTTAATCCTTAAAGAATAAGCTTAATTCTATTAATGCCTTCCAAAAATTGTTTAAAAGTAGTTCACCAAATGCACTAGGTATTAAAAGCTGCATAAACACATGACAATCATGGCTTTTCATCCTAAACAATTTAAGTTTTCTCATATCAACACATCTAGCCATATTTGACATATAACCATTAGGAAATCTCAAATTTCTTAGCCATTCACATAAGACTGTTTCTTGATTGATTATCTAGCGTGTAACAAGCTTTTGGATATTTTCCCTTACAAAATCTCATTCCAATTCCAGTCAGCGACATTATGCATTGAACTCATTTGAGATTTGTAAGTTTATTTGTTTTCCCATCAACATTCATTACATTGTTAGAAACATTGTCAACTACATTTTTTTCAGTATGCATTACATCTAAGTTATGCTGAATGAGAAGGGTACTCCAATAAGGAAAATCCCAAAAGATACTTCTCTTCCTCCAACCATATTGCTTGCAAATAGGGCCATTAGGGCTATTACATTTTTCAAACCCAAATGTTCAATCTCAAATAATATTTCACTTCCAGATCTAATAGGGGATGCTTCTTTAGTCACTATCTTATTCTTCATGAATGATGTTTTGTTTCATCAGAATGGATGGTCTTGAGGTAAGAATTTACCGTAGTTGTCAAACCATAAATATTTTTTACTCTTTGAAAGAGTAAAAACATTTGTCTGATTCATACAATAAGGACAAGCTAACCTTCCAGTAGTACTCCACCTAGACAACATTGCATATGTAGGAAAGTCAATAATTGTCCACATAAGAGCAGCACACATTTGAAAATTTTGTTTCATTGAAATATCATAAAGTCTGCATATCATCAAGCCATAGATTATTAAGTTTTGATATCAGTGGCTATAAGTAAACATCCAACTTAACCTTAGGGTTAGTTGGCTTAGGTATCAATACAGTTAAGAACATGTAAGTGTCCTTCATACACAACTAAAGGATTGTATGGAATTACAGTAACCGTCCAAGAAGAATATTGTTGTTTAGATTGCCCAAATGGTTAAAAACCATCAGTGGAAAGACCCAATTGAACATTTCGAGTCTCTAATGGAAATTTTGGATGGTTATCATTAAAATATTTCCATGCAGAGGAATTATAAGGGTAACACATAACCCCATCTTCAATTTCATACTCAGTATGCCACATCAATGTTGCCTCTTGTATTGAGGATGACCGTAAAACATATAACTAGTCAACATATTGTTTTCACCCTAGAATATCATGCACCCATTTTTACAATAATGAATCTTTTCAAGTGGAAGACCCATTTATTATACTAACTTCTTTGTTCTATAGAAGTTTTTAGGCACTAGACTTCCCTCAGGAATAATCTCTTTCATTAATCCAACCATGTCATTAAAATTATGCTCAGACATATGGTGTTCTAACTTCATGTGCATTAATTGAGCAATAAATGATAACTATGAATGACTTATACATCAAAGGCACAAGTCCTCATCTGCAGCCTTAAGCATAATATAAAACTTTTGGGCCCCTTGATTCGGTGCTTCTTCCATGTAAGCTCGATTGAATACATGAACAACAACATCCATGACCATGGAATGGTATCAACTAGATGATTCTGCATAATCAAATGCAGCAGAACCTTTATCCATATAATTGACATTGTCATTCAAGTTAACTCCAACTGGTTGTTCCCCATACAAATTCCAATAATAATAATCAGACATAAAACCATTTCTATACAAATGTAACTTAACTGTATCCACTTCATGAAACATACAATTTTGGCACTTGCGATTGTTACATGGACACCTTATCATATTCTTGTCCATCATTTTTCAGATGACTGCATACAAATTCTATAAATTGTTTCATACCAGTCATGAACTCCATGTTCAAAAGTCTATCTTTCAATCGTTTATATATCCACTAACAATCTGGTCTTTTTCTATATATAATTCTAAGTAAAATAGTGAACATATATAGATTAGTGTTTAAAACCAAGTTTTCCTAAATATGATATCACTTTTACATATCTCAAGGCTAATTGAATTGTTAACTATATTTTATATAGTTAAATAGTGACTAAACTATTCACAATATTGTAAATTAGTAGTACATTCAAATATAAGAGTTAATTTTTTCATTATTATAAAAGAATTAAAAGAGAAAACAATCCACAACCATAAAAATATTATGCAACTTGTGTATGTTATAATCTTAATAATTGGGTGACTAAAAAAATAATGAAATTATGCAACTTGTGTATGTTATAAATAGAAAAGGAGAAAAACTCAAGTAAACCAGACCAATATTAATTATTTTGTAAATCTAAGTCAAGTATTTGGAAATACATTTTATTGTATAATTTCAAAGTGTTTTGATGTTTCTTTGTAAAAATATTAAAGATTCTTAATTTTATTTTTTAAACTATTAAATAATTAGCAATAGACTTATGAGACCATTTCACAACTTATTATTTTATAGTTTTAGACCTAGACTTAATATGTATGAAAATAAAAGTACAAAGATTTAATGTATCAAAATAGAAAAAAGCAAAAAGCATAAAGACTAAGTGTGACATTATGTCATCCAAGAAAGAATAATTTTTTTCAACAAAAATTTATGAAATTATAGTGATCTAATCATCTAAAAGTGGGATGAGGGAAGAAAAAGGAAGAATGATTGAGGGTGATTAAAAAGTTTAATTAAAACTTTGAAGTTGATAGATGGAAAAAAAAAAAAGCAATGCTTTTTTCAACAAATGACTTAAATTTGGTTGATATTAATTCCAATTATGGTTGTAAATTTCAATTTAATAATTTAATTTCTTTATTTTTTTTCAATTTTGTTGTCAATTCAATTATTCTAATTTAAGTGTATCTTAAAATTTCCCATAATGTTACGACAAAAGCAAAGCATTTTTTTTATTTAACTGAAATTTCAGTCTCTCTAGTATTTTTTATTTAATTTAAAATTCATTTCTCACCACCCATAAATTAAGTATTTTTTTCTTTCTAGTATTTTGTTATTTTATTGAAAAATTATTTCTCACCACCCCTTAAATTAAGTATTTTTCTCTCTCTAGTATTTTGTTATTTTATTGAAAAATCATTTCTCAACACCCATAAATTAAGTATTTTTTTCAATTTTTATTTTTTATTTAATTGAAAATTCAGTCTATCAAATGCTAATATAAATAATAAATGTCATCTAAAATGGTAGTGATGTTGGATAAATTCAACACTCATAAATTAATTCGGAAAAAAACTACATGAAATAAAAATGGTAAAAATTTATATAACCCAAAAAAATTCAAGAAAAAATAAAAAAAATAGTAGCTCACCTTCAATGGTAAGGAAGTTCAATGGAGGAGCAGCACACCAGCGGGAGAAAACTAGCAATTGGTGGAGCAGTAGACCACTGACGGGAGGGAGACAATAGCGAGATGCATGACAGAATGCGAAGGAAGGAGACGAGCATGTAGAGGGAGACGACAGCCAGCGGTGGAGGACTGGTGGCATGGTGGGGTGACAGTCTCAACCGGCAGAAGGGAAGAGGGTGCGCCAAAGAAGAGAGAGGGAGAGGGTGCGGTAAGGAAGAGAGAGGGAAAGGGTGTGGCAGAAAAGAGAGAGGGAAAGGGTCTAACACAAAAATATCTGAAAAAGAATAAGGGCATGGAAATATAAAAGAATTGAAATGGTGTCGTTTCAATAGGATAAAATGACATCGTTTTTAGTAGCTTTAGCGACAAATATTTTTGATTATTGTTAATTTTAGCGATAGCATGTCACTAAAGCTACAATAATTTCAAAATTTTTTTAGTGATGACACTGTCAGTAGTTGCCAAATGTACCACTAAGCTAGTAGCTTAGCGTGTATGTTTCACGTGTAGATAAATAGATGTAGTTATTGCGTTTGGGCGATCGAAGAAAAGGGGAACCGCAAGATCAAATTACAGCAGTTTATTTTCTTTTTGTATGTTTTGGAAATTTTATTGTAAAAATTAAATTTTAAGAATTTCTTTTGATGTAAATTTGTGGCATGTAGGATTTATAAGGAGTGAATTTTGTAATTTATATATTTGTAAATGTATTTCTAAATATTATGGTTTAATGAATGAGTTCTTTTAAATCAAAATATTTACATTATTAGTTACATATTTAAATGATATATATATATAAAAAGAAATATAGTAATAAATATTTCGATAATAATAAACTTGAAAACTGAAAAGAAAAAAAGAATTTATACAATAATTTGAGCATTGGTTTTTACAAAAAAAAAAAGAGCTTAGTAGCACTTTTGTACACTATTAACAAATAGTAGGGTAAGGGAGCACTACATTTTTTGTTGCCTTTCAGAGGTTGCTCATAGAATGGTGATTTGGTATAATATGACATATTCAAAGGTAGTTGGATAGTCAATAGTGGATTCCCCACTCCTGATAGAATGAGGATATACCTGTGGCCTCTTATGGAGATCATTGCTTAGAAATCCTCAGTCGAGGTGGATATGTCTTGAAGATGGTCTTCAATGAATTAACTAATAGAGTAATGAGTCTTAGAGACAAGAACTAAATAATTTGAACTAGGTGTGATATAATCAGTCTAGTGGGAGTTGACAAGAATCCATACTTTTGACCAAATGAGGTATAATATATGAAAAAATGAATTGCACAGTAATTGTCTATGGAAGGTTTTTTTTTTTGTCAAACTACTAACTTTCTAGTTATTTGGATAGTCATGATATTTTGCTAGATACCGTTCATAATCTACTCAAAATAATGTAATGGTTTGAGCTACGAACATAACTAGGAACCTAATAGCTCACCCACACAAAAAGAATGAAAGAAATGTGAAATGGGTTTTGGATTAGATCCAAAACAAATTAGAGAAACATTTGGGCATAACAAGTTCATAGGCATGAAAGGGTTTCACAGGCATAAATGTTGTGTTGCACATTGCGTGTGCGATAGCCCTAGCATGCATGCAACAGTAACTGTGGTAAACTTCTGTAACAGTTGTGATAGAAGTGTTATGAACGTGATAGCACGTTACGGGCATGAACATCACGACAATAACTTTTCTTTTGAGGGTTTTTTATTTTGAATAGAAAACAAACCTAAGGTTTCATATGTACAAACCTAATTATGATTGTATATATAAATAACCTTTATAAAGGTCAAAATCATGGCTGCCACTAAGAGAAACTAAAGTTATCTCTCTCACAAGGCAATCCATTATAGCTAGAACTTAGATTGATTGTCACCCCATTTTTATTGTGGTTTTCTTCTTTGTTTCTTCGCATGGTTTTCTTCTTCATTGCTTGCGGTTTTCTTCTTTGGTGCTTTGCGTGGATTTCTATTAGAGACAATGCAGCATTTGGATTTTTGTGGTTTGCTATAACTAAAGTAACCTTTTTCATCCCATTAGATGGAATAATACGATTTTGAATTACATAGGGTGTTCCTAGGGTTTTGGGTTGATTGAAATTTTATTTTTTATTGTCATATATATGAGATGCATGTTAAAACCCTAACAAAAGACTCACTCTTAAACCCTTACAAGAGTTTTAGACTAAGCTCACTTTCTAATCCTTACAAGAGTTTTCTAAACCCTTACTCCTAAGTGTTTAAAACTAATACTCAAACCATACTAACACTCTCAATGATTATAAATAACTTTGATAAATAAACTAGCAAGAGTTTGGCTTATGAGATGTTGTTAGTGTGACACCTCTTTATATAGTTGGATTATTCACAACTATATATAGAGATGACACACTTAAATCTCAAATCGCTAAAATTTAAAATCTTTTTCAACATGATTAACTACATGGTAAAATCTTTTTTTCCTTTTTGTGACTTGAAAATGTTTTTATCAGCCACATAACACATTTTAATGCATCGGCTATGAAGGAAGAATTGCTACTTCTCAAATGCCATCTCAACCTCCATCTTCAAGCACTATTGACCTAACACTCATGAGGATCCTTAAACATCTTCACTTGTATCCACGACATAGCTCGCGATATCATGATTACAACCTCTATTCTTAAGATGCAACCATAAAATTTGAAGAGGAATGACAGTTGAAAGGCACATTAACATACAGTTGCCACATGTTCCAACCAGCTTTAGGGTTTAAAGAGGGTTTTAAAGATTCAATTCTCATGACCACAAACCAAGATGCACGATTGCAATTTTCTCAAGCCAAATCCCTTAAAGTTCTAAAGATGTTTATGGGGACAATAGTGACCGTGAAAGGGGATGCGAAAAACCAAGCACGCTCATGATTTCTCTCCAAACTCAAGCTTTAAGAGTGAGAACTAATTTGAGGCATCCACATGTGTAACACCTGCCAATATAGTCAAGAAGACCCCAATTATATATAAGAATGTTGTAATGCCCGATCATTTAGGCACTGATCATGCGTGACCAAGTCAAGTACTTGATCGATTAGAGTCTAAATTCTGATGCACAAAAAAATAACAATATTTGAGGAAGATTTATTTAAGGCATTATTTGTTGGGAATTAAAAATTTTAGTGCCAAAATTAGAAATGAAATAAAATAAAATCACCTTATGGACTAAATGGGGATTTATGGAATTGTTTGGGGTTATTTTGTAAAAAAGGAATATTGTGGGCTAAAAGAGGAATTGTACAAAGATTAAATTTAATTATGATTAATTAATTATATGGATGAATAGGATGAAAGATTAATCATAATATAATTAAGAAAAAGTAAAAAAAAGTAGGCTATAAGAGAGAAATCTAGATTTCTTCATAAAATGGTCATAAAAAACAACAAAAAAATTGTCTTCTTCACCTTCAACCTCCTTTTTCCATCCACTCCCTCACCACTTTCTCCATCATTTCATTTCATTTAAAGCAAGAAAAAAGAGAGAAAAAATAACCTTAGAGAGAAATCCCAAGAAAGTGAAGAAAAATCACTTAAAAATGTAGAAGAAAGGAAGATAAAGGAAGAAAGAAAAGGGAAGAAAAGGGGAAATTCTTAAGGTGAGTTTTCTTCATCAATTCTCTTAATTTTCTTTATCAATTGAGATTTAAATTGAAGGTTAGAAATGATAAATTATAGTTTATTTAAGGATTAAATGAGTTAGGGTTATTAGGATTTGGAATTTGGAGTAATTTAGGGAAAAAGAGAAATAATATTCTAATTAGTAATAATAAATAATTTATGATCTAAAATTCAAGAAACAATGAGTATAAGTGAGGAAGCAGGAGCTACCTAGGTGATGGTGGATTGGTACAAAAAGAAATTAATTAGAGAAATAAGAAATTAAATGAGTAATATTTGAATATTTTAGAGCAAACCAAAGATAAGGGAGTAAACAAGCTTGAAGAAGGAAAAGAAAAGGATAAATCTTAGTAAGGGGAGAAGAAACTAATAAGGTATGTGCTTGTATGGCAAAAATTTAATGTGATAATTTGTTAACTGCATGATTAAATGAATGGTTGTGTTGTTATATGTGTTTTTGGAAATCTACATGGAGCAGGTTGTATAAAAAATCTGTAACTTAAGATCTGGAACTCAATTTTGAGTGTTATTTACTGTATTAGAAATTTAAGACATAGAGATAAAACTTTCATGAGAACATGACACCTAATTTTGATGATAATTATGTTAAAATTTAGCATAAATGTTGGACTTGAAATCTGTCTCGAAATTAAGGGCAGAATTTGCACTGAATAGTTAGTATTCAAATAATTGTACCTTTTGCTATAAAAATTATAATTAAGTGATTCAAGTTGATAATTACAGCTATGATTTAGGGCGACAATTCCTTATACGACCATTTAATCAAATTATATTTGGAACAAGACTAAAATTTAGATCGAAAACCAGATCTAAAATATGCCAGGAACAGGGCTGCTCAAAAATCTAGTAAATGAAAATTAAATTAGGCCTAATGATTTAGTGTGAATGGTGGTTACATGAGTAATTATATAAGCCAAGTGAGTTATAAGGCCCGTAAAGTTTATGGAAAAATAGAATTATGAACTCATAAATGGGTAATGTATGTTATATGACAAGAATGCAAAATTGCATAAAAATTAAAGTATATATATATATATATATATATATATATATATATATATATATATAATAAAAATAAATATATGTTTAAAAAAATTGAGATAAAATAATTAACCCCTAAAACACCTTGTTTAGAACTAGAGTAAATGATAAATTGGCATGCCAATAAGGGGTGGAAAGACAACGCTTTTTAAAACATAGGCGTCGAATCGCATAGTTGATTATTTTATGTAGGCACTACATATACATTGTTGATTATATATGTAAACATTAAATGTACTGAGTTGATTTACATAGGCATCACGTTGTGTCGAGTTGATTTACATAAGCGTTATGTGCCGAGTTGATATTACTGGCAAATAATACCCCTATCCTATATGATAGTTCTAATTATAGGTGTTAGGGCATAAAGTTGAGTAAATAAAATAAAGCAATGCATGATAAAATTTATTTATCATAATTAACTACAAATTTAAATAAAATAAGTGAAATATATATATATACAATAACTATGATTAAAATAATATCAACAATAATGATGATATTAGCAATTAACACAATTATTACATGTAAAAGAAATTTATGTATTATGAAATCACAAAAGAATATATTTTAGGTTCAATTTATTATTGGTAAATATGTAATATTTCTTTTTATTTGACATAAAATGTTTGAATGTGTGAAATATTATGAATTGCATGTTAAATTTTTATAATATAAAATACCACTAAACTAGTAGCTTAGCGTGTATGGTTTTCTCTATGTGCAGGTATTGAGATTGCCAGTAGATAAAGATAGTAACTACTGGAAAGAGAATAATGCCGAAAATTTAATAGCAACATCTGTGGATCTTTTTGTTTTGGTATATAAACTCTTGTAATATATATATATATATATATATATATATATTATTTTCATATTGTGTGACACTTATACTTTGGGTTTTATAAATAAAATATTAATTAGAAAATCTTTGTATGTAATCTTTTAGGGGATGAAATATTTATAATTGATTAGTTATTTAAATTGGCACAAAATATTAATATATCGATAATAATAATAATAATAATAATAATAATAATAATAATAATAATAATAATAATAATAATAATAATAATAATAATAATAATAATAATAATAATTGTTTTCCAGACAATGAACCAAGAAGAGAGTTGAATTAATTTGTAAATAAAATTTCTTAACTTTAAGATGCAGAATAAAATTAAATAGACTAAGAAATGAAAGATTTCACACACAATATTTGTAGAGGTTCGGGTATTAACAAACCCTACTCCTCTCCCCAATCTCGATTGGGTATTTCACTAACACTCTAAGTATTACAATTGAGTTTTATAAGCTCACTCCCAACTATGGTGTTTCTCTTAATTGGCTAACACCTAACCCAGAAATTCCCTTGAGTTTTTCAATGGCTCACATAAAAACCAATTCTTTCTGTTTTATGGCTCACATAATAAACCTTGTTGCCCAGATATTAAGCCAAAAAGTAGGGTTGAATTGGAGTTTTAAAAATTTAACTTTAAAGTGCAGAAATAAAAATTAATTTTAGGAGGGATAGAGAAATTTGACACAAGGATTTTTATAGAGGTTCAGGTGTTAACAAACCCTACTCCTCTCCCCAATCACAATTGGGAGTTTCACTAACACACTAAGTGTTACAATGGAGTTTTACAAGCTCACTCCCAACTATGGTGTTTCTCACAATGGCTCACACCTAACCAAGAAATCCCTTGTGTTTTAATGGCTCACACAATAACCAATTCCTTATGTTTTACAGGCTCACACAAACAACCTTTATCTTGTGTTTTACAGGCTCACACAAACAACCTTTACTTTGTGTTTTTACAGGCTCACACAAACAACCTTTACTTTGTGTTTTAAAGGCTCACACAACTAACCCTTACAAGTGTTCTACTCTTAACCCAGAAATACCCAAAACTCACTTGAGTAATAAATGATTACAGAGAGAAATACTTATAAATTTTTATTGCTCAATAAATGATGAGCAAAAAGATTTTCACAGAAAATAGATATTGGTTATGAAAGTATTAATAATACAAATAGCTTGTAATAAGATTTTGATTCAAAGTATTTGCTATCCTCTTGTACTGAATGCATAAATGACTTGCATTTATACTCTCATGGCTAATTATAGCCATTAGAGTGCATTTAATATGAAACTAACTGTTTCACCAACTCAAATAATCGCGCTTGACATTTTTCTCTTTCATCTTTCACGGGCGTGACTATGTTTGTCATGGGCGTGACTGTTCTTCCAAGCCATGACTGAAGTGGTGACCTTGGTCGTGAAGCTCTCTGGAATGTTTTGAAACATTGGGTCACGGGCGTGACATATTTCTTCACGGGCGTGATAAACTTTCCAGTCGTGATCTAAGTGGTGACTTTGGTCATGAAGCTCTCTGGATGAAATTGTCATGAAGGTTCACGGGCGTGACATTTAATTCACGGGCGTGACTTAAATGTGCATTTTATGGTTTGTTGTCTTCCTTCATGGCCGTGAACTTCAAATGTTGGTTTTGGTGACGGTTAGCTTTTTCATGGGCGTGACATATAAAGTCACAGGCGTGAACATGCTACTTCCTTGATTTTATCTTTCAAAGATTAATCTTCCATTCTCCATTCTTGCTATTTTATTCCATACCCTGTTTAATAGACTTAGAAAACAAGTACGCTAAATACAATATTACTATTTTATTTGTTATCATCAAAATGATGGAAATACCCCCTCAAGATTTAACAATCTCCCCCTTTTTGATGGTGATAAATAATCTAGCAATATGTGCTTTTGAGAAGTCTCCCCCTCAAAAGATACTTAGGATAAAAATTGATGAAATGCAAGAATTGTAAAAAATGATGTAGCATTGAAATAAAATTTTTAGTCTTAAGTATATGCAAGTTATATGCAAAGTATATTTATGTAACTTGTATTTGGGTATATGCAAAATATACTTAAGATATATCTAATGTGTATAAAGTTCAATTTCATACTTGCATATTCATTTTGAATCAAATTTTAAGTATTGTTAATTTCTCCCTACTTAGCTCAATGTATTTGTAGGTTCTTATTTTTGATTCAAAATTCATTTATCTTAATATATTGCTAGGTTCTCCCCCTTTTGTCATCAACAAAAAGAATATAAATATACCAAAAAAAAACAAAGCAAATATATTAATATTTAAAGAGAAGTACAAACCAAAATAAATAAAAGTCAGAAAGGAAATTTACAATTTCCTGAAAATAAACAAAAACAAGCAAACAAACAAAAGAAACAATCATATTAAGGCTACCATCTAGCCTAACACCTAACCAGACATCCTATCCCTAAGTCGAGCAACTTTTGCCTCAAGGCTGTCCATCCGAGACTCCATGAAGTCATTGAGGTTCTCCAACCTCTCATCCATTGAAGCCTGCAGTTTCTCAAATCGTGGTGCCAAGAAGTCAACCACCTGCTGCGCCAAATTCGGTGTGGAAGCCGAGGATTGTCCGATGTCTTGCTCAACCGCTGGAGGTGCTTCCTCAACTCGAGCCTTTTTCTTCTGCTGGATCCCTTGGAGGCCGACTTTGAAGTCCTCTGAATCATTATCTTTCCAAAAATGTTTCACCAGCAGTGTCTGTGAAGCGGTAGAAAATATTGTTCTCATGAACAATTCTGATAGCCGCTCCCATCTTAATGAATGACTCGACATCCAATCGATCTCGAGGATGCCCTGGGATGAGATTGAAGTGATGGTCATCCAGCTTCAAATAGCCAAGCTTCAAGGCCATATGGGTGACATATCCACCAATGAGTATATCTCCAGAGGGCTCAGTGGCAATGGACAGAAGATGGTTTACAAACCATCGAGAGAGCGCCACGGTGAGACCTCATCGGGCCATCTCAAAGAGAAATAGCTCTGACTTTCTAATGGTGCCATTGCTGTCTCCCTGAGCAAATATGCTATAGGTTAGAAACCTATGCAAATATTTGTGCACTAGGGACCGGAGATGAGTGCTCTTGGTCTTCTTGACATCCCAGCTGCAATCAATGCCAAAATGAGTCCATGCTCGAGTCGCGAAGAATTCCACTTCGCTGTCATTGAGGATGCCTTCCGAGGGTAGATTAAATAAGTTCCCGAATTCTGTGGCATTAAGGGTGTTTGGATTGCTGCAGAGTTGGAATTTCACCACTCCAGTAGGAGACACTTGCAAAGTGCTCAAAAATTCCAGGGTTGGCTCCCTTAAAGTGGGCTGATGAATATCCATGAATTCCTTCAAATGACAGGCCTGGAGTTGCTCTGTCATTTCCATCTCAAGCCCGAGAGTGCGTATGGTTTTCCACTCAAAGGACCTTGATGAAATGAGAGGCCTTTGCTTCAAGGTTGAGTACCGAGGATGGCAATGCTCCGGGATTCTGTTCATGAGGTAGTTTGAGTACCTCCTGGGAGCATGAGACTTCTTCCTAGTACCCTTTGATGAGTTGGTTTCCATTTGGATTGAAGAAATGAACTTTGTAGAGTTTGGAAAAATTTGACAGAAAATTTGAGGAAACCCTAAAGAAGGATGATTTTTTATGAAGGAAGGGACTTTTGATGGTATTTATAGCAAAATTTTGTGACTTGGGGCCGGAATCTTCAATGCACCATTCAATGTATGTAAATGAGAGCGGTTTTAAGGAGTTAAAAGGTTGAAATGTGAAGAATAACTGGCTGATTTCTTATATACCCGATGCATTCACTGGCGTGAAATATGTGTTCACGGTCGTGAAGAGTCGTGTTCACGGTTTGCTGATGGGGTACTCTACCCGTGAATAAAGGCATGAAATTGTTCACGGTCATGACATTTGAATGTCACGAGCGTGAAGGATGAACTGTCACAGTTGTGAACGAATAGTCAAGGGCGTGAAGGGTTGAATTTCACTACTTATGCCCGTGAAACAAAGCGTGACTCAAAGCGTAAACGTCTCTATAGTTTTAGGTGAAAATATTCACGGGTGTGAAAATACGTCATGGGCATGAACAAGGCTTTTCACAGGAGTGAATGAAGTCATGAACAGAAGTCGTCAAAGACACTGCCTCTTTTGGCTATTTAATTCACGGGCGTGAACATATGTCACTGGCGTGAATTGCCTAAAAATTCCATCAAATAAAATTAAGTCCTAAAACAAGACTAAATAATTTCTATGAAGATTCTATCCCTTTTAACATAAACTTTTCATCAAATTTACTACCTTATATCTAGTGATATTATACAAAATCAAGATTATCACTTAAGATTTGATAATTTAGAAATCACAAGGTTAATCCATCAATCATACCAAGTTCTCTTCTAATGAAATTAAATCTTTCCTCATTTAGAGACTTAGTAAAAATATCTGCCAATTGATTTTCTGTGCTTATAAATTCTAATGCAACATCTCCATATTGAACATGATCTCTAATAAAGTGGTGTCTAATGTCAATATGCTTACTTCTAGAGTGTTGAATGGGATTATTTGAAAGATTTATAGCACTTGTATTGTCACATTTAATATGTATATGGTTCATATCATGACCATAATCCTTAAGTTGTTGTTTCAGCCAAAGAATTTGAGTACAACAACATCCTGCTGCTACATACTCTGCTTCAGCAGTTGAAAGAGCAACTGAAACTTGTTTCTTGCTAAACCAAGAAGCTAAGCACTCTCCAATAAAGTGACAAGTACCTGAAGTACTTTTTCTATCTAAAAGACTACCGGCATAGTCTGCATCTGAATATCCTATAATATAAAAGGATGAATTTCATGGATACCATAAACCTAGATGCAATGATCCATGTAAATATCTTAGAATTCTTTTTACTGCATTTAAATGAGATTCTTTTGGACATGATTGAAATCATGCACACAAGCAAACACTATACATTATGTCGGGTCTAGAAGCAGTAAGATATAAAAGTGATCCGATCATACCTCTATAGAGCTTTTCATTAATGCTCTTACCCTTTTCATTCTTGTCCAATTTTGTTGATGTGCTCATAGGAGTCTTGGCATTCTTGCATCCTTCCATTCCAAATTTTTAATTAAATCTTTGGCATATTTGGATTGGTTGATGAATATGCCTTCATTGCTTTGTTTTATTTGTAGACCAAGGAAATACTTAAGCTCTCCCATCATGCTCATTTCAAATTCCCTAGTCATACACTTAGCAAATTTCCCCTTGAGAGATCACCAATGATTTGCTCTTTTGGATGATCTTTTGTCATTCTCCATTCTTTTGGGAGTTCTTACCTATTTTCTTCTTGAGCTTGAGGTAGAGAATCATTTTGATGTGAATCTTCTTGATCATTTTTTTCTTTTCCATTTTCAAGATCAAGTCTTTCCATGTTACCTACAATATCATCAAGAACACTACCTTTCACAAGATCAAGTCTACTAGATTCATTAAAGACAACATGCATAGATTCTTTAACAGTTAATGATCTTTTACTAAATACTCTATATGCTTTGCTAGTTTTAGAGTATCCTAAAAAGATACCTTCATCAGATTTAGAGGCAAATTTTCCAAGGTTGTCCTTGGTATTCAATATGAAGCACTTGCATCCAAATACTCTAAAGTATGATATCAAGGGCTTTCTTCCATTCCATAGCTCAAATGAGGTTTTTTTAAAAAAAAGATCTTTTGAAAACTCGATTTGAAATATAACATGAAGTGTTTGTGGCTTCTGCCCAAAAGTAAGTTGGTAAACCATACTCATTGAGCATTGTTCTAGCCATTTCAATTAAAGTTCGATTTTTCCTTTCAACTACCCCATTTTGTTGAGGTGTCCTAGGAGATGAGAAATTCTATGAAATTCCATGTTCAAGACAAAAACTTTCAAAGTTTTCATTTTCAAATTATTTGCCATGATCACTTCTTATCTTTGAAATACAATACCCTTTTTCATTTTGAACTCTTTTAGCAAAATTTTTGAAGTTTTCAAAAGCATCACTCTTTTGAGCTAAGAAAATTACCCAAGTAAATCTAGAGTAATCATCTACGATGACAAAGGCATAATGTTTACCTCCTAAGCTAGCAATTTTAGTAGGTCCAAATAAGTCTAAGTGTAACATCACACCTCTTATGCATTTAAGTATAACCTATCCCTGTATCAAATAGTCACATACTGCATACTGAAAAGGCAAAATACCCTGTTAACAATAGTAGTAAAAATTTTTTTTTTTCATATCATATCCTGTAAAATCAACTAACGACTTTACAAGTCTTATATCCTGTAAAATTACTAAATGACTTTTCAAGTCAACATTAAAACCACAATACAATATATCACATATATCAAAATATAAACTTTACACATAAGTATTTCCGAGTTGATTTCATTTATACATATTTAGACTCATTCCAAAATGACTATACATATTCAAGCATATAAGTCCAAAATACAGATGACATATTTTTATGCTTGTGTGGAATGCAAGGAGAGAGAGTGATAAGGCTCGGCCAATGACCTGTGCTCCATGTCTTCTATACACTACTCAAAATGAGCTATCACTTTTCTTTACCTGAAAAATGACGCAAATTGATGAGTTGCGGCTCAGTGAGAATAATCATCCAATGAGCTCTAAAGTACCAAACAACTCATAGTAATAAATCACAAATCCAATATATATCAGGTATTCTATTCCATTCATCAGTATCATATAAGTATCAATAAAGTTGAAACATATAATCATTACTCTTTATGTATGCAAATGCTTTGCCTATTTCATTTTGTTGTGACCAAGTTAAACAGACATTGCCCCGGGTATCCATGTGAACATTTGCCATGTGAACATTTGCATTTGCAATTGTATTTGCATTTGCTAGCTAGCTTGATCATTTGTTTCATTTGCACATTTGTTGGGCCATAGGCCTCTTCTTTTGCTTTGCAATATTGATTAACTAGTCACAACGCCTTTTAAGTCCATATGCATATGCATTTGTACTAAGCATTTATGAACCATTGCATCTTATCACATATAACATACATATACCACATATATGCCTTATATGCCACGCATATACCTTGCATATACTATACATATACCATGTATATATATCACATATGTCAAACATATACCTCAAATATACCACAAGTATACCATTTATACGTATCACAAACGCCACATATTGCCCATCATCATATTATCAAGGACAATCATGACAATCATATGTCAAACCACAAACGTCACATATTGTCCATCATCATATTATCAAGGACAATCATGACAATCATATGTCAAACCACAAACGTCACATATTGTCCATCATCATATTATCAAGGACAATCATGACAATCATATGTCAAACCACAAATGTCACAAATTATCCATCATCATATTATCAAGGACAAATTATGACAATCATATGAATCACATAGCAAGCAACATTCATTTGCACTAAGAATTCAATCGATAATTAGACTCACCGTTCTCCTTTGATCCCGACTCTTACTTATTGTCTATCTGCTCCTTGTGGGTCTCCAATATGTTGTGAGCCTAACATGAAAATATAATGGATTAACTCATGATTAGGGAGACTTAATGCGGCTTAAACAAATTAATATGCATAATGCATATACATAGCTAGGCTTTTTCCTATGGGGCAGTGTGACCTTATGGGACTGTTAAGCCTATAACTTTTCCTATAGTTGACCAATTAATCTTATTCTTGTTCCTAATTCAAAATAACACATAATCATGAAACATATTAAAATATCAGACCAATTGGATCATTGTACAATATTTGGTGGAATTTCTAAGAGTGTTCTGTTTCCTGCCCTGTTTCTGCCCTTTGGCAGTTTCAGGGTACCAATTTGGGTAGTCCATATCTTACAATCTGTAAATCAGATTATAATGAAACTTGGCATACATTTATATGGGTTCAAATGGAACATTTTTAATGTTCACAACTTTTACCAATTATTCCTCTAAGGTCTTCAAATTATAAGCAACATTTCACTGGTCCAGAACAGAATTGGCTTCCGGACCAGTATGACTTCTAAAGGCCATAACTTACTCTATACATAACATTTTAAGCTGAAATTAGTACCAAAATTTAGCTAAGACATATACCTATAACTTTCATGTTTTGATAAGTTACAGAATCTAGCTCTAAGGAGCTCAAATTAGACAAAAAGTTTCTCGAACTGCCCAGGGCACTCAATAGGCAGTTCAAACCATGGAACAGTCATGGTTCCATTTACCATAACTCACAATTTACAAGACATATGAACCTGAAATTTGTTATACAGATACATAACACACATATCTACAACTTTTATGTTTTGAGATACTTCAAATAATGGCTTTAACATATTCGAAATCAAGTAACACAGTAGCTAACTTGGTTAGGGTTTACACCCTGACCAGTTTCAGTACGAAGAGCATATCTAATTCTATAAACAAAATCACGAAACACCGTTTACATATTCATAAATATAAGACATAAAGGAACAACTTTTGTGTTTTATACTTGTCCAGAATCAATTTAGATGTTCATCAAAATCGGGTTGCAAAACAGTGCCTATTAATGAACCCTAAACACCAAAATCAAGCTTAACACAAGAATAAATGTTTACTCACCTATAATCACTCTTGGCTAATCTTGTTCCTGCAATTTTTGGAGTGAAAGAAGGAAGAAATGGTGGCTGAAACTTGAAAAGAAATGGAAGGAATGAAGCAAAGAAGAAGAAGAAGAAGAAGATGAGGAAGGGAAGTGATAAGGTGGCTGCCTAATAAGTTAAAAGCCACCACCCACCACCTTATCTTCCTTTTCTTTTTTTCATCCGTCCCCTTTTTCCTTCTTTTTATTTATTTATTTATTTATTTATTTATTTATTTATTTTTCTGACTTTTTTTTTTATTATTATTATACAAATCAACATAATATGCAATTTAATCTCAATCTAGTCATTTTGCTTACTTTAATTTAGTCACCTTATTTCATTCATTTTTTTTAATACTTTTTATCCTCATTTAGATTATAAATACACATGTGTGACTCAATACAATTGCAATGTACTAGGACACGTAGCTAGTGCATGTCATAAACTTGATCCTACGAAAATACGTATGAAATGCATGTGTTCAATTGAATTATATTCAAATGCATATGTCAAAATAAAATGCATGTAATAATGCATATGTGGGAAGTCGAGGATGTTACACTAAGTGCAGGAGTTGAAGAGGTTTTGAGGTACTTACTATGTTTTTGGCTTTGAAGGATGACTTGTGTTGCTTTCCTCTTTGGCAAGGTTCACATGTCTTGTCTTTTTCAAATTTGACTCTTGGCAGTCCTTTTACTAGTTCTCCTGTGCTGAGGCTTTGTATTAAGTCCATGTTAGCATGACCAAGCCATTTATGCCACAACCAAGATTCATCACTAGTGGTCATAAGACACTTAGAGGAATGGTTAGATAATTCATGTAAGTTTATTATGTATGTGTTGACATCTCTATTTCCTTTAAATATCTATTGACCATCGATAGAGATCACAAGACATTCATTTGAAGTAAAGATTACTTTGTTTCCTTTATCACATAATTGACTAACACTCAACAAGTTATGTTTCAAGCCATTAACAAGTAAGACATCTTTAATAAAAGTAGTACCATTAATACCAATAGAACCAATGTCAATTACCTTACCTTTAGCATTGTTTCCAAAGGTAACTTTACCTCCATCAATACTTTTGATTTCATTGAAGAGTTCTTTATCTCCTGTCATATGCCTTGAGCATCCACTGTCTATTAGCCAAGATTTTTGTTTATTGTGGACTTGAGGCATACCTATAGAATCACAGTTCAAGTATGATTTTTAGGTACCCAAATGAGATTGGGTCCTTGGGGGTTAGCACATGAAGGTTCCCAATGAGCCTTCCTTATCCAACAATGTTTATTTATGTGACCAATTTTCATACAATAATTACATTGTTTCAGTTTAAACTTGCTTTTTGGTCTTACAATATATTTGAATGTCATATTTCTATTTAACTGATTTTGAGAACAATGACATGCACAGTCATGATTAATTGATGCTTTTCTAGATGCATGCTTCTTATACATAAAGACATGATTATTCTTTTTATGTATAGAAGGTTTAATATGCTTATTTCTTGGTGTTGTCCCAACAAGTTTGGAGATGTGAGGTTCACTAGACTTAACAAAGATGGTTTTATGAGAAGATGATGATGTGTCCTTAAATCCTAGATCATGTCTAATTAAGGGTGGTCTTTGAGACACAATGAGAGTATCTAAACTCTCTTTACCTTTGTGAAATTTAGAAATGGAATTTCTAAGTTCCTCAACTTCATTTTTCAAAGTGTTATTTTCTTTAAGCAAGGAAGCAGTTGAGGGTTTTGATGAATATTCATCTAATGACTTTTGGAGAGATTCATTACATGATTTAAGCTTTATGTTCTCCTTTTCTAAAACATCTATTTTATTTTTTAAATTAGAGATGTTATTCCTATAAGTACCGAATTTACTCCTATATTTCTCTAGTTCTAAATTTAATTCTTCTATAAGGCTTTGCTCATCATCATCATCATCACTATTACTTTCATTATCATTATCACTGCTATCATTATTTAAAGACTATGAGTGTAGTGATCTTACCTTATTCGAGACGTGATCCTTAATAGCCATGAAGCATAGGTTGACTTCTTCGCTTTCATTATTATCTCTTTCACTTGAAGAGCTTTCATCATCCCATGTGGCTTTGTGACCTTTATCCCCATTGTGTCTTTGGTATTTGCTCTTATGCTTCTTGAGCCTTGGACATTCTGGTTTGATATGTCCTTTCTTTCCACACTCATAGCACTTTATCTCTTTCTTACTTCTTTGTGCATCATTAGAAATTTGTTTGGGGTTTATTTGCCTAAATTTTCTGGAGTTGCTCATTTTCTTCTCAATGATTCTTTTTAGTCTTCTTGAAAGCATAGCAACATCCTCATTTTCATCATCACTCATTTCTTCATCATCTTCACTTTCTTCTTGAGATTTTGAAGCAGAGGCTTTGAGTGCTAAGGGCTTTCTTTTCTCTGGCTCTACTTCAAGCTCTCTATCTCTTTTCACTACCATTTCAAGTGTGAGAAGTTTTCCAATCAGCACATCAGTATTCATGATGCTCATGTCTTCATTTGCTTCTTCTATGCCAACAACTCTTGAGCCATAGTCTTTAAGAGGAAGACTTCTCAGGATTTGTTTGTTTACATCTTCCAGGCTCAGATGCTTCCTAAGTTTCCTCATTCCATTTATAATGGCTAGAAGACAGTTGATCATGTTAGTGATTGACTTATTGGATTTCATCTTAAAGAGCTCATATTCTGAGGTAAGAAGTTGAATCTTCTTGGATCTGACTTGCTTAGTTCCTTCATGATAATTTTCCAATGTCTTCCACATGCTGTAGGCTATTGGGCAGTGTTGTATTCTTCCACATTCTTCAATAGATAATGAGCTTAAGAGGATTGTCATTGCCTTCTTGTTTTTGAAATTTTCTCTTCTTTAAGACTCTGTCCAATCATCTCTTGATAGGATTTCTTCTTCATCATCAGCTTCTCTTCTGGTTGGTGGTGTCCATTCTTTTCGTACATTATCCCAGACTTTAATTCCTTCACTATCCAGGTATGTCTCCATCCAAAACTTCCAATGGGTATAAGTGCTCCATCAAATTAAGGTTTGAGACTTTGGAATCCTTCACTGGCCATATCGTAATCTTTACTAGTGCTTTTAAGCTTAGATGCTAGACAAGGCTCTGATACCAATTGTTGCTCAGATATTAAGCCAAAAAGGGGGGTTGAATTGGAGTTTTAAAAATTTAACTTTAAAGTGCGAAAATAAAAATTAATTTTAGGAGGGATAGAGAAATTTGACACAAGGATTTTTATAGAGGTTCGGGTGTTAACAAATCCTACTCCTCTCCCCAATCGCAATTGGGAGTTTCACTAACACACTAAGTGTTACAATGGAGTTTTACAAGCTCACTCCCAACTATGGTGTTTCTCACAATGGCTCACACCTAACCAAGAAATCTCTTGTGTTTTAATGGCTGACACAATAACCAATTTCTTATGTTTTACAGGCTCACACAAACAACCTTTACTTTATGATTTTACAGGCTCACACAAACAACCTTTACTTTATGTTTTAAAGGCTCACACAACTAACCCTTACAAGTGTTCTACTCTTAACCTAGAAATACCCAAAACTCACTTGAGTAATAAATGATTACAGAGAGAAACACTTACAAATCTTTATTGCTCAATAAATGATGAGCAAAAAGATTTTCACAGAAAATAGATATTGGTTATGAAAGTATTAATTGTACAAATAGCTTTTAAAAAGATTTTAATTCAAAGTATTTTCTATCCTCTTGTACTGAATGCATAAATGACTTGCTTTTATACTCCCATGGTTAATTATAGCCGTTAGAGTGCATTTAATATGAAACTAGCCATTGCGCCAACTCAAATAATTGCGCCTGACATTTTTCTCTTTCATCTTTCACGGGCGTGACTGTTCTTCCAAGCCGTGACTAAAGTGGTGACCTTGGTCGTGAAGCTCTCTGGAAGGCTTTGAAACATTGGGTCATGGGCATGACATATTTCTTCACGGGCGTGACAAACTTCCCAGCCGTGATCCAAGTGGTGACTTTGGTCGTGAAGCTCTCTAGATGAAATTGTCATGAAGGTTCACGGGCATGACATTTAATTCACGGGCGTGACTTAAATGTGCATTTCACAGTTTATTGTCTTCCTTCATGGCCGTGATCTTCAAATGTTGGTTTTGGTGACGGTTAGCTTTTTCACGGGCGTGACACATAGGGTCACGGGCGTGAACATGCTACTTCCTTAATTTTATCTTTCAAGTATTAATCTTGCATTCTCCATTCTTGCTATTTTATTCCATACCCTGTTTAATAGACTTAGAAAACAAGTATGTTAAATACAATATTGCTATTTTATTTGTTATCATCAAAATGACTTAAATACCCCTCAAGGTTTAATAAACCTTTATAAGTGTTTCACTCTTAACCCAATATGCCCAAACTCACTTGAGTAATTGATTACAATGAAAATAATCATCAACCTATCGGCTCATAAATTATGAGCAATTAGGTTTATGCAAAGAATAGAGGTTGTTTGAGAGAAATAATTTATGCACAATGTAATATCCGCTAATTTAGACACCGAGTCGCACGTGTTGCAAAATTGACGCGTATGACCGATCGGAGTTTAAATTCAGATTTTGATCAGAATTAATCAAGTAGTGACTAAATTAAATGATATATGCCTAATTAAGTGATTATAAATTTTAAGGAAGTTGATTTACGGTAAAGGACTAAATTGCAAAATTTGATAAGTTTTGGGGTCAAATTGCAATTTACCAAAAAAATTAGAGGATTAAAGAGATTAACAGAGTAACTTACCATTAAAGATAAATGAAAATAACATTGTATGTGAGCATTATATTTATACTTGTATGAAATAGGAACATGTTGATAGAAATAGCATGCAAACATTTTAATGCATAAAATGATACATGTTAATGCTTGTTGCATGATATAGTATATTGCCTTATTTATATGCACCACTAAGCTTAGAGCTAAGTGTGGGAGTTTCCTTCCGCACAGATATAGAAAGGTAGTTGAAGGTGGTAGATAAAGCAAGCGGTGATCCTATTCAAACTAAAGCAGCCAATCTCGAAATAGTGGGTCACAAACTTTTGAACTCTTGTAATTTGTTTTTCGCATTATATATACTTATAAATTATAAATTAGTTTTCAAAGTTTGTTAAATAGTAAATTGGTATTTATAAATACTATGTTATGTAAATAAAATGTACATTATTTATTAAATAGAAAAAAAATATATAGCGATTTAAAGAAGTAAAGAAGACAGGCAGTAGCGCCCCCGCATCCGTGCACGTGCGGTTTGGATGAAGGGGTGTTACAGTAGTTTTGGTATCAGAGCCCGGTTTGGGCAGTTTTGGATTTTTTTTAAAAAAGTAAATTTTGAAAATGTTTATTTCGTGAAGTGTACCCACAATTGAATTTTTTGAAATCGATGCTTTAATGAGTAGGGTCGTTACCTTTATGTTATAGGTAAGGTATGGCTTCTGGATCAAGACGAATAGTAGTGGAAGAAGCTGAGAGTAATGAGCCCTTAGAGGCAAGAGTTTCATCGCGACCAAGTTATCGCTAAGCTGCAGTACTGAGATCTGATGCTAACTCATCTCGTGAGCAATCAGCTACTAATACGGGTCAAACGGAGCTCATGAGAAATATGATAGAATTGCTACAGAGAGCATCACAACCAACCTCATCTGGATTACAATTTGAGAGATTGAGGAAGCTAGGGGCACCCAATTTCTATGGAAAAAGGGAGGATGATCCTTCTGCAGTAGAATTTTGGTTGGAACGGATAGAGCGAGTTTTCGATCAACTACACTGTACATATGAGTAGAAATATGAGTATGCAATATCGCTGTTACAGGAGCATGCATATGATATGTGGCGATCTGAGTCACAAATCACAGAGGCACCCAACTCTATGACATGGGAATTCTTTCTGGAGAAATTTAAGGAACAGTATATCCCTCTTATATACACAGACGACAAGAAGAGAGAATTTCTGACTTTGAAACAAGGAAACATGACAGTAACAAAATACGAGAGGGAATTCACACATTTATGTAAGTATGCTGAGGGCAGTGTATCTAAAAAAACTGATAAATGTCGACGTTTTGAAGATGGGTTGAGGGATACGATCAAGTTACAAGTTTCAGCCCTACATCTAATGAGCTTTCCTAGTTTACTAGCATCTGCTAGAACAATTGAAAAAGTCTTGGCGGCACAACAGCCTGTGCAGGTAAGTGGGGTTAGTAGACCCGCACCATAACCAAGTGGAGTACAGTCGAGCGGTAAGAGAGCCAGATCTTTTGGTGGCCGAATCTAAGTTAGAGGGTCCAACAGACCTCAGTCTTATAGGCGGGGACAAACCGCAAGATCTACTTCATCAATAGCTAGTGCATCGACACAGGCATCCCGTAGATCTATAACTCTACCAATGTGTCAACATTGTGGTCGTCCTCACCCAGGAAAGTGTTGGTGGATGACAGGAGCGTGCTTGAGATGCAGCTCCAAGGACCATATAAAAAGAAATTGTCCACTATTACTGTTTGGTAGAGGTTCAGGGAGTATTGAGTCGGTACCGATACAGACTATGGGACAAGGCAGAGGTTGAGGCTGAGGACAAGGAAGAGGGGGCCATGCAGGGCCAAGTCAGTTTAAGTCAGACACAGTGGAGAGGCCGAAAGGTAGTAGAGTTGCTCCAACAAGAGCTTATACGATGCGATGCCGAGAGGAGCAGGATGAACCTGACGTCATAGTGGGTAAATTCCTTCTCTTTGGCTCTTATATACATGCATTGATAGACCCAGGATCGACACACTCATACATATGCACACCACCATCGGGTCGAGAGGGTTTAAAACCAGAGACTCTAGAATATGAGATTCTTATGACTAACCCGTTAGGGCACTGTGTGAGGATTAGTAAAATCTTTCGGGGTTGCCCAATAGAAATTTAAGATAAACAATTCCCAGTGGATTTAATAGAGCTACCATTCCATGTGTTTGATATGATCTTAGGAATGGATTGGCTAGCTCGACACGAAGTGATAGTAGATTGCATAAAAAGAAAGATGAGGATTAAAGTTTTAGAACAAGAAGAGATAGTAATGATGAGCGAGAATAAAGGATATTCAGACAATGTGATATAAACATTGAAAGCTCAAAAAATTATCAAAAAAGGATGTGGACTTACCTAGCGTATATGATTGATACCCGAAGAAAAGTCCAAAGTTGGCTGACATGCCAACTGTTATTGAGTTTTCTGATGTGTTCCCTGAGGAGTTGCCAGGACTACCACCTGACCGAGAGATAGAGTTTGCTATCGAATTAGTACCTGGCACCACTCCCATATCCATTACACCTTATAGGATGGCACCTATAGAATTGAAAGAGTAGAAGATTCAGTTTCAAGAAATGTTAGATAAAGGATTTATACGACCTAGTGTATCACCATGGGGTGCTTTAGTATTATTTGTGAAGTAGAAAGATGGTATTTTACATCTTTGTATTGACTACAGGTAGCTTAATAGGGTTACTGTTAAGAATAAATACCCACTACCTAGGATTGATGATTTATTTGATCAACTGAAAGATGCAAGTATATTTTCAAAGATAGATCTTCGATCGGGGTATCATCAACTGAAGATCAAAGGGACAGATGTATCTAAGACGACATTCAGGACTCGTTATGTTCATTATGAGTTCTTAGTGATGCCATTTGGATTGACGAATGCACCAGCAGTTTTCATAGACCTGATGAACCGAGTGTTCAGGCCATATATTGATCAATTTGTAGTTGTATTCATTGATGACATTCTTGTTTATTCTAGAGATCAAGTAGAGCATGACCAACATCTTAGAAAAGTATTGCAGACCTTGAGGGAGAAACAATTGTATGCAAAGCTGTCTAAGTGTGAGTTTTGGTTGGAAGCAGTTAGTTTTCTGGGTCATGTAATTTCAGCGAAAGGTATTCGAGTTGATCCTAGTAAAATCGAGGCTATTCTTAATTGGAGACCACCTCGCAACGTGACTGAGATGAGGAGTTTCCTTGGATTAGTCGGATATTATAGGAGATTTGTGAAAGGATTTTCATCTATAGCGAATCCTTTGACACTACTGCTGCGAAAAGAGGTCCATTTTGAATGGACAGATAGATGTCAAGCAAGCTTTGATCGATTGAAGGCAATGTTTACTGAAGCACCAGTTTTGATCAGCCTACTCCAGGAAAGGATTATGTTGTGTACAGTGATGCAAGTCACATTGGGCTAGGTTGTGTTCTTATGCAAGGGGGAAAAGTGATTGCATATGCCTCCAAACAGTTTAAGCCTCACGAGCTTAACTATCTGACGTATGATTTAGAGCTTGCAGCGATAGTTTTTGCTCTTAAGATTTGGAGATATTATCTGTATGGAGAAAGATGCTACATTTATACAGACCACAAGAGTCTGAAGTATCTTCCTTCACAGAAAGAGTTGAACCTGAGGCAGCGAACATCGTTGGAATTGATTAAAGATTATGACTGTGTGATCGACTACCAGCCAAGCAAAGCTAATGTGGTAGCTGATGCACTAAGTCAAAAAATTTTAGCTGAGATGCGAGTGGAATCCACATTAATGCAGAGAATTAAAGATGTCCAGAAACAAGATGAGAAGCTAGTAAAGATGGTTAAAGCTGTGAAAAATGGAGAAAAGTCAGAATTTTCTTTAACAGAAGATGGTAGTGTGTATTTCAAGAACTGGATTTGTGTACCAAGTATAGATGAATTGAGGTCAGAGATTTTAAAAGAAGCTCATGAAATGGTTTATACTATGCACCCAGGTGGGAACAAGATGTACCAAGATTTGAAAGCACAATACTGGTGGTCAGGGATGAAGAAGGATATCACTGAATATGTTGCTAAATGTCTAATCTGTCAACAAGTGAAAGTTGAGCATCAATTACCCATCGGATTACTACAATCGATTTCCATACCAGAATGGAAGTGGGAGAGAATCACGATAGATTTTGTGTCCGGCTTACCGGTAATTCAGAGAAAGCATGATGCAGTATGGGTGATAGTGGATCGATTAACGAAGTCAGCACATTTCCTACCAGTGCGGATGGACTATACTTTGAACAAGCTGGCTGAGATTTATGTGAATGAGATAGTGAGACTTCATGGAATACCTGTGTCTATTATCTCCGACAGAGATCCCAGGTTTACATCGCAGTTCTGGAAAAGTTTACAACATGCTTTGGGAACTCGACTTAGATTCAGTATGACATTTCATCTACAAATGGATGGACAATCAGAGCGAGTTATTCAGTTGCTAGAGGATATGATGAGATGTTGTGTGCTTGAATTTGAGGGAAGTTGGGATCGACATCTACCTCTTATGGAGTTTGCCTATAACAATAGTCATCAAACGAGTATTGGCATGGCTCCTTATGAGGCCCTATACGGAAGAAAGTGTAGGACACCAGTCTGTTGGACCGAGTTAAATGAGAAAAAGTTGATTGGGCTAAAGATAATTCAACAGACCGAGGAAAAAGTTAAAGTGATCAAAGAAAGGCTAAAGGCAACACAAGATCGACAAAAATCGTATGCTGATTTAAAGAGATGAAACATAGAATATGCTGTAGGAGATAAAGTATTCCTTAAAGTTTTGCCTTGGAAAAAGGTATTGAAGTTCAGTAGAAAAGGAAAGTTAAGTCCAAGGTTTATTGGTCGTTGTGTAATTCTAGAAAGAATAGGACCAGTGACTTACCGATTAGCTCTTCCTCCGGAACTAGACAGAATTCATAACATGTTCCACATTTCAATGTTAAGAAGATACCGTTTAGACCCGACCCACATTATACCAATTCAATAAATAGAGGTACAGACAGACATGTCTTATGAGGAAGAACCAGTGGCTACAATAACATATGAAGAGAAAGTTCTCAGGAACAAGAGAGTCCTTCTAGTTAAAGTGTGGTGGCGAAATCATACAATTGAAGAAGTCAAGTGGGAAAGTGAAGAAGTGATGAAGAAGTAGTATCCCCAGTTATTTAACCCAGAATGAACAGGTGAATTTTGAGGACGAAATTTATTGAAGGGGAAGAGAATGTAATATCCACTAATTTAGACACCGAGTCGCACATGTCGCGAAATTGACGCGTATGATCGATCGGAGTTTAAATTCAGATTTTGATCGGAATTAATCACGTAGTGACTAAATTAAATGATATATGCCTAATTAAATGATTATAAATTTTAAGGAAGTTGATTTACTATAAATGACTAAATTGCAAAATTTGATAAGTTTTGGGGTCAAATTGCAATTTACCAAAAAAATTGGAGGATTAAAGAGATTAATAGAGTAACTTACCATCAAAGATAAATGAAAATAACATTGTATATGTGAGCATGATATTTATACTTGTATGAAATAGGAACATGTTGATAGAAATAGCATGCAAACATTTTAATGCATAAAATGATACTTGTTAATGCTTGTTGCATGATATAATATATTGCCTTATTTATATGCACCACTAAGCTTAGTGCTTAGCGTCAGAGTTTCCTTCTGTGCAGATATAGAAAGGTAGCTAAAGGTGGTAGATAAAGCAAGCGGTGATCCTATTCAAACTAAAGCAGCCGATCTCGAAATAATGGGTCACAAACTTTTGAACTCTTGTAATTTATTTTCCGCATTATATATACTTATAAATTATAAATTAGTTTTCAAAGTTTTTTAAATAGTAAATTGGTATTTATAAATACTATGTTATGTAAATAAAATGTACATTATTTATTAAATAGAAAAAAATATATAGCGATTTAAAGAAGTAAAAAAGACAGGCAGCAGTGCCCCCGCATTCGGGCACGTGCAGTTTGGGTGAGGGGGTGTTACACACAAGGCTACAACAATGACTTCCATTTATAGTAATAGAAATAATTGTTGATCTTGTTCTTCTTGTTTAAGATTGATAAATGACTTTCATTTATACTTCCTCTGCGAATTATAGTCGTTTGGGTGCATTTAATGCAAAAATAATCGTTGAACAAACTCTTAACTTCGTGCTTGACATGTTTCTCTGTCCTCATTCAGAGGCGTGAATATATGTGTCACGGTCGTGAATGTTCTTCCAAGATGTGGTCCAAGTGATGACTCTGGCTGTGAAGCTCTCTACAAGAATTTGAAGTGTTTGATCATGGGTGTAACGGCTGAGCTCCGCCTTACTCGAGGATGAGAGCCCACCCGCCGTCTCACTGAGACCAACGGGCTGCCGGGGTCCATGGCCCAATACCCCCAACCCATCACTGTACACCAGCCCGAGTCTCAGGCCCGCAACAACTGTTGCACAGTAGGTTGTTGGAGGCAGGATTCGAACCCTCAACCTCCCTTTAGCCTCAGTAAGAGACTACCAATTGTACCATGGTACAATTGGTAGTCTCTTACTGAGGCTAAAGGGAGGTTGAGGGTTCGAATCCTGCCTCCAACAACCTACTGTGCAACAGTTGTTGCGGGCCTGAGACTCGGGCTGGTGCACAGTGATGGGTTGGGGGTATTGGGCCATGGACCCCGGCAGCCCGTTGGTCTCAGTGAGACGGCGGGTGGGCTCTCATCCTCGAGTAAGGCGGAGCTCAGCCGTTACATAAAAGGTACCTTTTATGTAACGGCTGGGTTCCGCCTTACTCGAGGATGAGAACCCACCCGCCGTCTCACTGAGACCAACGGGCTGCCGGGGTCCATGGCCCAATACCCCCAACCCATCACTGTGCACCAGCCCGAGTCTCAGGCCCGCAACAACTGTTGCACAGTAGGTTGTTGGAGGCAGGATTCGAACCCTCAACCTCCCTTTAGCCTCAGTAAGAGACTACCAATTGTACCATGGTACAATTGGTAGTCTCTTACTGAGGCTAAAGGGAGGTTGAGGGTTCGAATCCTGCCTCCAACAACCTACTGTGCAACAGTTGTTGCGGGCCTGAGACTCGGGCTGGTGCACAGTGATGGGTTGGGGGTATTGGGCCATGGACCCCGGCAGCCCGTTGGTCTCAGTGAGACGGCGGGTGGGCTCTCATCCTCGAGTAAGGCGGAGCTCAGCCGTTACATAAAAGGTACCTTTTATGTAACGGCTGGGTTCCGCCTTACTCGAGGATGAGAACCCACCCGCCGTCTCACTGAGACCAACGGGCTGCCGGGGTCCATGGCCCAATACCCCCAACCCATCACTGTGCACCAGCCCGAGTCTCAGGCCCGCAACGACTGTTGCACAGCAGGTTGTTGGAGTCAGGGATCGAACCCTCAACCTCCCTTTAGCCTCAGTAAGAGACTACCAGTTGTACCATGGTACAATTGGTAGTCTCTTACTGAGGCTAAAGGGAGGTTGAGGGTTCGATCCCTGCCTCCAACAACCTACTGTGCAACAGTTGTTGCGGGCCTGAGACTCGGGCTGGTGCACAGTGATGGGTTGGGGGTATTGGGCCATGGACCCCGGCAGCCCGTTGGTCTCAGTGAGACGGCGGGTGGGCTCTCATCCTCGAGTAAGGCGGAGCTCAGCCGTTACAATGGGATTGACTTTATACTTTCACAGGAATGAATATTCTTCCAAGCCGTGGTCCAAGTGGTGACTCTAGCCGTGAAACTCTCTAGAATAATTGGCATGTTTTGTTACAAGCATGAATACTATTTCATGGGGATGACTGAATGATCATTCACAGTTGGTATGATCCTTCATGGTTGTGAACTTTGAATGGTGGAAAGTTGGTGCTCAGCTATATTCATGGGCGTGATATAATTAGTCACGGGCGTGACTTTGCTAATTCTTTTGATTTTAATCTTCATAAGTTCTCTTTCAATTTTGCTTCAAGTTCTAATCAAGATATATCATGTTTAACACACTTAGAACAAAAACATTGTTAAATGCATTATTGTTATTTTATTTGTTAACACCAAAATGACTGAAATACCCCTTAAGATTCAACAATCTCCCCTTTTTTGATGGTGATAAATAATCTAGCAATATGTGCTTTTGAGAAGTCTCCCCCTCAAAAGGTGCTTAAGATATAGTAATTGAGTGCAAGATTTGAAAGATGTATTGCAAAGGTATTGACAAACTATTAAAGTATATGCAAGGTATATCTTAAGTATATCTCTTATTTTAACACATATATAACAAGTGTATTCAAAGTATATGTGAGATATATGTGAAGTATATCTTATGCATTAAAATGAGTTCTGAATAAGTTGAAGTTTGCAAAGTATATGTGAGGTATATCTTATGCACATTATCAATTAAGGAAAAGTTTTACATATTCCACACATTGCATAATGATATCATATATTGCTAACCACACATTTGCATATATTACTAGGTTCTCCCCCTTTTGTCATCAACAAAACAAACCATAAAAATGAATTGGTAATAAGATAATTGTATTAAAAGAAGGAGAAGGATTACAAAGTTTCAAAAACATAAAGTAAAGTCCTATAACATTAAAAATAAATCTACTGCATGAAAACTAGGACTCTAGTTAGGCTTCAAGCCTGACAAACCATCCCTAAGGCATGCTACCTCCACCTCAAGCCTGTCCATATGAGACTCCATGAAGTCTTTGAAGTTTTCCAACCTCTCATCGATGGAAGCCTACATCATGTCTAGGCGCAGTGTTATAAGATCAGCAACCTGCAGTGCCAAACTGGATGTGGTAGAAGTTGATGATTGACCAACATCTTCTAGTACTGCTGGTGTTAATGTTTCATCACAGGCTTACTTTCATTGTTGGATACGTTGGAGGCCAGCTTTGAAAACATCAGTTTCATGGTCTTCCTACTCAATTTCACCAGCTGGAGTGGTGAAATGGTAGTAGACATTATTTTTGAAAATAATGCTAACAACTGCTCCTATTTTTATGAAGGACTTTACATCGAGTCAGTCTTATGGATGAGCTAGAATAAGATTGTAATTGTGCTCATCAAGATTTAGATACCCTAGCTTAATGGCAAGGTGAGTTACATACTCGTCAATCAAGATATCTCTCGATGGCTTTGTTGTAATGGAAAGGAGATGATTCGCAAACCATCAAGACAAGGCTACGGTTAGTCCTCTTCGTGCCATTTCCAATAAGAAGAGCTCCGACTTTCTTATTGCCCCATTGCCATCTCCTCTAGCAAATATACTATAGGTTAGAAACCTATGTAAATACTTATGCACAGAGGATTATAGGTGTGTAATTTTAGTCTTCACATCCCAACTGCATTTCAAGCCAAAATATGTCCAAGACGGATTGGCATAGAATTCGACTTTACTCTCATTGAGAATGCCATCAGAAGGGAGCTTGAAAATATTGCCAAACTCTATTGCAGTTAGAGTGTTAGGATGCTTACAAAGTTGGGATTTTATTTTCCCGATGGGAAAGACTTGTAATGTGCTAAGGAACTCGAGAGTTAGTTCCCTTAGCATTGGCCGATAAATGTCTACAAATTCCTTTAGATGACAAGCTTGCAACTATTCAATCATGCTTGTCTCAAGACCAAGAGTCTTGATAGAATTCCATTCGAAGGACCGAGATGATAATAGGGGTCTCTTCTTGAGAATGACATATCGCGGATGGCAATTTTCTGGAATGATGTTGAGAAGATAATCTATGTAGTGTCTTAGAGCATGTGATTTCTTCCTTGTGCCTTTGGAAGAACCAGGTTCCATTTTGGTAAAGATTTAATGAAGGATTGGAGAAGAAATTTTCATAATAAAATGAAAAACCCTTGAGAGAAAATGTGATTCTCCAAAGAAATGTTTAAAAAGGGATTTATAGATTGAAATGAATATGAGGAGGTCGGAATTTGTTAGATATATTGAATGAGGGTGATAAATGAGAGAATTTGTAAAGTTGGAAAGGAGAAAATGGTAGAGACGTTATTTTATAGTCGATATATTTACGACAGTGAATGGTCCATCACGAGCGTGAATAGTTATGGTCACTGTTTGTTGAAGAGGTGCTCTATCCATTAATAAGGAGATGAATTGAGTCACATTCAGGACATTAAATAGTCACAGGCATGACCTAGAACTTTCACGGGTGTTACAGAAATAGTCTCGGTCTTGAAGAGTTTGCTTCACCACTTCTAACCGTGAGGCGGGGCGTGAAACAAAGTGTGAACGGTTCTGAAGTTATTTGTTGTCACTATTCACGGTTGTGACTAAATATCACGGGTGTGAATCAGGCTTTTCACAGGAGTGACATATATTATCACAGGTTTTCACTACTTTTGCCTATGAGGCATGTCGTGAATCACGACGTGAAAGCTATTGGAAGTATTTGCTTATTTACTTCACGACCGTGAATAAATGTCACGGGCGTGAATTACCTTAAATTTTCAAAAATAAAATTAAGTCTAAAACAAGACTAGAAGATTTCTAAAGAAGTTTCTATGCCCTTAAACATATATTTCTCTCATGTCAACCATTTCTTATTGCAAAAATTAGTTAAGTAAATAGCACCATATTATGGAAATATCATTCAATTGTTAATGATTCATCATACTATTTACAAAACAATGATTAAGACAAAGTTGATCCATCAAGCATACCAACTTCTCTTCTTATGAAACAAAAAATTTCTTCATTAAGAGGTTTGGTAAGAATATATGCCCACATCTGCATATTGAACATGATCTCTAAGAAAATTATGTTTAATGTCCATACGTTTACTTCTAGAGTGTTGAATGGGATTTTTAGATAGGTTGATGGCACTTGTGTTGTCACAATTGATGGGTATATAGTCCAAACTTTTACCATAATCCTTTAGTTGTTGTCTTATCCATAGGATTTGAGTGAAACCACATCCTGCAGCCACATATTCCACTTTAGCGGTAGATAGGGCAACTGAAACTTGTTTCTTGCTAAACCAAGAAACTAGGCATTCACCAATAAAGTGACAAGTGCCTAAAGTACTCTTTCTATTCAAAAGACTACCGGCATAATCCACATCCGAATATCCTATGACATTGAAAGATGAATTTCTAGGATACCATAAGCCTAGATGCAATGTGCCATGTAAATATTTAAAAATTCTTTTTACTGCATTCAAATGTGATTCCTTAGGACAAGATTGAAATCTAGCACATAAGCATACATTATACATTATATCGGGCCTAAAGGTAGTACGGTATAAAAGTGATACGATCATACCTCTATAGAGCTTTTCATTTATGCTCTTACCCTTCTCATCTTTGTCCAATTTTGTTGATGTGTTCATTAGAGTCTTAGCATTTTTGCATCCTTCCAATCCAAATTTCTTAATTAACTCTTTGGAATACTTGGATTGGTTGCTGAATATGCCCTCATTGCTTTGCTTGATTTGTAGACCAAGGAAAAACTTAAGTTCTCCAATCATGCTCATTTCAAATTCCCTAGTCATACAATTAGCAAATTCTTGGCAAAGCAATTCATTAGTAGACCCAAATATGATATCATCAACATAAATTTGTACAATCAAAATATCATGCTTATGCCTTTTAATAAATAAAGTTGTGTCAACATCTCCTTTTGAAAAATTATTTTCTAAAAGGAAAGAACTTAGTATTTCAAAAAGCTCTTAGAGCTTGTTTCAACCCATACAAAGGCTTTTGAAAGTTTAAAAACATGATTAGGCAAATTATGACTTTCAAAATCTGGATGTTGTTCTACATAAACTTCCTCTTTAATAAAGCCATTTAAAAAGGAACTTTTGACATCCATTTGAAAGAGTTTTGAATTCATATGATATGCAAATGCTAAAAGTATTCTTATGGCTTCTAATATAACTACTAGAGCATAGGTTTCATCATAATCTATACCTTCTTCTTGATTATAACCCTTTGCAACCAACCTAGCTTTATTCTTAGTTATTGAACCTTATTCATCTAACTTATTTCTAAACACCCATTTACTACTAATGATTTGATGGTCTTTGGGTCTAGGAACCAAAGTCCATACTTTGCTTCTCTCGAATTGGTTGAGTTCCTCTTGCATAATAATCACCCAACTTTCATCATTAAGAGCCTCATCAATATTTTTAGGCTCAATTTGAGAGACAAAAGCAAGGTTAGAATCTAAAAGTTTGAGATGAGATCTAGTACTTACTCCTTTAGTAGGATCACCAATGACTTGTTCCTTGGGGTGATTCTTTGTCATTTTCCATTCCTTTGGAAGCTCTTCGTTGTCTTGCTCTTGAGCTTGAGGTAGAGATATATCTTGTTATTTTTTCTCTTAATTATCATCATCTTTCTCATAATCAAGATCAAGTTTCTCCATTGTGCCTACAATGTCATCAAGAGCACTACTTTTCAGAAGATCAAGCTTACTAGATTCATCAAAAACAACATGCATAGATTCTTCAACAAGTAAAGATCTTTTATTAAAGACTCTATAGGCTTTGCTAGTTGTAGAGTATCCCAAAAAGACACTTTCAGCAGATTTAGAGGCAAATTTTTCAAGATTGTCCTTGGTGTATAATATAAAACACTTGCATCCAAATATTCTAAAGTATGATATCATGGGTTTTTTTCCATTCCATAGCTCAAAATAAGTTTTATTTAAAAGTGGTCTCTTGAAAACTCGATTTGAAATATAATATGCAGTATTTGTGGCTTCAGCCCAAAAGTAGGTTAGTAATTCATACTCATTGAGCATTGTTCTACCCATTTCAATTAAAGTTTGATTTTTCCTTCCGACTACCCCATTTTTCTAAGGTGTCCTAAGAGTTGAAAATTTGTGTGATACACCATGTTCTAGACAAAAGTTTTCAAAGTTTTCATTTTCAAATTCTTTGCCAAGATCGCTTTTTATATTTGAAACAGAATATCCTTTTTCATTTTCAACTCTCTTAGCAAAAATTTTTGAAAGATTCAAAAGCATCACTTTTTGAGCTAAGAAATTACCCAAGTGAATCTTGAGTAATCATCAATAATGAAAATGCATAGTGTTTACCTCATAAACTAGCAACTCTAGTAGGTCTAAAAAGATCTAAATGCAAAAGTTGTAAAGGCTTGGAGGTACTTACGATATTTTTGGATTTGAAAGATGACTCGCGTTGTTTCCTCTTTGGCAAGGTTCACATGTCTTATCGCTTTGAAATTTGACTTTTGGATGCCCACTTACTAGCTCTCATTTGCTAAGGCTTTGAATTAAATCCATGCTTGCATGACCAAGCCTTCTATGCCATAGCCAAGATTCATCACTAATATTCATAACACACTTAGAAGAAATAATAGATATTTTGTGTAAGTCTATTATGTAATTATTGACATCTCTATCTCCTTTGAATATCTCTTAGTGACTTAAAGAGGTTACAAGACATTCATTTGAGGTAAAGATTAATTGGTTTCCCTTATCACATAATTGACTTACACTTAACAAATTATGTTTCAGACCATCACCAAGTAAAACATCTTCAATAAAAGTAGTATTATTAGTACAATATAGTCAATGCCAATTACCTTACCCTTAGCATTGTTCCCAAAGGTTACCTTATCACCATCAATACTTTTAATGTTATTGAATAGTTCTTTGTTTTCGGTCATATGCCTTGAGTATCCACTATCCACAAGCCAAGAATTTTCTTTTATAGTGGACTTGAGGCATACCTATAAAATCACAATTCAAGTTTGGTTTTTAGGTACCCAAATGAACTTGGGTCCTTGGGGGTTAGCACATGAAGGTTATTAGAGGAATGCTCCAAAGGCAATCACCTTTAGCACTTATTGTACAAATTTATTTGAATAATAAAAGGCTTTTTCATTAATTTGATGTTCATTTGATATATGAATTGATAAGTGCTCTTAAATCAATTAATGAAGTCATTGATACATAACATAACATGAAGGAAATTATGATGAGATCATCATATTGAGATTCTTATCATGTGTAATTATGTTAGTATCAAAATTATCCTTAGTCATATGATTAATGAGACAAGACATTATTAATCCGCACAAACTAGCACATGTTACACTCCTTGATTGGATCGAGTAGTAGATCTCATAATGCATAAACATGAGATGTTTAGAGTTAACATGTCGATGCTTACTAAGTGCAGCTAAGTACATTGGATAACCAGCTACTATCGTATGGATAATATATTCAAATGTCAATGATAGTCTCATCATAGTAATGGTGCAAGTATCCTTAAACTTGAGATACTCAAGGATATCTTGGATATTGATTATGTATTTTGACATTATTCCTTATTGCCTCAGGGAGGTTGCTCATAGGGTGGTGATTGGATACAACTTAAGATATTCGAACGTAATTGGATAACCAATAAAGGATTCACCACTCCTTATAGAAGGAGTGTATACCCATGACCTCTTGTCGTTGTCATTACTCGGGAATATCTGGCCGGAGTGGAAATGTCATAAAGATAGTCTTCAATGACATATCTAAGAGAGTAATGAGCCTAAAGGACAAGAAATAACATTACTTTGACTAGACGTGATGTAGTCAGTCTAGTGGGAGTTGACACATGTCCATACTCTGAACCAAGTGGGGTATAGAATGGTGAAAGGAATAATTGCACAAAAATTTTCTATGGAAAGGTTTGTTGTCAAACCACTGACTTTTCGGTCAATTGGGGGTCATGATGTGTTGATAGATACCGCTCATGACTTTCTTAAATTAATTATTAATTTAAGTGGCCAACATAACTGGAAACCTAATAGGTCACACGCATTGAAGATATGGAGAATGAGTAAAATGGTATTGGATATGATCCAAAATATGAGAAAATTATTTCGAGATGAATTGCGATGAGATTGCACGGGAAAAATCATTCGGGGGGGTCACAGTCCCTCATGGGATAGAAAAGTTGCTAGCCTGCCTAGCGGGCCAGGGAAGCCCACAGCAGGCCCAGTGCGCTGTTGCCTCCCTCTCATTAGCCAACGAGTGAATTTGGCCTTAATTAGGCCAATTATGGCCAATTGTTATTCATTCATTTACCTTTTCTCCATTTTTGAATTTTCATCTTTTCTTTGAATTTGATACAAATAGAAAAGATAACAAATGACAAAAAATAGACATGAAAATATTTTTTTGTGAAAAAAATATTTTTAAGACAACAAAATTCTCTCAAGAACACTTTCAAAGCTAGCACTTTGAATTTGTTTAAACCATTACTTTTGATAGTTTCTTCTTCATTCTTCACATGGGTTATCATTAGAGACATTATAGTGTGATTGTTGTGGTTTGCTACAACCCAACAAAGTGAGGATTTGAATAACAAATAAGAAATTACAAGGTATAATTTTCTAACCTCTATGTTTATATAAATTTGTTTTAATGGTACAAGTATTATCTTTTGTTTCGAATTTTGAAAATTTTGTTGTTCCATATGTTTATAAACCTGATTCATTCTTCAAAACCCAACAGTGGTATCAGAACCCCTTTGTGTCCATTAAAATTAATTTTAATTGAAAGTACAATGAGATTGCATGTTATTGATGATTTTGGATCAATAGGTTTTGAAAATTTGAAATTAATTTGTAAAATATATTTTACATATTTTTATTTCTCTAATCTGATCATGAGATGATTAAGGATGATTATTTTGATTTACAAATGATTTGAATGTGCTTCAAATAATTAATTTTGGATTTATTTCAAAAATGCCTAAAATTATCTTGTTTATGAACATGTGTTGTTGTTTGGCTTAATTGATGGGGCTGTTTATATTTTTCATATAATTTGATTATGTTAAATATTATTTAGACATATTGAGAATATGTTTATCCCTATGGAAGTTTACAATAATTAATTAAAAATTATTTTAATTAATTTTTTAAACAAATACAAAAACGTGATTGTTTTAGAATACCCAGTGGGGCTGTTTTGTTTGACTTTTTTGTATATGTTTATTTTGTTTCCAGTACCTTGAAATATTTTTTAGTGATTAAAAATATGTTATTTTTATGTTAGATTCATGTCAAAACTATTTTTCAAGCATTTGATATTTTAAAAAATTCTAGATGTTGAATGAGTCATTTTAAGCTTCTAAGTGTATTGGTTTATTTGTCTTAGTAATTTTGGCTTGTGCCAAAAATATTTTGATGAACTTGAGCTGACCTAAAGATAATATTTGAAGTTCTAGAAATTTTTAGAATTTTTGAAATTAATTTTGAATTAATTTAAGTTGTGCAATTCTAATTCTAGTATTACTAGAAATTGGTATGTATATTAAAATTAAATTGTTTAATTTTAACATCATAATATTCTGATTTTAAGGAGAATTAATTTTGAATTAATTTTGGAAATATGGAATTTAATTTAATTTTATTAAATATTAAATTCCACTTTAAAATGACATAAAAAATTAAATTAACCGAAATAAAAAAAATAGACAATTTCGGTACAAACGTTGAATCGATTTACAAATTGAAATCTAAAATTATCGTTTTTATTTTGTGCATTAGAGAATGCATGTTAGGGGTGTATGAAAAGACATGATGGATGATTATGGACTTAGGCTCAATGTGATTGAGCATGCATGGAATTGTTTTGTTTTATGGTAAATAGGGCATCCATGTCCCTACCTCTCTTTCTTTCTTATGTATTTCTCTTCTCATCTTACTCCCCTCAAATATATATTGAGGTTTTCTATAATTTGAAATACGTAATTAGATTACATAGGATTAGGATAGAATGAAGATATAAAGGAGCAAGAAGCAAATGAGGTGGTACCATAAACAAGAAAACTTAGAAATAGGAATTTGATTTCTATTTTGGGTTGTAAATTCATGCATATGCCTAAGTAAGATCTAGTCAATTTCTCTTTGGTTCAAGAGATTGACTTTAGTATGTCCATAATCATGCCATATAGTTAATGTAACTATTTTTATATATCCATGTGATGAATGTATGATATATAAAAGCATGAAATAATAACTTGATGAGACGTAACAAAGAAATCCCTCACTAAATAAACAATTAAGTCATATGCCTTCTATTAATGTGGGGAGAACCAGAGTTCTTCTAGAGTTAGAGTTGTTGAGTTTCCTTAAGCTCACTCTATAAGAATATGTTCAATCCATTGAAATTAGATTTCACAATTAATGGATTAGACTTAACCGATATTATTAACTTGTTGGATTTGAGCCAAGGTTAATGTGTATTGGAGGAGAAGTTGGGTTTGTATACATAAGATGTACACATATCAAGAGTTAATAGCCAATGTATGTGCACACATTAATAAGTTGATAGTACAAGATTCGATAGTTGCATGAATAATGCAATTGGTATGGATTAGATACCTACCAACCAAACTAAGGATAGCTTGTTGAGTTGCCTCAAGGTTATTCTTAGCTAGTTGGATATCGACCCACTAGGAGAACTTCCATATAAGTTCCCTTGGGTTCATAGTGAGGGCTATGGATTCGCAATAAAATAGTGGGAGTCATAATGCGATTTATTAAAGACCTAATAAACATGCATTTTATGTACATTCTAACATGTTCTATTTTACATCTGGGCTGTTAGAATCATCATCATGACAAGTGTGAATTTGCGATCACTAATGGAATCAAATAAGTTGATTGGGCCTAATTTTTTGGATTGGCTAAGGAATCTGAGAATAGTTCTCCAGTCCAAAAAGATTGGTTATGTCCTAGATGAGGCACTCCCTAATCCCCCTACTACTAATGCTTTTGTAGATGTTTAGAAGGTATATCAAAAGCATCTCGATGATAGTGAAATGGCAAGCTACATTATGCTTGCTACTATGTTAGTTGAGTTGCAAAAGTAGCAAGAGGCTATGGATGCTAATTCCATAGTATACCATATAAGAGAGCTTTTTAATGAGCAAGCATATTCTGAAAGGTTTGAAACTTTGAAGTTGCTATTCCTCACTAAGATGGTTAAGGGGTCATCTCCAGTGCAATATGCATTGAAGATGAATGGCTATATTGAGAGGTTGGCCACCTTAGGATTTGTGATGAACCATGAATTAAGTATTGACTTAATTCTAACTGGTTTGTCTGATAGTTATTCACGTTTTATGCTTAACTATAGGATGAACCAAATCTCTACCACTATTCCTGAGCTGATTAACTTGCTCAAAATAGTTGAGCCATCTATCAAGAAAGACAGTAAGGCTGTGATGCTGGTGGACTATTTAAGTTCTAAAAGGAATAACCTTATGAAGAAGAAGAAGTCCATGAAGCCTAAGGGCGGCATGGCCAAGAAAAAGGCCAAGGAGATTGCTTCAAAGGGGACATGCTTCCATTATGGTAAGGATGGCCATTGGAAGAGAAACTGCAAGGCTTACTTGGAGTCCTTGAAGAAGAAGGCATCTGATGCCCCATCTACTTCAGGTATTTTTGTCATTGAAATTAATATTGTTTTTGATAATAATATATGGGTATTAGATACCGGTTGTGGCTCACACATCTGCATTGATATGCAGGGCCTAAGGAACAGTAGGCAACTCAATAAGGGAGAGTCAGACCTACATGTTAGAAATGGAAATGGGTCTTCAAAACCCTACAGATTTCTCATTAATGAACAGAACAATGTATTGCTCATAGAAAACGATGAGCCTACAACCTATGAAGAAGTTCTGAAGAGTTCAGAATTTGACAAATGGCTTCAAGCCATGAAGTCAAAAATGGATTCCATGTATGAAAACCAAGTATGGACTTTGGTTGACCCACCCGAAGGGATAAAGCCTATAGGGTGCAAGTGGGTTTTCAAAAAGAAAAATGGCATGGATCACCTATAAAGCTAGAATTGTAGCTAAAGGTTATCGTCAATGACAAGGAATTGAATATGATGAAACTTTTAGCCTAGTAGCTATGCTTAAATCCATAAGGATACTCCTAGCCATTGCTACTCATTATGATTATTAGATATGGCAAATGGATGTGAATACAACTTTCCTTAATGGAAATATGACTGAGGATGTGTACATGACACAACCAGAAGGTTTCACATCCAAAGATGGCAAAAACGTATGTAAGCTTCAAAGATCCATTTATGGATTAAAGCAAGCATCTAGGAGTTGGAATATTCGGTTTGACGAGACAATCAAACAGTTTGGTTTCTTACAAAATCGGGATGAACCTTGTGTTTACAAGAAGGTTAGTGAAAGTGCAATCATATTTCTTGTATTATATGTAGATGACATATTGTCAATGGGAAATGATGTCTCAGCCTTACAATCAGTCAAAATTTGGTTATCCAAGAATTTCTCTATGAAAGACCTTGGAGAAGCAGTCTATATTTTGGGGATAAAGATCTATAGAGATAGATCTAAAAGATTGCTTGGTCTTTCATTTTCTACATACATAGGTAAGATGCTAAAGAGGTTTAGCATAGAGTAGTCCAAGAGGGGATATATTCCAATGACTCATGGGATTACTCTCTCAAATATTTTGTGTCCAAAGACACAAGATGAGAGATCACACATGAGTTTGATTCCATATGCTTCAACTATAGGATCAATCATGTACGCTATGATATGTATAAGACCTAATGTATGATATGCTCTGAGTGTCATGAGCAGATACCAATAGAACCCTGGTGAGGTTCATTGGTGGCTGTTAAGAATATCCTTAAGTACTTAAGAAAGACTAAGGATGCATTCTTGGTATATGGAGATGGAGATCTTATTGTGAGCGGGTATACCGATGCCAGCTTCCAATCTGACAAGGATGACTTGGCATCTCAGTCAGGTTATATATTCACACTAAATGGTGGAACAGTTAGTTGGAAGAGTTTCAAACAGGAAACGACTGCTGATTCCACAACCGAAGCTTAGTACATTGTAACTTCTGAAGCAGCAAAGGAAGCAGTTTGGATAAAGAAATTCATTACAGAACTTGGAGTGGTTCCTAGCATTATTAATCTAATACAATTGTATTGTTATAATAATGGAGCCATTGCACAAGCAAATGAGCCACGGTCTCATCAGAGATCCAAACCTATACTTAGAAGATACCATTTGATTAGAGAAATCATTAGTAGGAATGATGTAAATATAGAAAGAGTTCCCACTGATCATAATATTACTGATCCCCAGTGCACTGCTGCCTCCCTCCCGCTGGCCAATGGGTGAATTTGGCCTTAATTAGGCCAATTATGGCCAATTCATTTCCCTTTTCTCTATTTTTGACTTTTCATCTTTTCTTTGCATTTGATTCAAATAGAAAATACATCAAATGGCAAAAAATAGACATGAAAATATTTTTTATGAAAAAATATTTTTAAGACAACAAAATTCTCTCAAGAAAACTTTCAAAGCTAGCACTTTGAATTTGTTCAAACCATTTCTTTTGATAGTTTCTTCTTCATTCTTCACGTGGATTATCATTAGAGATATCCTAGTGTGAATTATTGTGGTTTGCTACAACCCAACAAAGTGAGGATTTGAATAATAAATAAGAAATTACAAGGTATAATTTCTAACCTTTATGTTTATATAAATTAGTTTTAATGGTACAAGTATAATCTTTTGTTTCGGGTTTTAAAAATTTTATTTTTCCACTGCGTTTATGAATCTGATTCATTCTTCAAAACCCAACAAAGGTTCCCAATGAGCCTTCCTTATCCAACAATGTTTATTGACATGACCAAATTTCATACAATAATTACATTGTTTAGCTCTAAACATATTTTTCAGTTTTACCAAGCTTTTAGGTCTCATTATTTTGTTAGATGGAGTTTGTGAGCAGTGACATGCATATGCATGATGAATAGGTGTTATCCTAGGTGCATTTCTCTTATACATGAAGGCATAATTGGCCTTTTAAGGTTTCCCTCTTACGCCATGCAACCCTTGACCATTCTTCTTATGAATAGGGGGATTTGTGTGTGCTGTACTTTTAGCCCTTGGGGCTATTACCTCAATTGTGGAGGTTTGAGGTGCACTAGACTTAACAAAAGTAGTCTTATGAGATAAAAATGATGTTCCATTAAATCCTAGACCATATCTTATTAAAGGTGGCCTTTGAGAAACTATGATATTTGAGAAACTATGAGAGTATCTAAACTCTCTTTGCCTTTATAAAATCTTGAAATAGAGTTTCTAAGTTCCTCAACTTCATTTTTCAAAATATTGTTTTCTTTAAGTGGAGATTTAGTTGAGGGCCTACAGGAATACTCATCTAATGATTTTTGAAGAGTTTCATTAGAGATTTTAAGATCAAGATTTTCTTTTCGTAAAACTTCCATTTTGTTTTTCACATCTAAGATATTCTTTTTGTAAGTATTGAATCTACTTCTATATTTTTCTAAGTCTAGGATCAATACTTATATTAGGCTCTGCTCATCATCATCTTCACTATCACTATTATTATCACAACTTTCATTATTAAATGAGCATGAGTAAGAAGGACCTACCTCTTTCTGGAAGTGATCCTCTAAAACCATGAAGCATAGGTTGACCTCTTCTCCTTCATAATCATTTTTTTCGCTTAAGAGGTTTTGTCATCCCATGTGGCTTTGTGACGTTTCTCCCTATTATCTTTTTGAAATTATTTCTTATGTTTCTTAAGGTTTGGATATTCTGGTTTGATATGTCCTTTCTTCCCACATTCATAATATTTTACCTCCTCTTTAATTCTTTGAGAGTTATTCGAGGAGTGTTTGAGGGTTCTTTATTTGAAGTTTTGAGATTTTCCAAGTCTATTTTCAATAATTCTTTTTAATCTTCTTGAGAGCATGACAATGTCCTCATTTGCATCATCACTCTTTTTTTCATCATCTCTAATTTCCTCTTGGCATTTTGAAGTAGAGGCTTTAAGTGCTAGAGGCTTTCTCTTTTCTGGTTCGACTTCAAGTTCATATCTCTTTTTACTGCCATTTCATGCATCAGAAGTTTGCCAATAAGCACATCGGTAGGCATGACACTCATGTCTTCATTGGCTTCTTCTTCTATACCCACAACTCTTGAACCATAATCTTTGAGAGGAAGGCTTCTTAGAATTTTATTGTTCACATCTTCCAAGCTCAAATGCTTTCCAAGATTTCTCATGCCATTGATGATGGCTAAAAGACGGTTCATCATATTGGTGATGGATTCATTAGATTTCATCTTAAAGAGTTCATATTCTGACGTGAAAAGTTGAATCTTCTTGGATTTAACTTCTCTGGTTCCTTCATGATAATTCTCCAATGTCTTCCATATACTATATGCGGTAGGACAATGTTAGATTCTACCACATTCTTCAATAGATAGAGAGCTTGCGACGATTGTTATAGCCTTTTTGTTTTTGAAATTTGCTCTTTGTTGAGGCTCTATCCAATCATCTCTTAAAAAAACTTCTTCTTCACCATCAACCCCTCTCTTGGTTGATGATGTCCATTATTTCCTAACATTATCCCAAATTTCAATTCCCTGACTATCTAGATATGTCTCCATTCGGAAGTTCTAATGAGCGTAGTTTGCTCCATCGAAGTAAGGCTTGAGACTTTAAAATCCTTCACTGGCCATTTCTTGATCTTTGCTAGCGCTTTTTAGGCTTTGTTGCTAGACAAGCTCTGATACCAATTATTGCCTATATAATGAACCAAGAAGGGGGTTGAATTGGTTTATAAATAAAATTTCTTAACTTTAAAGTGCAGAATCAAATTAAATAGAGTAAGGAAGAAGAGATTTCCCACACAAGATTTATAGAGGTTTAGGTATTAACAAACCCTACTCCTTTCCCCAATCTTGATTGGGTGTTTCATTAACACTCTAAGTGTTACAATAGAGTTTTACAAGCTCATTCCCAACTATGGTGTTTCTCTTACTTGGCTAACCCCTAACCCAAAAATTCCCTTGTGTTTTTCAATGGCTCACACAAAAACCAATTCCTTGTATTTTATGGCTCACACAATAAACCCTTACAAGTGTTTTACTCTTAACCTAATATACCCAAACTCACTAGACCAATTGATTACAATGAAAACACTCACTAACCTACAATGCTCAATAATTATGAGCAATTAGGTTTATGCAAAGAATAAATGCTTTTTGAGAGAAATAATTAATGCATAAGGCTACAACAAGTTTAATTGATAGAAAGTAACTGTTTATCTTGTTCTTCTTGTTTAGGATTCATATATAACTTCCATTTATACTTCCTCTACTAATTATAGCCGTTTGGGTGCATTTAATGCGAACATAATCATTGAACCAACTCTTAACTTTGGGCCTGACAGGTTTCTTTGTCCTCATTCACGCGCGTGAATATATGTGTCATGGTCATGAATGTTCTTCCAAGTTGTGGTCCAAGTGGTGACTCTGGCCGTGAAGCTCTCTAGAATAATTTGAAGTGTTTGATCACGAACGTAACTTTATACTTTCACGAGCGTGAATATTCTTCCAAGCTATGGTCCAAGTGGTGACTCTGACCATGAAACTCTCTGAAAGAATTGACATGTTTTGTTACGGGAGTGAATACTGTTTCATGGGAGTGACTGAATGATCATTCACGATTAGTATGATCCTTCATGGCCCTGAACTTTGAATGGTGGAAAGTTGGCGCTGAGCTATATTCACAGGCGTGACATAATTAGTCACGAGCGTGACTTTGCTAATTCTTTTAATTGTAATCTTTATAAGTTCTCTTTCAATCTTGCTACAAGTTCTAATCAAGATATATCCAGTTTAACCCACTTAGAACATAAACATTGTTAAATGCATTATTGTTATTTTTTTTGTTAACACCAAAATAACGGAAATACCCCTCAAGGTTCAACAACAACAACAACAACAACAATAATAATAATAATTAAAAAATGGGAGACTGTATTTTAAATTAATGTTCATATATTTTTATGTAAGAATATACAAAATAATTGTATTAAGCAAATTAGGTGTCCAAAATAATAATCAAGAAGTGAGGGTTGAATTGATTGACAATTAAAATTTTTCTTGAAGGAATATGCTAAAATAATAAATTGAGAAATGAAGAAGAATATTATGCATACAAGATTTATAGAGATTCAGGTATTAATAAACTTTACTAATCTCTCCAATCTTGATTGGGTGATTTACTAACACTTGAAATGTTACAATGGAGTTTTTCCTAGCTCACTCCCAACTATGGTGTTGTTCTCTTGGCTAACACCTAATCCAAAAAAAAACCCTTTGTGTTTTATTGGGTAACACAACAACCAAATTCTTGTGTTTTTATGGCTCACACAATAAACTCTTACAAGTGTTTCACTCATAACCCAACTCACTCAAAACCACTTTTGAGTAATTAATTACAAGTAAAAAACATTCACCAACTACAATGCTCAACAATTATGAGCAATTATGATTTTACAATCAAATAATGAAAGTTTGTTGAATCAAAGTAAATGCACAAGACTATACAAGATAAAAGATTGTATTTCTTACTGTTTTGAAGTCATAAATATGTTGTATTTACACTTCCATATCAAATATAGCCATTTTGGGGTGCATTAAATGTGAAAATAGTCATTCAACTGTTTTCCCATTCGCGCCTGTCAAGTTTCTCTCTTCAGGGTCATAGGCGTGACTGTTCTTTGTAGCCGTGAATGAAAGTCATGACTCTAGACATGATTCACTATGCCTAAGGATCCTAAGACATAAAGAAAAGATAATGACAATTATGGCTTGAAGCCAGACATCTGCTCACGAAGACGAGCTACCTCCTTCTCAAGGCTATCAATGTTGGACTCCACAAAGTCCTTGAGGTTCTCTATTTTTGCATCAGTGGACTCCTGAAAAGTGTTCATGCTTTCCTGAAGCATGTCAAAATGAGGAGTCAGTAGTGTGGCAATTTGTTGTGCCAAGTCTTATGAAGGTGCCAAAAAGGTCTCGATGGTAGGAGGGGCATCTAGAATAGCTGGAGGTGGAGTCACAACACAGGCTCTCTTCCTCTGCTGAAGCCCTTGAAGTCCCACTTTGAATTTCTCAGATTTTTCAGGCTCCCATGCCACTTCTCCTGCTGGGGTGATGAAGCAGTAAAACACTCCATCCTTATGATGGACTCTCACTACTGCTCCCATCTTGATAAATGACTAATGTCGAGTCAGTCTCTATGAGAAGCTAGAATGATATTGTAAACATGATTATCAAGGTCTAAAAGTCCCAAATCTATCGCTAAATGAGTCACATATCCTCCAATAAGAATATCTATTGAAGGCTTGGAAGCAATGGACTGTAGCTGAGAGGTAAACCATCAAGATAGTGCCACTGGCTCACATTTTTTAGCCATATCAAATAGAAGCAATTTGGACTTCTGAATTGAGCCATTGCTATCACCCCAAGCAAAGATGTTGTAGGTGAGAAACTGGTGAATGTAGCAAAGCACTGGTGATATCAGGTGTGTGCTCTTCGTCTTCTTAACATCCCAGCTACAGTCACTGCCAAAATATGACCTGACATCATGAGGATAAAATCTAGCCTCATTGTCATGGATCAATCCCTCATGCTGGAGCTTGAAAATCTCTCCAACTTGAAGGCTGAAGAGAAAAAGGTGAGAGAAAATAATGATTTTCAAGCTTTATTTAAATCGATTCAAAGTCGAGAATGAATATTTATTGGCGTGAACGATCGTGTTCACAATTAGGTAGGTAGGAACTTAAATCGTGGCTTAGGGTGTGAATGATACTGCCCAAAAATCGAGGCATTTTCACAATCGTGACACTGAACAGTCACGTGCGTGAAACAAACCTGTCATGGGATCAAATCGTGATCCAAAGCGTGACACAAACCGTGATCGATTTTGTTGGTTTTGGATACTATTTTCACGATGGTGAAGATTTATTCACGGATGTGAATACCTAAAAGTTTTTAAAAAATAAAACTAAGTCCCATTCAAAAGCATGTGATATCTAAAGGATTCCTAAACATTTTAAACATGTTTTTCAATAGAAATAAACACTATATCACACAATTTGATCATGTAAAATGTCAAATAATCAAAATATCACTCAAGGTTCATAATTAATCAATATATACAAAAAATATATCATCTAAGAAAATGGGGTGCCATCAAGCATTCCAAGCTCTCTTTTTTTAAAAACAAAACCTTTCATCATTGAGAGGCTTGGTAAAAAATATTAGCCAAATGGTTGTTTATGTCAATGAATTCTAACACATCTCTATTTTGGACATGATCTCTTAGGAAATGATGTCTAATGACTATATGTTTGCTCCTAAAGTGCCAGATAGGGCTCTTAAAAAGATTTATAGCACTAGTATTGTCACATTTGATAGGAATATGATCCATAATTTGACCATAATGTAATGCCCGATAATTTAAGCCACAGTCACGGTTGACCGAAATCCGGCGTGCTGAACCGATCGGAGTCTAAATTCGGACGTGAAAAAAATAAATTAAAATAATAATAAGATGTGAGAAAAATATTTTGGATATTATTAATTTTGAATTTTGAATTTCGGAAGTAAAATTGAAAAAAAAATTTCGCTGAACAAAATTGGAAATTGCAATGTTTTTAGCACAGATATTTAAGAAGGCATAAAAATGGAATATTCTTTATCTAAGGAAATGAATATTCTTTTGATTAAAATAAAGTAAGAGTGATTTAAATTAATGGACCAATGGGAAGCAAGATTAGTAATTGATCCTAACCACCCACCTAATCCAACTCTAAAAAGTCAAACTTTCACTTTTTGGCCATTTTTCTTCTTCCTCACCTTAATCACACCCATTTCTCTCCCTTTTTCTCTCTTTTTTCGTGAGCTCCTCCTCCCCCACTTATTCTTCTTTTTCTTTCTTCAAATCAAGCTAAGATTAGAGGAAAACAAAATGGGATTAAGGCAAGATCATCAAAGAAATGAAGAAAAGTGAGCTAAACCAAGGAAGAGGAAGGAAGAAAGGAAGAGAAAAAGAGAAAGAAGACTTTGGTCATTTTGAAGATCATCAAAGGTGAGTTTAGATTTTCTATCTTCTCACTTTTATTCTTCTCTTTTCTATGAGTTTGGGGTTACTTGCCTTTAAAGCTAGTAATTTAGGGTTATTATTATGTTAATGGTGATTAAGGGTGGATTAGTGTGATTAGTGCTTGATTAGTGTAAAATTTGTTGTTAGGACAAGGAAGTGAACAAACTTTGAACCAAAATCAAAGAGGAAGTAAGGGCAAAGAGAAAGCTAGCTAGGAAGAAGATAAAAATGAAGAGAAGTAAAAATTTTGAGGTATGTACATTTGGCAAAAATTCAATATAGAAAAATGTTTATTTTGATTTTGTGATGTGTATGAAATTTTGGATATTTGATTGAGTAATAAATTAGAGATTAAATGATGCTATTTAATGTGAAAATAAAAACTAGAATATGATGCATGAAAATGGAAATTGTATGAATTAATTGATGTGCTAGAAATTCATCTTATGAACAGTGTCTAGTTTTCTAGTCATAACTTGAGTTCTGGAAATGCTTTTTGAGTGATTCTTGTTGGGATAGAAAGTTAATAAATAGGGCATAAACTTTGATTAGATCATTAGACATGAATAGGCCTAGCATTAGGTGAAAAATGGACTCAAAGTTTGAACTAGAAATCTATTCAGAAAAAAAAATACAGGGCAGATTGCAGTGATCATAGGTTACAAGAAAATTCATAACGTTTGATAACAAATTCGTTTTAATGTGATTAAAGTTGGAACTTAAAGATCAGACATGTACCTACATTTTGTTAGTTGATCACATGTCCAAATTTCATCTAAAAATGGATAAAAAAGACAGAGAAATATAAGGCAAAAATCTGTCCAGTAAAATACTCGGCAGATTGCAGTGAACGTAGCTTAGAAGAAACTTCATACTTTTTGCTAAAAAAATTTTTTAATGTGATTCTAGTTGGAAATTAAAGATAAGACATGTACCTACATTGTGTTAGTTGATCACTTGTCCAAATGCCATCTAAAAATGGACGAAAAATATAGGGAAACATAATAAAGAAAAGATGTCCAGAATAGGGCAGTTTGAACATATGTGTTGATTGTGGAATTTTGTGATAGAAAAATATATTATTTGATTTTCTTGTAGTTATAATGATTAAATGAGCATGTATGAGATTGTAAAATATTTAATGGGAATTATTGTATTTATATGGAATTTATATTAATGTTACTTATATAATTTATATAAATAATAATAAAGGTAACAAATATAATTAAGCCCTATAGCATCTAGTCGAGAACTAGAAATTAGGATAAGTTGACATGCCAATAAAAGGGTAGAAAAGTAGGCACTAAAAATAATAGTGCTGAGATTTAATTTAAGTAGGCACTAAGAAATAGTGCTGAGTTGAAATTACGTAAGCACTAAGAAATAATGCTGAGTTGTTATTGAAAATGTAGGCGTTAAATGTCGAGTTATAAAATAATTATGTAGGTGCTGAGTATACTGCCGGAGAGCAGAAATCCTGTATCCAGTATTTAGTTCCAGTCTAAGATGTCGTGGGCTATTAAATAAATAATAGAAAATATATGTATATATATATATATATATATCTGAATTATGAAATTGATATTGTAAATTTTATATCTTGAATTGTTTAGCAATTTCAACAATGCTTAATGAATGGACTGTCATAATTGATGAATTAAATGTTTTTGCATAAAGAAAATGGTTTTATTATTAATTGAATATTTGGCATGCTTAATGAATTAATTGTAGTTTCTGAAATTTTACTTTAGAATTATTTATGCAATTATTGGATAGTTGTCAAATGTACCACTAAGCTAGAAGTTAAGTGCGTGTGTTTCATGCACAGATAAATAGAAGTAGTTGTTCCGATAGGGTGACCGAAGAAGAGGGAACCCCAAGATCAGATTGCAGCAGTCTAGTTCTTTTTGTATATTTTGGAAATTATGTTGAAAAAATTAAATTTTAAGAATTTCTTTTGATGTAAATTTGTGTCGTGTAGGTTTTATAAGGAATGAATGTTGTAATTTTATATATCTAGTATTATTTGTAAATATATGTCTAAATATTATGGTTTAATTGAATGAGTTCTTTCAAATCAAAAAAATTTCCATCACTAGTTATATATTTAAATGGAAAGAAAAAAAATATAGCAATAAATATATTTCGCTAATAATAAACTCGAAAAAAAAATTCAATAATTTGAACATTGGTTTTAAAACAGATGAGCTTAGTAGCACTTTCATATCCTATTAACGACTAATAGAGTAAAAGAGCGCTACATTTAGTGGTATCAGAGCTCAGGCTAATTGATTCTTAATCAGTAGGTGTAAGATAGAATATGTGTGTCATGCGTATGCATAAAATGCTGCAATTATCTGACTTGGGTCCCTTCTTTTGGTTTATAGGTAGATATGGATTTGGGATCGGAACAAGATATCTCGGAAGATGAACTGAGTAACAGTCTTTTAGACTCAGCCAATCTTAGACAACCTCCATCAGTGAGAGATTCCGGGTCGAGTGTAGTAGCTCCACCGAGAGCAGAGGGACAGGCTAATTTAGGACAGGAACCTCTTATGGAACAGATAGCAAACTTGTTGCAATGGATAGTACAAAGCAGTTCCACAACCAGCTCCACCACCTCCTCCACCTTAGCTAAAACCCCGAATCGATAAGCTGAGAAAATATGGGGCCACAAATTTTATGGGAAGGAGGGAGGATGACCCAGCAGCTTCAAAGTTTTGGATGGAGCAACAGAAATGGTGTTTGAGGAACTTGAGTGTCCAGAGGAAAAGAAGGTCAGATATGCAATGTCCCTTCTAAAAGATCATGCATATTACTAGTGGAAATCAATCTTATCGAAGCCCTAGCACCAAAACCACCTTCCTAGAACTTCTTCAAGGTAGAATTTAGCAAGAAATATGTGCCTAGAGTTTATGTGAATGAAAAGAAAAGGGAATTTCAAGACTTGAAGTAAGGAAGCATGTCAGTGGTTGAATATGAGATGAAATTCACTAGACTGAGTAAATATGTAGCAGGAATCATTGCTGATGAGGCAGTTAGATATCGTAGATTGAGGATGGGCTGAATGATGATATTGGGAATATGGTTACTGCCCTTCAGCTTGAGGATTTTGCTACACTAGTATCCTCAGCCATCAGTGCGGAAAAGAGGTCAAAGAGAAAGAGGATAAAAGAGCCTCCATGAAGATCTACAATTAGCATGGCCCAGACATTAAGTAAAAGGGGCCGAACATCTCCTAGGTTTTTCCAGTCACGGGGTTTTAGACCAACCTTTTCAGCTAGCCAAAGCCAACAGTCAAGGCTAGAGGGGTCTACAGCTAGTGCACCAGCTTCGGGCAATAGGAGATTCATATCTGTCACATGTCAACATTGTGGAAGATCACATGCTGGTGATTGCTGGTGGATTACTGGAGCATGCTTACGATGTGGATCTACTGAGCACAAACAGAAAGACTGCCCCATAGGAAGAGGTACAGGTGGTGTAGTATCAATGCAAGTTCAAAATGTCACTCGAGGAAAAGGTAGGGGTCATGGATAGTCTAGAAGCGGAAGGATTGGGCAGAGTGTATCGAAATCAGTAAATAGAGCAGAAGGTAGCCAAGCCCTAGCCCGAGCATATGCCATGAGAGCTTGTGAGGAGCAGGATGCCCCGGATGTGATAATCGGTAAATTTTCTCTTTATGATATTGATTTATTTGCACTGATAGATCCGGGTTCTACACATTCATATTTATGCATGTCACCACCTAGTCATGGTAATACGGTAGCAGAGGAATTAGATTGTGATATATTAGTGACAAATCTGTTGGGCCATAGTGTGAAAGTTAGTCGAGTCTATAAAAACAGTCCAGTCAAGGCTCAGAATGTAGAATTCCCAGATGACCTGATAGAGTTGCCATTCCGTGAGTTCAATGCAATTTTGGGGATGGATTGGTTAACTCAGCATAAGGCAGTGGTGGATTGTCAATATAGGAGAGTTACTTTCAAGAATTCAGGGCAGGATGATGTGATTGTCCTGGGTGAAAATCGACCATACTTGACTAATGTTATTTCTATGACGAAGGCAAGTAAGCTTATCAGAAAGGGATGTGAAGCGTTTTTGGCACATATTGTAGATACCAAGAAAGGGAGTTTAGATCTCAGGGAGATTCCTACATTATGTAAATATCCAGATATCTTCCCTAAGGACTTGCCAGGGTTACCACCTGTCAGGGAGAAAGATTTTGCCATTGATGTTTTGCCAGGCATAGCCCCGATATCGATCACTCCCTACAAAATGGTACCTGCTGAGCAAAAGGAATTAAAAGTGCAATTGCAAGAGTTGTTAAAGAAAGGGTTTATCAGGCCTAGTGTCTCATATTGGGGTACTCCGGTTCTATTTGTGAAAAAGAAGGATGGCACCTTTTCGTTTGTTCATTGATTATCATCAATTGAACAAGATGACAATTAAGAATAGATATCCCTTACCGAGAATAGATTACTTGTTTGATCAGTTGAAAGGAGTAGGGGTATTTTCTAAAATTGACCTCAGATCAAGTTATCACTAATTGAGAATTAAAGAATCAGACATTTCAAAAACAACATTTAGGACTTGGTATGGTCATTACGAGTTCTTAGTAATGCCTTTTGGCCTAAAAAATGCCCCAGCTGCATTTATGGATCTAATGAATAGAATCTTTAGGCCTTATTTGGACCAGTTCGTCGTGGTGTTCATAGATGATATATTGGTGTACTCCAAAAGCAGAGAAGAGCATAATCAAAATCTTCGTATTGTCTTCCATACCTTGAGAGAGAATCAATTGTATGTGAAGTTGTCAAAATGTGCATTCTGGTTAGATGAAGTGACCTTTCTAGGGCATATTGTCTCAGTCGATGGGATTAGAGTCAACACTAGTAAGGTAGAGGCAATCCTCAACTGGAAACCGCCTCAGAATGTGACAGAGGTGAGAAGTTTTCTTAGTTTGGCTGGTTATTATCGGAGATTTGTGAATGGATTTTCAATGATAGCCTCACCACTGACAAAATTGCTTAGAAAGGAGACCATATTTGAGTGAACAGACCGGTGCCAGACTAGTTTTGATAAGTTGAAGAAAATGTTGACGGAGGCACTAGTGTTGACACAACCTATTATGGGAAAAGATTATGTGGTGTACAATGATGCTTCCCTTAATGGTTTGGGCTGTGTATTAATGCAAGAAGGCAAAGCGATCGCTTATGCTTCCAGACAATAGAAGCCTCATGAGAGAAATTATCCGACACATGATCTGGAACTAGTAGCCATTGTGTTTGCATTGAAAATATGGCGACACTACCTGTATGGTGAGCAATGTTATATCTATACATACCATAAAAGTCTGAATTATTTGCCTTCATAAAAGGAACTCGATTTGAGACAGAGGCGATGGCTAGAATTAATGAAAGACTATAATTGTATCATTGATTATCAGCCGGGTAAGGCCAATGTGGTAGCTGACGCTCTGAGTAGAAAAACTCTGGCAGGTAAACATTAAAACTTAAATTTATTAAGTGAACAAGATTAAAAAAATATGAAATAATAATTTCTTTATATATTATTTGGGCAGAATTGTGGATTCAACCCACATTGATCCAACAAGTAAAGGACAATCAGAAGTAGGACACGAAATTAAAGAAAATCTTTGAAATGGTGAAAAAGGGTGAAAAACCAGAATTTATTATTGAATCAGATGGGAGTTTAAGGCAAAAGGGCAGGTTATGTGTGCCAGACATACCAAAATTAAAACAAGATATTTTGAAGGAAGCTCACAATGGTATTTATGCAATGCACCCGGGAAGCAACAAAATGTATCGTGACTTGAAGGCATATTACTGGTGGCTAGGAATGAAAAGAGATATCACCGAGTATACTACCAGATGTTTAACTTGTTAGCAAGTGAAGGCTGAGCATCAAGTACCAAGTGGATTATTGCAGTCAATTTCAATTCCAGAGTGGAAATGGTAAAGAGTTACAATGGATTTTGTTTCTAGTTTGCCTTTGACACAAATGAGGCATGATTCAGTATGGGTAGTGGTGGACCGGCTCACTAAATCAGCTCATTTTCTACCGATCAAAGATGGATTATCCACTTAACCATTTGGCAGAGATCTATGTTAATGAGATAATCCGTTTACATAGTGTGCCAATTTCAATCATTTCAGATTGAGACCCGTGGTTCACTTCAAAATTCTAGAAAAGTTTGCATCAAGCCATGGGTACTCGACTCAATTTCAGCACAGCTTTCCACCCAAAAACAGATGGACAATTAGAGAGGGTCATACAGATATTGGAAGATATGTTGAGGAGTTGTGTGATAGAATTTGAAGGTAGTTGGGACAAATATCTTCCATTGATAGAATTTGCCTACAATAATAGTCACCAAGCCAGTATCGGTATGGCACCATATGAAGCCTTGTATGGGAGGAAATGTAGAACGCCTCTATGCTGGACTGAGCTTAGTGAAACGAAAGTAGTGGGTCCAAATCTAGTACAGCAGATAGAGGAAAAAGTGAGAGCAATAAGAGATAGGCTGAAAGCTGCTGCTGATAGACAAATCATATTCAGATTTGAAAAGGAGGGATATTGAGTATACAGTTGGTGACAAAATATTCTTAAAAGTCTCACCTTGGAAAAGGATTTTATGATTTGGAAAGAGGGGAAAGTTGAGTCCTAGGTTCATTGGACCTTATGAGGTACTTGAACGCATAGGTCCTGTGGCGTACAAATTAGCTCTACCACCAGAGTTAGACAAGATTCACAACATATTCCATATGTCCAAGTTGAGAATATATCGATCAGATCCATCTCATATCATATCAACAGAACCTATAGAGAAATGACCAGATCTAACTTACGACGAGGAGCTGATGGAAATTCTAGCTCGAAGAATGAAAGAGCTACGGAATAAGAAGGTACCATTGGTAAAGGTTCTATGGAAAAATCGTAATTCACAAGAGGCAACTTGGGAAAATGAAGAGGTGATGAAAGCTCAATATCCACAATTATTCCACTCCAGTTAAAAAGGTAAATTTTGAGGACGACATTTTTTTTAAGGAGGGCAAAATTGTAATACCCGATAATTTAGGCCACGGTCGTGGTTGAACGAAATCTGGCGCGCCGAACCAATTGGAGTCTAAATTCGCACATGAAAAAAATAAATTAAAATAATAATAAGATGTGAAAAAAATATATTGGATATTATTAATTTAGATATACAAGAAAAAATGAGAAAGAAGACTTTGGTCATTTTGAAGATCATCAAATGTGAGTTTAGATTTTCTATCTTCTCACTTTTCTTCTTCTCTTTTCTTTGAATTTGGGGTTAGTTGCCATTAAAGCTAGTAATTTAGGGTTATTATTATGTTAATGGTGATTAAGGGTGGATTAGTGTGATTAGTGCTTGATTAGTATAAAATTTGTTGTTAGGACAAGGAAGTGAAAAAACTTTGAACCAAAATCAAAGAGAAAGTAAGGGCAAAGAGAAAGCTAGCTAGGAATAAGATAAAAATAAAGAGAAGTGAAATTTTGAGGTATGTACATTTGGCAAAAATTCAATATAGAAAAATGTTGATTTTGATTTTGTGATGTGTATGAAATTCTGGATATTTGATTGAGTAATGAATTAGTGATTAAATGATGCTATGAATGTGAAAATAAAAACTAGAATATGAGGTTGATGCATGAAAATGGAAATTGTATGAATTAATTGATGTGCTGGAAATTCATCTTATGAATAGTGTCTAGTTTTCTTTTCAGTGATTCTTATTGAGTTGGTAATTTAAGATATAGGGCTTCAACTTTCATTTAGACCATTAGACCTGAATAGGCCTTGAATTAGGTGAAAAATGGACTCAAAATTTGAACTAGAAATTTGTCCAAAAAAATATTGGGTAGATTGCAATGATCATAGGTTAGAACCAAATTCATAACATTTACTAAAAAAGATAATACATGTACCTACATTTTTTTAATTGATCATATTTCCAAATTTCATCTAAAAATGGATGAAAAAGACAGACAAATAAAAGGCAGAAATCTGTCCAGTAAAATACTGGGCAGATTGCACTGAACGTATCTTAGAAGAAAATTCATAATTTTTGGTAAAAAATTCGTTTTAATGTGCTTCTAGTTGGAAATTAAATTTAAGACATGTACCTACATTTTTTTAGTTTATTACTTGTCCAAATTACATCTAAAAATGGACGAAAAATACAGGAAAACATAATGAAGAAAAGCTGTCCAGAATAGGGCAGTTTGAACATATGTGTTGATTGTGGAATTTTGTGATAGAAAAATACATTATTTGATTTTCTTGTAGTTATAATGATTAAATGAGCAAGTGTGAGATTATAAAATGTTTAATGGGAATTATCTTATTTATATGAAATTTATATTAATATTACCTATATAATTTATGTAAATAATAATAAAGGTAACAAATATAATTAATCCCTATAACATCTAGTCGGGAACTAGAAATTAGGATAAGTTGACATGCCAATAAAAGGGTGGAGAATTAGGCACTAAAAAAAATAGTGTTGAGATTTAATTTAAGTAGGCACTATGAAATAGTGTTGAGTTCGAATTTATGTAGGCACCAAAAAGGTGTTGAGTTGTTATTGAAAATGTAGGCGTTAAATGCCGCGTTATAAAATAATTATGTAGGCACCGAGTATACTGCCGAAGAGCAGAAATCCTGTATCCAGTGTTTAGCTCCGATCTAAGATGTCGTAGACTATTAAATAAATAATAGAAAATATATATATATATATATATATATATATATATATATATATATATATATATATGAATTATGAGATTGATATTGTAAATTTTATATCTTGAATTGTTAAGCAATTTCAAGCATGTCATATTTGATGAATTAATTGTTTTTGCATAAAAAAATGGTTTTATTATTAATTGAATATTTGATATGCTTAATTAATTAATTGTAGTTTCTAAAATTTTATTTTAGAATTATTTAAGTAATTATTGGATAGTTGTCAAACGTACCACTAAGCTAGAAGCTTAGCTCGTGTGTTTCACGTACAAATAAATAGAAGTAGTTGTTCCAATAGGGCGACCGAAGAAGAGGGAACTCCAAGATCATATTGCAGCAGTCTAGTTTTTTTTGTATGTTTTGGAAATTATGTTGAAAAAGTTAAATTTTAAGAATTTCTTTTGATGTAAATTTGTGACAAGTAGGATTTATAAGGAATGAATATTGTAATTTTATATATCTAGTATTATTTGTAAATATATGTCTAAATATTACTAATTAAGGTGAATTAACTACTGGTCATATCTGAATATCATATTTAATGTGATTTAATTATTAAATTCAGATTTAAATGTTGCATACATTAAATTGGCCAAATCCAAATTGGATTGTTGACTAGGTCAATATTGGGCCTTATACCCTAGAAAAATAGGTCCATTAGGGTTTTTCCTTTTACAACCCTAAAAAGGATTAGAAAGTGTATAAATACTCCTTTTAAGGAGTCAATTTTGGGGCTCCCCCGTTAAGAAAAATAAGAGTTATTTTTTGTTTCTCATTTTTCTCTTTCTTAGGACAATTTTCCATACATTGGACTTTTGTCACCCCATCTCTCAAGAGGTTTTCTTCTTCTTAATTCATATGGATACTCTTAGAGGAAATCCTAGCTCTAGATTGTTGTGTTTTTCTACAACCCAACAAAGAAGGAAAACCTCACAACTTGGAAGATCAAGAGTTGCAAACAAAGGTAATCAACTTCTCCCATATTTATGATATGATCCAATTTTAATGTTCATAGGGTGTTCCATGGTTTTGGGTTCAATTAATTTTAATTTTATTCTATTCTATATATGTGATGCATGTTAAGAACCCAACAGTGGTATCAGAGCCATCCCATGTAAATTAAATTCGGATTTAATTGAAGTATCAATGAGATTGATTGTTAAAGAACAACTTGGATTCCCTCTTTTTGTTAAAAACGAATTTAATTCTGTTTGGCCTAAAATTTTAATTTTAATTTAATGAAATGTTAATATGATGATATTATATGTTTTTATGATAATTAAAAGTTTTGAATTTGATTTGAACATGAAATTCGAAGTTATACATAGTTGTTGAATTTCTAGGGTTTATGAAACCTAGTTGTGCCAATTGAGTTGTTTGAGAGGCTATTTGAATTTGGTTTATTAATTTGATTAATCAAATATGTTTATGAATATTTATAATTTGTTTTGACTTTTGGACAACACCTATAATGGTACAAAAATCATTTTTGATCAAGGAACAAACAAAACATATAACTAAGTTGAGAACTTTACCATGTGATGGGACTCTTTTGTGTTGTTTAATTTGATGGCATGTAAATTGATGATCATAACCTTAATTCATATTTATGAGATATTCAAGATTTTATTTTTATGTCAATTGTATGTTGGTGTCAAATTAAATTTGTAGTTAAATTTCTAAAATATCCTAATTCATGTATGATTCAATTTAAGCAATTTTTGTGTAATTGGTTTGCTAATTGAATGATGAATGATTTAGATTCTATAATGAATGAATTTAATTATTTTAAACTGATTATAAGTTGCTTATAATGATGAAAATAAAATTTAGAAATTTTGGAAATTTCTGAATGGAATTTGATTTGAATTAGAAAATGGTTTTCAAAGTCCTAGTTTGACTAGGATTCTAGTATGCAGTCGTAACTAGGATTGTTTAATCCTATTTTGCATCAAACTAATAATTAATTAAGGTAATTTAATTATGAATTAAATGCTAGTCATATTTAGATTTAATATTAAATGAGATTTAATTATTAAATTCGGATTTATTTATCGTATGCATTAAATTGGTAATAACCTACTTGACAAAGTAGGCAATTTTAGGAAACTTTTTGATCTGATCAAATGTACGCATAATTTGCATAATTTCCTTTTAGAAAGTGTTTCTAAATGTTCATATGATTATTTAATAAGATTAAATAATGAATTTCATTAAAGGCCAAACAATCAAAACGATATTTCAAGAGTTGAAACAAAGGGAACCTGTAACACCCCATTACCCAAACAACACATACCCCGATAAAAGAGTGCTACACTAACTTCTTCAAATCACTATTTTAATAAATTCTAGAGAGCCATATATAATTTTTTTTTTAACTCAAAGTTCATAGATATACAAGAAAAATGTACATTTTATTTGCATAAGATAGTAATTATAAATATCAAGTTAATTTTTAACAAACTATGAAAGTCAATTTACAAATCTCAAAGTATATAATATGAAAAGCAAATTATAAAAGGTCAAAAGATTGTGACCCGTTATTTTAAGATCGGCTGCTTTAATTGACTAGAATCACTGCTTGCTTTATCTACAACCTTCAGCTACCTTTCCGTATCTACGTGGAAGGAAAACTCTCACATAAAGCTCTAGGCTTAGTAGGGCATATAAATAAGGCAATATACTATGTTATGCAACAAGCCTTAAGATATGTCATTTTATGCATTAATATCTTTTCATGTTATTCTTCTCCTCATGCTCCTATTTCATACAATTATGAGCATCACACATACATGCACAATGTCATTTTCATTTATCTTTAATTATAAGTTACTCTTTTTATCTCTTTAATATTATATATTAATTTCATATTATTTTGCATTATCTTTCAACCTAACTTCATTAGTTCACCCACATCACTCTAAATTGGACTAACTGGATACAGGTTATGGATAAGGGGCGCTCTCAAAGCTATAGCCACCTTGTCCACTATCTGGCTCAACAGAGCTTCTCAAATCAATGGCGCTCCCAGAGCTAAAGCCATATTGATTGAGTAATATACAATCATATATGAATTATCGGACCAAAGACGCTCCTAGAGCTAAAGCCACATTAACAGAGAAATATCTCATATAGTACGGTACCAATTGCCCCCATAATGACATGTCATCTATCCTATCTCTAGTCTGGAGTTAGAGTAATGGGCATATCCATATCTCCACATTATTCATATATCTTTACTTAATTATCTTTACAAACATATCAACATTCTTATTTTACTGGATAAATAATATCTTTTCATTTACTTACTTGAATACTTCATTAGTTAACAATATTCATAATTACTAAAAACAGAGCATTCACGGCCGTGATTACTCATTCACGCTTATGAATTAGTTCACGTCCATGATTCAAAGCTGTGAATGCTTCTGGAGTGAATAGTGCCATTACCACACAAAAGTCACAACCATGATGCAATTCAGTCACGCCCTTGAACTTAACAAATCCATGCCTGTGACTATCTGTAGGAAACCTGCATATTCACTTTTCTTATTCAATTCTAGTTGCACCAAGTCACACCAAATACAAACTCATGCATTTATAAAGTCCTTTACTCAACATACTATGTTCTAATACATATAAATGCCTTTATCATAACTCAACTCTCTAACATACATTACTTAACTCAACATGTCACAAAATCTCATTCTTTATATCTAAACCTATGGTTTCATGAAATAATCATCATTAGTGAAATTAAATCATTAATTATCATGTTAAACATGCATTATTTCAAACAAAGATAGCCTATTGCCTTAAATTATGCACAAACCTTTATTTTCCTCCTTCACTCTTCTAGGTAGCTTTCCTTTTGCCTTTACTCACTTGAGCTTGTTCCTTGTCACTTGGAACTCCTTCAACATTATAAAATCATCATCAAAACATTACTTTCTCAAAATTTTCTAAACCCTAAACTCTCTCTCACAAAAGCCTAAACTCTCTCTCCTTCCACATAAGCTTTAAATGAGCTAAAAACCCCAACTTCCTTAAGAAAAGATGAAAGAGAAGAAGAAAAGCTTTTTACCTTTACACTTTTCTTAACTTGATCATACCTTGGAGATTCTCTCTCTCTAGTAAACTTGTTTGTTCTTCCTCCTTCTGGCTCTTCCAAACTTCTTTCATACTTGTAGAATATGAAAATCACTTTGTCTTGTTCTTTTCCCTTTCTTTTCTTTCTCTCTCTAGATTAAGCTCTAGCTATGGTGAAAAACTGGGGCTGGCTTGGAGCTATTTTTGAGTGGAAAAAAGAAGAAAATAACTAAAGAGAAGAAGAAAAGGAAGAAAGAAGAAGAAAACAAAAGTCCTCATGTGGGATCCACTAATTTTTTGACCATATACTTTGATACTTAGCTTAATTATCAAATTAATCTTATTAATCATGGGGTGGCCGGCCAACATGAAAATTTGATATCCAATTTAATATTTTAAATAGCAAATATCTCATTAAATCGTCAAACTTTTGGTAAATTGCAAATTGATCCCAAAACTTATCAAAATTTGTAATTTAGTCTTTTACTGTAAATCAACTTCTTTAAAATATTTATATACTTTATTAAGCATATATCAACATAATTAAATCATAAATTGATTAATCCATGTCAAAATCCAAATTTAGACTCTAATCGATCAAACGCGTCAACTTCGCGACACGTGCGACTCGGTGCCTAAGTTATCGGATATGACATTCTTTCCCCCTTAAAATAAATTTTGTCCTTAAAATTTACCTGTTCATTCTGGGTTGAAAAACTAGGGATACTGCTTCTTCATCACTTTTTCACTTTCCCACGTGGCTTCTTCCACTGCATGGTTCCTCCATAAGACTTTAATTAGAGGAACTATCTTGTTCTTGGGAACTTTCTCTTCATATGCTATTATAGCCACTAGTTCCTCTTCATCAGACATGTCTATCCAAACCTCTATCTCTTTAATCAGTATAATGTGGGTCAGGTTCGAGCGGTATTTCTTCAATATTGACACGTGGAACACATTATGAATTCTTTCTAGCTCCAGAGGAAGAGCTAATCGATATGTCACTGGTCCTATCCTTTCCAAAATCTTATATGGACCAATAAACCTTGGACTCAACTTTCCTTTTTTACTAAATCTTAATACCTTCTTCCGAGGTGAAACTTTAAGGAAAACTTTATCACCTACAGTGTATTCTATGTCTCGTCTCTTTAGGTCAGCATATCACTTTTGTCGATCTTGTTACATTTTCAATCTTTCCTTGATCACCTTAACTTTCTCTTCAGTTTGTTGCACTAACTCTGATCCAATCAATTTCTTTTCATTTAACTCAGTCCAACAAACTGGGGTCCTACACTTTCTTCCGTACAAAGCCTCATAAAGAGCCATGCCAATGCTTGTCTAATGACTATTATTGTAGGCAAATTCCATAAGAGGTAAATATTGATCCCAACTTCTCTCAAAATCAAGTACACAGCTTCTCATCATATCTTCTAATAATTGAATAACTCATTTTGATTGTCCATCCATCTACTGATGATCCATCTGCCAATGAAAAGTCATGTTGAAACTAAGTTGAGTTTCCAAAGCTTGTTGTCAGCTCTTCAAGAACTACGATGTAAATTTGGGATCTCTGTCAAATATAATAGATACAAGCACTCCATGAAGTCTCACTATCTCATTCATATAAATCTCGGCCAGCTTGTTTATGATGCCCTACTTATATATTAGGAATAATCTCATATATATAAATAGGATGCCATCAGATTTATTAAATAAATTTGTTCAAATTAAAACTTTTTTATTTAAAATAACTTAATTCATTTATTTATATTGGTTTAGGCAAGTCGTTCTAATTAATAGTATATATTTATCATTATGTTGTATACACATATGGCACCCGATTATATTACATAATTACTTACATATACAATATTAACATATGAGACATGTTTACCACAAACCATATACATGATCAAACTAGAAAAAAAAATATAATAAGTAACCAACCCTCTAACTACGTCTTTTGTGCCTCCGCAGATATGGGCTAAGATTTCTTCTTGATCAACTTCACTATCTACTCGCTACAGTTCCAATTCTTGCATGAGAAGAACCCATGCTAAGCTATCTCTAGCTTAGTGGTACATATAAGCATTAAAGGTTTCCCCAAGCAGTCACACAAATGCATATCTCAAATAAAATCATGGCACATCAAATTTTATTACATTGTTGTCATATAAAATAAATAAATACATAACATAAAAGGATAACATAATAACCTTATTCAATAATTAAATTTGCACCACCTCATGTAAGCATTTTTATACTTTGTTACTTTCATCAATTAATAAATTTTCATATTTCATTCTATGATTTATTAGTCCAAAATCTCGTGCCTGGTCTATCCGAATACAGGGTGTGAAATAGGGGCACTTGTGGAGCTTAAGCCACCCTACTCACTATAATCTCAAGTCAAGGGCGCTCACGGAGATTTAGCCACCTTGACCTAGTATAATCATTTATCTGTATGTAATTAGGATCAGGGGTGCTCTCGGATCTATGACCACCCTATCCTTAAATCATATCAATATTGGTACCGAAACTTCCCTCTAATGGTACACCATCTATCCTATGTCAGTCCTCAGGTAGAGAAATGGGCAATTAAAAACCATTAATTACTTGTTTATATAACCAATACTCATTTCATATTAACATAATAATATACTCACAATTTATTTCAAAACCATATAACAGCATGATATTTTATCAAATATTAGCATAATGTTGAGTTCATAGTTAATAACATTTCTATAATTTTAAAGCATGCCATAATAAATAATTTCATTATTGTGACATATAATTTATGTCAGACACACACAATCATGCATAAGGGTCAAACCAGAATACATATATGTACAAACCTCGATAGTGTTTTTCTTTTCCAAAATATAAACTCAGAGCTTGTTCACTTTTGTTGTTCTTCTTCTTGTTGAGATCCTAATTTAAAAATATAAATAATTAATACTTTGATAAAATATTTATTCTTAATATAATTTAAATAAATAACTACAATTTCTTTTAAGCTGGAGCAGGACCTCTTAGAACTATTCGATCTATAACTTTTTCTACACTTATCCAATTTATATGATTTTTGATCCTACCTAAATTTAACATGTAAGAATAACACATACTAAAATTTCAGAATATTTGAGTCATTACATTATTTTTAGAGCAATTTTAAATATTGCTCTGTTTGCTGTCCCTTAGACAGTTTCGGGGTACCATATTTAAAAAGTCATATCATTCAACTTATAGCTTTGTTTATTACTAAATTTTTTAAAAATGTAATAAAAATAATTTGGAACATTTTAAAGCTTTACCAATTTTCCAGATTCTGTTTCTAAGGTCCTCAAACACTAGATAATCTATAACTAGTTTAGCACAGAGTATCAACCCGACCAGTTCAATTGTTCAAATCATAACTCACAAAATACATTACATTTTAAGGTAATAATTTCACATTAACTTAGATAAGACATAGACATAAAACTTTTATGTTTTGAACTTTGGCTAATTCGACCATTAAGAAGCTCAAAAGGGAACACCAATTTATCAGAGCTGCACAAGTACAAAGAAACAACTCAATCAAGGAACATCCATAGTTGATTTCACTATAACTCAACCTACAGAAGATATATTTAACCAAAAGTTGGCAAAGACCTAAATAACACATATATGTAAAACTTTTATATTTTACAAAACCTCAGATTCATCCATTAAGATGATCAAATTAAGCAAAAACCGTACGTTATTCTATTGATAATTCTCCCTGAACCAGTCTCACTCAAACACATTTATATCTTTATACCCAAAATAATTTCCTAAAATTTGACAAACATATAAACAACACATATTATGAACAACTTTTATGTTTGACACTTCTCCAAATTTTATTCATAGGATAATCAAAAATAGAGTGAAATACACTGCAGAAACACAACCCTAAAAGCTCTAATAACACAATAATTATGGAAAATAGATTACTTTCCAAGAACGTATTTATTTGAAGTGAATTTCTTACAAATCATGGAGGAGAGGATGAAGAATTGGGGTTGTTATATGGAGGAAGGAAAGGGATGATGATGCTAAGAAGAAGAGTGTAGAAGTTAGGAAAAAATGGGGCAAAGTCTTAATTGACTTTCCCCTCCCCCTCCTTTCTCCCTTTTTAATCTTTTTTTTTTCTGTTGTGCCCCTTTTTTACTGTTCACTTTTCTGTTTATTTTATTTTTATTATTATTATGTTCACATATTTACTTATATCTAGTTTCTTTAATTTTTTTTACCAAAAGTACAATTTAATTATTTGGTATAATTTAATCAAATTTATTATGTAAATCGATTTAATTCATTTTAATTTCTAATTTAGTCATTTATTATATCTATTTTAATCTTTATTGTCTATCATGTATTTCCTATGTATATCACATACTTATTCTAATTAGACTATAATTAGTGGACGTTACAATTCTCTCCCACTTAAGATGTTTCGTCTTCGAAACATACCTAATGCATCGTCACTGAGCAGGTGAGGGTATTGAGTTTTCATCACCTCCTCACTTTGCCATGTTGCTTCTTCGATTGCATGATTCCTTTATAGTACTTTCACTAATGGTACTCACTTGTTCCTTAGCTCCTTAATTTCTCTTGCTAAAATTTGGATCGGTTCTTCGTCATATGTCAAATCTTGTTTCACTTGAATGCTCTCAGCAGGTATGATGTGATTAGGATCTGATCTATATCGTCTTAACATTGAGACATGGAAAACATTATGTATTAGACTCAACTCCGGTGGTAGAGCGAGTCTATAAGCAACAGGTCCAACTCTTTCTAATATTTCATAAGGTTCGATGAATCTTGGACTTAACTTGCCTTTCTTTCCAAATCTCATAATTTTTTTTCCACGGAGAAACTTTAAGAAATTTTTTATCACCCAGTGCATAATCAATGTCTTGTCTCTTAAGATCAACATATGATTTTTGCCTATCTGTAGCTACCTTAAGTCTTTCGCGAATGACTCTCACTTTTTCTTTCGTCTCTTGCACTAGGTCTAGTCCCACAAGCTTCCTCTCGATGAGCTTTGTCCAACATAGAGGTGTTCGACACTTCCTACCATAAAATGCCTCATATGGAGTCATCTAGATACTAAACTGATAACTGTTATTATAGGAGAATTCCATTAAAGGAATATATTTGTCTCAACTACCTTCAAATTCGATGACATAACTTATCATCATATCTTCTAGAATCTGAATGACACTTTCTGATTATCCATCTATCTGTGGATGAAAAGCTATGCAAAAATTGAGAAGTGAAGTCGGATCTCTATTAGACACAATAGAAACAGGCACTCCATAAAGTCGTACTACTTCATTCATATAAATTTCTTCCAATTTCTTCAATGGGTAGTCCTTCCTGATAGGTAAGAAATGTGTTGACTTTGTAAATCTGTCCACTATGACCCATACAGTATCATGTTTCTTTGGAGTCAAAGGTAATCCAATCACAAAATCCATAGTGATCCATTCCCACTTCCATTCTGGAATGGAAATTGGTTGTAGCAACCCTGAAGGTATTTAATGTTCAGCCTTGACCTGTTGACAAGTCAAACATTTTGAAGTGTATTATGTGACATCCTTTTTCATACCGCCGACAAGTATCTGCTCTTCAACTCTTGATACATCTTGTTACTCCCTGGGTACATAGCATATTTGCTTTCATGGGCCTCTCTAAGAATCCTCTGTCTAAGATCTTCTACATCTACCTCTATAATAAATGATTAAGTGGTATAATTTAATCAAATTTATTATGTAAATCGATTTAATTCATTTTAATTTCTAATTTAGTCATTTATTATATCTATTTTAATCTTTATTGTCTATCATGTATTTCCTATGTATATCACATACTTATTCTAATTAGACTCTAATTAGTGGACGTTACAATTCTCTCCCACTTAAGATGTTTCGTCTTCGAAACATACCTAATGCATCGTCACTGAGCAGGTGAGGGTATTGAGCTTTCATCACCTCCTCACTTTGCCATGTTGCTTCTTCGATTGCATGATTCCTTTATAGTACTTTCACTAATGGTACTCACTTGTTCCTTAGCTCCTTAATTTCTCTTGCTAAAATTTGGATCGGTTCTTCGTCATATGTCAAATCTTGTTTCACTTGAATGCTCTCAGCAGGTATGATGTGATTAGGATCTGATCTATATCGTCTTAACATTGAGACATGGAAAACATTATGTATTAGACTCAACTCCGGTGGTAGAGCGAGTCTATAAGCAACAGGTCCAACTCTTTCTAATATTTCATAAGGTTCGATGAATCTTGGACTTAACTTGCCTTTCTTTCCAAATCTCATAATTTTTTTTCCACGGAGAAACTTTAAGAAATTTTTTATCACCCAGTGCATAATCAATGTCTTGTCTCTTAAGATCAACATATGATTTTTGCCTATCTGTAGCTACCTTAAGTCTTTCGCGAATGACTCTCACTTTTTCTTTCGTCTCTTGCACTAGGTCTAGTCCCACAAGCTTCCTCTCGATGAGCTTTGTCCAACATAGAGGTGTTCGACACTTCCTACCATAAAATGCCTCATATGGAGTCATCTAGATACTAAACTGATAACTGTTATTATAGGAGAATTCCATTAAAGGAATATATTTGTCTCAACTACCTTCAAATTCGATGACATAACTTATCATCATATCTTCTAGAATCTGAATGACACTTTCTGATTATCCATCTATCTGTGGATGAAAAGCTATGCAAAAATTGAGAAGTGAAGTCGGATCTCTATTAGACACAATAGAAACAGGCACTCCATAAAGTCGTACTACTTCATTCATATAAATTTCTTCCAATTTCTTCAATGGGTAGTCCTTCCTGATAGGTAAGAAATGTGTTGACTTTGTAAATCTGTCCACTATGACCCATACAGTATCATGTTTCTTTGGAGTCAAAGGTAATCCAATCACAAAATCCATAGTGATCCATTCCCACTTCCATTCTGGAATGGAAATTGGTTGTAGCAACCCTGAAGGTATTTAATGTTCAGCCTTGACCTGTTGACAAGTCAAACATTTTGAAGTGTATTATGTGACATCCTTTTTCATACCGCCGACAAGTATCTGCTCTTCAACTCTTGATACATCTTGTTACTCCCTGGGTACATAGCATATTTGCTTTCATGGGCCTCTCTAAGAATCCTCTGTCTAAGATCTTCTACATCAGGCACACATAATTTGTCTTGATAGAACAGTCCACCATCTAAGTCCATAGTGAATCCAGGTCTCTCCCCCTTAGAGATCAACTCAGCTAATTCAATTAGCTTTTATCATGTCTTTGTGCATCCTTGATTTCCTGCATAAGAGTGGGTTGAAGGTGCAACTCTGCCACAATTTTTATGCTTAAAGCATCTGCCACTACATTAGCTTTGCCTGGATGATAGTCAATCACACAATTATAATCCTTTATTAGCTCTAGCCATCCTCTCTGCCTTATATTCAATTCTTTCTGTAAGGGAAGATATTTCAAACTCTTGTGATCTGTGTAAATGAAACATTTCTCCCCATATAAATAATGGCGCCAAATTTTCAATGCAAAAACTATAGCTGCAAACTCAAAATCAGGGGTAGGATAATTCTTCTTATGTGGCTTTAACTACCTAGAAGCATAAGCAACCACCTTTCCATCTTGCATCAATACACAACCCAATCCATTATGTGAAGCATCACTATAAATGACATACTCCTTATTAGGAATCAGTTGTGTCAAAATAGGGGCCTTAGTGAGCATACTTTTGAGCTTATAAAAACTAGCTTGACACTTATCTGTCCACTCAAATTTAACATCCTTTCTCAATAGTCTTGTTAAAAGAGAAGCAACCATTGAAAAACCCTTGACAAATCTCCGATAATATTCAACTAAGCCCAAGAAACTTTTGACCTCAATCACATTCTGTGGAGGCTACTAACTCACAATTGCCTCAACCTCGCTAGAATCCACTTTAATGCCTTCTGGAGAGATAATGTGTCCTAAAAATGTCACCTCCTTCAAACAAAACTCACATTTTAAGAGTTTGGCGTAGAGCTTATATTCTCTGAGAGTCTGCAACGCTATTCTCAAATGTTTTTCATGTTCTTCTGAATCTTTAGATTATTCCAAAATATCATCAATGAAAATGACCACAAATTGATAAAGATGCAACCTAAATATCCTATTCATAAGATCCATAAATGCTGCTGGAGCATTGGTCAGCCCAAATGGCATAACCAAAAACTCATAATGACCATATCTAGTTCTGAATGCGGTTTTAGCTATATCCTCCGTCTTCACCCTTAATTGATGATAACCAAATCTCAAGTTTATCTTGGAAAATACTCATGCACCTTTCAGTTGGTCAAAGAGATCATCAATCTACGGTAATGGGTACTTGTTCTGGATGGTTGCCTTATTCAACTGTCGATAATCAATACATAGCCTTAAAGATCCATCCCTTTTTTTCACAAACAATACCGATGCACCCCATGGGGATGTACTTGGTCTAATGAAACCCTTATCAAGGAGTTCTTGCAATTGTGTCTTAAGTTCTTTCATCTCTAATGGGGCCATTTTGTATGGTGTCTTTGATATAGTCATAGTTCTTGGAATAAGATCAATAGCAAACTCTTCCTCTCTCTGTGGAGGCAGCCCAGGTAAGTCATCAAGAAACACATCTGGGAACTCATTTACCACTAGAATATCTTGAAGATTTGAACCTCCCTTTCTGGTGTCAATCACATGGACCAAATAAGCTTCACACCCTTTTCTCATCAATCTCTAAGCTTTCATTATGGATATGATTTTAGGATGTGAGAATAATTCACCTTTCATAATAATTTTTTCTTGAGTTTTTGTCTTAAGTACCACAAATTTAAACTTGCAATCCACCACTACTCTGCGACGTGAGAACCAATCCATGCCTAAAATGGCATCATACTCATGGAAAGGAAACTCAATCAAATCTGCGCAAAACTCCTTCCCATGTACAACTAAAGGACAATTCCTGAATACTTTATTCACTATTACACTATGACCCAAAGGATTCCTAACTTCAATTTCATATTCTAGGTTTTCATTAATCATATTATGCTGGCTAGGTGTACTAGTGCAAATATAGGAATGGGTGGAACTCGGATCTATGAGTGCACAAATGTCAGAATCATATAATGGAAACATATCGGCAATAACATCTTTTGCCGCCTGATCTTCCTTAGCTTTCATGGCATAGGCTCTAGCTAGAGCTCTACTGGATCCAGGTCTATTCACAGACTCTGAAATAGCCTGCCTCGGTAGGCCTGGTCCTCCTCTAAACTGAACTCTAGGCTGAGTCAGAGCTAATATAGTTGTATGAGTAGGAGAACTACCTGTCAAAAGTGGGCAATCCTTCCGTATGTGCACCTTGGACACACATCTAAAGCAAGCACCTGTGACACGCCAACATTCCCCTCGATGGCTCCTATTGTAAATGCTACATACCGGTATAGCTTCCTTGCCAACATAAGGTTGTGAACTTACTGTAGCAAAAGGTGCCTTAGAGGGCAGTCCCTTCCTAATAGACCCTATTTGTGAATAGCTAGGACCCTCTCCCTATCCTATATTCTGTGAACTGCTAGTAAAGAAATAACTCTTCTTCCCTGTGAATTGAGTCTCAGGAGTAGTTGACTTTTTAAAAGATTCTTCTATTTTTCTCTTTTTCCTTTTTTCAAGGTTGAGTGTTGCAGAAACTAACTAAGAAAAATTGGTATGCAGGAGAGCAGTCACAATATCTCCAACCTCTTCATTAAGCCCATCTTCAAATCTTTTGCATTTATCTCTTTCATTTGCAACTAATTATGGGGCATACTTGCTCAGTTTGGTAAATTTCCGCTGATACTCAGTCACTAACATTTTACCTTGCTTGAGATTCATGAACTATTTCTTTTTCTCATCAATATAAATCAACAAAATATATTGCTCTTTGAATTCAGAGAGAAAGAAATCCCATGAGACCGGTTCCACCACATATGGCTTAGTAAGTACTGATTGCCACCAATCATATGCCTCCTCTTAGAGTAGATAAGTAGCAAATCTAGCTTTGTCATCTGCTTCCACTTGCAACTCTTTAAAACAAAATTTCAGTCTTTTCCAACCAATACTCAGCTGCAGCTGGATCCTCATCTTTCTTACCATAGAAATCTGAAGCCCCATACTTACGAAGCTTATCAATTGTTACTTTTGGTTTAGGTGGTGGCACTGGGGTAGGCTGAGGAATGGCTTATACCATTTGTTGGAATAATACAGTCATATGTTGTATAAATGGATTTTGACTAAGATCAATTTGTTTTACTGCCTACTGTGGGGGATTTGGAGCAGCATTTTTCCCTTGCACGCTCACTGCACTACGCTAATGAGGAGTCTCAGTATCAAGAGAACCAGTACTCTCAGCCATATCCCTTTCATTTGAAGACATCTTCCTACAATCCTATAAGTAGCCAAGAAGAAAACCCATATTAGAACTATATGAGACACATGTATATTTATGCCTACTATCCCTTTTCCTACCTAGGCCTAGAAACGTCTAAACCTGCTCTGATGCCACTAAATGTGATGTCTTACTTATATATTAGGAATAATCTCATATAATAAATAGGATGCCACAAGATTTACTAAATAAATTTGTTCAAATTAAAACTTTTTTATTTTAAATAACTTAATCCATTTATTTATATTGGTTTAGGCAAGTCGTTCTAATTAATAATATATATTTATCATTATGTTTTATACACATATGGCACCCGATTATATTACATAATTACTTACATATACAATATTAACATATGAGACATGTCTACCACAAACCATATACATGATCAAACTAAAAAAAAACATAATAAGTAATCAACCCTTTAACTACGTCTTTTGTGCCTCCGCTGATATGGACTCGGATTTCTTCTTGATCAACTTCACTATCTACTAGCTACAATTCTAATTCCTACATGAGAAGAACCCACGCTAAGCTATCTCTAGCTTAGTGGTACATATAAGCATTAAAGTTTTCCCTAAGCAGTCACACAAATGCATGTCTCAAATAAAATCATGGCACATCAAATTTTATTACATTTTTGTCATATAAAATAAATAAATACATAACATAAAAGGATAAAATAATAGCCTTATTCAATAATTAATTTGGCACCACCTCATGTAAGCATTTTTATACTTTGTTACTTACATCAATTAATAAATTTTCATATTTCATTCTATGATTTATTAGCCCCGGATACGGGGACTGAAATAAGGGCACTTGCGGAGCTTAAGCCACCCTACTCACTATAATCTCAAGTCAAGAGAGCTTGCGGAGCTTTAGCCACCTTGACCTAGTATAATCATTTATCTGTATGTAATTAGGATTAGGGGCGCTCTCAAAGTTATAGCCACCCTGTCCTTAAATCATATCAATATCGGTACCGAAACTTCCCCCTAATCATGCACCCTCTATCCTGTGTCAGTCTTTAGGTAAATAAATGGGCAATTAAAAACCATTAATTACTTATTTTTATAACCAATACTTGTTTCATATTAACATAATAATATACTCACAATTTATTTCAAAACCATGTAATAGCATGATATTTTATCAAATATTAGCATAATATTAAGTAAATAGTTAATAAAATTTCTATAATTTTAAAACATGCCATAATATTTAATTTCATCATTGTGACATATAATTTGTGTCAGACATACACAATCTTGTATAAGGGGCAAACTAGAATACATATATGTACAAACCTCAATAGTGTTTTTCTTTTCCAAAATATAAACTCAGAGCTTGTTCACTTTTTTGTTCTTCTTCTTGTTGAGATCCTAATTTAAAAATTTAAATAATTAATGCCTTGATAAAATATTCATTCTTAATATAATTTAAATAAATAACTACAATTTCTTTTAAGCTGGAATAGGACCTCTTAGGACTATTGGATCTATAACATTTTCTACCCTTATCAAATTTATACGATTCTTAATCCTAATTAAATTTACCATGTAAGACTAAAACATACTAAAATTTTAGAATTTTTGAATCATTACATAATATTTAGTGCAATTTTAAATATTGCTCTGTTTGCTGCCCTTTAGGCTGTTTCAAGGTACCATATTTAAAAAGTCATATCATTCAATGTGTAGCTTTGTTTATTACTAAAATTTTTAAACATTTATAAAAAGTAATTTGGAACATTTTTCATTTTCACCAATTTTCTATATTTTGTTTCTAAGGTCCTCAAACACTAGATAATTTATAACTGGTTCAATATAGATTATCAACCCGACCAGTTCAATTGTTCAGCTCATAACTCATAAATACATGCCATTTTAAGGTAAGACTTTCACCAAAACTTATATAATACATAGAAATAAACCTTCATGTTTTGAACTTTGGCTAATTCGACCTTTAAGAAGCTCAAAAGGGAACACAAATTTACCAGAGCTTTACAGGTACAAGGAAACAGCTCAATTAAGGAACATCCATAGTTGATTTCACTATAACTCAACCTACTCAAGAGATATTTAAATGAAAGTGTTGAGTTTTGAAGAATGAATCATATTCATAAACGCAGCGGAAAAATAAAATTTTCAAAACCCAAAACAAAAGATCATACTTGTACCATTAAAACTAATTTATATAAATATAAATGTTAAAAATTATACCTTGTAATTTCTTATTTGTTCTTCAAATCTTCACTTTGTTGGGTTGTAGCAAACCAAAACAATTCATACTAGGATGTCTCTAATGATAATTCATACGAAGAATGAAGAAGAAACTATCAAGAGAAATGGTTTGAACAAATTCAAAGTGCTAGCTTTGAAAGTGTTCTTAAGAGAATTTTGTTGTCTTAAAAATATTTTTTTCACAAAAAATATTTTCATGTCTATTTTCTACCATTTGATGTTTTTTCTATTTGAATCAAATTCAAAGAAAAAATGAAAAGTCAAAAATGGAGAAAAGGGAAATGAATGAATAGTAATTGGCCATAATTGGCCTAATTAAGGCCAAAATCTGCCGTTGTCCAAGGGGTGGGAGTCAGCAGCGCGCTGGGCCTGTTGCGGACTGCTGCTGGGCAACCCAGCCCACCTAGCCCACGCGGGCCTGCATAGGCCCGTACGGGCCCGTGACCCTCCCAAATGATTTTTCTGTGCGATCTCATTGTGATCCATCCCGAAATAATTCTCTCATATTTTGGATCCTATCTAAGACCATTTTACTCATTCTCTATATCTTCAATGCGTGTGAACCATTAGGTTCTTGGTTATGTTGGCCACTTAAATTAATAATTAATTTAAGCAGGTCATGAGAGGCATCTAGCAAAACATCATGACCCCTAATTGACCGGGAAGTCAGTGATTTGACTATGAACCTTTCCATAGACAATGTTCGTGCAATTATTTCTTTCACCATTTTATACCCCACTTGGTTCAGAGTATGGACATGTGTCAACTCCCACTAGACTGACTACATCACGTTTAGTCTAAGTAATGTTAGTTCTTTTTCTTGAGGCTCATTACTCTATTAGATATGTCATTGAAGACTATCTTTATGACATTTCCACTCCGACCAAAGATTCCCGAGTAATGACCATGACAAGAGGCCATGGGTATACACTCCTTCTATCAAGAGTGGTGAATCCTTTGTTGGTTACCCAATTACCTTTGAATACCTCAAGCGGTATCCAATCACCACCCTATGAGCTACCTCTCTGAGGCAATAAGGAATAGTGTCAAAATACAAAATCAATATTCAAGATATCCTTGAGCACCTCAAGTCTAAGGATACTTGCACCATTGCTATGATGAGACTATCATTGACATTTGAATAGATTATCCATATGATTGTCTCATAACTGGTCATCCAATGTACTTAGCTACACTTAGCAAGTATCCACATGTTAACTCTAAACATCTCATGTTTATAAATTATGAGATCTACTACTTGATCCAATCAAGGAGTGTAACATGTGCTAGTCTGTCTGGATTAATAATGTCCCATCTCATTAATCCTATGACTGGGGATAATTTTGATACTAACATAATTACACATGATAAGAATCTCAATATCATGATCTCATCATGATTTCCTTCATGCTATGTTATGTATCAAGGACTTCATTAATTGATTTAAGATCACTTATCAATTCGTATATCAAATGAACATCAAATTAATGAAAAAGCCTTTTATTAATCAAATAAATTTATACAATAAGTGCTAAAGGTGATTGCCTTTAGAGCACTCCTCTAACAAGCTCCCACTTGCACTAAAGCCAATCGCCTTTGTATTTAATTCCATAGGCGAGTACATGAGAATCATATTTCTTTTGGGGAAGTGGCTTATTAAAGGATCAACAATATTTTGATCAGTGGGCACTATTTCTATCTTTACATCATTCTTACCAATGATTTCTCTAATCAAATGGTATCTTCTAAGTACATGTTTGGATCTCTGATGAGACCATGGCTCATTTGCTTGCATAATGGATCCATTATTATCACAATACAATTGTATTGGATGAATAATGCTGGGAAGCACTCCAAGTTCTGTGATGAATTTCTTTATCCAAACTGCTTCCTTTGCTGCTTCAGAAACTGCAATGTACTTTGCTTCGGTTGTGGAATCAGTAGTCGTTTCATGTTAGGAACTCTTCCAACTAACTGCTCCACCATTTAGTGTGAATATATAACCTGACTGAGATTTTGAGTCATTCTTGTCAGATTGGAAGCTGGCATCGGTATACCCGCTCACAATAAGATCTCCATCTCCATATACCAAGAATACATCCTTAGTTCTTCTTAAGTACTTAAAGATATTCTTGACAGCCACCAATGACCCTCACCAGGGTCCGATTGGTATCTACTTGTGACACTCAGAGCATATGATACATTGGGTCTTGTACATATCATAGTGTACATGATTGATCTTATAGCTGAAGCATATGGAATCAAACTCATGTGTGTCCTCTCATCTTGTGTCTTTGGACACAAAGACTTTGCGAGAGTAATTCCATGGGTCATGGGAATATATCCCCTCTTGGACTGCTACATGCTAAACCTCTTTAGCATCTTATCTATGTATGTAGACTGTGAAAGACCAAGCAATCTTTTAGATCTATCTCTATAGATCTTTATCCCTAAAATATATACTGCTTCTCCAAGGTCTTTCATAGAGAAACTCTTGGATAACCAAATTTTGACTGATTGTAAGGCTGAGACATCATTTCCCATTAGCAAAATGTCATCTACATATAACACAAGAAATACGATTGCACTCCCACTAACCTTCTTGTAAACACAAGGTTCATCCGGATTTTGTAAGAAACCAAACTGTTTGATTGTCTCATCAAACCAAATATTCCAACTCCTGGATGCTTACTTTAATCCATAAATGGATCTTTGAAGCTTACATACCTTTTTTCCATTTTTGGATATGAAACCGTATAGTTGTGTCATGTACACATCCTCAGTTAGATTTCCATTAAGGAAAGTTGTCTTCACATCCATTTGCCATATCTCATAATCATAATGAGTAGCAATGGCTAGGAGTATCCTTATGGATTTAAGCATAGCTACTAGGCTAAAAGTTTCATCGTAGTCAATTCCTTATCTTTGACGATAACCTTTAGCAACAGGACTAGCTTTATAGGTAATCACATTACCATTCATGTCAGTTTTCTTTTTGAAAACCCACTAGCACCCTATAAGCTTTATTGCTTCAGGTGGGTCAACCAAAGTCCATACTTGACTTTCATACATGGAATCCATTTCTGACTTCATGGCTTGAAGCCATTTGTCAGATTCTGAACTTTTCAGAACTTCTTCATAGGTTGTAGGCTCATCATTTTCTATGAGCAATACGTCGTTCTGTTCACTAATGAGAAATCCATATCTCTCTGGAACAGTACGTATCCTATTTGACCTACGAAGTTCTTGTGCTTCAGAAGGTTGAGTTGTTATATCATCTGTATGAGTAACAAGCTCGAATTCAGTCAGTTGATCAGCATCTGTTTGAGCATCTTGAACTTCGTCAAGTTCAATTTTGCTCCCACTATCTCCTTTTAGAAGGAATTCTCTCTTTAAAAAGATAGCATGTCTTGAAACAAAAACCTTTCATTCTAAAGGGTGGTAAAATTGATATCCATATGATGCTTTTGGATATCCCACAAACAGACATTGGTCAGACTTAGCTTCTAGCTTATCTGACATTGTCCGCTTCACATAAGCAGGACAACTCCAAATTCTCATGTAAGAAAATGTGGGCCTCTTGTTATACCATATCTCATATGGAGTAACATCGACTGACTTTGAAGGAACTCCATTTAATATATAAATGGTGGTCTCTAGTGCATAACCCTAAAAGGATTGAGGCAATTCCGCAAAACTTATCATACACCTTACCATGTCTAACAAGGTTCAGTTTCTTCTTTCAGCCACACCATTGTGTTGTTGTGTGTAAGGTAGTCCATTGAGATAAAATCCCATTATCCCTAAGATAATCTAGAAACTTTTAGCTCAAGTATTCACCTCATCAATTTTATCAAAGTGTTTTAATACATTTTCCAAGTTGTTTCTCTCCTTCAGTTCTGAAATCTTTGAACTTTTCAAAAGCTTCAGATTTTGTATCTCATAAGATACATGTACCCATATCGTGAGTAGTCATCGATAAAAGTAATGAAGTAAATGAAACCACTTCTGGCGTGTGTAGACATTGGACCAGATACATCTGAATGTATTAAGTCTAAAAGTCCATTAGCACGTTCACCCTTTCCCTTAAAGGGTAATTTAGTCATCTTGCCTAATAAGCAAGATTCACATGTGTCATATGATTCATAATCAAATGACCTCAAACTACCACTTTTGTGTAGCTTAGCCATGCGTTTCTCACTTATATGACCAAGGCGACAATGCCATAAATAAAATTATTTCAACATATTTTGTTTTTTCCTTTTATTATCATTGATGTTTAAAATTGGATTTGACATATCTAATATGTATATTCCATTGCATAATGTACCATTAGCATAAAGAATTTCTTTCAACATAATAGAACAACAATTATTACTGAAAGCTAAAAGGAAACCATCTTTATTTAGACTTGAAACAGAAATAATGTTTTTAGTCAAAGCAAGTACATAATAGTAATTATCCAAATTTAATATAAGCCCACTAGGGAGGGTCAATACATATGTTCCTATAGCTAATGCAGCAACCCTTGCTCCATTTCCAATGCATAGGTCTGACTCTCCCTTATTAAGTTGTCTACTGTTCCTTAGGCCCTGCATATCAGTGCATATGTGTGAGCCACAACCGGTATCAAATACCCATATATTATTATTGGAAACAATATTAATTTCAATGGAAAAAATACCTGAAGTAGATGGGGCATCAGATGCCTTCTTCTTTAAGGACTCCAAGTAAGCCTTGCAGTTTCTCTTCCAATGGCCATCCTTGCCACAATGGAAGTATGTCCCCTTTGGAGCAATCTCTTTGGCCTTCTTCTTGGCCATGCCTCCCTTAGGCTTCATGGACTTCTTCTTCTTCTTCTTAAGGTTATTCCTTTTAGAACATGAAGAGTCCACTAACATCACAGCCTTACTGTCCTTCTTGATAGATTGCTCAGCTGTTTTAAGCAAGTTAAACAGCTCAGGAATAGTGATAGAGATTTGGTTCATCCTATAGTTAAGCACAAAATGTGAATAACTATTAGAGGAACTAGTTAAAATTAAGTCAATACTTAATTCATGGTCCATCACAAATCCCAAGGTGGCCAACCACTCAATATAGCCATTCATCTTCAATGCATATTGCACTGGAGATGCCCCCTCAACCATCTTAGTACAGAAGAGCAACCTTGAAGTTTTGAACCTTTCGGAACATGCTTGCTCATCAAAAAGCTCTCTTAGATGGTATACTATGGAATTAGCATCCATAGCCTCATGCTGCTTTTGCAACTCAACTGACATAGTAGCAAGCATAATGCAGATTGCCATCTCACTATCATCGAGATGCTTTTCATATGTCTTCTGAACATCTTCAGAAGCATTAGCAGCAGGGGGATTAGGGACTGCCTCATCTAGGACATAGCCAATTTTTTCGAATTTGAGAACTATTCTCAGATTCCTTAGCCAATCCAAAAAAACTGGCCCAGTCAACTTATTTGATTCCATTAGCGATCGCAAATTCACATTTGTCATGATGATCATTCTAGCAACCTAGATGTAAAATAGAACATGTTAGAATGTACATAAAATGCATATTTATTAGGTCTTTAATAAATCGCATTATGGCTCCCACTATTTTATTGCGAATCCATAGCCCTCACTATGAACCCGAGAGAACTTATATGGAAGTTCTCCTAGTGGGTCGATATCCAACTAGCTAAGAATAACCTTGAGGTAACTCAACAAGCTATCCTTAGTTTGGTTGGTAGGTATCTAATCCATACCAATTACATTATTCATGCAACTATCGAATCTTGTGTTATCAACTTATTGATGTGTGCACATACATTGGGCTATCGACTCTTGATATGTGTACATCTCATGTATACAAACCCAACTTCACCTCCAATACACATTAACCTTGGCGCAAATCTAACAAGTTAATAATATCGGTTAAGTCTAATCCATTAATCATGAAATCTAATTTCAATGGATTGAACATATTCTTATAGAGTGAGCTTGAGGCAACTCAACAACCCTAACTCTAGAAGAACTCTGGTTCTCCCCATATTAATGGAAGGCATAAGACTTAATTACTTATTTAGTGAGGGGTCTTTGTTAAGTCTGATCAAGTTATTATTTCATGTTATTATATATCATACATTCATCACATGGATTGTAACGGCTGGGTTCCGCCTTACTCGAGGATGAGAACCCACCCGCCGTCTCACTGAGACCAACGGGCTGCCGGGGTCCATGGCCCAATACCTCCAACCCATCACTGCCAGCCCAGTCCAGCCAGTCTGCGCAGTAGGTTGTTGGAGGCAGGGATCGAACCCTCAACCTCCCTTTAGCCTCAGTAAGAGACTACCAGTTGTACCATGGTACAATTGGTAGTCTCTTACTGAGGCTAAAGGGAGGTTGAGGGTTCGATCCCTGCCTCCAACAACCTGCTGTGCAACAGTCGTTGCGGGCCTGAGACTCGGGCTGGTGCACAGTGATGGGTTGGAGGTATTGGGCCATGGACCCCGGCAGCCCGTTAGTCTCAGTGAGACGGCGGGTGGGTTCTCATCCTCGAGTAAGGCGGAACCCAGCCGTTACATGGATATATAAAGATAGTTACATTAATTATATGGCATGATTATGGACATACTAAAGTCAATCACTTGAGCCAAAGAGAAATTGACAAGGTCTTACCTAGGTATATGCATGAATTTACAACACAAAATAGAAATCAAATTCCTATTTCTAAGTCTTCTTGTTTATGGTACCACCTCCTTTGCTTCTTGCTCCTTTGTATCTTCATTCTATCCTAATCCTATGTAATCTAATTACATATTTCAAATTATAGAAAACCTCAATTTACATTTGAAGGGAGTAAGATGAGAAGAGAAATACATAAGAAAGAAAAAGAGGTAGAGACACACAGACCCTATTTACCATAAAACAAAATATTTTCATGCATGCTCAATCACATTGGACCTAAGTCCATAATCATCCATCATGCCTTTTCATACACCCCTAACATGCATTCTCTAATGCTCAAAATAAAAATGACAATTTTGGATTTCAATTTGTAAATCGATTCAACTCTTGAACCGAAATTGCTTATATGTGTTCTTTCGGTTAATTTAATTTTGTATGTTATTTTAAGGAATTTAATATTTAATCAAATTAAATTAAATTTCATATTTCCATAAATAATTCAAAATTAATTCTCCTTAAAATCATAATATTATGATGTTAAAATTAAATAATTTAATTTTAATATACATACCAATTTCTAGTCATACTAGAATTACAATTGCACAACTTAAATTAATTCAAAATTAATTTCCAAAAATTCTAAAAATTTCCATAACATCAAATCATCATTTTAATCATCTTTAGGTCAGCTCAAGTTCATCAAAATATTTTTCGCACAAGCCAAAATTACTAAGACAAACGAACCAACTCACTTAGACGCTCAAAATGACTAATTCGATATCTAGAATTTTTAAAATTTCAAATGCTTGTAAAATAATTTTGGCATGCATCAAAAATCAAAATAACATATTTTTAATCACATAGAAATTATTTCAAGATGCTGAAAATAAAATAAACACATACAAAAAAATCAAACAAAACATCTCCACCAGGTATGCTTAAATAGTAATGTTTTGTACTTGTTTGAAAAATAATTAAAATAATTTTTAATTAATTATTAGACACTTTCAGAGGCATAAACATATTCTCAATATCTCTAAATAATTTTTTCATAATTAAATTACAAGAAAAATATAATCAGCCCCATCAATTAAGCCAAATAACAACACATGTTCATAAACAAGGAAATTTTAGGCATTTTTGAAATAAATACGAAAGTAATTATTTGAATCACATTCAAATCATTTTTCAATCAAAATAATCATTCCTAATCATCCCATTATTAGATTAGAGAAATAAAAATGTGTAAAACATAATTTACAAATTAATTTCAATTTTTCAAAACCTATTGATCCAAAATCATCAAAAACATACAATCCCATTGCACTTTCAATTAAAATTAATTTTAATGGATGCAAGGTGACTCTGATACCAATGTTGGGTTTTGAAGAATGAATCATATATATAAACGCAGCGGAAAAATAAAATTTTTAAAACCCAAAACAAAATATCATACTTGTACCATTAAAACTAATTTATATAAATATAAATGTTAAAAATTATACCTTGTAATTTCTTATTTGTTCTTCAAATCTTCACTTTGTTGGATTGTAGCAAACCACAACAATCCACACCAGGATATCTTTAATGATAATCCATGCAAAAAATGAAGAAGAAACTATGAAGAGAAATGGTTTTAACAAATTCAAAGTGTTAGCTTTGAAAGTGTTCTTGAGAGAATTTTGTTGTCTTAAAAATATCTTTTTCACAAAAAATATTTTCATGTCTATTTTCTACCATTTGATGTCTTTTCTATTTGAATCAACTTCAAAGAAAAGATGAAAAGTCAAAAATGGAGAAAAGGGAAATGAATGAATAGTAATTGGCCATAATTGGCCATAATTGGCCTAATTAAGGCCAAAATCAGTCGTTGGCCAACGGGTGGGAGGCAGCAACGCGTTGGGCCTGTTGCGGACTGCTGCTAGGTAGCCCAGCTGGCCCACTAGGCAGGCCAGCAGTCAGCCTAGCCCACACGGGCCCATGACCCTCCCGAACAATTTTTTCATGCGATCTTATCGTGATCCATCCCGAAATAATTCTCTCATATTTTGGATCCTATCCAAGACCATTTTACTCATTCTCCATATCTTCAATGCGTGTGACCGACTAGGTTCTTGGTTATGTTGGTCACTTAAATTAACAATTAATTTAAGCAGGTCATGAGCGGTATCTAGCAACACATCATGACCCCCAATTGACCGGAAAGTAAGTGGTTTGACTACGAACCTTTCCTTAGACAATTTTCATGTAATTATTCCTTTCACCATTCTATACCCCACTTGGTTCAGAGTATTGACATGTGTCAACTCACACTAGACTGACTACCTCATGTCTAGTCAATGTAATGTTAGTTCTTCTCCTTGAGGCTCATTACTCTACTAGATATGTCATTGAAGACTATCTTTATGACATTTCAACTCCAGCCAGAGATTCCCGAGTAATGACCTTGACAAGAGGCCATGGGTATACACTTCTTCTATCAAGAGTGGTGAATCCTTTGTTGGTTACCCAATTACCTTCGAATTCCTCAAGTTGTATCCAATCACCACCCTATAAGCTACCTCTCTGAGGCAACAAGGAATAACATCAAAATACAAAATCAATATTCAAGATATCCTTAAGCACCTCAAGTCTAAGGATACTTGCACCATTGCTATAATGAGTCTATCATTGACATTTGAATAGATTATCCATATGATTGTCTCATAGTTGGTCATCCAATGTACTTAGCTACACTTAACAAGCATCCACATGTTAACTCTAAACATCTCATGTTTATAGATTATGAGATTTACTACTCGATCCAATCAAGGAGTGTAACATGTGCTAGTCTGTCTGGATTAATAATGTCCCGTCTCATTAATCCTATGACTAAGGATAATTTTGATACTAACATAATTACACATGATAAGAATCTCAATATCATGATCTCATCATGATTTTCTTCATGCTATGTTATGTATCAAAGACTTCATTAATTGATTTAAGATCATTTATCAATTCATATATCAAATGAATATCAAATTAATGAAAAAGCCTTTTATTAATCAAATAAATTTGTACCATCAGTACTAAAGGTGATTGCCTTTAGAGCACTCCTCTAACAGAAAGTTTGCAGAGACCTAAAAGCACATATATCTACAACTTTTATGTTTTACAAAACCTCATATTCAGCCATTAAGATGATCAAATTAAGCAAAAACAATAGGTTATTCTGTTGACGTCTCCCTGAACCTGTCTCACTCAAACACATTTATCTCTTTATATACCCAAAATAATTTCATGAAATTTGACAGACATATAAAAACATATATGAATAACTTTCATGTTTGGCACTTCTCCAAATTTGGGTCAAAGGATAATCAAAAATAGAGTGAAATACACTATAGAAACATAGCCCTAAAAGCTCTAATAACTCAATAACTATGGGAAAGAGATTACTTACCAAGAACAGATTTATTTGGAGTGAATTTATTGCAAATCATGAAGGAGAGGATGATGAATTGGGGATGTTATATGGAGGAAGGAAAGGGATGATGATGCTAAGAAGAAGAGTGTAGAAGTTAGGATAAAATGGGGCAAAGTCTTAATTGACTTTCCCCTCCCATTTTAATCTTCTTTTGCCTTTTTTTTTTCTAATGTGCCCCTTTTTTACTGTTCACTTTTCTTTTTTTATTTTATTTTATATTATTTTTATTATTTTTATTATATTCACATATTTACTTATATCTAGTATGTTTAATTTATTTTTACAAAAAGTACAATTTAATTATGTGGTATAATTTAATAAAATTTATCATGCTAATCAATTTAATTCATTTTAATTTCTAATTTAGTCATTTATTCCATATATTTTAATCTCTATTGTCTATCATGTGTTTCCTATGTATCTCACATACTTATTCTAATTAGACTCTAATTAGTGGACATTACATTATTCAAAAGATAGTCCATCCAAACTGGTAGAAAATGTGTTGACTTCGTTAGTTGATCCACTATCACCCATACTGTGTCATGCTTCCTCTGAGTTACCAGTAAACTGGACACAAAATCCATCATGACACTTTCCTACTTCCATTATGGTATGGAAATCAGTTGTAGTAATCCTATGGGTAATTGATGATCAGCTTTCACTTGTTGATAGGTTAGACATTTAGCAACATACTCAGTGATATCCTTCTTCATCCCTGACCACTAGTACTGTGCTTTCAAATCTTGGTACATTTTATTTCAACCTACATGCATAGTATAGACTATTTCATGAGCTTCCTTTAAAACCTCTGGCTTCAACTCTTCTATACTAGGTACACAAATTCGGTTCTTGAAATACATGGTACCATCATCTATTAAAGAAAATTCTGATTTTTCTCCATTTTTCACAGCTTCGACTATCTTTACTAACTTTTCATCTAGCCTCTGAATTGTTTTAATCCTCTGCATTAAAGTAGACTCCACTTGCAACTCAGCTAATATTTTTCTACTTAAAGCATCAGCCACCATATTCGCTTTTCCTGGCTAGTAGTCAATCACACAATCATAGTCTTTAATCAACTCCAACCATCTTCATTTCCTTAGGTTCAACTCTTTCTGTGAAAGCAGGCACTTAAGACTCTCAGGTACTTAAGACTCTTATGGTCCATATAAATGTAGCATCTTTCTCCATACAGATAATGTCTCCAGATCTTGAGAGTAAAGACTATCGCTTCAAGCTCTAAATCATATGTCGGATAGTTAAGCTCGTGAGACTTGAGCTGTTTGGAGGCATATGCAATCACTTTTTGCTTTTGCATAAGAGCACAACCTAGCCCATTGTGACTTGCATCACTATACACAACATAATATTTTCCTGGAGTAGGCTAAGTTAAGACTGGTGATTCAGTCAACATTGTCTTGAGTCTACCAAAACTAGCTTGACACTTGTCTGTCCATTCAAAACTGAATGTCTTTCCGCAACAATCGGGTCAAAAGAGTCTTTATGGATGAAAATCCCTTCACGAAACCTCCTATAATATCCTGTCAAAGGAAACTCCTCATTTCGGTCACATTACAAAGTGGTTTCCAATTAAGAATAGCTTCAATCTTACCAGGATCAACTTAAATACCCTCTACTGATACCACATGACCTAGAAAACTATCTGATTCAAACCAAAACTCACACTTAGATAGTTGTGCATACAATTGTTTCTCCCTCAAGGTCTGTAATACTATTCTAATTTTCTGATCATGCTCTTCTCTGTCTCTAGAGTATACCAGAATATCATCAATGAACACCACTATAAACTGTTCAAGATATGGCTTGAACACTCGGTTCATCAGGTCCACAAACACTGCTAGTGCTTTCGTCGAACCAAATGGCATCACCAGGAACTCACAATGACCATAACGAGTCCTAAATGCCATCTTCAGTACATTTAACTCCATGATCTTCAATTAATGATACCCTGATCGAAGATCTATCTTTTAAAATATGCTTGCACCTTTCAGTTGATCAAAAAGGTCATCAATCCTAGGTAATGGATACTTATTTTTAATAGTCACCCTGTTAAGTTGCCTATAATCGATGCATAACCTAAGGTGCCATCTTTCTTCTTTACAAACAACAATAGAGAACCCATGGTGATACATTGGGTTGTATAATTCCCTTATCTAACAATTCTTGCAACTGCACCTTCAACTCTTTCAACTCCATAGGTGCCATCCGATGTGGTGTAATAGATATAAGAGCAGTGCCATGTATTAATTCGATATCAAATTCTATCTCTCGGTCAGGTGGTAATCTTAGTAACTCATCCAGAAACACATCTGGAAACTCACTAACAATTGGGATGTCAGCCAATTTTGGACTATTCTTTCTCATATCAATTACATATGTCGAGTAAGCCTCACATCCCTTACTAATGAGCTTCCGAGATTTCATCATCGATATCATATTATCTGGATATTTTCTATTATCACCCATCACCATTATCTCTTTCTCCAAATCTGGAACTCTAATCCTCATCTGCCTTCTTTCATAATCCATTATCACTTCATGATGAGCTAGCCAATCCATTCCTAATATTACAACAAACTCATGGAATGGTAGCTCTATCAGATCAGCTGGGAATTACCTGTCTTGAATTTTGACTAGGCAACCTCGAAAAACTTTACTAACCCACACACAGTGCCCTAATGGGTTAGTCACAAAAATCTCATATTCTAAAGTCTCTGATTCTAAACCCTCTCGACCTAGTGGTGGTGTATATATTATGAATGCATCGACCCCAGATCTATCAATGCATGTATATAAGAACCAAAAAGAAGAAATTTACCCATTATGATGTCAGGTGCATCCTACACCTCCCGGCTTCACATGGCATAAGCTCTTGCTGGAGTAGCTTTACTGCCTTTTGGCCTCTGCACTGTGTCTTACCTAAACTAGTTTGGTCCTGTATGGCCTCCTCTGCCTTGCCCTCGACCTCTACCTCTATCTTTTCCCATAGTCTGTATTGGTACTGACTCAACACTCCCTAAACCTCAGCCAAACTCTAACAATGGACAATCTCTTCTTATATGGTCGTTAGAGTAGTATCTCAAGCACACTCTTGTCATCCACCAACACTCTCCTGGGTGAGGATGACCACAATGCTAACACACTGGTAAAGGGGTAGATCTACGTGGTGCCTATATCGGTGCACTGGCTACTGAAGGTACAGATCTTACGGGCTACCCCCATCTATAAGAATGAGGTCTGCTGGAACCTCCTGTATGAAATCGACCACTAAAAGATCTAGCTCTCTTGCCACTTAACTCCCCCCCACTTGGCTGTGGTGCGGGTCTACTAACCCTACTAACCTGCACTGGCTATGTGATGTCGAGACTCTTTCAACCGTTCTAGCAGATGCTAGTAAACTGGAGAAGCTCACTAGACGTAGAGCTAAGACCTGTAGCTTGATTAGATCCCTCAACCCATCATCAAAATGTCAACATTTATCAGCTTCTTTAGATACAATGCCCTCAGCATACTTGCATAAATGTGTGGACTCCCTTTCATATTCTGTTACTAACATGTTTCCTTATTTCAGCATCAAAAACTCTCTTTTCTTGTCATCTGTATAAATAGGAGGAATATATTGCTCCTTAAACTTCTCTAGAAAGAACTCCCATGTCATAGGGTCGGGTGCTTCCGAGCTTTGTGACTTTAACCGCCACCAATTATAAGCATGCTCCTGTAGCTAAGATATTGCATACTCATATTTCTGCTCATCTCAGCAGTGCAGTTGATGAAAAACCCTCTCAGCTCGCTCTAACCAGAACTCTACCATGGAAAGATCATCCTCTCTCTTCCCATGGAAGTCTGGTGCCCCCAACTTTCTCAATCTATCAAATTGTAATACCGATAGGGTTGGCTTTGTCACTCTCTGTAGCAATCCTATCATATTCTCATGAGCTTCGTCTGACCAGTATTAGTAGCTGATTTCTCATCGGATGACCTAGCACCAGATCTCGATGCTACAGCTTGGCGATAACTTGGTCGCAATGAAGCTCTTACCTCTGAGAGCTCGTTACTTTCAACCTCTTCAGCCACTATCGTTCATGATTCATAAGCCATAACCTACTATAACATAAAGGTAACGACCCTAATTAGTAAAGCAGCGACTTCAAAAATTCAAATGTGGGCACACTCAAGTAATAAACATTTTCAAAACTCACTTTTAAAACCAAAACCACCCAAACCAGGCTCTGATACCAAAATCTATAACACCCCCTTACCCAAACAGCATGTGCCTAGATAAGAGAGCGTTACACTAACTTCTTCAAATCACTATTTTTAATAAATGCTAGAAAGTCATATATAAATTTTTTTTTAAACTCAAAGTTCATAGATATACAAGAAATAATGTACATTTTATTTACATAAGATAGTAATTATAAATATCAAGTTAATTCTTAACAAACTATGAAAGTCAATTTACAAATATGAAAATATATAATATGAAAAGTAAAATATAAAAGTTCAAAAGATTGTGATCCACTATTTCAAAATCGGTTGCTTTAATTGACTAGAATTACTGCTTGCTTTATCTACAACCTTCAGCTACCTTTCTATATCAGCACAGAAGAAAAACTCTCACACTAAGTTGTAGGCTTAGTAGTGCATATAAATAAGGCAATATACTATGTTATGCAACAAGCATTAACATATGTCATTTTACGCATTAATATCTTTTCATGCTATTTTTCTCCTCATGCCCCTATTTCATACAATTTAGAGCGTCATGCATACATGTACAATGTCATTTTCATTTATCTTTAATTATAAGTTACTACTTTTATCTCTTTAATATTCTATATTAATTTCATATTATTTTGTATTATCTTTCAACTTAACTTCATTAGTTCGCCCATATCACTCTAAATTGGACTAATTGGAAATAGGTTATGGATCAGGGGTGCTCTCATAGCTATAGCCACCATGTCCACTATTTGGCTCATCCGAGCTTCTCAATTCAATGGCGCTCCTAGAGCTAAAGCCACATTGATTGAGTAATATATCATCATATATGAATTACCAGACCAATAGCTCTCCCAGAGCTAAAGCCATCTTGTCCTCTATTTATGTATGCTCAATTGACCATCTCAAGTCAATGGCGCTCCCAGAGCTAAAGCCACATTGATTGAGAAATATCTCATATAGTATGGTACCAATCGCCCCCATAATGACATGTCATCTATCTTGTCTCTAGTCTGGAGTTAGAGTAATGGCCATATCCATATTTCCACATTATTCATATATCTTTACTTAATTACCTTTACAAACATATCAACATTCTTATTTTACTGGATAAATAATACATTTTCATTTACTTACCTGAATACTTCATTAGTTAACAATATTAATAATTACTAAAAATAGAGCATTCATGGTCGTGATTACTCCTTCACACCCGTGAATTAGTTCATGTCTGTGATTCAAAGCCGTGAACGGTTCTAGAGTGAATAGTGTCATTATCACACATAAGTCACAACCGTGATGCAATTCAGTCACACCCGTTAACTTAGCAAGTTCATGCTTGTGACCCAAAACTCACACCTGTGACTAGCTATAGGAAATCTGCATATTCACTTTCCTTATTCAATTCTAGTTGCACCAAGTCATACCAAATACAAACTCATGCATTTCTAAAGTCCTTTACTCAACATATCATGTTTTAATACATATAAATTCCTTTATCATAACTCAATTCTTTAACATACATTACTTAACTCAACATATCACAAAATCTCATTTTTTTATATGTAAACCTATGGTTTCATGCCATAATCATCATTAGTGCAATTCAATTATTAATTGTTATGTTAAACATGCATTATTTCAAACAAAGATAGGCTATTGCCTTTACTTATGCACAAACCTCTATTTTCCTCCTTCACTCTTCTAGGTAGCTTTCCCTTTACCTTTACTCCCTTGAGCTTGTTCCTTGTCATTTGGAACTCCTTCAACATCATAAAATTATCTTTAAAACCTTACTTTCCCAAACTTTCTAAACCCTAAACTCTCTCTCACAAAACCCTAAACTCTCTCTCTTTCCACATAAGCTTTAAATGAGCTCAAAACCCCAATTTCCTTAAGAAAAGATGAAAGAGAAGAAGAAAAGTTTCTTACCTTTACACTTTTCTTCACTTACTCACAACCTTGGAGATTCTCTCTCTCCCTAAACTTGTTTTTTCTTCCTCCTTCTGGCTCTTTCAAGGTTTTTTAATACTTGTAGATCATAAAAATCACTTTATCTTGTTCTTTTCCCTCTCTTCTCTATCTTTCTCTCTCTAGATTAAGCTCTATCTATGGTGGAAAAGATGGGCTGGCATGGAGCTATTTTTGAGCAGAAAAGAAAGAAGAAAATAACTAAAGAGAAGAAGAGAACAAAAGTCCTCATATATGACCCACTAATTCTTTGACCATATACTTTGTAACTTAGCTTAATTATCTTATTAATCATGGAGTGGCCGGCCAACATGAAAATTTGATGTCCAATTTTATATTTTAAATAGCAAATATCTCATTAAATCCTCAAACTTTTGGTAAATTACAAATTGACCCCAAAACGTATCAAATTTTGCAATTTATTCATTTACTGTAAATCAACTTCTTTAAACTCTTTATATACTTTATTAAGCATATATCAATATAATTAAATCATTACTTGATTAATCCCTGTCAAAATCTGAATTTAAACTCCGATCGGTTAAACACGTCATCTTCGCGACACGTGCGACTCGGTGCCTAAGTTAGCGGATATGACATAACCTAAATTGTTATTTTAATATATTACCTTTATTTATGCATTAGAAAATGCATGCTAGGGGTGTATGGAATGAAATGATGGTTTGATTACGAACTTGACCAATGTGATTGATCATGCATAGAGTTTTGTTTTTGGTAAATCGGGCCTGCGAGTCCCTACCTTCTCCTTTCTCTCTATTGTATTTCTCTTCTCATCTTACACCCCTCAAATGTAACTTGAGGTTTTCTTATGAATAATCTATGTAATTAGATTACTTAAGATTAGAGTATAATTGAAATGCAAAGGATCAAGAAGCCAAGGAGATGGTGCTAAAAATAAAGGAGCATTAGAATAGGAATTTTTTTTCTATTTTGGTGTTGTAATTTCATGCATCTATCTAAGTGAGACCTAGTCATTCCTTTCATGGCTCAAAGGATTGATATTAGATTATGTCCATAATCATAACCATATAATTAGTGTAATTATCTTATATATCTATATGTGATGAATGGATATATTATGCATGCCAAATTTCCATGATGAGACCTAAATAAAGAAATCCTTCTTAAATCATATTAAGGCCAAAGCCTCCCATTAATATGTTAAGAACCAGAGTTCTTTTAGAGTCTGGGTTGTTGGGCAAACCCAAGCCCGCTCTACATGAATATGTTCAAACCATCGAAATATGATTTCATGATTAATGGGTCGGTTTTAACTAATTACATTGGTTTGTTGGGCAAACACAAGGTCAATGTTAATTAGAGGCAGTATTGGGCAAGTGTACATGAGATGTACACATATCAAGAGTTGATAGCCCAATGATTTAGTAGTTGCATGATATGATGTAATTGGTATAAGATACCTACCAATTGACCTAAGATGGCTTGTTAGGCAAACCCAAGGTCATTTTTAATGATGTTGGATATTGACCCACTAGGAGAGCTTCCAATGGGTTCTCTCAAATTCATAGTGAGGGCTATGGGTTCATAATAAAATAGTGGGAGTTATAATGTGCGTTTATTAAAGACCTAATATTCACGCATTTAGTACATTCTCTAACATGATATTTCTTTACATTTAGGTTGATAGAATCGTGTCATCAAACATGAAATTACGCTCGATTCTCAATTCCAATAAATTGGCTGACCCAAACTTCCTTGATTGGCTAAGAAATTTGAGAATAGTTCTCAAAATAAAAAAGATAGCCTATGTCTTGGAAGAGCCGCTTCCCTCCCCTCCTGCTGATGATGCATATGTTGATGAACAGTTGGCATATAAAAAACATGTGGATGATAGTGAGTCAGTGGGTTGCATTATGCTCATCTCTATGTCTCCCAAGCTTCAAAAGCAACATGAGAACATGGATTTTTATACCATCATGTATCATCTAAGGGAGTTTTTTGATGAGCAAGCTCGAACTGAGTAATATGAGATATCTAAATTGCTTTTTAACTCCAAGATGGAAGAGGGCATATCTCCAATGCAACGTACATTGATGATGAGGAAGAAAGGCATAGAGACAACATCAAAAGGGACCTACTTCCATTATGGCAAGAGTTGCAAAAGGATGATGAACTGCAAGGCCTATTTGGAGTTTTTAAAGAAGAAGAAGGATAAGACATTGGATGCACCTTTTACTTCAAGTATTTATGATATTAAGGTTAATATTGTTTCTATTAATAATGCATGGGTATTGGATACCGAATGAGGCTCACACATATGTACTGATATGCAGGGCCTAAGGAACAGTAAACAACTTAAGAAAGGAGAGTCAGACCTACATTTTGGCAATGGAGCAAAAGTTGTTACATTAGTTGTAGGAACTTATGTATTGACACTCCTAAGTGGGCTTGTTTTAGAATTAGACAATTGTTGTTATGCTCTAGTTTTGACAAAGAATATTATTTCTATTTCTTGTTTAAATAGAAAAGGTTTTCATTTGACTATTAATGGCAATGGTTGCTCTATATGGTTGAATGATATTCTTTGTGGAACTGGCACATTTTGTAATCAGATTTACATTGTTGACATGTCTAATTCAATCCTCAATAACAATAATAAAAGACAAAAGATAGATAACCTAAAACCATCATATTTATGGCATTGTCGTCTTGGCAATATAAATGAGAGGCGGATGACTGAGTTACACAAGAATGGTGATTTATGGTCATTTGATCATGAATCATATAACACATGTGAATCTTATTTGTTAGAAAAGATGACAAAATCACCTTTTAGTGAAAAGGGTGAATGTGTCAATGGGCTATTGGACCTTGTACATACGGATGTATGTGGACCAATGTCAGTGCATGCCAGAGGTGGTTTTATCTACTTCATTACTTTTTTATGATTATTCACGATATGGGTATTTGTATCTAATGAGATACAAATATGAAGTTTTTGAAAAGTTCAAAAAATTTAGAAATGAAGTAGAGGAACAATTTGGTAAAAGTACTAAAACACTTAGATCAGATCGAGGTGGTTAATACCTAAGCCAAGAGTTTCAAGGTTATCTAAGAGATAATGGGATTTTATCTCAATGGACTCCACCTTACACACCACAACATAATGGTGTGGCTGAAAGGAGAAACCGAACCTTGTTAGACATGGTGAGGTCGATTGTACCAATCCCTTACCCAACTAGTTGTTAATAGTGTATGAAAGTGCTACTATGCTCATTTTTGTAAAAACCAATGCTCAAATTGTTGTATTTTTTTCAGTTTTCGAGTTTATTATTAGTGAAATATTTATTACTATATATATATCATTAAAATATGTAACTAATGATGTAAATATTTTGATTTAAAAGAACTCATTCATTAAACCATAATTTTTAGAAATACATTTACAAATGATACCAAATATATAAATTATAAAATTTACTCTTTTATAAATCCTACATGCCACAAATTTACATCAAAAAGAGTTTCTTAATATTTAATTTTTACAATACAATTTCCAAAACATACAAAAAGAAAATAAAATACTGCAATATGATCTTGGGGTTCCCCTTTTCTTCGGTCATCCTAACGCAACAGCTACGTCTATTTATCTGCGCATGAAACACACGTAATAAGCTACTAGCTTAGTGGTACGTTTGGCAACTATCCAATAATTATATAAATATTTCCAAAATAAAACTTTAGAAACTATAATTAATTTACTAAGCATGTCAAAATATTCAAATAGTATCAAAACTATTTATGTCATGCAAAAATATACAATTTATCAATTATAACATTTTATTCGTATATACAATTTAAAATATCAATTTAATAATTTACATTTTTTCTGTTATTTATTTGATAGCTAACGACATCTTAGATCAAAACTAAACACTGGATACAGAGTTTCTGCTCTCCGATAATATACTCAGCGCCTATATAATTATTCTATAACTCGGCATTTAACGCCTACATTTTCAATAACAACTCAGCACTTTTGTGGTGCCTACGTAATTTCAAACTCAATACTATTTCTTAGTGCCTACATAATTTCAACTCAGCACTATCTCTTTATGCCTATATAAATTAAATCTCAGCACTATTTTCTAGTGCCTACATTTCTAGCCTTTTATTGGCTTGCCAACTTATCCTAATTTCTAGTTCTTGACTAGATGTTATAGGGCTTAATTATATTTGTTACCTTTATTATTATTTACATAAATTATGTAGATAATACTAACATAAATTTCATATAAATGCAATCATTATTAAATATTTTACAACCTCATACTTGCCCATTTAACCATTATAACTATAAGAAAAATCAAATAATATATTTTTCTATCACAAACTTCCACAATCAATACATATATGCAAGCTGTTTTATTCTGGACAACATTTCTGCCTTATATTTCCCTGTATTTTTCATCTATTTTTAGATTGGACAAGTGATCAACTAACAAAATGTAGTTACATGTTTTATCTTTAATTTCCAAACTAGAATCACAATCAACCTAATTTTTTAGCAAAAGTTATGAATTTTTTTCTAACATACGTTCATTCCAATCTGCCCATATTTTACTAGAAAGATTTCTAGTTCAAAATTTGAATCTATTTTTCACCTAATTCCAGGCATATTCAGGTCTAATAAACTAAATAAAAGTTGAAGCCCTATGTCTTAAATTTCCAATCCAATAAGAAACACTCAAAAAGTATTTCCAGAACTCAAGTTATGACCAAAAAAGTAGACACTATTCATAAGACAAATTTTCCAGCACTTCAATTAATTCCTACAATTTCTATTTTCATGCATCAACCTCATATTCAATTTTTTATTTCCACATTCATGGCATAATTTAATCAAAATATCAAGAATTACATGCACAATTTCACATAATATCACAAAATCAATAATCACACTTTCCATATTGAATTTTTGCCAAATGTACATACCTCACAAAATCTACTTCTCTTCACTTTTCTCTTCTTCCTAGTTAGCTTTCTCCTTGCCTTTACTTCCTCTTTGATTATGGTTCAAAGATTGTTCACCTCCTTGGTCTAACAACAAATTTCACACTAATCAAACACTAATCACACTAATCCACCATTAATCACCATTAACATAATAATCACCCCAAATTACTAACTTTAATGGTAACTAACCCCAAAATCAAAGAAAAAAGAACAAGAAAAGTGAGAAGATGGAAGATCTAACCTCACCTTTATAGATCTTCAAAATGACTAAAAACCTTCCTTCTCTTTTTCTCTTCCTTTCTTGTTTCCTCTCCCTTAGTTTTGCTCACTTTGCTTCACTTCCTTATTGATCTTGTCTTAAACCAACTTTTTCCATTTAATCTTAGCTTGATTGAAGAAAAAAAAAAGAATAAATGGGGGGAAGAGGTCAAGGCAAAAGGAGAAGGAAAAGAGAGTTTTTGGTTTGTTTAAGATGAGAAAGAAGAAGAATTAAGGCAAAAGGTTAAATGTTGACTTTTATAGTTGGATTAGGTGGGTGCTTAGGATTAATTAGATAATCTTGTCCCTCATTGGTTCATTAATTTAAATCACTCTTACTTTATTTTAATCCAAAGAATATTCCTTTTCTTAGATAAAGAATATTTTATTATTATGCCTTTTTAAAATATATGTGCCAAAAACACTGCAATTTCCAATTTCGTTTAGCGAAAAATTATTTTTTTCCAAATTTTAATTCCAAACTTCAAAATTATAAATTAATAATATCCAAAGTATTTTTCTCATATTTTATTATCATTTTAATTTTTTTTCTTTCATGTCCGAATTTAGACCTCGATCGGTTCGGCGTACCAGATTTTGGTCAATCACAACCGTGGCCTAAATTATCGAGCATTACATCGATGATGAGCTTTGTAGAACTATCTAAGTTCTTTTGGGGTCATTCACTAGAGACTTCTATTTATATATTAAATAGAGTCCCTTCTAAGTCAGTTGAGGTTACTCCATATGAGATATGGACTAAAGTTTGGGGTTGTCCTAGTTATGTGAAGCAGACAATGTCAGATAAGCTAAAAGCTAAGTTTGATATGTGTCTGTTTGTTGGATATCCAAAAGAGTCATTTGGATATCAATTCTACTATACTTTGGAACAAAAGGTGTTTGTTTCAAAGTATGTTGTCTTCTTAGAGAAATGACTCTTTTGGATATCCAAATATCCAATCTTGCTCCCACTATCTTTTTTTAGAAGAAACTCTTTCTCTAAGAAGACAAAATACTTTGAACTTGATGATGTTCAAGATGCTTAAATAGATGCAGATCAACTGACAGAACTTAAATCTACTACTCATAGGGATGAAGTAATTATTACACCTTATGAAACACAAGAATTTTGTAAATCAAATAGGATACGCATTGTTCTTGAGAGATATGGATTTATTGTAAGCGAATAGAATGACATATTGCTCATAGAGGATGATGAGCCTACTACCTACGAAGAAGTTCTAAATTGTTCAGAATCTGACAGATGGCTAAAAGCCATGTAGTCAGAGATGGATTCCATGTATGAAAACCAAGTAAGGACTTTGGTTGAACCACCTAAAGGGATTAAACCCACTGGGTGCAAATGGGTCTTCAAGAAGAAGACCGACATGAAAGGTAATGTAGTTACCTATAAGGCTAGGCTGGTAGCTAAAGGATATCATCAAAGACAAGGTGTTGACTATGACAAAACTTTTTCTCTAGTTGTTATGCTTAAATCCATCAGGATATTCCTAGCCATTGCAGTTGATTACAATTATGACATTTGGCAAATGGATGTGAAAAAAACTTTCCTTAATGGAAATCTGACTAAGGGTTTCACATCAAGTGATGATGAAAAGGTATGCAAATTGCAAAGATCCATTTATGTATTGAAGCAAGCATCTTCGACTTGGAACATCCAATTTGATGAGACAATCAAAGAGTTTAGTTTCTCACAAAATATGGATGAACATTATGTTTACAAGAAGGTTAGAGGAAGTGCAGTTGTATTCCTAGTATTATATGTAGATGACATACTACTTATAGGAAATGACTCTCAGTTCTTCAATCAGTCAAAATTTGGCTTTCTAAGAATTTCTTCATGAAAGACCTTGGAGAAGCAACCTATATACTGGGGATTAAGATTTATGGAGATAGATCTAAAAGGTTGCTTGGTCTTTCTCAATCTACATACATAGATAAGATGATAAAGAGGTTTAGAATGGAATAGTCCAAAAGAGGATTAATTCCAATGACTCATATGATTACCCTCTCTAAGTCCCTGTGTCCAAAGACACATGATGAAAGACACACATGAGTAGGATTCCATATGCTTCAGCTATTGGATCCATCATGTATGCTTTGTTATGTACTAGACCCGATGTATCATATGCTCTGAGTGTCATGAGCAGATATCAGACAGATCTCGAAAAGGGGCATTGGGTGGCTGTTAAGAACATCATTAAGTACTTAAGAAGAATTAAGGATGGATCCTTAGTTTATGGAGATGGTGAGCTTAAAGTAAGCAGGTATATGGATGCCAGCTTTCAAACTGACAAGGATGACTCCAAATCCCAATCATGCTTTGTTTTCACATTGAATTGTGGAGCAGTCAGATGGAAGACTTCCAAACATGAGACAACTATAGATTCTACAACTGAAGCAGAGTACATTGTAGCTTCTAAAACATCTAAAGAAGTGGTTTGGATAAATAAATTCATCACAGAGTTAGAAGTGGTTCCTAGCATTATTGATCTAGTACCTTTGTATTGTGAAAACAATAGAGCCATTACACAAGCAAATGAGTTACGGTTTCATCAAAGATCCAAACATATACTCAAACATTACCATTTGATTCAGGAAATCATAGGTATGATGCAAAGATAGAGAGAGTTCCTACTAATTAGAATATAGCTCATCCACTTACTAAGCCACTTCCCCAAAACAAACATGATAGTCATGTATTCGCCTATGGTATAATATATAAAGGCAATTGGCTTTAGAACAAGTGGGAGATTGTTAGAGAGGTGCCCTAAAGGCAATCACCTTAAGCACCTGATGTATTTATTTATGATTAATAAAAGGCATTTTCATTATATGGTATTCATTGCATATGAATTGATATAGATAAAGGAATTCATGATGAGATCATGATGATGAGATTCTTATCATGTGTAATTATATTTATACCTAAATGATCCCTAGTCGTAGGATTAACAAGACAGGACATTGTTAATCCAGATAGACTAGCACATGTTATACTCCTTGACTAGGTCAAGCAATTGATCTCATAAAGTTAAAGACATGAGATGTTTAGAGTTAACATATGGATGCTTGCCAAGACTAGCAAGTACATTGGATGACCTGCGATGAGAAAATCACATGGATATCTATTCAATGTCAATGATAGTCTCTGTTAGAGGAGTGCTCTAAAGACAATCACCTTTAGCACTTATTGTACAAATTTATTTGATTAATAAAAGGCTTTTTCATTAATTTGATGTTCATTTGATATATGAATTGATAAGTGATCTTAAATCAATTAATGAAGTCCTTGATACGTAACATAGCATAAAGGAAATCATGATGAGATCATGATATTGAGATTCTTATCATGTGTAATTATGTTAGTATCAAAATTATCCCTAGCCATAGGATTAATGAGATGGGACATTATTAATCCGGACAGACTAGCACATATAAATGACCTACGCATTGGAAATGGAGCAAGGGTTGTTGTATTAGCTGTAGGAACATATGTATTGACCCTCCGTAGTGGGCTGATATTAAATTTGGATAATTGCTATTATGTACCTACTTTAACTAAAAACATTATTTCTGTTTCAAGTCTAAATGAAGATGGTTTCCCCTTAGCTTTTAGTAACAATTGTTGTTCTATTATGTTGAATGGAATTCTTTATGCTAGTGGTACATTATGCAATGGAATATACATATTAGATATGTCAAATCCAATTTTAAACATCAATGATAATAAAAGGAAAAAACAAGATATGTTGAAATCATCTTACTTATGGCATTGTCTCCTTAGTCATATAAGTGAGAAACGCATGGCTAAGCTACACAAGAGTGGTAGTTTGGGGTCATTTGATTATGAACCATATGACACATGTTAATCTTGCTTATTAAGCAAGATGACTAAATTACCCTTTAAGGGAAAGGGTGAACGTGTTAATAGACTTTTAGACTTAATACATTCAGATGTATGTGGTCCAATGTCTACATAAGCCAGAGGTGGTTTCATCGACATCATTACTTTTATCGATGACTACTCACGATATGGGTATGTGTATCTTATGAGATACAAATCTAAAACTTTTGAAAAGTTCAAAGAATTCAGAAAAGAAGTAGAAAAACAACTTGGCAAAAGTATTAAAACACTTCGAACAGATCGAGGAGGTGAATACTTGAGCCAAGAGTTTCTATATTATCTTAGGGATAATGGGATTTTATCTTAATGGACTCCACCTTACACGCCATAACACAATGGTGTGGCTGAAAGAAGCAACTGAACCTTGTTAGACATGGTAAGGTCTATGATGAGTTTTGCAGAACTGCCTAAATCCTTTTAGGGTTATGCACTAGAGACCCCCATTTATATATTTAATGGAGTTCCTTCGAAGGCAGTTGATGTTACTCCATATGAGATATGGTATAACAAAAGGCCCACATTTTCTTACATGAGAATTTGGAGTTGTCCTGCTTATGTGAAGCAGACAATGTCAGATAAGCTAGAAGCTAAGTCTGACCGATGTCTATTTATGGAATATCCAAAAGCATCATATGGATATCAATTTTACCACCCCTTGGAACACAAGGTTTTTGTTTCAAGACATGCTATCTTTTTAGAAAGAGAATTCCTTCTAAAAGGAGATAGTGGGAGCAAAATTGAACTTGAGGAAGTTCAAGATGCTCAAACAAATGTTGATCAACTGCTTGAACCCGAGCTTGTTACTCATGCAAATGATATAACAGCTCAACCTTCTGAAGCATAAGAGCTTCATAGGTCAAGTAGGATACGTACTATTCTAGAGAGATATGGATTTCTCATTAATGAACAAAACGACATATTGCTCATATAAAACGATGAGCCTACAACCTATGAAGAAGTTCTGAATAGTTCAGAATCTGACAAATGGCTTTAAGCCATGAATTCAGAAATGGATTCCATGTATGAAAACCAAGTATGGACTTTGATTGACCCATCCGAAGGGATAAAGCCTATAGGGTGCAATTGGGTTTTCAAAAAGAAAACTGACATGGATGGTAATGTGATTACCTATAAAGCTGGACTTGTTGCTAAAGGTTATCGTCAAAGACAAGGAATTAGCTATGATGAAACTTTTAGCCTAGTAGTTATTCTTAAATCCATAAGGATACTCCTAGCCATTGCTACTCATTATGATTATGAGAAATGGAAAATGGATGTGAAGATAGCTTTCTTTAATGGAAATCTAACTGAGGATGTGTACATGACACTGTAACACAACATCTTATACATTTGAGTTCAACCTATCCATGTATCAAATAATCACACATAGCATATTGGAAAGGTAAAATACCCTGTTAACAATGGTAGTAAATTTTTTTCATATCCTGTAATATCATTAAATGACTTTGCAAGTCAACTTTGAGGCTTTCGCCACAATATGATATATCACATATATTAAAACATAAACTTTGCACATAAGTATTTACGAGTTGCTTTCATTTATACATTTTAAAACCCATTCCAAAATGACTATACATATTCAAACACGTAAATACAAAATGCAGATGACATATTTTCATGCTCGTGTGGAATGCAAGGAGAGAGAGTGATGAGGCTTGGCCAGTGGCCTGTGCTCCATATCTTCTATACGCTACTCAAAATGAGCTATCACATCGGCTAGTGACCTGTGCTCCATGTCTTCTATACTCTACTCAAAATGAGCTATCACTTTTCTTTACCTGAAAAATGATGCAAATTGATGAGTTACGGCTCAGTGAGAATAACCATCAAATGAGCTCTAAAGTACCGAACAACTCATAGTAATAAATCACAAATCCAATACATACCATGTATTCCATTCCATTCATCAGTATCATATAAATATCAATAAAGTTGAAACATATAATCATTACTCTTTACGTATGAAAATGTTTTGCTTATTTCATTTTGTTGTGACCAAGTTAAACAGACATTGCCCCAGGTTTCCATATGAACATTTGCATTTGTTAGCTAGCTTGATCATTTGTTTTATTTGCACATTTGTTGGGCCATAGGCCTCTTCTTTTGCTTTACAATATCGATTAACTAGTTACAATGCCTTTTAAGTCTATATGCATATGCACTTGTACTTAATCATTCATCAACCATTGTATCTTATGACATATAACATACATATACCGCATATATGCCTCATATGCCACGCATATACCTTGTATATATTATACATATACCATGTATATATATCACATATGTCAAACATATACCTCAAATATACCACAATTATACCATTTATATGTACCACAAACGTCACAAATTATCCATCATCATCTTATCAAGGACCAATCATGAAAATCATATGAATAACATAGCAAGCAACATTCATTTGCACTAAAGAACTCAATTGATAATTAAACTCACCTTTCTCCTTTGATTCCGATCCCTAACTTATTGTCTATCCGCTTCTTGTGGGTCTCCAACCTGTTGTGAGCCTAATATGAAAATATAATCGATTAACTCATGATTAGGGAGACTGATATGAAAAGCAAATTAACATGCTTTGTTCATATCAATAGCTAAGATTTTTTTCTTATGAGGCAGTGTGACCTTATGGGACTGTTTAACCTATATATTTCTCTATATTTGACCAATTAATCTGATTCTTATTCTCAACTAAAAATAACGTATAATTATATAACATACTCAAATTTCAAAGAAATTGGAGCATTGTACAATTTGTGGTGGAATTTCTAAATGTGTTATGTTTTCTGCCCTGTTTTCTGCCCTTTGACAGTTTCAGGGTACCAACTTTGGTTCATTATAACTTATACTATATAAGTAATATTTCTATGAAACTTTATAGAAACTTATATGGGTTCAAATGAAACATTTTGCATGTTTACAACTTTTATCAATTATGTCTCTAAGGTCTTCAAATTACAAAAAAACTTTTTACTAGTCCAGAATATAATTGGCTTCGGGACCAATATGATTCCAAAGGCCATAACTTAGTCTGTACATAACATATTAAGCTGAAATTAGTACCCCGATTTATATAAGACATATACCTATAATTTGTATGTTTTGATAATGTATAGAATAGATTTCTAAGAATCTCATATTAGCCAAAAAAAATTTTGGATCTGCCCAGGGCACTAAGTAGGCACTTCAAACTATGGAACAGTGATGGTTCTATTCACCATAACTCAAACTTTACAAGACATATGAACCTGAAATTTTGTATAAAGGTAAAACACACATATATCTACAACTTATAGGCTTTGCAATACTTCACATACTGGCTTTAACATATTCAAAACTAACAAACACAGTGGCTAACTCACTTAGGGTTCACATCCAGACCAGTTTTAGTAGAGAGAGGATATCGCATTCTATACACCACATATTGCAAACATGTTTACGTGTCATGAACTTGTTCCTATAAAAATATACATAGAATGCATGTGTTCAATTGAATTATATGCAAGATGCATATGTTCAAATGAAATGCATGTGGATATGCATGTGGGGAAGGTTGAGGATGTTACAATTCTTTCCCTCCTTTTAAAAATTTTGTCCTCAAAATTCAATACCTAGAAACAGGTGTGGATATTGCTTTTTCATATTTTCTTCTGTTTCCCATGTTGCTTTTTCTTGTGAATGGTTTCTCCATAATACCTTAATTAATGGTATTTCTCTGTTTCTCAATTCTTTAGTCTTGTATCTGATGATTTCCACTTGTTCTTCTATATAACTCATGTTCTCTGCAATCTCAATGGCTTGATCTTTAAGTATATGTGTAGGATTTGACCTGTATCTTCTAAGCATGCTCACATGAAATATATTATGAATCTAAGCCATCTCTGGTGATAAAGCCAACCTATAAGCCAATGGACCAACCTTCTCAAGAATTTCATAAGGCCCTACATATCTTGGGCTCAATTTACCCTTCTTGCCAGATCGGATTATCCCTTTCCATGGAGATACACGAATAAATACCATTTCACCTAACTCTTATTTCGTCTCCCTTCTATGTTGATCAGCGTAACTTTTCTATCTGTCTTGTGCTGCCTTTAGCTTGTTCTTGATAATTTTGATTTTATCTTCTGCCATACAATGCCTCATTTGGTGCCATCTGGATACTGCAATGATACTGATTGTTGTAAGCAAATTCAATCAATGTTATATATTCATCCCAAGCACCTCTGAATTCCTCAGAACATGCCCTAAGCATTTCTTCCAATGTCTGTATAGTCCTTTCAGATTGTCCATCAGTCTGTGGGTGGAATGCAGTGCTGAAGTTCAATTTTGTTCCCAATACATTTTGTAAACTCGCCCAAAAATGTGAAGTAAACCATGGATCTCTATCAGACACAATGGACAATGGAACACCATGTAATTTGACTATCTCATTCACATATAACTTTGCCAAACCCTCGAGTGTACACTCCCATCTGATAGGAAGAAAATGTGCTGACTTGGTTCATCTGTCAACAATTACCCATACTGCATTATTTTTCTATGGGGTTCTTGGCAATCCATAAACAAAATCCATCATTATTTTCTCCCATTTCCATTCTGGCACTGGCAATGGATGTAGTTTACCAACTGGTGCCTGATGTTCAATTTTAATCTGCTGACATGTCAAGCATTTGGAAACATTTTCTGCTATGTCTTTCTTCATTCCTGGCCACCAATAATGAGGCCTTAAACTATGATACATCTTTGTCATCCCTGGGTACATTGCATAAGGTGCATTGTGTGCCTTTTCCATTATTTCCTGGCACAAGTTTTCAGTATCTAGAACACATATGCATGACTTTAACGTTAGTGTATCCTTCTGCAAATGAAACTCTGTATTATTTCCCTACCTTACCATATCAATTTTCATACATAATTAAGGATATTTGCTTTTTGCTTCTTAAATTCTCTCCTTTAGTATAGGTCTGACCTAAAAAGTAGCAACCAATGGCCCTCTATCCTATATATTTAATTCAACATTCATAGATCATAATTGAATCAAATATGTAAAAGAGGATACTTGCAAGTGAGCTACACTGCTACTAGCCTTCTTACTCAATGCATCTGCTACCACATTGGCTTTCCCTGGATGGTATTCAATTGTACAATCATAATCTTTTAACAACTCTAACCACCATCTCTGCCTCATGTTTAATTCTTTTTGTGTTAGCAAATAACCCAAGCTTTTATGGTCTTTGAAGATTTGGAATGTCTCACCATACAGATAATGCCTCCAAATCTTCAATACAAATACAACTGCAGCCAATTCTAAATCGTGCACTGGATATGAGATCTCATGTGGTCTCAGTTACCTAGATGCATAAGCTATCACCTTACTATGTTGCATTAATACAAATCCCAAGCCTTGGTGAGAAGCATCATTATATATTGTAAACCCACATGTACCCGTAGGGATAGTTAACACTGGTGCTGAGATTAGCCTGTGTTTTAGTTCATCAAAACTCCTCTAACATTCTAGACTCCACTTGAAAGGAACATTCTTTCTCAACAATTTAGTCAAAGGGCTAGCAATTAAGGAGAATCCATCAATAAACCTGCAATAGTACCAGCTAAACCCAGAAAACTACGCATTTTTGAAATATTTTTAGGAGCTTCCCAATTTATCATGGCCTCTATTTTCTTTAGGTTAACCTCTATGCCCTTGCTCGACACCACATGTCCAAGAAACACCAAATGATCTAACCATAATTCACATTTACTCAATTTGGCATATAATTGTTTCTCTCTCAAAGTTTGCAACACAATTTTTAAATGTTGTTCATGTTCTCCCCTATTCTTTGAGTACACCAATATGTCATCAATAAATACAAACACAGGAAAAATCGTTCCAGAGGGTCACGAGCCTGTACGGGCATGTGTGGGCTAGGCAGGCTAGCAGCAAACTAGCTGGGTTGCCAAGCGAACTAGCTGGGCTGCCCAGCGGTAGCCCACAGCAGGCCCAACACGCTACTGCCTCCTTCCCATTGGCCAACGGCATAATTTGGCCTTAATTAAGCCGATTATGGCCAATTACTATTCATTTATTTCCCTTTTCTCCATTTTTGACTTTTCATCTTTTCTTTGAATTTGATTCAAATAGAAAAGATAACAAATGGTAGAAAATAGACATGAAAATATTTTTTTGTGAAAAAAATATTTTTAAGACAACAAAAATTCTCTCAATAACTCTTTCAAAGCTGGCATTTTGAATTTGTTCAAACCATTTCTTTTGATAGTTTCTTCTTCATTCTTCACATGGATTATTATTAGAGACATCCTAGTGTGGATTGTTGTGGTTTCTATAACCCAACAAAGTGAGGATTTGAAGAACAAATAAGAAATTACAAAGTATAATTTCTAACCTCTATATTTATATAAATTAGTTTTAATGGCACAAGTATGATCTTTTATTTTGGATTTTGAAAATTTTATTTTTCCGCTGCATTTATGAATATGATTCATTCATCAAAACCCAACAATCTCATCATAGCAATGGTGCAAGTATCCTTAGACTTGAGATGCTCAAAGTTATCTTAGATACTAAATACTATATTTTGACTCCATTCCTCATTGCCTCTCAGAGGTCGCTTATAGGGTGCTAATTAGGTATAGCATTTGGTATACGAAGGTAGTTGAATAGTTAATAAAGGATTCACCACTCTTGATAGAAGGAGAGTATACCTATGGCCTCTTGCAAAAATCATCGCTCAAAAATCCTTGGCCAAGATGGACATGTCTTGAAGAAGGTCTTCAAGGACATATCTAAAAGAGTAATGAGTCTCATAGATAAGAAATAACATCATTTAGACTAGATGAGACATAGTCAATCTAGTGGGAGTTGACACACAGTCCATGCTCTGAATCAAATGAGGTATAGTTGGGTGAAAGGACGAATTGCCTGGTAATTGTCTATTTAGGGGTTTATAGTTAGAACATTGACTTTCTGGTTAATTAGGTGGTCATGATGTGTTTCTAGATACTACTCATGATATGCTAAGTCAAGGAAAATTGATTAGAAATTTATTATGGGTCAAAAGTGTTTGACTCGTAGAATCCTAATTAGATTAGGATTCCTCTCGATCCTTGAGCTGCCAATATGACCAGAAAACCTATTAGGTCACTCGCATAGAGGGAATGAAAAAAATGTAAAAAATGGGTTTTGGATAAGATCAAAATGAGAAAGAAAGATATTTGGGCCATTTATAAGAGTTATAAGAATGGGTCAAATCAAAATTGGATTAAGATTGTTGACTTGGTCAACATTTGGCCTCCTACCTTAGGAAAATTGGCCCATTAGGGCTTTTCCTTTTCCAACCCTAAAGGGATTGGAAAGAGTATAAATACTCCTTTTAAGGTGTCAATTTCAGGGCTACCCCACTAAGAAAAATAATAGTTATTTTTTTCTCTCATTTTTCTCTTTGATAAGGCAATTTTCCATAGCTGCACTTTGGACTTTTGTTACCCCATTTCCTAAGAGGTTTTCTTCTTCTTCCTTCACATGGATACTCTTAGAGGCAATCTTAGCTTTGGATTGTTGTGGTTTGCAACAACCCAACAAAGTAGGAAAAACTCACAACTTGGAGGATCAAGAGTTGCAAACAAAGGTAATCTCCCTTATTGATGGTATGATCCAATTTTAATGTTCATAGGGCGTTCCATGGTTTTGGTTCAATTAATTTTAATTTTCTGCTATTCAATGTATGTGATGCATGCTGAGAACCTAACAATTCTATCATCTCACTCCCCTCAAATGTAACTTGAGATTTTCTTATGAAGAAATTATGTAATTAGATTACATATGATTATAATAAGATTGAAGTGCAAAGGAGCAAAAAGCAATAGAGTTGGCACCAATTACAAGAATTCTTAGAACAGAAAATTATTTTACCTAGATAAAACTAAGTCAATCCTTTCGTGGCTCAAATAATTGATGTTACATATGTCCATAATCATGACCTTATAATTAGTGTGATTATCTTCTATATATATATATGTGATGAATGGATATATTATGTATGCCAAACAACCTTGATGGGACTTCATTAAAGAAAATTCCTCATAAATTATGTTAAGGCTAATGCCTTCCATTAATATGGAAAGAACCAAAGTTTTTTTAGATTTTGGGTTGTTGGGCACACCCGCCTGCTTTACAAGAATATATTCAAGCCATCAAAATCTGATTTCATGATTAATAGGTTGGTTTAAGTAGTTATATTGGCTTGTTGGGCACAACTAATGTCAATGTGAATTAAAGGAAATATTGGGCCAATGTATATGAGATATGCATGCATCAAGAGTTGATAGCTCAATGACACGGCAGTTGCGTGAATGTGAATTAAAGGAAAGAATTGTCATATTTGAGGCCCTCCTCAAACTTCCTGCATTTGTCTCTTTCAGTAGAGACCATGAAGGTGGCATAATGGGAAAGTTTATTAAACTATACTTCATACTCCGCAACAGACATGTTCCCCTGTTTTAAATTCAGGAATTCCTTCCTCTTCTCATCTTTATATGCTTCAGGCATGTAATTGTTCTAAAATTCCAAGAGGAAATCATTCCATGTCAACACTGGTGGTTATGCATCACTGTCGGGGACTGTCTCCCACCATTCATAAGCATTCCCTTGTAGCAAGGATACTGCATAATTGAATTTCTCATCCGGGGTACATCTCATCATATACAATACCCTATGTGTCCTTTTCAGCCATGTCTCAGCTTCTGCTGGGTTTGTTGTGCCATTGAAATCAGTTGCACCATGTTTCCTCAGCTTGTCATAACGTCTTTCCTTGTACATTTTAGGACCATATACTTCCTGTTCTAGGCTTTCATGGGGTACTTTTGCATGAGATGACTGTGATGCATGTACTAGAGCTCTAGCTCCTATTGCTGGTTGATCTCTATGTGAATGAGGTGATGCCTCATCAAAATGCATTTCGGCCGGCCTCTCCCTCCTTGGTGAATCATGTCTTATTATGTCCCTAAAATAAATGAAATTATGTCACTACATAATGTTAAACACATAGGATGCATATGTTATCATGCTCTTATGCTTATGCATGTTCCCATGGAACCTATCCCTACTCTGATACCAAAAATGTAACACCACATCTTATGCATTTGAGTATAACCTATCCATGTATCAAGTAGTCATACATAGCATACTGGAAAGGTAAAATACCCTGTTAGCAATAGTAGTAAATTTTTTTTCATATCCTGTAATATAATTCAATGACTTTGCAAGTCCCATATCCTATAATTTCATTCAATGACTTGCAAGTCTCATATCCTATAATATTATTCACTGACTTTGCAAAGTTAATACTGAGGTTTTCACCACAATATGATATGTCACATATATCAAAACATAAACTTTACACATAAGTATTTTCGAGTTGCTTTCATTTATACATTTTTAGACTCATTCCAAAATGACTATACATATTCAAGCACGTAAATACAAAACACATATGACATATTTTCATGCTCGTATGGAATGCAAGGAGAGAGAGTGATGAGGCTCGGCCAGTGACCTGTGCTCCATGTCTTCTATACGCTACTCAAAATGAGCTATCACTTTTCCTTACTTGAAAAATGATGCAAATTGATGAGTTGCGGCTCAGTGAGAATAATCATCCAATGATCTCTAAAGTACTAAACAACTCATAGTAATAAATCACAAATCCAATATATACCATGTATTTCATTCCATTCATCAGTATCATATAAGTATCAATAAAGTTGAAACATATAATCATTACTCTTTATGTATGCAAATGCTTTGCTTATTTCATTATGTTGTGACCAAGTTAAATAGACATTGCCCCGGGTTTCCATTTGAACATTTGCCATGTGAACATTTGCATTTGCATTTGCTAGCTAGCTTGATCATTTGTTTCATTTGCACATTTGTTGGGCCATAGGCCTCTTCTTTTGCTTTACAATATCGATTAACTAGTCACAATGCCTTTTTAGTACATATGCATATGCACTTGTATTTAAGCATTTATCAACCATTGCATCTTTATCATATACAATATACATATATTCTATATATACCTCATATTCCACGCATATACCTTGCATATACTATACATATACCATGTATATATATCACATATGTCAAACATATACCTCAAGTGTACCACAAGTATACCATTTATATGTACCACAATGTCACAAATTATCCATCATTACATTATCAAGGACCAATCATGACAATCATATGAATCACATAGCAAGCAACATTCATTTGCACTAAAGAATTCAATTGATAATTAGACTCACCGTTCTCCTTTGATTTCGACCCCTAACTTATTGTCTATCCGCTCCTTGTGGGTCTCCAATATGTTGCGAGCCTAATATGAAAACATAATCGATTAACTCATGATTAGGGAGACTCAATGTGGCTTAAACTAATTAATATGCATTGTTCATGTCAATAGTTAAGATTTTTCCTATGAGGCAGTGTGACCATATGGGACTGTTTAGCCTATAACGTTTTCTATACTTGACCACTTAATCTGATTCTTGTTACCAATTAACACTTACATATAATTATAGAACATATTAAAATTTTCAGACCAATTGGATCATTGTACAATATTTGGTGGAATTTCTAAGAGTGTTCTGTTTTCTGCCTTTAGGCAGTTTCAGGGTACTCATTTGGTTTCATCATAAATTATAATCTATAAGTACTATTTTAATGAAAATTTACATGGTTTCATATGGAACATTTTTCATGTTTACAAACTTTATCAATTATGTCTCTAAGGTCTTCAAATTATAACAAACATTTTACTGGTCCATAATTGAATTGGCTTCCGGATCAGTATGAATTCCAAAGGCCATAACTTAGTCTATACATAACCAATTAAGCTGAAATTTGTACCAAAATTTAGTTAATACATATAAATATAATTGTTATTCTTTTATAATTTACATAATCTAGCTCTAAAAATCTCAAATTAGCCAAAGAAGTTACTGGATCTTACCTAAGCAACTAAAATCAACCCTATAGCAATAAGAATTGATTACTTACCAAGAACAACCTTGCAACGGATCAATATGCTTCAAAAAATAGGTCAAAAAAAGGATGAATTGAAGTCTGAAATGGAGGAAATTGAAGAAGAAGTCGGGCTGGAGAAGAAGTCAAAGCTAAGTTTTGGTTTTTGTCTTTTTATCTTTTTCTCATCTCTTTTCTCCTTTCTCTTCTCCTTTCTCTTCTATTCTCTTTTATTTATCTTTTGTGTCATTTTCATTTTATTTTTTCTATATTATTATTATTATTTACATATATTTATAATTCCACTAATTCACACAACAATACAGCTTAATCATTTGACCAGATTTAACTAAATTAACAATGTAAATGTTCACTAATCTTAATCTAATCATTTTTCTTACTTTAATTTAGTCACCTTATTCAATTCATTTCTAATACTTTGTTATCATCATTTAGTTTATAAGGATACATGTGTGACTCGATACAATTGCCAAATACTAGGACACGTAGCTAGTGCGTGCCATGAACTTGTTCCTACGAAAATATGTGTGAAATTCACGTGTTCAATTGAATTGTATGCAAGATGCTTATGTTTAATGAAATGCATATGGGGAAGGTCAAGGATGTTACAGCGCATGACTAAGTTACATAAGAATAATGACTTAGGGTCATTCGATTATGAATTATATGACACATTTGAATCTTGTTTATTAGGCAAAATGACAAATCACCATTTAGTGGAAAGGGTGAACGTGCCAATGAGCTATTGGACCTTGCACATATAGATGTATGTGGTCCAATGTCAGTGCACGCCAAAAGTGGTTATATCTACTTCATTATTTTTATTGATGATTACTCATGATTTGTGTAGAAATGAAGTAGAGAAACAACTTGGCAAAACAATGAAAACACTTAAAACAAATCTGGGTGGAGAATACTTAAGTCAAAAGTTTCAAGGTTATCTAAGAGATAATGGGATTTTATCTCAATGGATTCCACCTTACACGACACAACACAATGGTGTGGCTAAAATAGTAGATAAGTACACATTTGTACTTATATGTAAGGCTTAAGAAATAGTAGATAAGTAAAAAAAGGAGAGTCAGACCTATGTGTTAGCAATGAAGAAAGAATTGTCGCATTAGCTATAAGAACTTATATATTGACACTCCCTAGTAGGCTTGTTTTAGAATTTGACAATTGTTATTATGTTCCAGTTTTAACTAAGAATATTATTTATGTTTATTGTTTAAATAGAAAAGGTTTTCATTTACTATTAATGATAATGGTTGTTTATATGGTCGAATGACATTCTTTATGAAACTGGTAAATTATGCAATGGAAAAATATATTCTTGATATGTCTAATTCAATCCTCATTATCAATAATAAAAGACAAAAATTGGATAACCTAAAACTATCATATTTATGGCATTGTCGCCCTGGCCCTATAAATGAGAGACGCATGACTAAGTTACACAAGAATAATGACTTAGGGTCATTTGATTATGAATTATAAGACACATTTGAATCTTGTTTATTAGGCAAGATGACAAATCACCATTTAGTGGAAAGGGTGAATGTGCCAATGAGCTATTGGACCTTGCACATATAGATGTATGTGGTCCAATGTCAGTGCACGCCAAAAGTGGTTTTATCTACTTCATTACGTTTATTGATGATTACTCATGATTTGTGTAGAAATGAAGTAGAGAAACAACTTGGCAAAACAATGAAAACACTTAAAACAAATCGAGGTGGAGAATACTTAAGTCAAAAGTTTCAAGGTTATCTAAGAGATAATGGGATTTTATCTCAATGGATTCCACCTTACACGACATAACACAATGGTGTGGCTGAAATAGTAGATAAGTACACATTTGTACTTATATGTAAGGCCTAAGAAATTGTAGATAAGTCAAAAAAAGGAGAGTCAGACCTATGTGTTAGCAATGAAGAAAGAATTGTCGCATTAGCTGTAAGAACTTATATATTGACACTCCCTAGTAGGATTCTTTTATAATTAGACAATTGTTAGAATATTATTTATGTTTATTGTTTAAATAGAAAAGGTTTTCATTTTCTATTAATGATAATGGTTGTTTATATGGTCGAATGCCATTCTTTATAAAACTGGTGCATTATGCAATGGAAAAATATATTCTTGATATATCTAATTCAATCCTCATTATCAATAATAAAAGACAAAAATTGGATAACCTAAAACTATCATATTTATGGCATTGTCGCCTTGGCCATATAAATGAGAGGTTCATGACTAAGTTACACAAGAATAATGACTTAGGGTCATTCGATTATGAATTATAAGACACATTTGAATCTTGTTTATTAGGCAAGATGACAAATCACCATTTAGTGGAAAGGGTGAACGTGCCAATGAGCTATTGGACCTTGCACATATAGATGTATGTGGTCCAATGTTAGTGCACGCCAAAAGTGGTTTTATCTACTTCATTACTTTTATTGATGATTACTCATGATTTGTGTTGGAATGAAGTAGAAAAACAACTTGGCAATAGTATTAACACACTTAAAACAAATCGAGGTGGAGAATACTTAAGTCAAAAGTTTCAAGGTTATCTAAGAGATAATGGGATTTTATCTCAATGGATTCCACCTTACACGACACAACACATTGGTGTGGCTGAAAGGAGAAACTGAACCTTGTTAAACATGGTGAGGTCAATTATGAGCTTTGCAGAACTACCCAAGTCCTTTTAGTGTCATGCGCTAAAGACTATTGTTTCTAAATAAAGTCTCTTCTAAGTTAGTTGATGTCATTCCATATGAGATACGAAATAACATGAGACCTATTATTTCACAAATTAAAGTATGGAATTGTCCTATTTATGTGAAGTGAACAATATCAGACAAGCTAAAAGTTAAGTATAAAAAGTGTTTGTTTGTGGGATATCCAAAATAGTCATTTGGATATCGATTCTACCACCTGTTGGAACAAAAGGTGTTTGTCTCAAAGCATATTGTCTTCTTAGAGAAAGAGTTTCTTCTAAAAGAAGGTAGTGGGAGAAAAATTGAACTTGATGAAGTTCAAGTTACTCAAACAAATGTTGATCAACTAACTAAACCCGAATATATTACTCATAAAGACGCTACAGCATCAGAAACTCAATAGAATACTCCTAATCATTGCTGCTTATTATGATTATGAGATTTGAAAAATATATGTGAAAATAACTTTCTTTAATGAAAATCTGATTGAGGATGTGTACATGACACAACTTGAGGGTTTCACATCCTATGATGGCAAAAAGGTATGCAAATTGAAAGATCCATTTATGGATCGAAACAAGCATCCAGGAGTTGGAACATCAAATTTGTTGAGATAATAAAAGAGTTTGGTTTCTCAAAAAATATGGATGAACCTTTGATTACAAGAAGGTTAGTAGAAGTGCAGTCATATTCCTAGTGTTATATGTAGATGACATATTACTTATAAGAAACGATGTCTCAGTGCTTCAATCAATCAAAATTTGGCTTTCTAAAAATTTCTCCATGAAATACCTTGGAGAAGCGACCTATATACTGGGGATTAAGATCTATAAAGATAGATATAAAAGGTTGTTTTGTCTTTCTTGGTCTACATCCATATATAAGATACTAAAGAAGTTTAGCATGAAATAGTCCATGAGAGGATTTATTTCTATAACTTATGGGATTACCCTCTCTAAATCCATATGTCCAAAGACACAGGATGAATGGGTGCACATGAGTAGGATTCCATATGCTTCAACTATAAGACCCATCATATATGTTATGTTATGTATTAGAATCTATGTATCATATGCTCACAAGAAGATATTAGTCAGATCCTGATGAAAGGCATTGGGTGGCCGTCAAGAACATCCTTAAGTACTTGAGAAGAACTAAGGATGCATTTTTTGTTTATGGAGATGGTGAGCTTAACGTAAATGGGTATACGAATGTCTGCTTCCAATTTGACAAGGTTGACTCGAAATCCCAATCAAGATATGTTTTCACTTTAAATGATAGTGCAATCAATTGGAAGAGTTCCAAATAAGAGATGACTATAGGTACCACAATCGAAGTAGAGTACAATGCAACTTCTGAGGCATCTAAGGAAGCAGTTTGGATAGGAAAATTCATTACAAAGTTAGAAGTGGTTCCTAGCATTGTTGATCCAATACCCTTGTATTATGATAACAATAGAGCCATTGCATAAGCAAATGAGCCACGGTCTCATTAAAGATCCAAGCATGTACTCAGACATTACCGCCTGATTTGGAAAATCATAAGTAGACATGATGTAAAAATAAAGAGAGCTCTCATGGATCAGAATATAGCTAATCCTCTATAAATGTGATTAGCTTTAGTGCAAGTGGGAGATTGTTAAAGAAGTACCCTAAAGATAATCACCTTAGGCACTTAATGTGCTCATTTATTACTAATAAAAGACGTTTTTCATTATATGGTGTTCATTCAAACATGAATATAATTATATCTTATACCATTTAATTAATTCTTTGGTATGTAACATAACATGAAGAAAATCATAATGAGATCATGATAGTGAGAATCTTATCATGTGAAATTGTGTTTATATCAAAATGATTCCCGGTTATAGGATTAACAAAATAAGATATTGTTAATCCAAATAGACCAGCACATATTATACTCCTTGACTAGGTTAAGCAGTTGATCTCATAGGCTAAAGACATAAGATGTTTATAGTTAATATATGGATGGTTTTTAAAGTAGCCAAATACATTAGATGAATTGCATAGTAATTGTCTATGTAAGGTTTTACAGTCAGATCACTGACTTTTTGGTAATTTGGGTGGTCATGATATGTTGCTAGATACCGCTCGACATCATATGATGATTTGAGCTACTAATATAATCAAAAACCTAATGGATCACATACATTGAAGGAATGAAAGATTTAAAATGAACTTTGGATTGGTTTTAGAAATAAGAAAAAATTTGGGTAGAACAAATTTGTAGTCTCGGATAAGATCTCAATGGCGAATGGCTCCTGGTCATAATAGTGTATTGCACTCACATATAGTGTTTTCATGATGGAGTTCATAATCGCTAATGAGATTATGAACCATTCTGCCATTTTGTGTCACAGATTGTCATATGAGTGACAAGTTATTCACAGTTGTGACTATTACAACAATAACTAAAGACATGTAAAAATTATATCCACTATACATGGATGGAAATAGGATAACATGTGGGTGCTTAATTTGAACAAGATATAAGTTATAATGTATATTACAGACATGTACTTGTGAACTCTTTATAATTAAAATTGAACAATAAAATAGGCTAGCATGCTATGAAAATAGAATAAGTTTTTAGTATATAATAATAAATACAGTTATTAGGTTCATAAGATGGAATGCTAACGTGTATGCTTTTGCTTAATTAAATGCATAGTTATATATATATATATATATATATATATATGACTTTATGTACCACTAAGTAAGTTTTTCTTAGCATATGGGTTGTTTTCTCACACATAGGTTTGGAGCTGTGTAGGTAGAGTTTGACAGAGAAGAGAAAAAATGCCACCTTGTCTATGTGCATCATATATTCCATTATTAAGAAGTTATAAATTTTGATCATGTGCTTATTGTTTTTAATTCATATTTTATTTGTGTATGTAATAATTATAAATAAAAGTGTGCATGCAGCATATGTATGAGTTATATTTTATGAAAAACTTAGTAATGCCCTAGTGATGCATTTCATTGAAAGTTGGGCATCACGAGATCAAATAGGTGATTGTAGGTGTATTTACGAAATAATCATGGAAACATAGGATTTTAAAAAGAAGCATATTTTTTAAAAAGGAAATCAAGTTTTTAAAGGTTTTATAAGATCATGTTTCAAAAGATTTTAAATTTAATCCAATTTTTAATACATGGCATCGTAATATTTACATATATAGTTGGAATTATTCTAATTATATAAAAGGGTGTTACACATATATTGTTCCTAAAGGGGCACCTTAATAGTGGTCAAGGTCTCGAGATCAAGACTCACATTTTTTATTTAAATATATTTCTCTTCTTTCATCATAAGTAAAAAAGAAAATAAAAGTTTACATATCTCATCCATTGTTTCCTATTTATTTTGGTTTTTTCTAACAGTGGAACCAGAAATTTTATGCAGTGGTGTTCATATACATAGTATAAATTTCAATTATAAAAATTTGTGTGTGACATGAAGTCTCGAACGAACGGCTGCGACAAAGAACGAAGTCTCAAATGGAAAAGAATGGAGTGGACGATAAGATGTAGAGAAGAGCAGAGCAAATGGAGCGATGTGGAGAAGAACACAGCAAATGGCAAAATGCAGAAGCCGAAGATACGAGGAATGGAGGCTGTGATCTATGACGTGGAGATGGAAAGGGTTTAGAATCAGCAGTCGGTGGGAATAGGCCAAATGTGAGAATAATTTTTTATTCATATGTTTTTTTAAACTAAAAATTTCAAAAGTTTTTTTAAAATTAATTTTTTGTAATCAATATTTTTTTATTTTTTTTATTCATCAATAGTTTTTTAAAATTAAAAAGTTTGTTTTTTAAAATTTTTATTCAGATCCACTTATTAAAAATAATGGGATCTATTTTATTATATTATAATTATGATAATAGCTTGTAAAAAAATAGTGAGATCCAATGACCCTACTCCCAACAATATAAATTTGCCCTTAGTTTTTCCCATCTTTTCTATATTGAGTAAAGGTGTGCAAAACCAAATTTAAACTCTAAATTAAACTAAATCATTTGAACTAAATCGATCATAGTTTAGTTTGATTTCATTTCGATTTTAATGTGATTAATCATAGAGTTTCAAGTTGATTCGATCCATTTATAAAAAAATTCATTTTTTATCTTATCAAATCAAATCTTCTTGATTTGTTTTGGTTGTTATTCTTGCAGAAAAACTCGATTGAACTTGAATTGAATGTGAAATCATATTTTTAAGTGCTTTTTTTTTCTTTGAGGTACCCAACAGCCTAAACAAGGAGAGCTTGTTTAGTTGTGAAATTTTTTGTTTTCCTTTTTCAGTTTTTATTTTATTTTCTTTAGTTTTCTTGTTTTCTATTTCTTAAACCTGAAAATTGAAAACAGAAAACCATGTTTGTTTGTATATGTTTTCAATGATTTTATTTTCTAATTTTTCTATGAAATTCATTATTATTATTACATGAAATTTTTTAGTTTTTGAATAATGATTGGATTTGTATCATATTTACATTACACAACACTAAAGGGACTTTTGGATATAAACAATTAAATAAATATTTTTGTAGAAGCAAGTTGGAAAAAATAATAATAAATCCAATAATAAATCAATAACATTATTATTTCTGTTTCAACCCTAATAATAATTTTGTGAAAAAAATAACACTATAAATTTATCGCCGACCACAAATCCTTTCACCATTGTTGCCTAATTTCAAATCCTAGTGATGCAGCTACTTCTCAAGCCTATCTAAATTTGACACTGCAATCATGTACTCCACTTTCTTAAACAAGTAATCCTCCGTTCCACTATCTTGAAGAAGCCTAAAATATAGTTCCATGAAACACTTCACTGCTCTCTCTCTCTCTCTCTCTCTCTCTCTCTCTTTCCACCTTTTTCACTCCTGTAGAAAATTACCTTTTCAATTATGGCTCACCCACCAATGTTGTTAGAAAGGTACGCTAAAGGCAATCACCTTAGGTACTTGATGTACTCATTCATTATTAGTAAAAGGTATTTCCATTATATTGGTGTTCATATATATGAATATGATTTAGATCTTAGATAATTTAATAAAGTCTTTAGTATGTAACACAGCATGAAGGAAATTTGATGAGATCATGATGGTGAGATTCCTATCATATGCAATTGTGTTTATACCTAAATTATAACTAGTCATAGGATTAAATAGATGAAACATTGTTAATTTAGATAGACTAGCACATGTTATACTCATTGACTAGGTCAAACAGTCGATCTCATAAGCTGAAGACATGAGATGTATAGATTTAACATGTGAATGTCTACTAGAGTAGCCAAGTACATTGGATGACCTGCTATGAGACAATCATATGGACAATGTCAATGATAGTCTCATCATAGTAATGGTGCAACTTGAGATGCTCAAGGTTATCTTGGATACTAAATCTTATACTTTAACTTTGTTCCTTGTTGCCTCTTAGAGGTTGCTCATAGGGTAGTGATTGAGTATAGCATGAGGTATTCGAAGGTAGTTGAGTAGTCAATAATAGATTCATCACTCCTGATAATAAAAGAGTATACCTATGACATCTTGTAGATATCATCGAAGAAGGTCTTCAAAGATATATCTAAAAGAGTTATGAGTCTTAAAGATAAGAACTAATAAAACTTAGACTATATGTGATGTATTAAGTCTAATGGGAGTCAACATATTATCCATACTCTAAACCAAGTGAGATATAGTTTGGTGAAAGGACAAATTGCACGGTAATTGTCTATCGAAGGGTTAAAAGTCAAATCATTAACTTTCTAGTTAATTGGATGGTCATGATGTATTGGTAGATATTGTTCATGATCTATTGCTAGATACTACTTATTATCTACTAAATCAAAAAAAAATTGATTAGAAATCAATTATGGTTCAAAAGTTTTGACTCATAGAATCCTAATTGGATTAGGATTCCTTCCGAGACTTCAGCTACCAACATGACTGGAAAACTTATTAGATCACATGCATAGAGAGAACAAATAAAATATAAAATGGCTTTTGGATAAGATCCAAGTGAGAGAGAAAAAGAATTGGGTCTTTTATAAGAGTTATACAAATGGGTCAAATCCAATTTGGATTAGGATTGTTGACTTGGTCAACATTGGGCCATACACCTTATGTAAAAGGGTTCATTAAGACTTTTCCTTTTCCGACCCTAAAAGGGATTAAAAAGAGTATAAATACTCATTTCATGGAGTAAATTTCGTGGTTGACCCTTAAGAAAAATAAGAGTTGTTTTTTTTCTCTCTCTTTTATCTTTCATAAGACAATTTTTCATAGCTAGCACTTTGGATCTTTATCACCCCATCTCGTTGGAGGTTTTCTTCTTTCTCCTTTGCATGGATACTCTTAGAGGCAATCCTAGCTTTGGATTATTGTGATTTTCTATAACCCAACAAATAAAGAAAAGCTCACAACTTGGAAGATCAAGTGTTGCAAACAAAGGTAATCAACTTCTCTTATTGAATGGTTCAATCCAATTTTAAATTACATAGGACGTTCTATAGATTTTGGGTTTAATTAAATTTTACGTTTCCACTACCATATGTATGAGATGTACATTCAAAATCCAACAGTATCAGAGTCACCCTATGTAAATTAAATTTGGATTTAATTGAAGTATCAATAAGATTGATTAAAAAGAAACAACTTGGATTCCCTCCTTTCATTAAAAACAAATTTGATTCTATTTGGTCTCAAATTTTAATTTTAATTCAATGAAATGTTAATATGATGATATTATATGTTGTTGATGATAATTAAGAGGTTTTAATTTTATTTAAATATGAAATTCAAAATTGTGCATGTTGCTGAATTTTTAGGATTTGTGAAACCTAGTATTGTCAATTGAGTTGTTTATGGGGCTATTCAAATTTGGTTTGTTAATATAATTATTCAAACATGTTTATGATATATTTAGAATGTTTTTTAACTTTTGGACAGCACCTATAATGATTCAAAAGTCATTTTTATCATGGTACAAACAAAACTAGTAACTAGGTTAAAAACTAGGATGAGAATGAATTCTAGAAATTCTAGAAATTTTTTATAATGATGAGAATGAATTTTAGAAATTTTAGAAATTTTTAAATGGAATTTGATTTGAATTATAAAAGGATTTTCTAAGTTCTAGTTTGACTAGGATTCTAGTATGCAATTGCAATTATGATTATTTAATCCTATTTGGCATCAAATTAATAACTAATTAAGGTAATTTAATTATAAATTAACTACTGGTCATATTTGGATTTAATATTTAATGTGATTTAATTATTAAATTTGGATTTAAATATTGCATGCATTAAATTGGTAATAACCTAGTTGGCAAAATAGGTAATTTTAGGAAACTTTTTGATATGATCAAATATATACCTAATTTGCATGATTCCTTTTAAAAAGTATTTTATAAATGTTCATATGATTATTTAATAAGATTAAATAATGAATTTATGATAAATTTCATTAAAGGCAAAACAATCAAAACAATGTTTCAAGAGTTGAAACAAAGGGAATCCAAGTTGTTACTTTTATAGATTACTTTTAATTATGCATTAGAGAATACATGCTAGAGGTGTATGAAATGACATTATGGTATGATTATAGACTTGACCAATGTGATTGATCATACATGGAATTTTAATTTTGGTAAATAGAGTTTGCAAGTCTCTACCTTCTCTATTATCTCTATTATATTTATCTTCTTATCTTATTCCCCTCAAATAAACTTGAGGTTTTCTTATGAAGAATTTATGTAATTAGATTATATAAGATTAGAATAGAACTGAAGTACAAAGGAGCAAGAAGCAATGGAGTTGGTGCCAATTACAAGAAAACTTAGACTAGGAAATTGTTTTTTATTTCAAAGTTGTAATTTCATGCATCTACCTATGTGAGACCTAGTCAATCCTTTCATGGATTAAAGGATTGATGTTAGATTATGTTCATAATCATGTTCATATAATTAGTGTAATTATCTTATATATCTATATGTGATGAAAGGATATATTATGCATGCCAAATTATTATGATGAGACCTGATTTAAAGAAATCCCTCATTAATAATATTAAGGCAAATGCCTTCTATTAATATGGAAAGAACTAGAGTTCTTTTAGAATTTGGGTTGTTGGGCATACCCAAGCCCGCTCTACATAAATATGTTCGAACTATCGAAATATGATTTCATGATTAATGAGTTGGCTAGTTACATTGGCTTGTTGGGCACACCCAAGGTCAATGTGAATTATAGACAATATTGGGTAAGTGTACATGCAATGTGCACATATCAAGAGTTGACGGTCCAATAATTCAGTAATTGCATAAAAAGAATGCAATTCGTATGAGATACCTACAAATTGACCTAAGATGGCATGTTGGGCACACCCAAGGTTACTCTTAGTGATGTTTGATACTGTGTAATGCCCACTAATTAAAGATTAATTAGAATAAGTATATGAGATAAATAGGAAAAATATAATATATAATAGAAATTAAAATAGATGGAATAAATGACTAAATTAGAAATTAAAATAAATTAAATCGATTGACATGATAAATTTGATTAAATTATACCACATAATTAAATTGTATTTTTGAAAAAAATTAAAGATACTAGATATAAGTAAATATGTGAAGATGATAATAATAATTTTAATAATAATAATAATAATAAAAAAAGGGAAAAAAAACAGAAAATTGAACAGTAAAAAAGGGCAAGGAAAAAAGAAAGAGAGAGAGAGAGAAAAGAAGATTAAAACAGGAGAAAAAAGGGGAATGGGAAAGTAAATTAAGACTTTGCCCCATTTTATCCTAACTTCTACACTCTTCTTCTTAGCATCATCATCCCTTTCCTTCCTCCATATAACAGCCTCAATTCTTCATCCTCTCCTTCATGATTTTCAAGAAATTCACTCCAAATAAATCTATTTTTGGTAAGTAATTTCTTTTCCATAGTTATTGTGTTATTAGAGCTTTTAGAGTTATATTTCTGCAGTGTATTTCACTTTATTTTTTATTATCCTATGAACCCAATTTGGAGAAGTGTTAAACATTAAAGTTGTTTATATATGCGTTGTTTATATATCTATCAAATTTCATGAAAATATTTTGGGTATATAAAGAGAAAAACTTGTTTGAGTGAGACTAGTTCAGGAAAACGTATCAACAGAATAACCTACGGTTTTTACTTAATTTGATCATTTTAATGGCTAAATCTGAGGTTTTGTAAAACATAAAAGTTGTAGATATATATGATATTTAGGTCTCTGCCAAATCTTATATAAATATCTATTGTTTAGGTTGAATTATAGGGAAGTGAACTATGGATGTTCATTGATTGAGCTGGTTTCATATATCTGTATAGTTCCAATAATTTCGTCCTCATATTTGACCTATTTTTAGATCGAATTAGCCAAAGTTCAGAAAATGAAAGTGTTAATTATATGTCTTATATAAGTTCCTGTAAAAGTATCACCTTGTCATTTATTTGGTGAGTTATGAGCTGAACAATTGAACCGGTCGTGTTGGTACTTTATGCTGAACCAGTTGTAGATTATCTAGTGTTTGAGGATCTTAGAAATAGAATTTGGAAAAGTGATAAACATAAAAAAAAAAATGTTTCTAATTACCTTTTATAAATGTATGAAAATGTTGGTAATAAATAAAGCTACACGTTGAAAGATATAAATTTTTAAATATGGTACCCCAAAACTACCTAAGGGGCAGCAAACAAAGCAATATTTAAAATTTCACTAAATATTTTGTAATGGTTCAAAAATTCTGAAATTTTAGTATGCTATATTATTACATTTTAAATTTAATTAGAAATAATAATTATATAAATTGAATAAGTGTAGAAAAAGTTATTGATCCAACAATCCTAAGAGGTCATGTTTCAGCTTAAAAGAAATTGTAGTTATTTATTTAAACTATATTAAGAATAAATATTTTATCAATGTATTAATTATTTATATTTTCGAAGTAAGATCTCAACAAGAAGAAGAACAACAAAAGTGAACAAACTCTGAGTTTATATTTTGAAAAAGAAAAACACTATCGAGGTTTGTACATATATGTATTCTGGTTTGCCCTTGTGCATGATTATATACGCATGACATAAATTATTTGTCACAATGATAAAATAATATATTATGATATGTTTTAAAATTATAGAAATGTTATTAACTATGAACTTAACATTATGCTAATGTTTGATAAAATATCATGCTATTACATGGTTTGAAGTAAATTGTGAGTATATGATTAGGTTAAAATGAAATGAGTATTGGTTATAAAAGCAAGTAATTAATGGTGTTAATTGCCCATTTCTCTACCTAAGGACTGACATAGGATAGATGATGCACCATTATGGGGAAGTTACGATATCGATATGGATATAATTTAGGGACAAGGTGGCTTAAGCTCTAGGAGCGCTCCTAATCCTGATTATACACAAATAACATTATTATATTTGGTCAAGGTGGCTTAAGCTCTAGGAGCGCCCTTGACTTGAGATTATAGTGAGTATGGTGGCTTAAGCTCCGCGAGTGTTCCTATTTCACACCTCGTATCCGGATAGTCCGCAAACGAGATTTCGGGCTAATAAATCATAGAATGAAATATGAAAAATTATTAATTGATGTAAGTAACAAAGTACAAAATGCTTACATGAGGTGGTGCAAATTTAATTATTGAATAAGGTTATTATGTTATCCTTTTAGGTTATATATTTATTTATTTTATACGACAAATATGTAATAAAATTTGATGTGTCACGATTTTATTTGAGACATGCATTTGTGTGGCTGCCTGGGGAAAACTTTAATGCTTATATATACCACTAAGCTAGAGATAGCTTAGCATGGGTTCTTCTCACGCAGGAGTTGGAGCTGTAGCTAGTAGATAGTGAAGTTGATCAAGAAAAAATTCAAGTCCATATCAGCGGAGACATAAAAAACGTAGTTAGAGGGTTGGTTACCTATTATGTATTTTTGTTTGACCATGCATATGGTTTGTGGTAGACATGTCTTATATGTTAATATTGTATATGTAAATAATTATGTAATATAACCAGGTGCACTATATGTATACAACATAATGATAAATATATATTGTTAATTAGAACGACTTGCCTAAGCCAATATAAATAAATAGATTAAGTTATTTAAAATAAAAAAGTTTTAATTCGAACAGATTTATCGAGTTAAGTTTGTGGCATCCTTCTTATATATGTGGGATTATCCCTAATATATAAGTGAGGCATCACATACTAATCCACTAGGAGAGCTTCCAACGGGTTCTTTCGGATTCATAGTGAGGGTTATAGGTTCGCAATAAAATAGTTAGAGTTATAATACACATTTATTAAAGACCAAATAATCATGCATTTAGTACATTATCTAAAATGATATTTGTTTACATCTAGGTTGATAGAATCATGTCATCAAATGTGAACTGACGCTCAATTCTCGAATCCAACAAATTGACTGACTCAAACTTCCTTAATTGGCTAAAGAATTTGAGAATAGTTCTCAAAATTGAAAATATATCCTAAGTCTTGGAAGAGTCACTTCCCTCCCCTCCTGTTGATGAACGGTTGGCATATAAGAAGTAAGTGCATGATATTGAGTTGGCAGATTACATTATGCTTGCCTATATGTCTCCCGAACTTCAAAAGTAGCATGAGAACATAGATGCTAATACCATTGTGTATCATCTAGAGAGCTTTTATGGAACTGGCGTATTATGTAATGGGATGGCGTATTATGTAATGACAATTGGAAGTATTCATTCTTGATATGTCTAATTCAATTCACAATATCAATAATAAAAGACAAAAATTGGATAACATAAAACTATCATATTTTTGGCATGTCACTTTGACTATATAAATAAAAGACGTAACTAAATTACTTAAGAATGATGACTTAGGATAATTTGATTATAAATCATATTACATATGTGAATTTTATTTATTAGGAAAGATTACAAAATCACCTTTTAGTGGAAATAGTGATGTACCAATGATGAACGTGTCAATAGGCTATTGGATCTTGTACATATAAATGTATGTGAACCAATATTAATGCATGTCAGATGTGGTTTTATCTATTTGATTACCTTTATTGATGATCACTCGCGATTTGAGTACTTGTATCTGATGAGATACAAATCTAAAACTTTTGAAAAGTTCAAAAAGCTTAGAAATGAATTAGAAAAATAACTTAGTAAAAGTATTAAAACATTTGGATTAAATCGAGATTGTAAATATTTAAGCCAAGAGTTTCAAAGTTATCTAAATGATAATGGGATTTTACCCGATAAAAAATTAAACAAAAAAATTACGTATTTATAGCATCTATTGAGGTGGTAATGCGATTTCAAATTCTGTAGATGTTACGAATTGAATCTGTAACAGCTTATATTATAGCGCAGGCTAACACTGCTATTACCGACCTAATCTTTGGTCCTAATTTAATGTTGCAATACACTAGTTGGTCTTAAATTCAAAAAGGTTTACCAAGATCCAGTTGAGCAACTTTCTGCCTGGGCAATTACAATGTCCCGGAGGACCCAAACTGTGTTTTTGCCCATAGCCAAGCTACGAGGAAATTCGGGCAAAACAATGTCTTATTATTACCATTGACACTATTTAAGAGACATGTTAATTTGTGTTATATCAAATGTTACATTCAATTGCGTTGTGAATACTTCCAATTGGGATTCAGAGGGGCATGATGCTATTGAAACGTTATACGTTTATCAATGTTTGCCCATGAGATTTCTTTCAGCATCAATCTTCATCTTTGCAGATCCAGCAAAAAAAAAAAAGGAAAAAGGGAAAATTCATCTTCGGATGCATTGACTGGATATTAACCATTGAGATCATATCTTTCACAATACTAGTATGCCAATCAAAGGCAATTTCAACTATGCTTTCCACATAAGATTAGGCCTTGGGTCACAGGCCGAAATCCTACATCAGCTTCCCCTCCTAACACATAATTAGAGACCAGCAAATGCCCTAACGCACGCACTAATGCCTAAATTAAACTAAGGAAGAATAAATAGATGCTAAACTCAGTTTTAACAGCTTCATGTGCTTGATCTGCCAGATTCCTGTGAAGCAGGGGACCTGATTGCACTGGAACCAGAGAAGCATCCTACCTTCGAAGTTGACCGATGAGATTTAACCAATGGGACTAGTGACTGCACAACATCTGCCATTAGTGGTCTGTAATCTGCTTCTGGTTGTACACACATTGCAGCAATAGCTGCCACCTGAATAACCTCTTTCATTGAGTATTGACCCTCCAGTGCTGGATCCATAATCTGCATGACCTTCTCTCTATCTGTCAACCGAGGCAGTACCTACTTGACAAACAATAGGACAGAATGAAGCAAACAAGAAAAAAAAAAATTGTACAGCAGATTATTAAGTTGCAAGTACATAGGATGAAGTGCAGCATCATCAAAACGTAGTAAACTGAACAGCAGATGCAACATTCTCACCCAAGAAACAAGAACAGCTTCTCCAGGAGGTCTCTTCATATCAACTGGCACTCTGCCAGTAAGCAACTCCAACAGAACAACCCCATAACTGTAGACATCTGATTTTGTTGTTAAACGCCCAGTTAATGCATACCTATGGCGCATAAGAATGTAAAATTTAATATTGAAATCAAATACCAATGATAATGCATTTAGCTAGATAACTTAAAATTGAGATATTTGTCTTTGATAAAAAGGGAGTTTAACTGTTTAGATCCATGAATGGGTTAGGCTCATCAATGTTGATAAAAATCTTTGTTTAAGAATGAATTTGAAAAATGAATATAAAGTTCTAATTTCAAATCCACTTCAAAAAAAAAAGCTATCAATCAAATTCATGAATATAATCAATTGAAAGATGGAATTTTCACTGAGGAAACCAATAAAATGTATGGTTCCAGCAATATGGAATTTATGGAATGTAAGGGCTATGGATTACTTAAAGGCCAAATGAACTTTGACATTAAATGTATGGAATTTTCTCAATATGAACTCTCTCTATAGAGTACATAAAGACCAAGGGCAAAAGTGTTATCGATGCTAAAGGTTTGTAGTATCATACTCAGGGGCAACATATCCCTGGGTGCCCAGCACCCGAGTTGATACATGTCCACCAGCTTTGTCAGGTCCAAGCTTCGCCAATCCAAAATCAGAAACTTTTGCATGGAAATTTTTGTCCAGCAGGATGTTGCTGCTCTTGAAATCTCTATGAATCACTGGGGGACTAACATGTTCATGCAAATACTCCAAACCCTTGGCAGCTTCAAGGGCAATTCTTAAACGTGTTTCCCAGTCCAATCTTAAGTGCACAGAATTATGACCTGCACATTTTGTCTCAACCAACACAATCTAAATATTCAGAAGATCTCCAGGGAAACTCAAGAAAAAATGATTTGCATGAGATCAGTAATGCTGGTTTAAAGTGTCTTTTGTGTTATCATTGCAATATCTGTTGACATCAAAATTCCTTGTATTTCAAGAAATAATTTGCCTCAAATGACAAATTGTAAATCGAGTTTCTAACAAAAACAATTTATATTCACATTTATTTTGGACTCTTTCTACTTTATTACTCTACACTTATTCTACTAGTAAAGCACGCACAAAATACAAAAGGATTACATAGATAAAGTAGATTTCATCTTTACAATAAATATGGAGAATGTCAGATTCCTAGAACATCATTGGATGAGTGTTGATCATACTTTGTGCTTTAGCATTTTTCTGAATAAAACTCAAACAAACAATGAGATGATTAGATATAACTAGTTAACTATGGTTTTGTGAACGTAGTATATTTCATTAGCATCTCAGTACATAAAATTTTAAAAATCAATATATCTTAATTTTCTTCTTCTGTTCTAAGTCTAACAGTAGAGATTCTACAAGGAATTTACAGATGTTTTCATTTTATCTAAGGAAACAAAGAATCAGCAAGTCTGTAGCAAAATGATGCAAATAATTTATAATTTAGAAAAGCAATAGGCTGGGGCCAGTAGGATTGATAAATTAGGTTTTAATTTTCTTCTCTTATTAACAATGAAGGCCTTGAATCTTCTGCTGAAAGATGCTAACACAAAAATTACTGCAAAATGGCATTTATTATTGAGAACATTTCCATGCCTTACTTTTGCAAAATTTCCCAACAATAAATGTTAGAAACATTAGAAAAAAGTGACAACTATTATAACATACCTCTTACAGGATACAAATGTTCTTGCAGTCCACCATTTGCCATGAACTCATACACCAGCAATTTATGATTATTATCAGAACAGTACCCAAGCAATGCCAACAAATATGGAGAATGCAGGCGGCTCAGCAATTCCACCTGCAAATGAACAGTCTCCCAATTTCAGAGTTGTTTATATACTGGGTTTGGAGGCCATGGAACAATAACAAACTTGAGTCACACACATCCCACAATTGAAAAAGGAATAATAAATTCCTGAAATTATTAGGCTAAATCAAATTCTTCATTCCTCGTGGTGAAAAAATTTCAACAACAAAATACATTGAGATCAAACCTCCACTTTAAATTCCTCCTCCCCCTGCTTCCCAGCTTGATCCATCAATTTAACTGCAACTTTCCTACCATCATTGAGCACTCCACGGTATACTGATCCAAACCCACCATGCCCAACCACATTTGACTTGCTGAAACCACCTGTGGCTGAATGTAGATGCTTGAATGTGAATACCCGAAGTCCTTTCTCAGAAGTAACTTGCAGATTCTCAAAGCTGCCTTTTTCCTCATAATTATACCCTGCAAGGACAATTGAGGGAACTAGCATGCTTTAACTCAATCTTCATAAGAAATATCAAAAACTCCAAATGAATGGTTAATATTTGAATACAGAGAAAATAATAATTTGGCTTATCAACGTAGAAATTTGGAATAACATAAAAAGTGATAGTCATACTCCATCGCTTCAATTTTAGTCCCACATTCTGATAACTTTGAAAATAAAACGCAATTTAAAGAAAAAACCCAAGTTCTCAAAATATTACTAATTAAACTGAACATAAGCATAACCGAAAGGCAAAAAAATGTGTCTATATTGCTATCAGCACACTTCCTATTGCATTCTCTAAAATGAAAGCCTCTCACCAATAGGCTCCTATCTGAACTCTCCACATAAACCCAAGAAAATTTAGGGGCAATTCAATGCTATATTACAATTATAGAACACAAAAATCAGTTCAAAGGACGAGAAAGCAGGAAGGAAAACAAATATTATGCTCAAAATATGATATTTCTCCGTTCTTCTGTTTAAGGACATAAGAAGTTCATAAGAAGTTCATCTTTTATCATCAAACAAAAGCAACGCAAAAATGTAATAAACAACCACCATCAAATAATGAGAACTCATAAAAAGGTAATTGTAAACGGTAAAGGTATACATAAGAGCAAAGAAACAGAGAGAGAGAGAGAGAGAGAGAGAAAGGGGGAAGTATCTGGCAGTTGAAACGAAAGCCTTTGCATTTGGCTCGACATACTCCATAAGAATAGCACAAAAATGGTGAAATGCGTCTTACTTTTGGAGGATTGAAGGCGTTTGGAGAGCTTGTTGCGTATATAACAGTAATAGCTAAAAGCCACAAGCAGACAAGCAACAGCCAGTGAAGCAACCACAACAATGGCCACCAATGTTCCACGCTCCTTCCTCTTGTACAGATCACCGTCGTTTTCCATTTATGTTTGCTTCCAATTAATTAAATGTAGAGAAGAAGAAGAAGAAGAAGAAGAAACCCTAACCCTAATTGCAGAAAGAAGAAAGAAGCATCTTGGATTTTAAGATCTTTTTCACTCTACTCTTACTCTGCATGACTCCACTGTTTGTCTCGTTTCGCGCCCAGAAATAGTATTCACTATTCAGCGGCAGTGTTGCTTTTTTCTGATTATTATTTTTTATATGCCCTAATTTTTAAATTTTAATCCCATCCACCAAGTGCAACATCAATACTCATCAACAGAAATCTTGAGTACTGAAATGTATTTTGAAGCAGGCATGTAGCTTCTAGCGCGTCGGTAGGAAAAATCTTACATATTATTATATTTTATTATACAATTTTTTTTTTTAGCTTTTTGATTACCAATTCTTAATATTTTAGGTAATTAAAAGACAAAAAAAATAGAGTTTTTCAGTGCTTGATGACATCTCTAATAATATTTTTTTATTTTAAATAACATATTTAATATAATAAATATTATTTTTAAATATAAAGAGTAAAAAGAAATTTCGTCTAATAGACTTTTTATTTTTTACATTTATTTTATTTTAACTCACAAATTAATATTTATTGAAAAAAATAAATAACTTTATTATAAGGAAAAATATATTTTTAGAAAAATATATTAATAAATAGATAGAATATACATAAAATTAGTGGTACATTATATATAATTAAAATATAAAATGAAATTTAACTCTTTATATATAGGTACATATCTTTTTAAATTTTAAAAGTAAAAAATCTATTGAAATATTATTTATGGAATGACTTCTTAAAATAAAAAAGTACAACTTGAATAAAAAATATATTAGAGATGTTCTTAGTCAACAGTGGTGGAGATAGTTTAAGGGTGAGTAAGGATTTAATTGAAAAGTCTTCTAAAGTGTATAAGGAATAAGTAAAAATTAATTTGTAACATATGTTGTTCTTTTATTTAAAAATATATGACTATTAATTAATTGAAATTGTCTTACATCATATAGACTATAACTTTATATTTAGAGCCTAATCTTTAAATTATATAGTTTTCAATTAAATAAATGACTTATTATTTTGAACTTACAAATTAATTCATCATATAAATTTTAATTTAAGTTTAATAAATTGATAATAAACAGTAACTTTAGTTTACCTTAGCTGATATATAATAATTAATATTAATATAATAATCAATATAATTTTTATTAATATATAAAATATATAATAGTAATTAAGACTTCCTTTCTCATTTGAATAACCAACTAATTAATATATATTAAAGTTCAATTGAAGTTTTAAATTAATACAAAACTCCAATTTGATTAAATTGGATCAATTGAACTCATGATTTAAGCGTTATTTAATCAATTGATGTTGAATTTAATAATGATTTATTAACTTTAAGTTCAATATATCAATGAACTCCAATTTGATTCAATTTAATCAATGAAACTCCAATTTAGTGTAATTTAATCGATTGAGATTGAATTTAATAATGATTTATTAAATTTAAATCCAACAAATCAAATGAACTCTAATTTGATTCAATTTTATAAATAAAACTTTAATTTAAGTGCAATTTAATCGATTGAGGTTCAATTTAATAATGATTTATTCAATTTAAGTTCAATTGATTAATTGAACCCTATTTTAATTCAATATAATCAATTGAACTTCAATCTAAGCGCAACTTAATCAATTGAATTTCAATTTAATAAAAATTTATTCAATTTAAGTTTAATTAATGAATTAAACTCTAATTTGATTCAATTTAATAAATTTAAGTTCAACGTCTAATGTATTGAGTATCAAATTAATCAATTTAAGTTAACCATAATTTAATCATTTTTAGGTTGAATTTAATAATTATTTATTAAATTTAAGTTCAATTAATCAAATGAACCTCAATTTTATTCATTTTAATCAATCTAACTCCAATTGAATTGCATTTTAATCAATTGAGATTCAATTTAGTAATAATTTAATCAATTTAAGTTCAATTAATGAATTAAACCCCAATTTGATTCAATTTAATTAATTGAACTCTAATTTAAAAGTAGTTTAATTAAATGAGATTCAATATATGAATTATATAATACATTTAAGTTTAATTAATGTATTGAATCTCAATTTAATCAATTTAAGTTAAATGTAAGGTAAATTTAATTAATTAAACCCTAATTCAATGAGTTAAATCTTAATTTAATAAATTAACGACTAATTTATGTCAATTGCATCAAATTAATTAGTTAAATCTTAGTTTAATCAATTGGGGTTGAATTTGAGTTCAACTAATTATTAATTGATTTATATATATAAGTTAAACTTTATAATCAAATGAAGTTCATGTAATCAATTAATTAAACCTCAGTCTTAATTAATATTGAATCAATTAAATTAATCAATTAACCAATATTTAAATTAATTAATGAAACCCTAGTTAATGTTCAACTAGTTAATTGAATCTCAATTTAATTAGTTAAATTTTAATTCAATCAATTGAACCCTAAAAATGTTAGAGATGTGCCCTAAATACAATCACTTTGGACACTTGATGTACACATTTATTATTTAATAAATTTCTTTTTTTTTCATTATATGGTATTCATTATTATGAATTGATATAGATCTTAAATTATTTAATGAAATATCTGGTAAGTAATACAATATGAGGTAAATCATGATGAGATCATGATTATAAGATTATTGTTATATGTAATTGTGTTTATACCTAAATGATCTTTAGCCATAGAATTAACAAGACATGACATTGTTCATATGGATAGACTAACATATATTGAACTTCTTGACTGAGTTAACTAGTTGATCTCATAAATGTTACATAAGTCATCTAAAGGCAATCACATTTAGCACTTATTATACAAATTTATTTGATTAATAAAAACTATTTTTATTAATTTGATATTCATTTGATATATGAGTTGATAGTGATCTTAAATCAATTAATGAAGTTCTTCATACACAACATAGCATGAAGAAAAATCATGATATTGAGATTCTTATCATGTGTAATTATGTTAGTATCTAAATTATCTCTAGTCGTAGTATTAATGAGATGAGACATTGTTAATCTGGATATACTAACACATGTTATACTCTTTGATTGGATTGAGTAGTAGATCTCATAATTTGTAAACATGAGATGTTTAGAGTTAACATGTGGATGTTTGCTAAGTATAGCTAAGTACATTGGATGACCTGCTATGAGATAATCATATAGATAATCTATTCAAATGTCAATGATAGTCTCATCATAGCAATGGTGCAAGTATCCCTAGACTTGAGGTACTCAAAAATATCTTAGATACTGATTTTGTATTTTAATATTATTCTTTATTACCTCAGAGAGGTTGCTTATAGGGTAGTGAGTGGGTACAGTTTAATGTATTTGAAGATAATTGCGTAACCAACAAAGGATTTGACATTCCTGATAGAAAGGTATACTCATGGGTCTTGTTAGGGTCATTTCTCGGGAATTTCTGGCTGAAGTGGAAATGTCATTAAGATTGTCTTCAATAACGTATCTGACAGAGTAATGAGTCTTAATAACAAGAACTAACAATAATTGGGCTAGATGTGATGTATTCATTCTAGTGGGAATCGACACATGTCTATACTCTGAATCAAGTAGGGTATAGAATAGTGAAAAAATTAATTGCACGGAAATTATCTATGAAAATATTCATAGTTAAATTACTGATTTTTCGATCAATTGGGGGTCATAATGTGTTGCTAAATACTGCTCATAACTTGCTTAAATTAATTGTTAATTTAAGTGGTCAAAATAACCAGAAATCTAATGGTCACATGCATTGGAAATGTGGATAATGAGTAAAATAGTTTTTGATATGATCCAAAAATATGTGAAAATTACTTCAAGTTGGATCACGATAAGATCGCAGAAAAAAATTGTTCAGGAGGGGTCATAGGCCTACTGGCTAGGCAACAGGCCCATGTGCACAATGCATGACTATTAGGCCAATAATGGCCTTAATTAGGCCATTAAATTTTTGGTTGACCATTTTTCTTCTCTTGTGATTTTGATCCAACTTTCTTGATTTCATTTATATAAAAAAGACATCAAAATAAAGAAAAGAGACAAAAAAATTTCTCTTAAGAACGTTTTCATAGCTAACATTTTAAATATTGTTCAAACCATTTCTTTTGTAAGTTTTTTCTTCATATTTTCGCGTCGATTAAAATTAGAGACATCATAGTATAAATTATTGTGATTTGTTACAACCCAACAAGGTAAAAATTTGAATAACAAATCAAGAAATTACAATGTCTAATTTCTAATATCTATGTTTTGATAAATTAGTTTTAATGACACAAGCAAGTTCTTTATTTCGGATTTTGAATTTTTTTTAATTTTTTGCTGCGATATCGAATAATATTCATTTTCAAAATCTAATAGTTGTATTAGACCCCACTTGTATCTATTAAAATTAATTTTAATTGAAATTGCAATGAATTGAACAATTTTGATGGTTTTGGATCAATATGTTTGAAAACTTAAAAATAATTTATAAAATATGTTTTACACATTTTTTTTATTTGATCTAATAATATGATGATTAAGGATGATTATTTTGATTGAAAAATGGTATAAATGTGATTCAAATAATTAATTTTTGATTTATTTTAAAAATACTGAAAAATTGCATTGTTTATGAATATGTGTTGTTTTTTGGGTTAATTTATGGAATTATTTATTTTTTCCTTGTAATTTAATTATAGAAAAATTATTTATACATATTGATAATGTGTTTAAGCCTTTAAAAGTGTCTAATAATTAATTAAAAATTATTTTAATTAATTTTTTAAATAAATATAAAAACGTGACTGTTTTGACATACTCGGTGGATTTGTTTTATTTGATTTTTTTATGTTATTATTTTATTTTCTGCACCTTCAAATAATTTTTATGTGATTAAAAATATATTATTTTGATGTTAGATACATGCAAAAATTATTTTGATGTTACAGGCAAGAAAAAATTATTTTGCTCGGATTTAAAATTTTAAAAAAAATTATAAATATCGAATATATTTTGTTTTGAGCGTTTAAGTGTGTTGGTTCGTTTATCTTAGTATTTTCGTCTTATGCCAAAAATATTTTGATGAACTTAAACTAACCTAAAAATATTTAGAATGATGAATTGAGATTTTGAAAATTTTTGGAATTTTTGGAAATTAATTTTGAATTAATTTAAGTTGAGTAATAATAATTTTAATTTAACTAAAAATTGGTGTGTATATTAAAATTAAATTGTTTAATTTTGGCATCGTAATAATTTAATTTTAAGATGAATTAATTTTGAATTAATTCTAGAAATATGGAATTTAATTTAATTTGATTAAATATTAAATTTCATATTGAAATAATATACAAAATTAAATTAACCGAAACAACATAAGTAGTCAATTTCGGTTCAAGTGTTGAATCAATTTTCAAATTGAAATAAAAAATTGTCAATATTTTATTTTATTTTATGCATTAGAAAATACATGTTAAGGGTATATGGAAAGACATGATTGATAATTATGGACTTAGGCCCAATATAATCGAGTATGCATGATAATATTTTATTTTATAGTAAATAGGGCCTACGTGTCCCTATCTCTATATCTTTCTAGTGTATTTCTCTTCTCATCTTATTCATATCAAATGTAAATTGAAATTTTCTATATTTTGAAATATATAATTATATTATATAGGGTTATGATATAATGGAGATATAGAGGAGCAAGAAACAAAAAAGGTGGTTCCATAAAAAAGAAACTTAGAAATATGAATTCGATTTCTATTTTGGGTTGTAAATTTATGCATATACTTAAGTAAAGACCTAATTAGTCACTCTTTGGCTCAAGAAATTGATTTTAGTATGTCTATAATAATGACATATAGTTAATGTAACTATCTTTATATATCCATGTAATGAATGTATGAAATATAAAAGCATGCAATAATAACATAATAAGACTTAACAAATAAATCTCTCACTAAATAAACAATTAAGTCTTACACCTTCCATTAATGTAGGAAGAACCAAAATTCTTGTAGAATTAGGGTTGTTGAGCTGCCTCAAGCTCGCTTTATAAGAATATGTCCAGACTAATGAAATTAGATTTTACAATTAATGAGTTGGACTTAATCGATATCATTAGCTTGTTGGATTTGCGCTAAGGTTAATGTGTATTTGAGGCGAAGTTGGGTTAGTGTACATGAGATGTATACATATCAAGAGCTGATAGCCCAATATATGTGCACACATCAATTAGTTAATAGCACAAAATTCGATTGTTGCATGAATAATGCAATTGGTATGGATTGGATACCTACCAACCAAACTAAGGATGACTTGTTAAGTTGCCTCAAGGTTATTCTTAGCTAGTTGGATATCGACCCACTAGGAGAACTTATATATAGGTTCTTTCAGGTTCATAGTGAGGGATATGAATTTATAATAAAATAGTGGAAGTCATAATGCGATTTATTAAAGACATAATAAATATACATTTTCATGTGTATTCTAACATGCTATATTTTACATCTAGGTTACTAGAATCATCATCATGCCAATAACTATGAATTTACGATCATTAATAGAGTCAAATAAGTTGATTGAGCCTAACTTTTTGGACTGACTAAGGAATTTTAGAATAGTTCTCAAATCCGAAAAAGATTGGTTATGTCCTAGATGAGGCACTCTTCAATCCCCTGTTGCTAATTTTTCTAAAGATGTTTAGAAGACATATCAAAAGCATTTAGATGATAGTGAGAAGCAAGCTACTTCATGGTTGCTACTATGTCAACTAAGTTGCAAAAGCAGCATGAGGCTATGGATGTTTGTTCCGTAGTCTACCATCTAAGGGAATTTTTTTATGAGCAAACACGTTCTAAAAGGTTTAAAACTTTAAGGCTGCTCTTCCGCACTAAGATGATGGAGGGGACATCTCCAATGCAATATTCACTGAAGATGAATGGTTATATTAAAAGGTTGGCCACCTTGGAATTTGTGATGGACTATGAATTAAGTATTGACTTAATTCTAACTAGTTTTTTCGATAGTTTTTCACATTTTGTGCTTAACTATAGGATGAACTAAATCTCCATCACTATTCCTGAACTGATCAACGTAGTCAAAGTAGCTAAGCCATCTGTCAATAAGGACAGTAAGGCTGTGATGCTAGTGGACTCTTCTAGTTCTTAGAAGAAGAACCTTAAAAAGAAGAAGAAATCCATGAAGGCTAAGAGATGTGTGGCCAAGAAGAAGGCCAATGAGACTTTCCCAAAGGGGACATGCTTCCATTGTGGCAAGGATGGGCATTATAAGAGAAATTGCATGAGTCATTGAAGAAGAAGGCCTCTAATGCCCTATCTACTTCAGGTATTTTTGTCATTGAAATTAATACTATATCCAATAATGGTATATGGGTATTAGATACCGGTTGTGGCTCATACGTATGCACTAATATGCAGAGTCTAAGGAACAATAGGTAGTTCAATAGGGAGACTCGGATTTGTGCATTAGAAATGGAGCAAGAGTTGCTGCATTAGATGTAGGAACTTATGTATTGACCCTCCCTAGTGGGCTTATGTTAAATTTGGATAATTGTTATTATATATCTACTTTGACTAAAAATATTATTTATGTTTCAAGTTTAAATAAAGATGGTTTCCATTTAGCTTTTAGTAATAATTATTATTCTATTATGCTGAATGATATTCTTTACGCTAGTGGTACATTATGCAATAGAATATACATAGTAGATATGTCAAATCCAATTTTAAACATCAATGATAATAAAAGGCAGAAACAAGATGTATTGAAATCATCTTACTTATGGCATTGTCTCCTTGATCATATAAGTGAGAAACACATGGCTAAGCTCTACAAGAGTGGTAGTTTGGGGTCATTTGATTATGAATCATATGACACATGTGAATTTTTCTTATTAGGCAAGATGACTAAATTACCCTTTAAAGGAAAGGGTGAACATGCTAATGAGCTTTTAGACTTAATACAGGACGTATGTGCTCCAATGTCCACACACACCAGAGGTGGTTTCATTTACTTTATTATTTTTATCGATGACTACTCACGATATGGGTACGTGTATCTTATGAAATACAAATCTGAAGCCTTTGAAAAGTTCAAAGCATTCAAAAATGAAGTAGAAAAACAAATTGGAAAAAGTATTAAAATACTTCGATTAGATCGATGAGGTGAATACTTGAGCAAAATGTTTCTTGATTATCTTAGGGATAATGGGATATTATCTCAATGGACTCCACCTTAAAGGAGATATCGAACCCTGTTAGACATTGTAAGATTTATGATGAGCTTTGGGGAACTCCCTAAATCCTTTTGGGGTTATGCATTATAAAAGGTTGTTTATATATTAAATGGAGTCCTTTCGAAGTCAATTGATATTACTCCATATGAGATGTGGAATAACAAGAAGCCCACACTTTCTTATATGAGAGTTTGGGGTTGTTTTGCTTTTGTGAAGTGGATAATGTCAAGTAAGCTATAAGCTAAGTTTGACTGATGTCTGTTTATGGGTATCCAAAAGTATCTTATAGATATCAATTCTACAACTCCTTGGAACAAAAGGTATTTGTTTCAAGACATGTTGTATTTTTAGAAAGAGAATTTCTTCTAAAAGGAGATAATGGAAGCAAAATTGAACTTGAGGTAGTTCAAAATGCTCAAGCAAATGTTAATCAATTACCTGTACTTGAGCCTATTATTCATACAGATGATATAGTAGTTCAACCTTTTACAACACAAGAGCTTCATAGGTCAAATAATATATGTACTATTCTAGAGAGATATGGATTTCTCATTAGTGAACAGAATGATGTATTTCTCATAGAAAGTGATGGACATACAACCTATGAAAAAGTTTTGAATAGTTCAGAATCAAACAAATGGTTTCAAGCCATGAAATCAGAAATGGATTCCATATATGAAAACCAAGTATGGACTTTGGTTGACCCACCTGGAAGGGATAAAGCCTATAGGGTGCAAGTGGACTTTCATGAAGAAAACTGACATGGATGGTAATGTGGTTACCTATAAAGCTAGACTTGTAGCTAAAGGTTATTGTCAAAGATAAGGAATTGATTATGATGAAACTTTTAACCTAGTAGCTATGCTTAAATCCATAAGGATACTCCTAGCTATTGTTGCTCATTATGATTATGAGATATGACTAATGGATGTGAAGACGAATTTTCTTAATAGAAATTTGACCAAGGATGTGTACATGATACAACCAGAAGGCTTCATATCCAAAGATGGCAAAAAAGTAAGCAAGCTTCAAAGATCCATTCATGGATTAAAACAAGCATCCAAGAGTTGGAATATTCGGTTTGATGAGACAATCAAATAGTTTAGTTTCATACAAAATCCAAAAGAATCTTATGTATACAAGAAGGTTAGTGGGAGTGCAATCATATTCCTTGTGTTATATGTAGATAACATGCTACTAATGGGAAATAATGTCTCAGACTTAGAATCAGTCAAAATTTGGTTATCCAAGAATTTCTCTATAAAAGACTTTAGAGAAGCAGTCTATATTTTGGGGATAAGGATCCTCAAAGATAAATCTAAAAGATTATTTGGTCTTTCACAGTCTATATACATAGACAAGATGCTAAAGAGGTTTAGCATGGAGCAGTTTAAGTGATGATATATTCCCATGACCCATGGGACTCTCAAAGTCTATGTGTCCAAAGACACAAGATGAAAGGACACACATGAGTTTGATTCCATATACTTCAGCTATAAGATCAATCATGTATGTTATATTATGTACAAGACCTGATGTATCATATGCTCTGAGTGTCATGAGCAGATACCAATCGGACCCTATGGGGGTCATTGTATGGTTGTCAAGAATATTCTTAAGTACTTGAGAAAGGCTAAGGATGTATTCTTAATATATGGAGATGGAGATCTTGTTATGAGCGGGTATATCAAATGGTGGATCTTGTTATGAGTGGGTATACCAAATTCCAATCAAGTTATATATTCACACTAAATGGTGGAGCAGTTAATTGTAAGAGTTCCAAATAGAAAATGACTACTGATTCCACAACTGAAGTAGAGTACATTGCAACTTCCTAAACAACAAAGGAAGCAGTTTGGATAAAGAAATTCATCATAGAACTTGGAATGGTTCCTAACATTATTGATCTAATACAACTATATTATAATAATAATAGAGCCACAAGCAAAGAAGCCATGGTCTCATCAAAAATCCAAATATGTACTCAAAAGATACCATTTGATTAGAGAAATCATTGGTAGGAATGATGTAAAGATATAAAGTGTGCACGCTGATCAAAATATTGTTGTTCCTTTAACTAAGTCACTTTCCCAAAAGAAATATGATTCTCATGTACTCGCCTATGGAATTAAATATAAAGGCGATTGGCTTTAGTGCAAGTGGGAGGTCATTAAAGATGTGTTTTAAAGGCAATCACCTTTAGCACTTATTGTACAAATTTATTTGATTAATAAAAGGTATTTTTATTCATTTGATATATGAGTTTATAGTGATCTTAAATCAATTAAGGAAGTCTATGATACATAATATAACATGAAGAAAATCATGATGAGATCATAATTATGAGATTTTTATCATGTGTAATTATGTTAGTATCTAAATTATCCCTTGTCATAAAATTAATAAGATGAGACATTGTTAATATGGACAGACTAGCACATGTTATACTCCTTGATTAGATTGAGCAGTATATATCATAATTTGTAAATATAGCATATTTAGAGTTAACATATGGATGCTTGCTTTGTGTAGCTAATTATATTGGATGACCTGCTATGAGACAATCTTATGGATAATATATTCAAATGTCAATGATAGTCTCATCTTAGTAATTGTGCAAGTCTCATTAGATTTGAGGTACTCAAGGGTATCTTGGATATTAATTTTGTATTTTGATATTATTCCTTGTTGCCTCATAGAGGTTGCTCATAGGGTGGTGATTGGATGCAATTTAAAGTATTCGAAGTTAATTGGGTAACCAACAAAGGATTCACCACTTCTGATAGAAGGAGTGTATACCTATGGCCTCTTATCGGGGTCATTACTCGAGAATCTCTAGCCGAAGTTGAAATGTCATAAAGATAATCTTTAAAGTCATATCTAATAGAGTAATGAGCCTCAAGGAGAAGAACTAACATTGCTTAGACTAGATGTGACATAGTCAGTCTAGTGAGAATTGACACATATCCATTTTCTTATCCAAGTGGGGTATAACATGGTGAAATGATTAATTGCATGAAAATTGTCTATGTTAAGGTTCATAGTCAAACCACTGATTTTATGATGAATTGGGGGTCATGACGTGTTACTAGATACTGCTCATAACTTGCTTAAATTAATTGTTAATTTAAGTGGCCAAAATAACTGAGAACATAATGGGTCACACGTATTGAAAATGCAGAAAATGATTAAAATGGTCTTGGATATGATCTAAAAATATGAGAGAACTATTTCGGATTGGATCATGATAAGATCATGGAAAAAAATTGCTCGGGAGGGGTTACAGGCCCGTGCAGGCCTACCAAGCTGGCCTATACGCACTGCATTGCACACTGATGCGCACGATTGTTATGCCTTAATTAGGCCATTAAATATTTGGTTGTCCATTTTTTTCTCTTTTGATTTTATTCATATAAAAAAACATCAAAAGACAGAAAAGAGACAAAAAAATTATTTTTGGAGAAAAATAATTTTTGAAACACAAGATAATTCTCTCAAGAACATTTTCATAACTAGCACTTTGAATCTTGTTCAAACCATTCTTTTGTAAGTTTCTTCTTTAAATTTTTCATGGATTAACATTAGAGACATCCTAGTGTAGATTGTTGTGGTTCGCTACAATCCAACATGGTGAAAATTTGAATAAAAAATTAAGAAATTATAAGGTATAATTTCTAATTTCTATGTTTTGATAAATTATTTTTAATGACACAAGCAAGATCTTTGTTTTAGGTTTTGAATTTTTTTTTATTTTCTACTTCATTATTGAATAAGATTCATCTTCAAAATCCAATAATAAATTGTAGACATGAGATGTTTAGAATTAGCATGTGGATGCTTGCTAGAGTAGTCAAGTACATTGGATGACCAAGCTATGAGACAATCACATGGATTATCTATTCAATTTCAATGATAGTCTAATCGTAGAAATGATGAAAGTATTCATAGACTTGAGATGCTCAAGGTTATCTTGGATACTAAATTGTATACTTTGACTCTGAGATGTTGCTCATAGGATGTTGATTAGGTGTATCATGAGATATTCAAAGATAGTTGAGTAGTCAATAAAGGATTTTCCACTTCCGATAGAAGGAGAGTACACATATGGTCTCTTGTGGAGATCATTACTCATAAATCCTTTGCCTAAGTGGACATGTCTTGAAAATAATCTTCAAGTACATATCTAATAGAGTAATGAGTCTCATAAACAAGAAATAAATCATTTGGACTAAATGGGACATATTAAGTCTAGTGGGAGTTGACACATAATTTATATTCTGAACCAATTAAGATATAGTATGGTGAAAGGATAAATTCCACAATAATTGTCTATAGAAGGGTTTGTAGTCAAACCATTGACTTTTTAGTTAATTGACTAGTCATAATGTATTGCTAGATACCACTCATGATCTACTCAGAATCATATGATGATTTGAGCTGCCATCATAACTTGGAATCTAATAGGTCACACACATTAAAAATGTTTAAAGAACATGTGAAATGAGTTTTTGGATTGGGTCCAAATAAGAAAAGAGAAAACTTATGCAGAGACATTTTGCGATCAAGAATGTCAATTCACAGTCGCAATAAGGTACCACGATTGTTATTGCTCATTGCAGTCACTTAAAGTTTTTTCGAAGTTGCTAAATGTATAATATGATATTAATGTCATTTAATCAAAACAATATGGTTGTGATTTACCTTACATGGTTGCGAATGGCACGATCTAATGAAGAGATCATGGGCTGAGGCCAACTTGTGATCACAAATGTGGATTCACGGTCATGAGTTACGACAATATAACCATACCTACTTTTGTTTAAAAAGTTTGGTCGAAGGATTTGTTGTCCCCAACCCTAAATGGGATCTAGTGACAAATAAATACTTCTCTTTAGGGCATTTTCCCATTAACCTCCATTAAAAGAGATAAGAGTTATCTCTCCCAAACTCTTCATCTCTCTCACATTGTTGATCTTTCATATCTAGCATATTGGATCATTAACCACTCATTGCCTTAGAGGTTTTCTTTTTCATCCTTTGTGTGGATACTCTTAGAGATAATCATGGCTTTGGATTATTTATGATTTCCTACAATCTATTTAGAAGGAAAGCTCACAAATTAAGAATTGATTCTTCAAGGGTAATCTCTTCATCCATTTGATGGTTTACATCCGATTTTGATTTACATAGGCTTGATATTTAGTTTTGAATTAAATAAATTTTAATATTTTATTGTTTAATGTATTTAGACTTGAGGTACTCAAGGATATCTTGGATACTAATTCTGCATTTTGATAATATTCCTTGTTGCCTCAGAGAGGTTGCTCATAGGGTGGGGGATGGATACAGCTTGAGATATTCAAATGTAATTGGGTTACCAACAAAGAATTCACCACTCCTGATAGAAGGAGTGTTGTATACCCATAACCTCTTGTCAGGGTCATTACTTGGGAATCTCTTGCGGGAGTAGAAATGTCGTGAAGATAGTCTTCAATGACATGTCTAACAAAGTAATGAGCCTTAGGGACAAGAAATAACATTACTTAGACTAAACGTGACATAGTCAGTCTAGTGGGAGTTGACACATATTCATACTCTGAACCAAGTGGGCTATGAAATGGTAAAAGGAATAATTTTATGGAAATTATCTATGGAAAGGTTCATAGTCAAACTACTAACTTTTCGGTCAATTGGGAGTCATGATGTGTTGCCAGATATCGCTCATGACTTATTTAAATTAATTGCTAATTTAAGTGGCTAATATAATCGGGGACTTAATGGGTCACAAGCATTGGAGATGTGAAGAATAAGTAAAATGGTATTGGATAGAACCCAAAAATATGAGAGAATTATTTTGGTATGGATTGCAATGAGATCACATGAAAAAATCATTCGGGAGGGTCACGGGCCCACATTGGTAGCAGTTGGCCTAATTGGCCTTAAGTAGCCAATTAAGGCTAATTAAGAAAAAAACACAAAATCCCTCTCCTTGTCTTGTGCACTTTGTACCTATTACGGTAAAAACATTTTGAAATGTTTAAAAAGTCTGAAAATTGTTTTTGGAAATTATGAAATTTAAAAAAGAAAAATAATAATAATTTTTTATATTATCTCAAATTGAGCATACACCATTGCTAAAACTTTGAGGTATATTTAGTCATTTCTCTTATAGTTTCTTTTCATATTTTTGCATGAATTAACATTAGAGATATCCTAAAATGGATTGTTGTGATTTGCAACAATCCAACAAGGTGAAAATTTGAAGAATAAATCAAAAAATTATAAGGTATAATTTCTTACCTCTTTGTTTTGATAAATTAGTTTTAATGGCACAAGCAAGATTCTTGTTTCGAGTTTTGAAAATTTTATTTTTCTACTGCATTTTATGAATGAGATTTATCTTTAAAACCCAACAATCTTATGTGCACTATATACACCTCTTCCTTTCACCATTTATTATTTAGCTTCTTTTTCCTTCAAGTAATTTTTATTTGCCAACCAATTCAACCCTATTTCTTAGTTATTGTTTTGGGCAACACAAAGAGTGAGACATATACTTTTTTTTAAATATTTGATAAGAAAAAAGTTGTTCGACCATAGCATATGTTTTGTACTGCATATGCTAGACAAATTATTAGAAAGAGAAAGAATAAATTTTTGCTTCTTCGCTATGTGAGTCCTATAAATCCTAAAAATAAATTTCAATTTTTTACCCTTTGTGACTTTTGACTATATCATTAAATGATGGATTAATTTTGGCTATCTTAGGATATATCCTACAATAATGAGATGATTCAACTTAAAGGAACACTCTTAGAAAAATAAGTTAATTAAAACTTGATTGATATGAGGGCGAAAGAAATAATATTTTTGCTTATACACTTGCCACTTGTATTCACCAGCTGAAGTTGTTTTGCATGATAGAGGTTGAAATAACTTAGAATATTTGTAATTGTAAGATTGATTTTGAGTATAGAATTCTTGAGTGATTGAATAATATTCAATCATGTGAGCTGAAAGTGGATTGACTGTCTAACTTCTTCTAAACACATAGGATCTTCATAAGGAATGGTTCTCTAGAGAGAAAGATAACCAAGTGCAACAACTGTATTAGTTCCCACAATATGAGTATAAGGACGATGAAATATAAAAATTCTCTGCATTTAAAGAAGTCTGGATAGTATCAATTACAGCATGTTGGTATTCCAGAAATTTAGTATCCAGTAGAGCAATCCGAGCTACAACTGGCAAACTCTTTCTGCCATGGTAAGTTAAAACAAGTTTGATGGCTCCAAAGTGAATATGAGAATATCCATTATTAAGTCATTAAGTAGGAAACTCATAAGGAATCTCAAGAGTAATAAACTATTTTTCACCAGTACCTTGGATAGGACATTGATCAAAGGAAGAAGATTATACATGCTCTTTTATTGAGGGAGGCTTTTGTCTAATTAAGACTTTGATAGAAGTAGCGAAAGAGGACTTGTGGTGTTTGGAAGGTATGGTAAGGATTTATTAAAGGAATATTTGTTTCCTGAATTTTCTGATCTTCAAGAAGAAAAGAGAGCTTATACAGATGATTGATATATTGTTGGATTGAGGTCTCCTATATGACATATGGTTAAATTTATATATTTTAGCTCTCCCTATTTATGTGCTCCAGATTGCATAACTCGTTCACATATATTAATTATTCTCTATTTGAATATGAAATTTTAGAAAGAATCAAGCCCAATATAGGTGAATGGGAGATGTTGGATTTTGTAGATTTGGATAGCCCATGTGGATTTGACTCAGTCCCAAATCTTATTTAATTATAATATAAATAAAAAAAAGAAGCAGTTATATAATAAAAATAAATTGCTCCCTCCCATATTTGTAATAGGTTACTGCAATATGCATAGTTGTAAAAATCAGATTGGTCCGACCGGTTCAATTGGAAACCGACCCTTAGACTGATCAATTTTAAGCATTAAAACTGGAAATATTATAGACCGGTCAGAAAACCGGTGATCCGGCTAATTGAACTAGAAATCAGTCATGGTTTATCCGCTTTGACCAGATAAAAAAAAGAAGCGACATTGCTAGGGCTTGAACCTAGGTGGTATAAGAAGAAGTGCAAGACTTTTGCCCCTACACCAACATGACACCTATGTTTATAAACCAAGCATATAAAATATATTGGCTAAGACGTAAGAAATATTCATTTAATTATTTTTAATATTTTTTATTAGTAATATATATTTAAAAAGTTTTAACATAAATTATTTTTATTAATAAAAAAATATTTTACTTTTGAAATAATTATATATTAAAAATTCAATTTAATTATCTACAAAAATATTTAAGAGTCATGTATATTTAATAAATTTGAATTTTAATATTTGTATTTTCAATATTAATATACAACTTTATAAAATTTTACATATAAATTATTTTAAATTATTTTGATTTCTATTGAAAGTATTATTTTAATTGACAAAATTAATACTCTAATGTATTTAAAATATAAACAAATTACTATTAAAACATTTTTAAACATTGTTATATATTAATTTAAATTATAAAAATTATTAATATTAACATTTTGAAAATATAATTATATATAAAATAAATTTAATATATTTATTTTTCATATTTTACTATGCATGAACATATTAAAATTATGTTTTAATAAAATTTTACTTTGATTAGTTTAACCCTAGTTCACTGGTTGAATCTCCGACCTTTGACTCTCTATTTTGCTCGATTCATTAGCCGGACCGGATCTGAAAACACTGGCAATATGTGAAGACTGACCCCAAAAAAAACTGAAAATTCTCTCTACAATTTTCTTCTCTCAATCCATCCAAGAGAATAAAAAAAAAATTCATACTATGAAATTGAGTCCGATTCTGGTAATACCGCTTCACAAAACATTGAAAACACACTAAATTTAATTATCAAGTATTCACTGCCCAAATTTCTTCTTGCACGGGGATTTGAGACAATGCAGTGCACTAAGATTAATATTTTCTCTTGATAGCTTCCAGGAAATCTTGGACCTGAAAAAAAGGTATTGGGTCCGATTGAACATCCCAAATCTGTTAAATGAAATGCGTTTTAAGCAATGGGGAGATGGCTCAAGTCCAATTTCCCATCAATCACGTCATCATTTTTTTTTTCCCACAAACAAGTGGCAAAATTTCTCTGGAAAAATCATTCAAAACTAAGAGACGGTTTAATTGAAATTAAACAACTTTAGAAATAATTTGAAATCGAAAAAAGAAATTTGAAAATTAACAAGGAAAAGACAGACCCGGTAGGAGTTGTAATGGACGTAAGCGCCATATCCAATGACCATTGGAGGTGAATATGTCCTTTATCAATTTGAAATTAACAAGGAGAAGACTGACCTGGTAGGAGGAGTCACTATAGACCTACAAGTCAATCCAAATCCAAATCATAAACATGCAAGTCCACACAGATTTATTCCAGATCCAGATCAGATTTTCGTCAATTTTTGAGCAAATTTAGATAGGATCTGATCTGTTAAAATTGCCACCTCTATACATATTTTCATTTTTTAAACTTCAATTCTCCAACAAATTCTCCATGGAATTGGTGGGTTGATTTCGTTCCTAACAAATCAAAGGCAGCCTCGACGGAAAAACAAAAAACCACCAAGAAAACATCGTCAAGACAACTCAAGAATTAAGAGTTCAAATGGCAACTACATTGCATCTGTTGGCTCAATGGCTATGTGACCACACTTCATGCCACGTTAGACGAGCGATTATTATCTAGTAACATACAAATATTGTTTAGAAAAAAAAAATGAAAATCGCCACTTTGCATGATCAGGATGCTTTTTTTGGAGAATAGACGAAATTCACCACCTTTTTAGAGTGCTTCCACAATACCCAATAAGATTAGATTCTAAAATGATTGCCACACGATTTCTAGTTCATTTTATCCTTCTAGAAAGTGGTGGAGCTTGACTCCAAATTTCTGGAAAACCAAACTAAAAGCATAACAATTCTCAATTAAAAAATAAAATTATCACTAAACAAAACACCACCATTCTTAACTGTCATTAACTAAATTCAACAAAAAAAAAAGTAAAATAAAAATTCATAAACTTACAAATTAGCAAATAAAATACATGTACAACTCAAATTAGTAAATAAAATATATGAAAAATATTTTTCAAAATTTTTAATTATATTATATATATAAAGAAGTTTCAAAATTTTGGAGGAGCCATGACCCTCGCTTAACTCCGCCTCTGCTTATAGAATAATACCATATTATTAAGTTGCAAAATTAAATTGACCAAATCATTATCAACAAAATGTCATCATGCATCCTTAACATGCCAATCCTATACATCAATGTTTTTGAAACACACACCCCTAAACTAGTATGCCAGCCTAAGTTAAGTAGTACATCAAGAGTTAAGAACTCTGGTTTTTTCATGTTTGATTCGTACAAAAACCACGATCCCAGGTACAATATAATCAATTAGAAACAAAAGTAAACCCTTAGACCATTATCATAATGGTAACCGGGAATTACGTCAATATTAAAAATTCACTCCCGAAAGCTAAAAAAATTAGCCCCAGATTCTGTTTGATCTCAAGATGGTAGATGCCAACACAAAAGCTTTGAATGGCAAAGCATAAGAGAACTATGAATTACAAAATTGAGACAATACTCTAACACTAATCCTAGCAGCCGTGAAACTGTTTTTCACTTTTTCTACCACCTCATGAGAGAGATTATGTCATGCACGACTTATGCTGGGGGATTTCAGGTACACTTTGTTATAGTGATCCTCAGCTTTGGATAATGACTGTATTGAAACAGGGAACCCTGGTCCCATCTGCATGTGGTAAATGAAATGGATAACTTAAAGGTAGAGAAATACATACAAATTAAACAGTTTGTTAGCTGTGTTTGTCTGAATGTTTTTGAAACTGGACCAGAGATTGAACTGATTTCAAGACTAGGTCGCAGTTGAACTGATCTGACCATGGTTCTCTCGCCTCTCCTTTTAGTTTTTCAGGTTAGAGTTCTCTGTTTATCAGGATACTTTTCATACAGGCAATTCAAAAACACAGAACAAATGAAAATTTGATAAAATATCCACACAAAAAATTCAAGGAAATGCAAATATTCTCTCATACAAACAACTAAACCAAAGAAATCAATGGTTTAGAAAAAGGAGTATTCAAAGAAATCAATTTCTAGTCCACGAAATCATTCATTTCCACCAACTCTATTCTGCAGCCCATACCAGCTCAAACTTTCGTTTGCTTTTCTGGCTCTCATGGAAATATATTTCAACTTGCACGAACAAATATATTAGTCCAAAATGAAGAAGTCCTGTTTTCTCCAACTTGTTTTAGTCAAAATTCTCACCTAACTCCCTCACAAAAGTTGAGAAGAGAAAATTGTATCCTTTCTACATTTTCTTCATCACCATTATATGCAACTATTCTTTATTATGATCTATAGTATTTTTCTGAAAACCACAAGCTCCTCTGACCCAATAATTCTCCATTAGGAAGTACATTTATATCAGAAGTTGAAGTTTACCGATGAATAAACAATCTGGTAGTTGATGTTAGGAGGAGAGGTGGTGATGCTGGATGATTTAAAGAGATATTAGGGTTGGAAAATTGGGCAACGACTCAGAGAAGGGGAGAGTGAATCTAGGAATGACCCAATTCTCTCTGATTTTTGTTATAAAAACTAACAAAACACCATGTTTCCAAAGGGGTGGCTTGTAAGCAAATAAGACCAAACCTAATGCCAGTTCCCTATTAACCCGGTCTGGCTGGCCAATCTAGTCCCATTTTTTAATATACTTGTCTATATGCATATTTCATGGATCAATGTCTCATGTATGAAGAAGTGTTAGTTAACTGAAGTAGCATACATAACATGTACATATCAATTTCTCATAGGAGAAAGAAGGAAAAAAAAAAGTAGCATACATAACATGTACATATCAATTTCTCATAGGAGAAAGAAGGAAAAAAAAAAGGAGCTTACCGTGCTGCAAATATGGAAGGTGTTCACATACCCAACATATTTGGAAGCTGCAAGAAAACAAGGGAAAGTATTTGTTAAAGCCTGAATGCATTGATCATAGGCAGAAACAAAGCTATAAAGGCTATTCATTATTTACATGCAGGAGGCTTTTCAAATAAAACTAATCATCTTCTGTCTTCTGACGTTAAAATTGTCATGGTCAAGTAATGCAAAATATGCTAATTTAAATGAAAGTCGGTTGACAAAGAAGTCAAACACTTCCAGTGTAGAAATAATCTTAATGAGAAAGCCTATGTTCCAAAGTGAAAATTCTTGGGCTATAAAAGTAATAAATGCCAAACTCAAGTTTGTCACTGGTTTAGCAAAATTTCTTTATCTACTGCTTTTGCAATGCAGTAACTGTTTCCATCTATAGCCTAGCAGAATATAGTAACTTGATCAATTTAATACAAATGGATTTGGGAGCCCAGGATTTTTCAATACAAATGAAGTTCAATTATGCACAATAAACTTGATCAATTTAATACAAATGAAGTTGAATTATGCACAGGATTTTTTAATTTTATTTTTTGGTACACTTTGAACACACATTTTTACTTTATGATACTTCCTTTTTGTTCTTCAGTGGGTTCATATTTCAAATAAAGTACTTCATTGCTATCTCTAACTGCATTCATAGGCATCTTAGTGCAGTAACTGAATTAACTTCAGGAAATTCATGCATGTGGCTGATAGGATGGCATGTGAGGCTGCATTCAGGTTGCTCCATTATGACCTGGGGTTTACAGGATATATTACAGATACAACCTCATTGAAATGCATTCATGCAGATGAGTCGCAAATAAAAACAATACACAGCTGAGTGGGAAAACCTAAAATTAGATTTTCGCTTATCCTTGAATTTTATTGCTAGACTAAATGCCATTTTGATATCAAATGCATTTTTATGCAGGAGAAAATCCTCAGTTCAGTTTCACAGTCACCACATTTACATGCCTTTAATAAACATAATGCAAATGTGCATGAAACATTCACCACAGTTTGTTTTACCAAATGAACAGTAATGACTGAAACATTCATATAATAGATACCACTTACTCTTCTTTAGGCCTGAAGGCTTTGCTTGCAAAAGTGCATTCATTAATGCACCAACATTCTCAAGTAATGACTCTGTAAAATTTACCTGCAAAATAATTGCAACAACAGAAATGTAGAAGTTTGATGGAGACAATTTTGGCAAGAATCCTCAAAAAGGTAAAATATCATAATTGAGGTCAAGATAGACTACCTTTCCAAGTCCAACATGAACAATTGATGATTTGTCCATTCTAAATTTGTTCCTTTTTTGCTTCTTTTACAGCCATGGAAACATTACTGACGACAGTTCCTTGCTACACAAGTAAATACAAACACAGTAATTGTCCAACAATAAGTTAATTAACAAGCTAAAAGATATAAACATACTTTAGCATCTGTCATGTGTCCATAATTATTTAGAATCCTTGCTAACTGAAAAATAAAATGAAAAAAAAAACAAATTAATTAAATTAATTTAGGCTATAGCCAAAATTTTGACTGATTAGAGAGCCTTTCTCTAAATTCATTACCTTAACTACTCGAGGAAAGAATTGAGTAGTTGTGAAGCACTTGTCAAAATCAATTTTACCATCACCTGCACAGGTACATGGCCTATTGTCAAATCCAAATATTGAAACTTATATCCCATAGAGCTATGTGATTGAGATCTTCATTAAAAAAGAAAAAAAGGGGTTAGAGTAACATCTAAAATAAGAACAGACAGATCATTGATTTAAATGAGTTAAGAAATAATGAATTTGAATTTTAAAACAAAGAACAACATTTGATCCAAAAAAAATGATATGACGGCGATATTCCTCCCCAAGAAAAATGATAACACTAGGTTTCTATTTTATTACTCCAGTGGGAGTATGCCATATAAGAATGAAAATGGTGTCTCACATGAAATTGCATCAATAAGCTCAGTACCACCAACAACATCAGCTCCCGCAGCTCTAGCTTCATCTGCATCTGCTCCTTCGGCGAAGACAGCTATTCTGAGAACCTGAAAAATAGCAATGGCAATCAGATCATGAGTCCAATAAAATATAAGTTAACAAATTAACACCTAGTGTAAGTTCTGAAGTTTACCTTCTTACACCAATCTGCATATTAAGAAAATTCATGTTCATAAAAACTGCATATGAGAATGATCCATACAAATTGAAGATTCCCGCTCAATTAGTTGGTAAAAACTCTTGTTGTCCTAACAAAGAATTAAGATCTAGTTGCACCAACACTAAGGAAGGGGTTTAAAAACACAATATATATGTATACTTGCACATGAAAGAATAAGAATGTTGAAATTAACAAGAGAAGCCCATTGATATTTAACCCAGATATTAGAAAACAGAACATACATGCGCAATTGCAAAGAAAACCATAATAATAATGCACCAGAAACATATGGGAATAAACTAGAGAACAACTCAACATGCCAATGCATAAGGAGAAGGGAAAGGATTAAGAGAAAGAAAATGAGAGAAGGAGAGTGTCATCAAGAAACTAAATATGGTACAACCTACAAAAACTCCTTATTATATTGAGTTTATTTGAGAACATATTTATAAATTATCAACTGTAAGATAAAAAGTAATTATACTAATATATGTTAAAGCCAACCCGTGATATGACATTTTGAACATCATTATAACATTCTCTTCTAAGAATTTAGTCTTCATTTCATTAACACACTGTAGAAATGGAACAGCTATTCTATAGCAAAAGGCAATAAAAAGGCTACTTTTAACTTCGCGTATAATTAGTATTCCACAGATTTGTGGCATAGCTATTGTATGACGTAACTATTTCACACTGGAATTTAAACTAAAGTTGAGATTATAGAACAGCTATTCACATTTAAAATTTGAGCCTAAGTTGAAAATAAACTCTATGCTGTTGAAAAAAGAGACTTAGGCCATCTCCCACCATAAACACCAATTTAATGTGATTTTTACATCAAAATGGTGTAGCTATATTATCACAATCTCCAACCAATAACACCAATTTTTACACCAAAAACAACTACTTCCCCTCTTCTTCCTCCACCCACACTCTACAGACACTGTCATTGCCGCAATGAAGCCGATTTTTCTCCCTCTCTTCTCCTCTGCTCTCTCTATTTCTTCCCTTCTCCCTCCTGATACCTTTCTTCCTTTCTTCCTCCCGATCCCTTTCTTCTTTTTCTCCCTCCCAATCCCTTTCTTCCCTTCTCCCTCCCAATCCTTCATCTTCTTTCTCCCTCTCTTCTCCTATTCTCTCTCTTCTCCCTTTGTTTCTTCCTTTTCTCGTGTCAATGGGTTTATGAAACAAAAAAATAGAAGAATAGTAAAATGGCGTAACTACAGTAACAAACGTCATTTATGGTGAAAAATATGGTATCAGTTGGAGATGGAAGTGTGAACGTCATTTTTGTCTTTATCCCAAATGAAAACCATTTTGACTTTTGGTTGGAGATGGCCTTACAGCTTGAATAAGTGTTATTGATTTCTAAATATTTCCATGATGAAATGAAGCACAAAATACGATAGAATTTGAGTAAAGTGAATTGGAAGTACCAGGTCAGAACGGGAACTAGAAATGCCCAATCTTACATGCGCTTCAACAGTCTCATCGAAAGTCTTCCTGGCATTGGCCTGAACAATTACTAAAACAGGAAGAAATCAAAATGAAACACTTAAAATAAGCTCCAAGCAAGTCATATATATATATATATATATATATATATATATATATATATATATATATATATATATATATATATATATATATATATATATATATATATATATATATATATATATATATATATATATATATAGCCTAATAACATCCACCAATTCAAAAAGTGGCCTCTTTGCCCTTTTTTCAGACTTGATCAATCTAGGGTCTGGAACGAAATCGCTGTTGTTCTTGTGATGGTTGTGGTTGAGAAGGGGATTCATTTTCATCTGAAGTTGTTTGATCTCTGGGCTTTACCGGGTAAGATACTGGTTGAATTGGGACAGATTGAGAATGTGGATTTGATTTTAAATCAGAAGAAAGCCATCTATGGCATAGTGGAAATGAAGAGGAAGGTTTCTTGGGACGGTAGCGACGAACTTGGGAGAAAATGAGCTTCTTCATGCCTTTCTAACACTTGGAGCTCAGTGCGACGACACACAATTTTGGGGTTCTTGATCGCCGGAGGCCCGGACTCTGAGGTTTTAGGTAAAATTAAATAAAGCAAAAAATTTTTAGTCCTCAATTTCATAAACGTATACAATTGAGTCCAAATTTCAAAAAGAAAATCCTTCAACTAAAAAATTTAGAACAAATTGCATAAAAAACACTTTATATTTTAATTTAAAAATTTTTAAATATATTTTCAATTTCATACCAAATATAGTTTCAAAAAAATTTTAATTTAATTTCATAATAATATGACACTTTGAATCTAATTTTTTTATTTGACACTACTTATATATTTTAATAAGTAAAAAAATATATAGATTTGCACATAACTAACCCAAAACTCAAAATAAATTAGATTTTTGTATATATATTTAGATCTGTACACGATTAGTCATTAGATGACTTATCTCTAAAACCCAAAAGCAATATAAATCTACATAAATATAAATATATATGCTTAGAACTAGTTGTATGTGAGCTAGATCAACGTAAACATAATTATATCAACATAAACGTAGTTTTAATGTAAGAATCATTTACATAACTAAATCAGTGTAAATCTATTTTATTGGATTTGATTATAATTGCGTGACATACTTTCCAATGCAAAGTTAGGGTACCCACTAGTTCAAAAAGATAAGTAATTGTAATCTTGTTCTCATTTGAATTAATAGTGATGTTCATATATTTTTTTTCTATTCAGCATTTTTTGTTCATTTGGATGTAATGACTTATTTTTACATGCAAGTAAAAATTCCAAATGCTGAAAGAGATTTTCAAATTTGAATAGTGTACATAAAGATTGTTAAAAAAAATGACTCACTATAATAAAAATTTGAAATGATGAAGTTCATCACCTTGTCTTGTATTCCTGGACTATAGAAATTTTAGGATAAAAAAAATATATAGTTGAAGACAAGCTACCAATATAGACTCAAAAAGTTTAAAAAAAATTCTAAAAAATATAATTATAAAGTGTTGACTACTAAAAGATGTAAAAATTTATGATTTCAAAAAAATATATGTAAAAATTTAAATTTACCTATGTATTGATTGATTGTCATCGTAGCAAATATCATTATCACGGGTTTTGGTAATGATCTCATAGCATTTTCATTGAATTCATTTGCTAGATTGGCCCATAATGTGAAATTCAATTTCTTTTTCTCTATAACATTACTAAAAATTGTTTTTATATTGTGCATATAACAAAATATACAAATTTTTTGATTAGTTAAAGTAAAAACTTACTTTATATTTTGAATTGTCAAGTTTCTTTTTAGTTCAAGTCTATGCGTAATATATGTTTCTTCGATTCCTCCAACAATTAACAACTGACCAATCATATCTTATGAAAGAAAAATGATAATATATATATATATATATATATATATATATATATATATATATCAAATATAGTTACAAAATTCTCTTGTGAACAAGCTATTCACATCAACTTTTTTTCCTACATCATCATAATCTAGAAACCATAACTTGTGTAAAGGAATTTCAGAATAATTGTCATCTAGTTTGCAAAATGTTGTTTCTTTGGTAAATTCCAACATACAAGGATGAGGAACAACTTTTTGTATTTCTTTGTTATTTGTTATATATAAACTGTTGATGTCATACATAACACCTTATAGTAATTTAGAAGCAAAAAATCAGCTTCAAATTGTTTCATTGTTGCTTGAATTACTTCACCCTAAGTAAAAAAAAAAAAAAAAGGCAATGTGAAATATGAAAATATAAGAGATAAAAGATTTATTTAACATTTAGAAAGTGCAAATACCTCTTGATCAACTAATAGACATTCAAAGTTGATTAATTTGTTTGTAATGATACTTTTAGTTTTCCAAATTTTGCACACACAAACTCTAATTTTTTCAATAGACTATTGGTTTAAGATGTAATTGTGTAATCTCCATTAGTTTTATGCTATAGAAAAAGTAAGAGAATATGTTAATGAGTAAAATAATAATGCAATAATTTGAATTTTTTAAAACTTGCATATATATTTTTCAAAATTGTAACTAAAATTAAATATGAAATAGATGTACATAAACAAAATTTGAATGTTTCAAAAGTAAAGATCAAATACAATCTTTAAAAAGATTATGAAGTATTTCTTTATATACAATATTCTTTATAGCCTTTTGGTATTTGCGGTGATGTTTTAATTAATATTTTTACTTATGTCAACCCTTCACCCGCCTTTGACCTATATTCAATCGAGCCTAATCGATACAAAGATGTTACATGTCATATCCGATAATTTAGACACCGAGTCGCATGTGTCGTGAAATTGACGCATATGACCGATGGAGTTTAAATTCGGATTTTGAACGGAATTAATCAAGTATGCCTAATTAAGTGTTTTATAAAGCTTAAAGAAGTTGATTTACAGTAAAAGACTAAATTGCAAAATTTGATAAGTTTTGGGGTCAAATTGCAATTTACCAAAATTTGTTGGATTAATGAGATTATTTGCTAATTAACATATGAAATTTGGATATTTTTAATTGGGATGGCCGGTTTTCATAAGGGAAAAGAAGAGAATTAATGTTAATTAAGTCTAAGTAGCAAAGAAATGGTCAAATTTGGTGGGTCCAACATGAAGACTTTTTATTCTCTTATTCTTTCTTCCTTTTCTTCTTCTCCTCATTTCTTTTTTCTTTTTTGCCCAGCTTTCACGCCAACCACTCTCACATTCTCCATTAACCCACTTTGAAATCTAGAGAGAGAAAGGAAGGGAATAGAGGGAAAAGACCAAGACAAAGTGATTTTCATGATCTACAAGTCTTAATGAAGCTTAGGAGAGCAAGAATGAAAAGAAATAAGCAAGTTTTGAGGAGAGAGAAATCTCCAAGGTTGTGATCAAATGAAGAAAAGTGTAAAGGTAAGAAGCTTTCTTCTTCTTTTTCATATTTTCTTAAGGAAGTTGGGGTTTTGAACTTATTTAAAACTTCTATGGAAGAAGAGAGAGTTTAGGGTTTCATGAAAGAGAGTTTAGGGTTTTGAAAGTTTGGAGAAAGTAAAGTTTTGATGATGAATGTATGATGTTGTAGGAGCTCAAAATGTTAAAGAAGGAGTTCAAGGGAGTAAAGGCAAAGAAAAAACTACCTAGAAGAGTGAAGGAGAAAAATAGAGGTTTATGCATAATTTAAGGCAATAGTCTATCTTTGTTTGAAATGATGCATATTTAACATGATAATTCATGATTGAATTACACTAATGATGATTATGGCATGAAACCATAGGTTTAGATATAAAGAATGAGATTTTTGTGATATGTTAAGTAATGTATATTAGAGAATTGAGTTATGATAAAGGCATTTATATGTATTAGAACATGATATGTTGAGCAAAGGACCTTAGAAATACATGAGTTGTATTTGGTATGATTTGGTGTAGCTAGAAATGAATAAGAAAGTGAATATGCAGATTCCCCGCAGATAGTCACGGGCATGACCTTTGGGTCACAGGCGTGAACTTGCTGGGTGACGGGCGTGAACTTGGTAGTTCACGGGTATGACTAAATTATATCACAGTTGTGATTAAAAATCATTACCGACTACTACAACCGGAAAGAAAAAGGAATTGAATCCAAACCCCACCCCGTGGGAATCTCCTTCTCGGGAAGCAATATGGGAAAACATCAAATCCGAAGAACTTTTATTCTAGAAGCGTTCATAGCTTTGAGTCACGGGTGTGAACTAATTCACAGGCGTGAATGAGTGCTCCAAGCTGTGAATGCTCTGTTTTTACATAATGGAGTATTCAAGTAAGTAAATGAAACAAGATTGTTTATTTAGTGAAATAAGGAACGTTGATATGTTTATAAGGATAATTAAGTAAAGATATATAAATAATGTGGAAATATGGATATGCCCATTACTCTAACTCTGGACTAGAAATAGGATAGATGACATGTCATTACGAGGGCAATCGATATCGTACTATATGAGATATTTCTCGGTCAATGTGGCTTTAGCTCTAGGAGCGTCATTGACTTGAGATGCCCAGTTGAGCATACAAAAATCAAGGACAAGGTGGCTTTAGCTCTGGGAGCGCCCTTGGTCCAGTAATTTATCTATGATGATCTATTACTCAATCAATGTGGCTTTAGCCCTGGGAGCGTCATTGATTTGAGAAGCTCTGTTGAGTCAGATAGTGGACAGGGTGGCTATAGTTCTAGGAGCACTCCTGATCTATAACTCGTATCCAGTTAGTCCAATTTAGAGTAATATGGGCGAAATAATGAAGTTAAGTTGAAAGATAATGCAAAATAATATGAAGTTAATATAGAATATTAAAGAGATGAAAATAGTAACTTATAATTAGAGTTAAATGAAAATAATATTGTACATGTATGCATGATGCTCATAATCGTATAAATTAGGGACATGAAAAGAAGAATAACATGAAAAGATATTAATGCATAAAATGACATATATTATGCTTGTTGCATAATATAGTATATTGTCTTATTTATATGCACCACTAAGCCTAGAGCTTAGCGTGATAACTTTCTCTTGCGCAGATTTAGTGAAAAATAAGCAGACAATAGTAAATAAAGGTAATGATAGCCTGATCCAGTAGAACAGCTTGTATCAAATATTGTGGGTCATACAACTGTTGTAATTATGGTTTGAGTTTTATTTTATAGTACTATCAAAGTAAGTGCACATTTTGTAAATAATAAATTATTATATATGTAACGCCCACTAATTAGAGTTTAATTAGACTAAGTATGTGGTATAAAAAAAACCTGATAGATAATAGATATTCAAATAGATAGAATAGTTGATTAAATTAGAAATTAAAATAAATTAAATTGATACACATGATAAATTTGATTAAATTAGACCACATAATTAAATTGTGTTCTTGGTATTAAAAAAAACATAAAATTGAACAGTAAAAAGGGACACAGTAGGAAAAAAGAAAGAGGAAGACTAAAACGGGAGAAGGGTGGGAGAGGGGAAAGTCAATTAAGACTTTGTCCCATTTTCTTCCAACTTCAACTCTCTTCTTCTTATCATCATCATCACTACTTTCCTTCCTCCATATCACAGCCTCAATTCTTCATCATCTTCTTCCTGATTTGTAAGAAAATTCACTCCAAATAAATATAATCTTGGTAAGTAATATCTTTCCTATGATTATTGTGTTATTAGAGATTTTAAGATTATGTTTTTACAGTGTATTTCGTTCTATTTTTGAGTAGTCTATGAACCTAATTTGAAGAGGTGTAAAACATCAGAGTTGTTCGCATATGTGTTGTTTATATGTCTGTCAAATTTTATGAAATCATTTTGGGTATATAAAGAGATTTTATTTGAGTGAAACTGGTTCAGAGAGACATGTCAACAGAATAGCCAACGGTTTTTGTTTAAATTAATCACCTTAATGGCTAAATCTGATTTTTTGTAAAATCTAAAAATTGTAGATATATGTGTTATTTAGGTCTCTGCCAAACTTTGTATAAATATTGCTTGTTTAGGTTGAGTTATAGTAAAATAAACTATGACTGTTCCTTGCTTGAGTTGTGTTCTGGTACCTGTGCAGCTCTAATAAATTTGTGTTCCTTTTTGAGCTTCTTAAAAGTCGAATTAGCCAAAGTTAAAAACATGAAAGTTTTATTTTTATGTCTTATTTAAGTTTCTGTGAAAGTCTCACCTTAAAATGTCAATTATTCTGTGAGTTATGAGCTGAACAAGTGAACTGGTCAGGTTGTCATTATATTCTAAACCAGTTATAGATCTTCCAATATTTGAGAATCTTAGAGACCGAATATGAAAATGAGGTAAACATGAAAAATGTTCTAAATTAATTTATATAACTTTTTAAAAATTTTCATAATAATTGAAGCTACACATTAAAAGATATGAATTTTTAAATATAGTATGCCAAAACTGCCTAAAGGCAGAAAACAGAGTAATATTTAAAATTATACCAAAAATTGTGTAATAGTTCAAAAATTCTAAAATTTTAGTATGTTTTAGTCTTATATGTTAAATTTATTAGGAATATGAATCATATAAATTGGATAAGTGTAGAAAAAGTTATTAATCAAACAGTCCTAAGAGATCCTATTCCAGCTTAAAAGAAATTATAGTTATTTATTTAAACTATATTAAGAATAAATATTTTATCAAGGTATTAATTATTTATATTTTTGAATTAGGATCTCAACAAGAAGAAGAACAACAAAAGTGAATAAGCTCTAACTTTATATTTTAGAAAAGAAAAATACTATCGAGGTTTGTATATATATGTATTCTAGTTTACCCATTGTGCATGATTGTGTGTGCATGACATAAATTATATGTCACAATGATAAAATTATATATTATGACATGTTTTAAAATTATAGAAATGTTATTAACTATGAACTTAATATTATGCTAATATTTGATAAAATATCATGCTATTACATGGTATTGAAATAAATTATGAGTATATGATTATGTTAATATGGAATGAGTATTGGTTACAGAAATAAGTAATTAATGTTGTTAATTATCCATTTTCTACCTGAGGACTGACATAGGATAGATGTTGCACCATTATGGGGAAGTTACGGTACTGATATGGATATGATTTAGGGACAGGGTGACTTAAGTTCTAGGAGCGTCATTGATCCTGATTATACACAAGTGACATGATTATATTCAGTCAAGGTGGCTTAAGCTCTGTGAGTGCCCTTGACTTGAGATTATAGTGAGTAGGGTGACTTAAGCTTTGCGAGCGCCCCTATTTTACACCCATTATCCGGACAGTCCGAGAACGAAATTTTGGGCTAATAAATCATAGAATAAAATATGAAATTTTATTAATTGATGTAAGTAACAAAGTGTAAAATGCTTATATGAGGTGGTGCAAATTTAATTATTGAATAAGGTTATTATATTTATTCTTTTATGTTATGTATTTATTTATTTTATATAATAAATATATAATAAAATTTGATGTGCCATGATTTTATTTGAGATATGCATTTGTGTGACTTCTTAGGGAAAACTTTAATACTTATATATATCACTAAGCTAGAGATAGCTTAGCGTGGGTTCTTCTCATGCAGGAATTGAAGTTGTAGCTAGTAGATAGTGAAGTTGATCAAGAAGAAATTCAAGCTCATATCAACAAAGACACAAGAGACGTAGTTAGAGGGTTGGTTACCTATTATGTTTTTTTTTAGTTTGACCATATATATAGTTTATGGTAGACATGTCTCAGATGTTAATATTGTATATGTAAATAATTAATTATGTAACATAATCGGGTGTCATATATGTATACAATATAATGATAAATATATATTGTTAATTAGAACGACTTGCCTAAATCAATATAAATAAATAGATTACGTTATTTAAAATGAAAAAATTTTAATTCGAACAGATTTTATGGATCTTATGAATAGAATCTTCAGTGTAATGCCCGATAATTTAGGTCCGGACATGAAAAAAATAAATTAAAATAATAATAATATGGGAGAAATAATTTTAGATATTATTAATTGAGAATTTTGAAGTTTGGAATTAAAATTGGGAGAAAAATAATTTTTCGCAGAACGAAATTAGAAATTACAGTGTTTTTAGCGAAGAAATTATAAGAAGGCATAATAATAGAATATTCTTTATCTAAAGAAAGGAATATTCTTTTAATTAAGATAAATTAAGAGTGATTAAAATTAATAGATCAATGGAAAACAAGATTAACACTTAATCCTAACCACCCACCTAATCCAACTATAAAAAGTCAAATTTCTATTTTTTTATCATTATTCTTTTCATCTTGACCAAACCTATTTCTCTCCCTTTTCTTCTTCTTTGGTCGTGACTCTCCTCCCCCAATTACTCTTCTTTTTCTTTCTTCAATTCAAGCTAAGATTAGATGGAAAAAAAAAGGGGATTAAGGCAAAATCATCAAAGAGAAGTAGAATTTTGAGGTATGTATATTTGGCAAAAATTCAATATATAAAAATATTAATTTTAATTTTGTGATGTGTAAGAAATTCTGAATAATTGATTGAGAAATTAAGTGTGATTAAATGATGCAATGAATATGAAAATAAAAACTAGAATATGAGGTTGATGCAAAAATGGAAATTGTATGATTTAATTGATGTGCTGAAAAATTCATCTTATGAACAGTGTATAGTATTTTGATCATAACTTGAGTTCTGGAAATCATTTCTGAGTGATTCTTGTTGGGTTGGAAATTTAAGCCATGGTTCTTGAACTTTTATTCAAACCATTAGACATGAATATGCCTGAACGTAGGTGAAACAAATGACTCAAAGTTGACCTAGAAATCTGTTCAAAAACAAAACTGGGCAGATTTGCAATGAACGTAGCTTAGGAGAAAATTCATAACTTTTACTAAAAAATGTTTTTTAATGTAATTCTAGTTGGAAATTAAATATAAGACCTGTACCTATATTTTTTTAGTTTATACTTGTCCAATTTCCATTGAAAAAGGGATGAACAATACATACCAATATAAGGTAGAATTATGTCCAGAAAAATACTGGGCAGATTGTAGTGAACGTAGTTTAGGAGAAAATTTATAACTTTTGCTACCAAATTCCTTTTACTATGATTCCAGTTTTATATTAAAGATAAGACATGTATCTAAAGTTTTCTAGTTGATCACTTGTTCCAATTCCATCTAAAAATGGATTAACAGGACAAAGAAATATAAGGTATAATTTTGTCCCGTAAAATACTGGGCAGATTGCAGTGAATGTAGCTTAGGAGAAAATTTATAAATTTTGCTAACAAATGCCTTTTAATGTGATTCCAGTTTGAAATTAAAAGATTAGACATGCACCTATATTTTGTTAGTTGATCATATGTTCAGAACCTATCTAACAATAGACGAAAAATACAGAGCATCATAAGGAAGAAATGCTGTTCAGAATAGGACAGCTGGAAGAAATGTGTTGATTGTGAATTTATCTGACATAAAATGTGTTAATTGAATTTTTCTTATAATTATAATGATTGAATGATCTAGTATGAGGTTGTAAAATATTGAATGAGAATTATTGCATTTATAGGGAGTTTATATTAATGTTCCCTACATAATTTATGTAAATATTAATAAAGGTAACAAATGTAATTTAAGCCCTATAACATCTAGTCGAGAACTAGAAATTAGGATAAGTTGACATGCTAATAAAAGGGTAGAAATGTAGGCACTAAAAATAATAGTGGGCACTAAAAATAATAGTGCTAAGATTTAATTTAAGTAGGCACTAAGTAATAGTGCTGAGTTAAAATTAAGTAGGCACTAAGAAATAGTGCTGAGTTCAAAAATTACGTAGGCATCAAAAAGGTGCTGAGTTGTTATTGGAAATGTAGGCGTTAAACGCCGAGTTATAAAATAATTATGTAGGCACCGAGTATACTGCCGGAGAGCAGAGATCCTGTATCCAGTGTTTAGTTCCGGTCTAAAATGTCGTGGGCTATTAAATAAATAACAGAAAAAAAATATGAATTATGAAATTGATATTGTGAATTTTATATCTTGAATTGTTAAGAAATTTCAAGCATGCTTAATGAATGAAATGTCATAATTGATGAATTAAATATTTTTGCATGAATAAAATGGTTTTATTATTAATTGAATATTTGGTATGCTTAATAAATTAATTGTAGTTTCAAAACTTTTATTTTAGAATTATTTATGTAATTGTTGGATAATTGTCAAATGTACCACTAAGCTAGAAGCTTAGCGCGTGTGTTTCACGTGCAGATAAATAGAAATAGTTGTTTCGATACGACGACCGAAGAAGAGGGAACCCCCAAGATCATATTGCAGCAGTCTAGTTCTTTTTGTATGTTTTGAAAATTATGTTGTAAAAATTAAATTCTAAGAATCTTTTTTTTATGTGAGTTTGTGGCATGTAGGATTTATAAGGAATGAATTTTGTAATTTTATAAATCTAGTATTGTTTCTAAATATTATGGTTTAATTGCACGAGTTCAATTAAATCAAACTATTTCCATCACTAGTTATATATTTAAATGAAAAAAATAGTAATAAATATTTCACTAATAATAAACTCAAAAAAAATTTATTACAATGATTTGTACATTGGTTGTAAAAAAAAAAGAGCTTATTAGCATTTCCATATCCTATTAATGTTGAGTAGGGTAAGGGAGCACTACATTTAGTGGTATCAGAGCTCAGGCTAATTGATTCTTAATCAGTGGGTGCAAAATTGAATATGTGTCTCATGCATATGCATAAAATGTTGCAATTATCTGACTTGGGTCCCTTCTTTTGGTTTATAGGTAGATATGGATTCGGGATCGGAACAAGATTTCTCAAAAGACGAACTGAGTAATAGCCTTTCAGACTCAGCCAATCTCAGACAACCTCTATCAGTAAGAGATTCTGGGCCGAGTGTAGTAGCTCCTCCATGAGCAGAGGGACAAGCTAATTTGGGACATGAGCCTCTTATGGAACAGATAGCAAACTTGTTGCAACAGATAGTACAAGTAGTTCCACAACCTGCTCCATCTCATCCTCCACCTCAGCCAAAACCCCAGATTGATAAGCTGAGAAAATATGGGGCCACAAATTTTATAGAAAGGAGGGAGGATGACCCAGCAGCTTCAGAGTTTTGGATGGAGTCCACAGAAAGGGTGTTTGAGGAACTTGAGTGTCCAGAGGAATAAAAGGTCAAATATGCAGTGTCTCTTTTAAAAGATCATGCCTATGACTGGTGGAAATCAATTTTATCAAAGCCCCAGACACCGAAACCACCTTCTTGGAATTTCTTCAAGGCAAAATTTAATAAGAAGTATGTGCCTAGAGTTTATGTGAATGAAAAGAAAAGGGAGTTTCAAGACTTGAAGCAAGGAAACATGTCAGTCGCTGAATATGAGATGGAGTTCACCCGACTAAGTAAATATGCCACTGGAATCATTGCAGATGAGGCAGACATATGTCATAGATTTGAGGATGGGCTTAATGATGATATTGGGAATATGGTGACCGTCCATCAGCTTGAGGATTTTGCTACACTAGTATCCCCAGCCATCAGTGTGGAAAAGAGGTCAAAGAGAAAGAGGATAGAAGAGCTACCATGGAGGTCGACAATTAGCATGGCCCAGACATCAGAAAAAAGGGGACGAACAGTGCCTAGGTTTTTCCAGTCACGGGGTGTTAGATCAAATTTTTCAGCTAGACAAAGCCAATAGTTGAGGCCAGAGGGGTCTACAGCTAGTGCACCAGCTTCTGGTAACAAGAGATTCATATCTGTCATATGTCAACATTGTGGGAGATTACATGCAGGTGATTGCTGGTTGATTACTAGAGCATGCTTATGTTGCGGATCTACATAGCACAAACAGAAAGATTGCCCTAGAGGAAGAGGTACAGGTGGTGTAGTATCAGTGCAGGTTCAGAATGTCATTCGAGGCAGAGGTAGGGGACATGGACAGTCTAGAAGTGGTAGGATTGGGCAGAGTATATCAGAATCAGTGAATAGAGCAGAAGGTAGTCGAGCCCCAGCCCGAGCATATGCCATGAGAGCTCGTAAGGAGCAGGATGCCCCAGATGTCATTATCGGTAAATTTTCTCTTTATGATACTGATTTATTTGCACTGATAGATCCGGGTTCTACACATTCATATTTATGCATGTCACCACCTAGTCAGGGGAATACGGTAGCAGAGGAATTAGATTGTGATATATTAGTGACAAATCCTTTGGGTCATGGAGTGAAAGTTAGTTGAGTCTATAAAAATAGTCCAATCAAAGCTCAGAATGTAGAATTTCCAGCTGACCTAATAGAGTTGCCATTCTGTGAGTTTGATGCAATCTTGGGGATGGATTGGTTAACTCAGCATAAGGCAGTGGTGGATTGTCAATATAGGAGAGTGACTTTCAAGAATTCAGGGCAAGATGATGTGATTGTCCTGGGCGAGAACCGACCATACTTGACTAATGTCATTTCTATGATGAAGGCAAGTAAGCTTATCAAAAAGGGATGTGAAGCGTTTTTGGCACATATTGTAGATACCAAGAAAGAAAGTCTAGATCTCAGGGAGATTCCTACAGTATGTGAATATCTAGATATCTTCCCTGAAGACTTGCCAGGATTACCACCTGTCAGGGAGATAGAGTTTGCCATTGATGTTTTGCCAGGCATAGGCCCGATATCGATCACTCCTTACAGAATGGCACCTGCTGAACTAAAAGAATTAAAAGTGTAGTTGCAAGAGTTGTTAGAGAAAGGGTTTATCAGGCCTAGTGTCTCACCTTGGGTTGTTCTGGTTCTATTTGTGAAAAAGAAGGATGACACCTTTCGTTTGTGCATTGATTATGGTCAATTGAACAAGATCACAATTAAGAACAAATATCCCTTGTTGAGAATAGATGACTTGTTTGATCAGTTGAAAGGAGCAAGGGTATTTTCTAAAATTGACCTCAGATCAGGTTATCACCAATTGAGAATTAAAGAATCAGACATTTCAAAAACAACATTTAGAACTCGGTATGGTCATTATGAATTCTTAGTAATGCCTTTTGGCCTGACAAATGCCCCAGCAGCATTTATGGATCTAATGAATAGAATCTTTAGGCCTTATTTGGACCAGTTTATGGTGGTGTTCATAGATGATATCTTGGTGTACTCCAGAAGCAGAGAAGAGCATAATCAACATCTTCGTATTGTCTTTCATACCTTGAGAGAGAATTAATTGTATGCGAAATTGTCGAAATGTGCATTCTGGTTAGATGAAGTGGCCTTTCTAGGGCATATTGTCTCGGCCGATGGGATCAGAGTTGACTCTAGTAAGGTAGAGGCAATCCTCAACTGGAAACTGCCTCGGAATGTGACAGATGTGAGAAGTTTTCTTGGTTTGGTTGGTTATTATCGGAGATTTATGAAAGGATTCTCAATGATAGCCTCACCACTGACAAAATTACTTAGAAAGGAGACCAAATTTGAGTGGGCAAACCGATGCCAGACTAGCTTTGATAAGTTGAAAAAAATGTTGACAGAGGCACCAGTGTTGACACAACCTACTGCAGAAAAAGCTTTTGTGGTGTACAGTGATGCTTCCCTTAATGGTTTGGGTTGTGTATTAATGCAAGAAGATAAAGTGATCGCTTATGCTTCCAGACAACTGAAGCCTCATGAGAGAAATTATCCAACACATGATCTGGAACTAGCAGCCATTGTGTTTGCATTGAAAATATAGCGACACTACCTGTATGGTGAGCAATGTTATATCTATACAGACCATAAAAGTCTGAAATATTTGCCTTCACAAAAGGAACTCAATTTGAGACAGAGGCGATGACTAGAATTAATCAAAGACTACAATTGTATCATTGATTATCAACCGGGTAAGGCCAATGTGGTAGCAGATGCTCTGAGTAGAAAAACTCTTGCAGGTAAATGTTAAAACTTAAATTTATTAAGTGAACAAGATAAAAAAATGAAATAATAATTTATTTATATATTATTTGGGCAGAATTGCGGATTCAACCCACATTGATCCAACAAGTAAAGAACAATTAGAAGTAGGACACGAAATTAAAGAAAATCTTTGAAATGGTGAAAAAGGGTGAAAAACCAGAATTTACTATTGATTCATATGGGAGTTTAAGGCAAAAGGGTAGGTTATGTGTGCCAGACATACCAGAATTGAAACAAGATATTTTGAAGGAAGCTCACAATGTTATTTATGCAATGCACCCAGGAAGCAAAAAAATGTATCATGACTTGAAGGCATATTACTGGTGGCCAGGAATGAAAAGAGATATCACCGAGTATACTACTAGATGTTTAACTTGTCAGCAAGTGAAAGCTGAACATCAAGTACCAAGTGGATTATTGCAGTCAATTTCAATTCCGGAGTGGAAATGGGAAAGAGTTACAATGGAGTTTGTTTCTGGTTTGCCTTTGACACAAAAGAGGCATGATTCAGTATGGGCAGTGGTGGACCGGCTCACTAAATCCGCTCATTTTCTACCGATCAAGATGGATTATCCACTTAACTGTTTGGCAGAGATCTATGTTAATGAGATAATCCATTTACATGGTGTGCCAATTTCAATCATTTCAGATCGAGACTCGAGGTTCACTTCAAAATTTTGGAAAAATTTGCATCAAGCCATGGGAACTCGACTCAATTTCAGCACAGCTTTCCACCCACAAATAGATGGACAATCAGAAAGGGTCATACAGATATTGAAAGATATGTTGAGGAGTTGTGTGATAGAATTTGAAGGCAGCTGGGACAAACATCTTCCATTGATAGAATTTGCCTACAATAATAGTCACCAAGCCAGTATCGACATGGCACCATATGAAGCCTTGTATGGGAGGAAATGTAGAACACCTCTATGTTGGACTGAGCTTAGTGAAACGAAAGTAGTGGGTCCATATCTAGTACAACAGACAGAGGAAAAAGTGAGAGTAATAAGAGATAGGCTGAAAGCTGTTGCTGATAGACAGAAATCATATGCAGATTTGAAAAGGAGGGATATTGAGTATACAATTGGTGACAAGGTATTCTTAAAAGTCTCACCTTGGAAAAGGATTTTCCAATTTGGAAAGAAGGGAAAGTTGAGTCCTAGGTTCATTGGACCTTATGAGGTACTTGAACGCATAGGTCCTGTGGCGTACAAATTAGCTTTACCACTAGAGTTAGACAAGATTCATAATGTATTCCATGTGTCCATATTGAGAAGATATCGATCAGATCCATCTCATATCATATCAGCAGAACCTATAGAGATACGACCATATCTAACTTATGAAGAAGAGTCAGTAGACATTCTAGCTCGAGAAATGAAGGAGCTACGGAACAAGAAGGTACCATTGGTAAATGTTCTGTGGAAAAATCATAATTTAGAAGAAGCGACTTGGGAAAATGAAGAGGTGATGAAGGCTCAGTATCCACAATTATTCCACTCCAGTTAAAAAGGTAAATTTCGAGGACGAAATTTTTTTTAAGGAGGGGAAAATTGTAATGCCCGATAATTTAGGCCACAGTCGCGGTTGAGCAAAATTCGGCACACCGAACCTATCGGGTCTAAATTCGGACATGAAAGAAATAAATTAAAATAATAATAATATGGGAGAAATAATTTTGGATATTATTAATTGAGAATTTTGAAGTTTAGAATTAAAATTGGGAAAAAAATAATTTTTCGCTGAACGAAATTAGAAATTGCAGTGTTTTTAGCACAGAACTTATAAGAAGGCATAAAAATGGAATATTCTTTATCTAAGGAAAGGAATATTCTTTTAATTAAGATAAATTAAGAGTGATTAAAATTAATGGACTAATGGAAAGTAAAATTAACAACTAATCCTAACCACCCACCTAATCCAACTATAAAAAGTCAAATTTCCATTTTTTTTATCATTCTTCTTTTTGATCTTGACCAAACCCATTTCTCTTCCTTTTCTTCCTCTTTGGCCGTGACTCTCCTCCCCCAATTACTCTTCTTTTTCTTTATTCAATTCAAGCTAAGATTAGATGAAAAAAAAAGGGGATTAAGGAAAAATCATCAAAGAGAAGTAGAATTTTGAGGTATGTATATTTGACAAAAATTCAATATATAAAAATATTGATTTTAATTTTGTGATGTGTAAGAAATTCTGAATAATTGATTTAGAAATTAAGTGGTGATTAAATGATGCAATGAATATAAAAATAAAAACTAGAATATGAGGTTGATGCAAAAATGGAAATTGTATGATTTAATTGATGTGCTGAAAAATTTGTCTTATGAACAATGTATAGTTTTTTGATCATAACTTGAGTTATGGAAATCGTTTCTGAGTGATGCTTCTTGGGTTGGAAAGTTAAGACATAGTTCTTGAACTTTTATTCAGACCATTAGACATTAATATGCCTAAAATTAGGTGAAAAAAGTGATTTAAAGTTGACCTAGAAATCTGTTCAAAAACAAAACTGGGCAGATTTACAATGAACGCAGCTTAGGAGAAAATTCATAAATTTTACCAAACAATGTTTTTTAATGTAATTCTAGTTGGAAATTAAATATAAGACTTGTACCTATATTTTTTTAGTTTATCACTTGTCCAATTTCCATCGAAAAAGGGATGAACAATACAGACTAATATAAGGCAAAATTCTGTCTAGAAAAATACTGGGCAGATTATAGTGAACGTAGTTTAGGAGACAATTTATAACTTTTGCTACGAAATTCCTTTTAATATGATTCTATTTGTATATTACAGATACGACATGTATCTAAATTTTTCTAGTTGATAACTTGTTCCAATTCCATCTAAAAATGGATTAACAGGACAGAGAAATATAAGGCATAATTCTATCCAGTAAAATACTGGGCAAATTGCAGTGAGAAACTTTATAACTTTTACTACAAAATGCCTTTTAATGTGATTCTAGTTAAAAATTAAAGATCAGACATGTACCTATATTTTGTTAGTTGATCATATGTTCAGAATCTGTCTAACAATAGACGAAAAATACAGAGCATCATAAGGAAGAAATGCTGTCCAGAATAGGACAGCTGAAAGAAATGTGTTGATTGTGAATTTATTTGACATAAAATGTTTTAATTGAATTTTTCTTATAATTATAATGATTAAATGAGCTAGTATAAGGTTGTAAAATATTGAATGAGAATTATTGCATTTATATGGAGTTTATATTAATGTTCCCTACATAATTTATGTAAATATTAATAAAGGTAACAAATGTAATTTACGTCCTATAACATCTAGTTGAGAACTAGAAATTCGTATAAGTTGACATGCCAATGAAAGGGTAGAAATGTACGCACTAAAAATAATAGTGCTGAGATTTAATTTAAGTAGGCACTAAGAAATAATGATGAGTTAAAATTAAGTAGGCATTAAGAAATAATGTTGAGTTCAAAAATTACGTAAGCATCAAAAAGGTGCTGAGTTGTTATTGGAAATGTAGGCGTTAAATGTCGAGTTATAAAATAATTATGTAGGCGCCGAGTATACTGCTGGAGAGCAGAAACCCTGTATCCAGTGTTTAGTTCTGGTCTAAGATGTCGTGGACTATTAAATAAATAACAGAAAAAATGTGAATTATGAAATTGATATTGTAAATTTTATATCTTGAATTGTTAAGAAATTTCAAGCATGCTTAATGAATGAAATGTCATAATTGATGAATTAAATATTTTTGCGTGAATAAAATGGTTTTATTATTAATTGAATATTTGGCATGCTTAATAAATTAATTGTAGTTTCAAAACTTTTATTTTAGAATTATTTATGTAATTATTGGATAGTTGTCAAACGTACCACTAAGCTAGAAGCTTAGCGTGTATGTTTCACGTGCAGATAAATAGAAGTAGTTGTTCCGATAGGGCGACCGAAGAAGAGGGAACCCCCAAGATCAGATTGCAGTAGTTTAGTTCTTTTTGTATGTTTTGAAAATTATGTTGTAAAAATTAAATTCTAAGAATCTTTTTTTATGTGAGTTTGTGGCATGTAGGATTTATAAGGAATGAATTTTGTAATTTTATAAATCTAGTATTGTTTCTAAATATTATGGTTTAATTGCATGAGTTCAATTAAATCAAACTATTTCCATCACTAGTTATATATTTAAATGAAAAAAATAGTAATAAATATTTCACTAATAATAAACTCAAAAAAAAAATTATTACAATGATTTGTACACTAGTTGTAAAAAAAAAAGAGCTTATTAGCATTTTCATATCCTATTAACGTTTAGTAGGGTAAGGGAGCGCTACATTCAGGCTGCATCTTGATTAATTTGTGGCATTTTTATTGATGATATTTTGGTATATTCTAAAGATTTAGAAGAATATGAAAAGCATTTGAGAATAACATTGCAGACTCTTAGAGAATATAAGTTCTACGCCAAACTCTCAAAATGTGAGTTTTGGTTGAAGGATGTGACATTTCTGGGACACGTTATCTCTGCAGAAGGCATTAAAGTAGATTCTAGCAAGGTTGGGGCAATTGTGAGTTGGAAGCCTCCACGGAATGTGACCGAAGTTAGAAGTTTCTTGGGTTTAGCTGGATATTATTGGAGATTTTTCAAGGGTTTTTCAATGATTGCTTCTCTTTTAACAAGACTATTGAGAAAGGATGTTAAATTTGAGTGGATAGATAAGTGTCAAGCTAGTTTTGATAAGCTCAAAAGTATGCTCACTAAGGCCTTTGTTTTGACACAACCGATCCCTAATAGCGAGTATATCATTTATAGTGATACTTCTCATAATGGATTGGGTTGTGTATTGATGCAAGATGGAAAGGTGGTTGCTTATGCTTCTAGGCAGTTAAAGTCGCATGAAAAAAATTATCCTACCCATGATCTGGAGTTGGCAGCTATAGTTTTTGCTTTGACGATTTTGTGCCATTATCTATATGGGGAGAAATGTTTCATTTACACAAATCACAAGAGTTTGAAATATCTTCCCTCACAGAAAGAATTGAATTTGAGGCAGAGAAGATGGCTAAAACTAATAAAGGCTTATAATTGTGTGATTAACTACCATCCAGGCAAAACTAATATAGTAGCAGATGCTTTAAGTAGAAAGATTGTGGCAGAGTTGCACATTCAACGCATTCTTACTCAAGAAATCAAGGATGCACAAAGACATGATAGAAAGCTGATTGAATTAGCTGATTTGATCTTTAAGGGGGAGAGACCTAGATTCACTATGGACTTAGATGGTGGACTATTCTATCAAGACAGATTATGTGTGCCTGATGTAAAAGATCTTAGACAGAGGATTCTTAGAGAGACCCATGAAAACAAATATGCTATGCACCCAGGGAGTAATAAGATGTATTAAGAGTTGAAGAGCAGATACTGGTGGGTAGGTATGAAAAAGGACATCACAGAATACACTTCAAAATGTTTGACTTTGTCAATAAAAGGCTGAACATCAAGTACCTTCAGGGTTGCTACATCCAATTTCTATTCCAGAATGGAAATGGGAACGGATCACTATGGATTTTGTGGCTTGATTACCTTTGACTCCAAAGAAACATGATACTGTATGGGTCATAGTGGATAGATTTACAAAGTCAGCACATTTCTTACCTATCAGAAAGGACTACCCACTAAATAAATTGGCAGAAATTTATATGAATGAAATAGTACGACTTCATGGAATGCATGTTTCTATTGTGTCTGATAGAGATCCCCGCTTCACATTTTAATTTTGGGGTAGTCTATAGTGAGCTCTAGGTACTAAGCTCAATTTCAGCACAGCTTTTCATCCGCAGACAGATGGACAATCAGAAAGAGTCATTCAGATTCTAGAAGATATGATGAGAAGTTGTGTCATTGAATTTGAAGGTAGTTGGGACAAATATCTTCCTTCAATGGATTTATAATAATAGTTATCAGTCTAATATCCAAATGGCTCCATATGAGGCATTTTATGCCAGAAAGTGTCAAACACCTCAATGTTGGATAGAGCTCAGTGAGAGGAAGCTTGTGGGACCAGACCTAGTGCAAGAGACGAAAGAAAAAGTGAAAGTCATTCGTGAAAGACTTAAGGTAGCTACAGATAGGAAAAAATCATACGCTGACCTCAAGAGATGGGACATTGAATATGCAGAGGGTGATAAATTTTTCTTAAAATATCTCCCTGGAAGAAAGTTCTGCGATTTAGAAAGAAAGACAAGTTAAGTCCAAGGTTCATCGGACCTTATGAAATATTAGAAAGAGTTGGACCTGTTGCTTATAGACTCGCTTTAGCACCGGAGTTGAGTCAAACACATAATGTTTTCCATGTCTAAATGTTAAGACGGTAAAGATTAGATCCTAATCACATCATACCTGCTAAGAGCATTCAAGTGAGACAAGATTTGACATATGAAGAAGAACAAGTCCAAATTTTAGCAAGAGAAATTAAGAAGCTGAGGAACAAACGAGTACCATTAGTGAAAGTACTATGGAGGAATCATGTAATCGAAGAAGCAACATGGAAAAACGAAAAGGTGATGAAAGTTTAATACCCTCACCTGTTCAGTGACGATGCATTAGGTATGTTTCTAGGATGAAATATTTTAAGGGGGAGAGAATTGTAACACCCACTAATTAGAGTTTAATTAGACTAAGTATGTGGTATAAAAAAAATATGATAGATAATAGAGATTTAAATAGATGGAATAGTTGATTAAATTAGAAATTAAAATAAATTAAATTGATACACATGATAAATTTGATTAAATTAGACCACATAATTAAATTGTATTCTTGGTATAAAAAAACAGAAAAGTGAACAGTAAAAAGGGAAAAAATAGGAAAAAAAAGAGGAAGACTAAAATGGGAGAAGGGTGGGGGAGGGGAAAAGTCAATTAAGACTTTGCCCCATTTTCTTCCAACTTCAGCTATCTTCTTCTTATCATCATCATCCCTTTCCTTCCTTCATATCACAGCCCCAATTCTTCATCCCCTCCTTCATGATTTGCAAGAAAATTCACTCCAAATAAATTTGATCTTGGTAAGTAATATCTTTCCCATGATTATTGTGTTATTAGAGCTTTTAAGATTATATTTCTGTAGTGTATTTTGTTCTATTTCTTAGAACAATCTGAACTGAATTTGAAAAGGTGTAAAACATAAAAATTGTTCATATATGTGTTTTTTATATGTTTGTCAAATTTCATGAAATTATTTTGGGTATATAAAGAGATAAATTTGTTTGAGTGAAACTGGTTCAGGGAGACATGTCAACAGAATAACCTACGATTTTTATTTAAATTGATCATCTTAATGGCTGAATCTGAGATTTTGTAAAACATAAAAGTTGTAGATATATTTGTTATTTAGGTCTCTGCAAAACAATGTATAAATATCTCTTGTGTAGGTTGAGTTATAGTAAAATGAACTATGACTGTTCCTTGATTAAGTTGTATTTTGGTACCTTTGCAGCTCTAGTAAATTTGTTTTTCTTTTTGAGATTCTTAAAGATGAATTAGCCAAAGTTCAAAACATGAAAGGTTTATTTCTATATCTTATCTAAGTTTCTATGAAAGTCTCACCTTAAAATATCAATTATTCTGTGAGTTATGAGCTGAACAAGTGAACTGGTCAGGTTGTCATAGTATTCTGAACCAGTTATAGATCCTTCAGTATTTGAGAACCTTAGAGATCAAATCTGGAAATGAGGCAAACATAAAAAATATTCTAAATTAACTTATATAACTGTGTAAAAAGTTTCATAAAAAATGAAGCTACACATTAAAATATATGAATTTTTAAATATAGTAGCCCAAAACTGGCTAAGGGCAAAAAAATAAAGCAATATTTAAAATTATAGCAAAACTTGTGTAATGGTTCAAAAATTCGGAAGTTTTAGTATGTTTTATTCTTACATATTAAATTTAATTAGGAATAGGAATCATATAAATTGGATAAGTGTAGAAAATGTTATTAATCCAACAGTCCTAAGAGGTCATGTTCCAGCTTAAAAGAAATTGTAGTTATTTATTTAAACTATATTAAGAATAAATATTTTATCAAGGTATTAATTATTTATATTTTTGAATTAGAATCTCAACAAGAAGAAGAACAACAAAATTGAATAAGCTCTAACTTTATATTTTGGAAAAGAAAAATACTATCTAGGTTTGTACATATATGTATTCTAGTTTGCCCCTTGTGCATGATTGTGTGTGCATGACATAAATTATATGTCACAATGATAAAATTATATATTATGACATGTTTTAAAATTATAGAAATGTTATTAACTATGAACTTAACATTATGCTAATATTTGATAAAATATCATGCTATTACATGGTATTGAAATAAATTATGAGTATATGATTATGTTAATATGGAATGAGTATTGGTTATAGTAATAAATTATATGTCACAATGATAAAATTATATATTATGACATGTTTTAAAATTATAGAAATGTTATTAACTATGAACTTAACATTATGCTAATATTTGATAAAATATCATGCTATTACATGGTATTGAAATAAATTATGAGTATATGATTATGTTAATATGGAATGAGTATTGGTTACAGAAACAAGTAATTAATGTTGTTAATTGTCCATTTTCTACCTGAGGACTGACATAGGATAGATGTTGCACCATTATGGGGAAGTTACAGTACTGATATGGATATGATTTAGGGACAGAGTGGCTTAAGCTCTAGGAGCGCCCCTGATCCTGATTATACACAGGTGACATGATTATATTCGATCAAGGTGGCTTAAGCTCTGCGAGCGCCCTTGACTTGAGATTATAGTGAATAGGGTAGCTTAAGCTTTGCGAGTGCCCATATTTTACACCCATTATCCGGACAGTTCGAGAACGAGATTTTGGGCTAATAAATCATAGAATAAAATATGAAATTTTATTAATTGATGTAAGTAACAAAGTGTAAAATGCTTATATGAGGTGGTGCAAATTTAATTATTGAATAAGGTTATTATGTTTATTCTTTTATGTTATATTTATTTGTTTTATATGACAAATAGATAATAAAATTTGATGTGCCATGATTTTATTTGAGATATGCATTTGTGTGACTTCTTGGGAAAAACTTTAATACTTATATGTATGACTAAGCTAGAGATAACTTAGTGTGGGTTCTTCTCATGCAGGAATTGAAGTTGTAGCTAGTAGATAATGAAGTTGATCAAGACAAAATCCAAGCTCATATCAGCAGAGACATAAGAGACGTAGTTAGAGGGTTGGTTACCTATTATGTTTTTTTTAGTTTGACCATATATATGATTTGTGGCAGACATGTCTCATATATTAATATTGTATATGTAAATAATTAATTATGTAACATAATTGGGTGTCATATGTGTATACAATATAATGATAAATATATATTGTTAATTAGAACGACTTGCCTAAACCAATATAAATAAATAGATTACGTTATTTAAAATGAAAAAGTTTTAATTCAAACAGATTTATCAGGTTAAGCTTGTGCCAACCTTCTTATATATGTGAGATTATCCTTAATATATAAGTGGGGTGTCACAATACATTTCTTTATTATGATTTCTTTCTCACTACAAAGTAAATAAATAGTAAATAATTAAAAAAATATATGAGTGATTTTCATGTATAAAAATAAAAAAATAAAAAAAAATAATTAAAAGTGATATTTTAACCGACGAAGTCAGTATAACACTCCCTTATCCGAGTACTTGTTGCTTGGGTGAGGGAGTGTTACATTACATGTGAAAGAACAACATAAAGTTGGCTATGACAAAACACATCACCAAGAAGACATAAGCCAAATTTTTGTTAGTGTTTGCCTTTCACTTTTATTTATTGTCTTTTCATAGCAAACTTTTATTGGAAATTGACATCTTTTAAATACAAAGGGTTATTTAGTTTCATGTCCGATAATACTATTCTTAGAATGTATACATTTTTTTCAATATTGGTTCTTGTTATTAGTCTTCCTTATATTATTCTATTACAAAGTTGAGTAATAATTAATCTTGTTATATTACATAAACTTGAAGCTTGATTTAAGTTTCTTAATAACATTATAGGAACTCTAACTTTTAAAGTTAGTTCATGAGGAGGAATTGCAGTAAAATTAAAAGTGTTGAGAAATTCTTGAGAATAAGATAATCTACTCACTTATGTTTCCTGAGGATGAGCAAATTGAATCAAAACTAAAGTAAATCTAAGTTTCAGTTGGAACTAAGGAAAGCAAGTATACATTTATATCTTCAGTAGTTTGATTTTTTGGGGTTATAACTACTCTTTCATTCAAATAGTTTATAACTTTATAATTTTGCTAAGAATTATTATATGTATGTTCAACAGTATTGGAAATAGGAATATAATAATCTTTTATGAGAAATTCCTCTGGAACTTTAATCCATGTTGTATCTTCTTTAGTTGGTTTTTTAATGCCTTAAGTAGCTCCATTACCAATACTTCAAATCTATTGAAAAACATCACTTATTTTTCTTTTCTCTTTTTCATTTAAATAATTAGTAACACACTCTTATATTTTCTTTTAAATGATTTATACCATAAGCCAAAATTACTAATACCGGAATTTATTATATCTTCTTTTGTCCCACCTGGCTTTACCAGTAATATTTGCCTAAAGTCACCACCTAAAAGCACAAGTGTACCCGTTAATTAGGGCTTAGTTGATAAGACTGATTAAAGAAATATAAGTATATGGTTAAAGGGTTATGGTATATGGAAACAGTTAAGAAAAGTTGAGAAAAGTGATATTTTTGTGTTCATATTTGTGACTTTAACGTCATACCCGTGAGTGATGTTTTCAGGTCTCTTGTAGATCAAGTCATGCCTATGAATACTGTTAGGTATAAAATGCGAACAATCATTCTTTCTCTCTTATACGCCTAAAACACAAAAGAAAACCCTAGCCTTTGTTTTTCCTTCTTACTACAGATCAATGCCTTTGTTTTCCTTTAATTTTAAGACTTAAAACACCAAACCTAAAGCAAAGATCAAGTTTTACCTAGTTCTTGGGAGAGACAAGTGAAAGTTGATTTGTGTTCTTGAGAAACAAACCTAGAGGAAGGAAGAAGAGTTCCACATCTACCATCCAAGTTGTGTTTCCTTCATTTCTAGTGAGAAATCACGTTTTTCTTCTTTTTTTTTTACAAGTTTTCATATCTTTTTTCCATGTTGAATCCACTTTAGATAGATATCCATTTCCATATCTATTAGAATTTCAGTTCAAGTTTAAGTCTAATGGTTAAAACTTCCTTTGGAAGTTTAATAACAAGTAAAAACATGATCTTGAAAGGGATTAGTTGATAAAATGGTTAGCCTTAAGGTTTTATGTTAGGGGTTTGGTATCTAATAGTTTTATGCTTATGTTTATGACTCAAAAATATTAAGGATAGTGTTTTTATATGATAGGAGTTACAAGAGATGGTGGGGAAATACCATCTATGAGAGAGACAAGTTTGATTTAAGTTTGAGTTTTGAGGCTCTATAGAGGTATGTATATATGTTGCATCTAAATTATAGATGGGGAGCCCTTGTATGCTAAAATGCATTTAATGTGTGGGTAGTGGCATGAAAATGTATTAATTATGGAATGAAACTATTGTATGAACATTTATATGTGAGCATGTAAAAGATCATAATTATGTAGTTATGTATGTATGACTTATCTAGTTACATGAAATCATGAAATGACGAGAGACTATGTATAGCTTGTGTGAGCACCTAAGTGTGTATAACACATTTAATATGCAGATGATATATTATAAGTAAAAGACACATGTTTCTATATATGTTAATACATGAATGGGACATAGTGAGTTTCCATATGTTCAAAATAAATATGATATATGATGGATACATAATGAAAAGTATAATAAGGGAAAATATGAACAAGTAAAGCTCATGCTCGATACTAGGACTAGAGTAAGATAGGTGGCATGTCATTAAAGAGGTGTACGATACTATAGTTATATATTGCACAGTTATTTCTTTTAAGGATAAGGTGGCTTAAGCTCGAAAAACGCCATTGACTTGAGATGTCTAGGCTGGCACACATGATGATAGACAGTGGCAAGACGACTTAAGCTCGGAGAGTGCTCCTGTTTACAACTCATATATGAATAGTCCTCGTAGAGAGTTTTGGATGAATATATATATATATATATATATATATATCCTTAGGCACCTGATGTACTTATTTATTATTAATAAAAGGCATTTTCATTATATGATATTCATTGCATATGAATTGATATAGATCTTAAACTGTTTAATGAAGTCTTTGATATTAACACAACATGAAGGAATTCATGATGAGATTCTTATCATGTGTAATTGTATTTATACCTAGATGATCTCTAGTCATAGGATTAATAAGATGAGACATTGTTAATTCAGATAGACTAGCACATGTTATACTTCTTGATTAGGTCAAACAGCTGATCTCATAAAGTTAAAGGCATGAGATGTTTAGAGTTAACATGTTGATGCTTGCTAAAAGTAGCAAGTACAATGGATGACCTACTATGAGACAATCATATGGATATCTATTCAATGTCAGTGATAGTCTCATCATAACAATAGTGCAAGTATCCTTAGACTTGGGATGCTCAAGGTTATCTTGGATACTGAATCCTATATCTTGACTCCATTCCTCATTGCCTCTCAGAGGTCGCTCATAGAGTGGTAATTTGGTATAGCATTTGGTATTCGAAGATAGTTGTGTAGTCAATAACGTATTCACCACTCCTGATAGAAGGAGAGTATACCTATGACCTATTATAAAGATCATTGCTTTGGGCAAGATGGATGTGTCTTGAAGAAGGACTTCAAAGATATATCTTACTAAGTAATGAGTCTCATAGACAAGAACTAATATCATTTGGACTAGATGTGACATAGTCAGTCTAGTGGGAGTTGACATATAGTTCATACTCTGAACATATGAAAGCCAAAGGGGTTGTGTGTCACATGCATGTAATGGTTGTCGTGTACAAGTGACATGTGCAGAGTACCATTCTGTCACGTTCATGAGGATTCATCGCATGAACGCGATGGTACAAAGGAAATTTTTCATGCATATGAGGATGTCATCGCATGCGAGGATGTGGTCATGTGCACGAAAGTAAGGTCTTTTGCACAGGGCTGTCGCATGCGCGGAGACCCCTTCGCACGCACGATGTTATGAGATTTTGTAGATTTTTCATTTTGTTCAAAAGAAAAACATGGGGCTTTAGGAGTCCAAACCTAATTATGATTAGAGGACCTATAAATACTCTCAAAAGGGCTTAGAAAGTAGGCTACGTCCTTAAAGAAATAAAAGTTATCTTTTTTCCATCTCTCTTAAAGTTGAATCATCATTGCTAGCACTTTGGTGTTTTGACACCCCATAGTCTTTAAGCCTATTTCCTTCGCTTTTTTGCGTGGATTACTGTTAAAGACAATCTAGCCTTGGATTGTTTTCATTTTCAACAACCCAACTAAGAAGGAAGGAACACAACCTTTAAGATCAAAAGTTGAAATTAAACAAAGGTAATTCTACTTCTCCCATACGATGGTTATTCTAATTTTAATATACATAGGGAGTTCCATGATTTTTTGGGTTCAATTAATTTTAAATTTTTGCTACACCATGTATGAGATGCATGCTAAGAATCCAACAGTGGTATCAGAGTCATCCTATGTAAATTAAATTCGGATTTAATTGAAGCATTAATGAGATTGATTGTTAAAGAACAGCTTGGATTCCCTCTTTTTGTTAAAAATGAATTTGATTCTGTTTGACATCAAATTTTAATTTTATTTCAATGACATGCTAACATGATGATATTAGATTTTGTTGATGATAATTAAAAGGTTTGAATTTGATTTGAACATGAAATTCGAAGTTATGGATAGTTGTCAAATTTCTAGGGTTTATGAAACTTAGTTATGCCAATTGAGTCATTTGAGGGGTCGTTTGAATTTGGTTTATTAATTTGATTAGTCAAACATATTTATGATATATTTAGAATGTGTTTAACTTTTGGGCAATACATATAATGATACAAAAATCATTTTTAATCAAGGAACAAATAAAATATGTAACTAGGTTGAAAACCTTACTATATGATGAGATTGTTTTGTATTGTTTAATTTAATGGCATGTAACTTGATAACTAGAACCTGAATTCATATTTATTAGATATTCATGATGTTATTTTGATGTCAATTGCATGCTGGAGTCAAATTAAATTCGTAGTTAAATTCCTAAAGAATCCTAATTCATGTATAATTCAATTTAAATAATTTTTATGTAATTGGTTTGCTACTTGAATGATGAATGATTTAGATTGTCTAATGAATAAATTTAATTATTTTAAATTGATTATAAATTTCTTATAAAGATGAGAATGAATTCTAGAAAATTGAGGAATTTTTGAATGGAATTTGATTTGAATTAAAAAAGGGTTTTCAAAGTCTTAGTTTGAATAGGATTCTAGTATGCAATTGTAACTAGGATTGTTCAATCCCATTTGGCATCAAATTAATAATTAATTAAGGTAATTTAATTATGATTTAACTCCTGGTCATATTTGGATTTAATATTAAATGAGAATTAATTATTAAATTCGGATTTATTTATTGCATGCATTAAATTGGTAATAACCTAGTTGGCAAAGTAGACAATTTTAGGAAACTTTTTGATAATATCAAATGTATGCCTAATTTGCATAATTTCCTTTTAGAAATTGTTTCTAAATATTCATATGATTATTTAATAAAATTAAATAATGGATATATGATAAATTTCACTAAAGGCCAAACAATCAAAATAATGTTTTAATAGTTGAAACAAAGGGAACCCAAATTGTTACTTTAATAGATTACCTTTATTTATGCATTAGAGAATGCATGCTAAGGGTGTATGGAATGACATGATGGTATGATTATGGACTTGACCAATGTGATTGATCATACATGGAATTTTATTATTTGGCAAATAGGATCTGTGAGTCCCTGCTTTCTCATTTCTCTCTAATGTATTTATCTTCTCATCTTACTCCCCTCAAATTTAACTTGAGTTTTTGTTATGAAGAATTTATGTAATTAGATTACATAGGATTAGAATAGAATTGAAATGCAAAGGAGCAATAAGCTAAGGAGATGGTGCCAAAAACAAAGGAGCATTAGAATAAGAATTTTTTTTCTATTTTGGTTTTGTAATTTCATGCATTTACTTAGGTGAGACTTAGTTAATCCTTTCATGGCTCGAAGGATTAATGTTAGATTATGTCCATAATCATGACCATATAATTAATGTAATTATCTTTTATATCTATTAGTAATGAATGGATATATTATGCATGCCAAATTTCCATGATGAGACCTAAATAAAGAAATCCCTTTTAAATCATATTAAAGCCAATGCCTTCCATTAATATGGTGAGAACCAAAGTTCGTTTAAAGTCTGGGCTGTTGGGCAAACCCAAGCCCACTTTATACGAATATGTTCAAACCATTAGAATATGATTTCATGATTAATGGGCCAGCTTTAACTAGTTATATTAGTTTGTTGGGCAAACCCAAAGTCAATGTTAATTAGAGGCAATATTGGGTAAGTGTACATGAGATGTGCACATATCAAGAGTTGATGGCCCAATAATTCAGTAGTTGTATGATATGATGAAATTGGTTTGAGATACCTACTAATTGACCTAAGATGGCTTATTGGGCAAACCCAAGGTCAATTTTAGTGATGTTGGATACTGACCCACTGGGAGAGCTTCCAACAGGTTCTCTCGAATTCACAATGAGGGCTATGTGTTCGTAATAAAATAGTGGGAGTTATAATGCTCATTTATTAAAGACCTAATATTCATGCATTTAGTACATTCTCTAACATGATCTTTCTTTACATCTAGGTTGATAGAATCATGTCATCAAACATGAATTTACGCTCGATTCTCGATTCCAATAAATTGACTGGCCCAAACTTCCTTAATTGGCTAAGGAATTTGAGAATAGTTCTCAAAATTGAAAAGATAGCCTATGTCCTGGAAGAGCCTCTTTCTTCCCCTTCTGCTGCTAATGCATCTATTGATGAAAAGTTGGCATACAAGAAGAAAGTGGATGATAGTGAATTGATGGGTTGTATTATACTTGCCTCTATGTCTCCTGAGCTAGAACATAGATGCTAACACCATTGTGTATCATCTAAGGGACCTTTTTGATGAGCAAGCTCGTACTGAGCGATATGAGAAATCTAAATTGCTCTTTAGCTCTAAGATGGCAGAAGGGACATCTCCAATGCAACGTACATTGATAATGAGGAAGAAATGCATAGAGACAACATAAAAAAGGACTTGATAATGAGGAAGAAATGCATAGAGACGAAATAAAAAAGGACTTGCTTCCATTATGGAAAGAGTTACTAACAGAAGATGAATTGCAAGACCTATCTAAAGTCTTTAAAGAGGAAGAAGGATAAGACATTGGATGTACCTTCTACTTCAAGTATTTATGTCATTAAGGTTAATATTGTTTCTAGTAATAACACATGGGTATTGGATATCGAATCTGGGTCTCACATATGCACAAATATGAAAGGCCTAAGGAACAATAGATAGCTCAAGAAAGGAGAGTCAGACCTATGTGTTGGCAATGGAGCAAAAGTTGTTGCATTAGCTATAGGAACTTATGTATTAACACTCATAAGTGGGATTGTTTTAGAATTAGACAATTGCTATTATGTTCCAGTTTTGACAAAGAATATTATTTTTGTTTCTTATTTAAATAGAAAAGGTTTTCATTTGACTATTAATGGCAATGGTTGCTCTATATGGTTGAATAATATTTTTTATGGAACTGACACATTATGTAATGGGATTTACATTCTTGACATGTTTAATTCAATCCTTAATATCAATCATAAAAGACAATAGATAGATAACCTAAAACCATCATATTTATGGCGTTATCGTCTTGGCCATATAAATGAAAGGCGCATGACTAAGTTACATAAGAATGGTGACTTAGGGTCATTTGATTATGAATCATACGATACATGTGAATCTTTTTTGTTAGAAAAGGTGACAAAATCACCTTTTAGTGGAAAGGGTGAACATGTTAATGGGCTATTGGACCTTGTACATACAAATGTATGTGAACCAATATCAGTGCACGCTAGAGGTGGTTTTATCTACTTCATTACTTTCATTGATGATTATTCACAATATGGGTATTTGTATCTGATAAGATACAAATATGAAGTTTTTGAAAAGTTTAAATAATTTAGAAATGAAGTAGAGAAATAACTTGGTAAAAGTATTAAATGCTTAGATCAAATCGAGTTGGTGAATACTTAAGCCAATAGTTTTAAGGTTATCTAAGAGATAATGGGATTTTATCTCAATGGACTCCACCTTATACACCATAACATAATGGTGTGGCTGAAAGGAGAAACCAAACCTTGTTAGATATAATGAGGTTGATGATGAGCTTTGCAGAACTGTGTAAGTCCTTCTGGGGTCATGCACTAGAGACTTATGTTTATATATTAAATAGAGTCTCTTCTAAGTCAGTTGATATTACTCCATATGAGATATGGACTAACAAGAGACCTATTCTTTTTCACTTAAAAGTATAGGGTTGTCCTGCTTATGTTAAGTGGACAATGTCAGATAAGCTAGAAGCTAAGTCTAATAAGTGTCTATTTGTGCGATATCTAAAAGAGTCATTTGGATATCAATTCTACCACATTTTAGAACATAAAATGTTTGTTTCAAAGCATGTTGCCTTTTAGAGAAAGAGTTTCTTTTAAAAAAAGATAGTGGTAGCAAGATTGAACTTGATAAAGTTCAAGATGCTCAAACAAATGCAGATCAACTAACATAATCCGAATCTATTACTCATAGTGGTGAAGTAACAACTATACCTTCTAAAATATAAGAACTTCGTAGATCAAGTAGGATACACATTGTTCCTGAGAGTATGGATTTCTCATAAGCGAATAGAATGACATATTGCTCACAGAGGATGATAAGCCTACTACCTATAAAGAAGTTCTAAATTGTTCAGAATCTTATAGATGGCTAAAACCCATGCAGTCAAAGATGAATTCCATGAATGAAAACCAAGTATGGACTTTGGTTGACCCACATGAAGGGATTAAACCCACTAAGTGCAAATGGGTCTTCAAGAAGAATACTGATATGGAAGGTAATGTAGTTGCCTATAAGACTAGGCTGGTAGCTAAAGAATATCGTCAAAGATAATGTGTTGATTATGACAAAAACATTTCTCCAGTTGCTATGCTTAAATCCATAAGGATACTCTTAGCCATTGCAGCTTATTATAATTATGAGATTTGGCAAATGGATGTGAAAATAACTTTTCTTAATGAAAATTTGGCTGAGGATGTGTATATGACACAACCTGAGTATTTCACATTAACTGATGATGAAAAGGTATGCAAATTGCAAAAATCCATTTGTGGATTGAAGCAAACATCCAGGAGTTGGAACATCTGATTTGATGAGACAATCAAAAAGTTTTGTTTCTCATAAAATATGGATGAACCTTGTGTTTACAAGAAGGTTAGTGGGAGTGCAGTCGTGTTCCTAGTATTGTATGTAGAATACATACTACTTATAGGAAACGATGTCTCAATTCTTCAATCAATCAAAATTTGGCTTTCTAAGAATTTCTCCATGAAAGACCTTAGAGAAACAATCTATATATTTGGGATTAAGATATATAGAGATACATCTAAGAGATTGTTTGGTCTTTCTCAGTATACATATATGATAAGATTCTAAAGAGGTTTAACATGAAGAAAGGATTAATTCATATGACTCATGGGATTACTGTTTCTAAATCTATATGTCCAAGAACACCGGATGAATGGGCATGCTTGAGTAGGATTCCATATGCTTTGACTATTAGATCTATCATATATGCTATGTTATGCACTAGACTCAATGCATCATATGCTCTGAGTGTCACGAGCAGATACAAATCAGATCCCAGTGAGGGGCATTGGGTGGCTGTAAAGAATATCCTTAAGAAGATATAAGGATGCATTCTTGGTTTATGGAGATGGTGAGCTAAAAGTAAGCAGGTATATAGATGTCAGCTTCTAAACTAATAAGGATTATTAAGAATAGCTATGGTGATCATAAATTGAATCCAATCCAAAGCTAACCAATGTAGCAAAGAACCAGGATTATAAAGATTATTAAGAATAGCCACGTCACAAGCAATATCACTTGATAAGTAACTAATTCCTAAAGGTAATAAAAAGATGCAAATCTGCCTCACTTTAAAGAAAAACACTCAAATTCATTTTTATTCATTTATGTATTCTAAAAGATGGCTAAATGAGTATTTATAGCCCTAAGTCTTTGAATTCTTTACGGTAAAGGATAACTAAGTCATATTCTAACTCAACTTCTAAAAGTAGAGTCATATTCTAACTCAAATTCTAAAAAGTAAAGTCCTACTTGAATTAGGACACTAATTAAATCCTTCTAAAATAAGACAAGTGGTGAGCTGAGCTTCATATCCTTTGGGCCACATGTTGTCATCTCTTTATTTAAACTATAGATAGATAAGAGGTAACTCATTTACATTATTAAGCCTAATTACAAGTTAAGCCCAAATCTCATAAATAGGCACATGCGTGGCACATGATCTTAAGCACATGATTGGCACATGACTCATAGCACATGAGTTACACATGACTTTGTAATCTTCAATTTTATGGACTTTGCCTTGTTTAGCCCATTTGAATTGAATCTTTATGAAAGACTCCCTTGATCTTCACTTTAGGCTTTCCTTTGTGTAGTATTGGCCCATAAAATTGATTATGAATTTTAGGCCCATTGTTGCTCCCAAAGATCCATTTCTGCCTCATATGGTTTGGAACACACCCCATAAGCATTTTGATCATATTAATGGGATTTTAAACTTTTTTTAGGCTCATTTCAATGATATAAGATTGCTCCACTCCATTAATAAAAAATTGTCCTTCATGTCCTTCATGCATGGTTCCCGTGCATACATCATTCCTCCCTTCCCTCAAGAAGATTCATCCTCGAATCTTTACCTACATCAAAAGAAAAAAAAACACAACATGAAGCAAATGATAATTAAAATTTTTAGTAAAAACCTCAATCTTCACCTCTTTTTCTTTTTCAAACAAATTCACTATTTTCCCTCTTTGCACATTACTTTCATTCTAATCACTCAAAAACTCTTATTTGTCAATGATCTTTCTACTTTCATTACAATCAGCCCTTTCATTCATCTCCTTTTCACTCACCTTTAATCCCTCAAGCTCATCCAATTCATGTTCATCATTCACTTCTATGATTTCACTGTTATTAACTACAAATTCATCTTGAATGGTATTTTCACTTTCAATTGCAATGCTCTCAATAGCACTAATACCATTAACTTCTTTTAGTGAAATAGAATCAATACTTTCACCTACAATTTCAACTTCACTAGTATGAGCATCATTAATATCCTTATGAATTTGATTCTTACCATCATCCACAATTTTGAACTTAGGAACAAGATCAAATTCATAATGAAATTTTGATTTTTAAATTTCACACCTTCTTGGATAAGGATTCTTCATTTCATTCTCTTTCTCTTCATGCCTCCACCTATCAATCCAAGCATGCATCTTGTCCATTTCTTTTTGAAAGGCACTTACCGAAGATGCTTTATCTTTCTTTCTTTCTTTCTCTACTTTGTCTATCATTATCAAAATGTTCAAAATAGTCTTTTTCCTCTTAAGATTGAAACCTTCTAATGCCTTGAGGCCAAAACCCCTATCTTGATCTTCTTTTTGTGTTATAGATGTTTTGCTGCCTCAAATCTTCAATTTTCTAATTTTGTCTCTCCATTTTGTCTATAATTTTTCCAATCTTTACCTCCAGTATTTGAATGTAAGATTGAACAACATCCGTTGACACATAATCACCATGTTCCTCATGTCTATCACTTCCCATTATGCTTTCTTTTGATATGGTTAGTAATTCAAGAAAGTAATAATGAAGTAAAATGACCTCACAATCACTCTCTCACGTGTTTCACTCAAAACAGAATATATACACCTCGTGTTTCACACAAATAATGGCTTTTACCCTCTTTTAAGCTCACCTCTCTTGCCTCTTACCACTCAAAGTTTGAATCTCAAGATTAGAATTAAAAACCAAAAACAAAATCAAACAATATGCAGGTGATCTATGCTAAGAACTAACAATGAACCCTAACAAGAATGAATGGGACAAAGTCTAGAAGCAAACTGATATGAAAGAAATTTATTATATTTAAAGCTATACATGAATGCAAATATGTGTATGCTATTGATTTTTATTCAAATTAAATCTAAGAATGCAAATTAGACTTAACTAATATTATTAGTTGCAAAAATGACATAATTAAAAGAAAGAAAACTAAAGAGAACAAAAACTTAGACAATATGGAATAAAAAGCATAACTGGTTTCCTCCTAGTGAGTAGCCCATTTAACCCTTATTTAACCTCAATTTATCACCAACTAGCAAGAACTCAAGGCATATTTAATAGATAAGCACAACTCTTCAAGATCAAATCAATGCTTAATATGATCACTAAGGTACCTGAATTCAAAAGTTGTACTTGTCAACCTCAAAACCAATTATTTAAGTTGGATTGCAGTAGTTTATGATGATACCAAATAATTCCAGTAATCAATAATCACAAGATTTCAACTTGAAGCTCAAAATAGCACAATTTCATAATTTTGGTGCTAAATTCGAAATTTTGATTTTTTTTTCTTTTTTCTTTTTTAATCAAATAACACTAATCAAAAGCTATTAATACTAAATAAACCTCAAACATATCAAAGAATTGAAAAGAACCCCAAACATGCAATTTTACTCTTTATGGTCAAAATTTTTCCTAAGGTACCTCTAATGGTAGAATTTAAATCTAGCAAAGTTAACAACTAAAAAGTAATTTTAAAGGATAAATAATGATTACTTAACCAAAATATTTGATACCAAACAGATGCGGAACCCTAAAGATTGTGCCTTGAAACCCCTCAACAAGACAAGGTAAACAAACTTTAAGCTATGGTGATCATAAATTGAATCCGACCCAAAGCTAACTAATGTAGCAACGAACCAAGATTATAAGGATTACTAAGAATAACCACGCTATAAGCAATATCACTTGATAAGTAACTAATTCCTAAAGGTAATAAAGAAATGATAATCTGCCTCACTTTAAAGAAAAACACTCAAAATCATTTTTATTCATTCATGTATTCTACAAGATGCCCAAATGAGTATTTATAGCCCTAAGTCTTTGAATCCTTTATGGTAAAGAATAACTAAGTCCTATTCTAACTCAACTTCTAAAAAATAGAGTCATACTTGAATTAGGACACTAATTAAATCCTTCTAAAATAAGATAAGTGGTGGGTCGGGCTTCATATCCTTTGGGCCACATATTGCCATTTTTTTTATTTAAACTACAAATAGATAATAGGTAGTCCATTTACATTATTAAGCCTAATTACAAGTTAAGCCCAAACCCCATAAGTAGGCACATACGTGACACATGATCTTGAGCACATGGTTGGCACATGACTCATAGTACATGAGTTGCACATGACTTTATAATTTGCAATTTTATCGAATTTCCATTGTTTAGCCCATTTGAATTGAATCTTCATGAAAAACTCCTTTGATCTTCATGTTAGGCTTCTCTTTATGTAGTATTGGCCCATAAGCTTGATTATGAATTTTAGGCACATTATTGCTCTCAAAGATCCATTTCTGCCTCATATGCTTTGGAACGTGCCCCATAAGCATTTTGATCATATTAATGGGTTTTTGAACTTTTTTTAGGCTCATTTCAATGATATAAGATTGCTCCACTCCATTGATAAAAGATTATCTTTCATGTCTTTCATGCATGGTTCCCATGCATACATCATGGTGTCCTAAACATCTACTCCCTCACTATCAAGATAAGTTTCCATCTTGAATTTCTAATTCACATAATTTTCTCCATCAAAGAAAGGCTTGAGGTTGTGAAACCCTTTATTGGCCATAATTTGATATTTATTGGCACTTGTTAGGGTTGAATGCTAAACCTGGCTCTGATACCAATTGTTCCCCAAAACAATAACTAAGAAGGAAGGTTGAATTGGTTGGTAATAAAAAATTTGCTTGAGGCAATTTTACCAGAGAATAATTTGTGAAAGAGAAAAAGAAGGTTGACACACAAGATTTATAGAGGTTCAAGTATTAACAAACCCTACTCCTCTCCTCAATCTCAATAGGGTATTTCACTAACACACAAAGTGTTACAAATGGAGTTTTTGCCTAACTCACTCCCAACTATAGTGTTTCTCTCCTGGCTAACAGTTAATCCATAAAAATCCTTGCATTTTAATGGCTAACACAATAACCAAATCCTTGTATTTTGATGGCTCATACAAAAACCCTTACAAATATTTCACTCATAACTCAACTCACTCAAACTCACTTTTAAGTAATTGATTACAAAATTGAAACACTCACCAACTAAAAAGCTCAACAATTATGAGCAGTTATGCTTCTTAAAGTAAGAATGGTGAAATGAATTAAATGCACAAGGCTATACAAGATTAGAAGATTTAATGCACATTTTCACTTGTTTCTAACCTTTGGAAGTCATAAATACAGTGTATTTATACTCCCCTTAACAAAAATAGTCATTTGGAATGCATTTAATGCAAAAATGCTTGTTCAACAACTTTCCTATTAATGCCTGACAACTTTTTCTTTCTAGGTTCACGGGCATACTATTATTTATAGCCATGACTAAAGTGGTGAAACTGGCCATGAATGATTCTGCCCATAAATGGAAAGTCTTTCATGGGCATGATACATTTTTTCACAGGTGTGACTTAGTCATATTTCACGAGTGGTCTAATGCTTCATTGTCATGAACGTTTGAAAGAATAATTTTGGCACTAACTCATTCACGAGCGTTACCTATGAGTAACAGACGTGAAGTTCACTTTTTACGGTTGCGGCAATGCTTCACCATGGGTGTGATAATGTTCACTTGCATGAATATCTACTTCACAGGCATAAAACTTTGTTGATTTTCATTCTTTTAAACTTCAAACAACTTCAATCAACTTGTTATATAGTTTTTGGAATGTGTAGCTTGTCTAACACATTTAGAACACAAAATGTGATTAAATTCCTTATTGCCTAATTATTTATGATCATTAAAATGATAGAGATACTCCTCAAAGTTTAATAGTAGATATCTCTCCCATCACCCCTCAAATTTTATAATACAACTACTCATCATATTTCTAATATTTGAATCACCCTTTCTAAGTGACTATTCATCTGAGGATGAAATATTGTACTGATGTTGAGTTTTGTACTCAATGCTTACTGTAGACTCTTTTAAAACTGTGATGTGAACCTCAGATCTCTATTCGATATGATGGAAATTAGAACTCCATGAAGTCTTACTACTTCATTCACATATAATTATGCTAATATATTCAATATATGATCTCTCCTTATAGGTAAGATGTGAGCTGACTTTGTTAACCTATCTACTATGACCCATATGGCATCATACTTTTTCAGTGTCAGAGGTAAACCAATCACAAAGTCTATTGTGATCCTTTCCCAGTTCCATTATATAATAGTGATCGATTATAGTAACCCTGATGGTACTTGATGTTCTGCCTTGACTTGTTGATATGTCAGGCATTTTGTAATGAAATCTGTAATTTCCTTCTTTATTCCCGACCACCAATATTTTAGCTTTAAATCTTGATACATCTTCTTGCTTCCTAGATGCATCACATATATAGTCTCATATGCCTCCTTCAATATCCTCTATCTCAAATCTGGTACATTCGGCACACATAACTGTCCCTAATAGTACAACCCATTATCTGACTCAACTGAAAACTCAGATCTCTCCCCCTTAGAGACTAACTCGTTCAACTCAACTAATCTAGCATTCTGCCTCTATGCATCTCTCGTCTCCTAATTCAAAGTAGGGAGAATATGCAACTTTGCCATGACTTTTCTACTCAACACATCGGCTACAACATTGGCTTTACCTAGATGATAATCTATTACACAATTGTAATCTTTGATCAACTCCAACCACCTTCTTTGTCTCAAATTCAACTCCCTTTGAATAGGAATATATTTCAAACTCTTATGGTTAGTGTAGATGAAACACTTTTTCCCATATAGATAATGACGTCAAATCTTTAATGCAAAGACTATAGCCGTGAATTCTATATCATGGGTTAGACAATTCTTGTCATAAGATTTCAATTGCCTCGAAGCATAGGCAACAACCTTTCCATCTTGCATCAAAACACATCCAAAACTATTGTGAGAAGCATCACTATAAATGACATACTCCTTGTCTAAAATTGGATGTGTCAGAACTAGAGCTTCTGTTGACAAAGTCTTAAGCTGATCATAACTATGTTGACACTTGTCTAGCCATTCAAATTTCACATTTTTCTCAACAATCTAGTCAACGAGAAGATATCATAGAGAATCCTTGAACAAATCTCCTATAGTAACCCACTAAACCAAGAAAATTTCTGATCTCTGTCACATTCATTAGAGGCTTCTTGTCACGTTCGCGATTTAGACCCTGATCATATACGCGTATTGCGATTGTCTATATTGCTATATAGAGGTGTACTAATTAGAGTCTAAATATGGATAAAAAAAGTGAGAAATTTATCTTAATATGATAATATGGATTCTAATATGAATATTAAATTGATTTGATAAAATACTGTGATTTTGTTCTTTACACGCAAATCGAGGCAACAAAACTAGGCTGAAATTTAGGGATTTTTCGATCAATTGTGAAAATATAATTTAAGCATATCAGAGCAAAAAGAATATTATTTTAAGTTCATATGTTGAGTTATAAGATGAGTTTTTAAGGTCAAAGACTCTGATTTGTGGAAATACTGTCTCTAATGTGGATTTACAGTCCAATTTTTTGATTGGGAGTTTGTGATATGCGTTTACAATCGCAATGATGCTAATGTGATCGCAATTAAATTCTAAGATTTTTAAAACTAATAATTTAGAAATCGGACTTCGGATAAAGTTTTACGGTTTTGATTTAGAAAAAAGACTAACTCACAAAAACGTAATTTTCGCATAGATTGTCGTTTTGCAAAATTTAAAATACCATTTTGAAAAGAAAATTGTTATAAGAATATTGATATATTCAATTTAAGGAGATAAGCTCATTTGGAATATGGAATTAGAAAAATTAAATTAATTCAAGGATTAAATTGAAGAGTGGAGAAATTGGTGGAATTACTCAAAAGTCAAACTTCCTTTTGGGTTTAATTGAATATTTACCAAAATATCTTCTTGATTAACTTTAAGTAACGAATAGGAACAAGGATTAAGCTTAATTAAAATTAATTAGCCATTAATTTAACTTTAAAAGTAAAAAATGGCTAAATATTCAACATATCAAACAAAAAAAATATGCATCTTCTCCTCTTCATAAGGCTGCCCACCATAGGTGATTTTTGAAGCTTTTATTTAATTTTCAACTCCTTCAAATATATTTAGTCAAACTATTGAAGTATGGAGAATTAATTAGGGTGAAGAGAAAAACAATTTTTAGGGAAGAAAATTCTTTTTGTGGCAAAAAATTCCAAGAAAATTAGAAGTGAGATTTATGAATTTAAGTTGATTTGAATGATTGTTGTGAGTAAATTTTAGTTTGGTGGGTGATATTACTTGGATTTGGCTGATGAAAAAATTAGGATTTCGTAGAAAAATTATAAAAAATTTTGATATAGTGGAAAATTGATGAATTTTATTAGTAAATATGAAACGAGATTTGAATGTTGCATGTATTTATTTATGTGATATAGTATAAAATATATTTTATATTATAAAAAGGATAATTTATGAATTATGAAAGTATTTGGAGTACAGTGAATATTTTTAAAAAATGTTAAAAATGTCTAAAAATTTTAATTATAAAATTTATAGATTTAGCCCACTTATTAGCCGAGATTTTGAACTATGGTATTATTGGCATGTCGATAGGGTAATTATCTGTGAATCATGGGCATATTTGTGAATTATGTGAAATTATTTTTGATCATGTGAATTTATGTGGATTATAATATTATCGTTCTTGTGCATATCTCTGGGTCGTATAATTTATATACTTGAGTCCTGTGCATATTTAAGGATCAGGTGATTAGCGCTATATTATATGAGACCCTTTGATTAGCTAGGAGAAGTCTATGGTGTTGTAATATGTGGGCATAATATAGAAGTTTAGTTTGGTAGATGAATGAGATGTTATGCAAATTTTCTTAAGGAAACAAAAATGTTATTTATGACTATTTTTAAAATAAATTATCTATAGAAAAAAAGTTATTAGATTTGAAAAGTATTTTACTTTTATTATAACCATTATTATAAGTTTTAGCATCACTGAGTCTATAACTCAGTGCGATAGTTTACTTTATCTCGTGCAGATATCAAAAGAGTAGGTAAAAACAATGAATGTGTAGATAAAGGTGTCACTAATCAGTGGGCTCTACCAAATGGAGCCGAGCAGTAGTAGTGGTTGCCGCCCCAAACAAATCGATTTTCTTATTATATTTTATTATTTTGATGTGTATAAAAGTATTTAAATTTCATTATGGCATGTATATAAAAGAAAGAATAGGTTGTTTCTAGGGAGTGTATGCATAGTAATTATTTTATATATTTCAAATTTCTTATATATGATATGTATAAAAGGAATATTTTTTAAAAATATTTCTTATAGCACTTCTTATCCGTCTAGTATACAGAGAGGTATATGGAAGGATAAATAGTGTTACATTTCCAATTCAATATTGCCTCAATCTTGCTGGGTGCTATTTTAACTCCATCCATGGATACAACATGTCCGAGCAATGATATCTCATTTAGTCAAAACTCACATTTTGACAAGTTTTGATTCCTGAGGATCTACAAAACTATCCTCAAGTGCTGATCATGTTTTTTTTTATCCTTGGAATAAACCAAGATGCCATCGATGAAAACCACAACGAACTTATCTAAATATGACCTGAAGATCTTATTCATCAGATCCCTGAAAGCTACTGAAGCATTGGTCAACCCGAATGGCATAACTAAAAACTCATAGTGGTCATATCTAGTCTTGAAGGCTGTCTTTACCACATCATCTGCTTTAAATTTCAACTAATGATACCCTGATCTGAGGTCTATCTTGGAGAAAACTCTTACATCCTTGAAGTGATCGAACATATCATTTATCCTTGGTAAAGGGTATTTGTTCTTGATAGTAACTTTATTCAATTGCCTGTAATCGATGCATAATATCATCGATCCATCCTTCTTCTTAACAAATAGTACTGGTGCAATGAGGATATACTTGGCATGATAAAACCTTTATCTAATAACTCTTAAAATTGTGCATGCAGTTGATATTGGAGTTGTAACAGGTGCTAGTTCTATGGAGAACTCTATTTCCTTGTTTGGAGGTAATCCTAGTAAGTCATCGAGAAATACCTTTGGATATTCCCTCACTATTTGAAAATCTTGTAGATTTGGTGCTTTCTTTTTCGTATCAATCACATGAGCTAAGTAAGCTTCACACCCCTTTTTAATCATCTTCTGAGCTTTCATCATGGAAATAACTTAGACTGGTTGTGGAAATTTCTCACCTTCCAATACTATCTTATCTCGTTCTGGTGTCTTAAAAATCAATTTCTTAGAATGAAAATTCACTATTGCCTTATATCGAGAAAGTCAATCCATGCCTAAAATAGTATCAAACTCATGGAAAGATAACTTAATCAAGTCTACAGAAAACTCTCTTCTGTGTATAATTAATAGACAATCCTTATACACCTAGTTCACAATCACACTGTGACCTAGAGGATTCGTGAATTTAATCTCATATTCTAAGTTCTCTACTATCATGCTATGCTAGCTAGGTGTTCTTATGTAAACATATGATTGTGTAAATCCAAGATCTATTAAAGCACATAAACATAAGCCATAAAGAGAAAATATACCCATGATAACATTAGTGGCCTTGTGATCCTCTCGTCTCTTCATGGCATAAGCTCTCGTTGGAGTCCTACTCGATCCTAGTCTATTGATTGTCTCTGATGCAATTTGACTAGGTCCTTACCAACCTCATCGGTTTTGTTATCGACTCTGCACTGGAGCTGATCCAACCATTTATATAGGCACGTACTGCCCAACAACAGACAATCCCTCATTAAATGATCTCAGGATCCACATCTGTAACAAGCCCTGACAGTTGCACAACTTTCAACCTAATGGCTCTTATGAAATTTCCCACATATTAGTGCAACTCCTCTCGAGTTATGCGACTATGAATTGGTAGCAACAGAAGTAGCTCTGGGGAATGGTCGTCACCCATAGGAATTAGGCTATGGAAAGCCCTAGCTGTTCCTCCTAAACTATGACTGCCCGGAGAAAAAATGACCCTTCTTGCCTGAAGCTTGTGCCATGTTAGCTGATGGCTTCCTGGAAGACTCATTTGTCTTCTTCCTCTTTTTCTTCTCAACACTGATAGTTGTAGATACCAACTTTACAAAGTCCTAAATTTGATAAGTTGTAACCTGATAGCTAATATCTTCATGTAAACCATCTCTAAGAATCCTAGCTGCATACTTACTCAACCTGATGAACTCTAGCTCATACTCAATAATAGTCAAATTTTCTTGCTGTAAATCTTGGACTTCCCCTTTTTTCTCATTCATAAACACCTATGGTACATATTTCTTCTTAAACGCTGCCACAAATAAGACTTATATCGGTGGTTGTGGTATTTGTGACTTCAACAAAATTGTCTTCCACTAATCGTATGCATGATCTTGAAACAAAAAAATAGCATACCTCACCTTGTGTTCATCAGCATACTCTACCTCTTCAAAGGCTCTATTGGTCTTTTCTAACCAAAACTCAGCAGCTGTTGGATCATCCTCACTCTTACTAGTGAAATCGATAGCCTCATACTTTCTAAGCTTATCTATCTATATCCATGGCTCAGTAGTGGAGGCAGCGGAAATGGAGGTGGTACTGGCAGTGGAATTGCCTGTGGCATATTTCGTACTAGCTACTGTAGCATGCCTGCGATTTGCTGCATAAATGGTATCTGGCCAAGCTCAGTCTATCTGGCAGTGTGTTGTGAAGAAACTGGTGCAACACCTGGAACATGTACGCTAATAACACTAGGCTAATCTTGAGCATGAGTATTGCTAGGACTGTTGCTTTCTGCAACATCATGAGGATTTACCTCATCACTTTTCATAACCTTTCATTTACACCTATAAGTTGATAGAGAAATAGCCTACATTAGAGTTAGATGAGACATAATGAATGCATGATTAAAAACAAAACCCATTTACCCCACTTAGGTTCAGAAATATCTAAACCTAAGCTCTGATACCAATAAATGTAACACACACCAATATAACCGGAAAAAACCTCCCAACTGTACTAATAGATACTACAGTATTGTTTTGCAGAAAACTCATTAAATTAAAACTTTCACATTTAATACCTATTTAAAATGTTATGATGCAGTTTAAGGCATAAAATCCATTACAATATTAAAATCCCGATCCATCAATCGATATCATACCATAGAACATATGTTTCAGGCTTCACTAGCCTTATATTACAAAAATCCATTATGAAATGCCATTATATGTTCTTAAACATTAAAAATATGTAAAATATGATTCAAAACCCCCGTAACATAAACAAAAATACATAAATGCCTTGTATGACAACACGCCCTAAACTGGGTGCACTCTGACTGATATTTGGTGGCTTGCGACTCTTTCAGTCAACTCATATAAACCGGCTTCGAATCTGCATGCAGGAAGCTCACACACTAAGCAAACTAATGCTTAGTGGTATATATATGCATAAAAATTGTACATTTAAATAATATCATATAATGTCATGCCATTCACCTCTTGATGATTCCTAGAATCATACATTCTAGTTGTTACATGCTTCGATGTCATACCTCTGTGTCTATCTTACCGTAGACATAACATATAAACCATGTATATTATACACATATACATATGTGATATTTCCAAATACCATATCATTTTACTTGATATTGGCATTTCATTAAACATTTGTACAATACCATAATTTCCTTTTTATATTCATTTAACTTCCCTTTTATATTCATATCACCCGAGACTCTTTATACTTTCATTATTTCAACTGTTTTAGCCCCAGAACTCTAAGCTTGACTATCTAGATATGGGATATGAGATAGAGATATTCACAATCTGAGCTTAAACCACCCGACTCATAACTTGTAACAGCTCATTCGAGTCCCTCAAGTCAATGACACTCAACAACCTGAGCTTAAGCCTCATTGACCAAGAATAATATAGCATGCTAGAAAATTCAGAATCAAGTGCGTTTATATACTGAGCTTTAACTACTTATCTTTGTATCATATCAAAGTAGCTCATATGGTACTGTTCACCTCGCTCAACGGTATATCATCTATCCTATGATGAGTCTAAAACTAGAGAACTGACATTTAACTCGTAACCTTTTATCTTCAATTCATTTCATCACATGTTATTATCAACATTATATCCCATTTATGTATTCTCATACCAATGCATAAATGTCAAATCATATATTCCATATGTTATTTTCCATGTATACATACATCCCAAACATGTATTTAACAAACCATCAATCAAGATCGTAAACCAAAATGTACATGTTAAATCTTGAGGGGTATTTCTGTCATTTTGATGATAACAAATATAATAGAAATATTGTATTTAACATACTTGTTTTCTAAGTCTATTATACAGGACATGGATTAATATAGCAAAAATGGAGATTGGAAGAATAATCCTTGAAAGACAAAATTCAAGAAGTAGCATGTTCACTGTCGTGACTCTATGTGTCACGCCCGTGAAAGGAGCTAACCGTTACCAAAACCAACATTTGAAGTTCACGGCCATGAAGGAAGAACAAACCGTGAAGTGGACATTTCAGTCACCCCTGTGAATCAAAGTGTCACCCTCATGAATGATCATGCATTTTCATCCAGAGAGCTTCACAACAAAAGTCACCACTTGGATCACGGTTGGGAAGTTGGTCACGTCGGTGCATGAGTATGTCACGCCCGTGACTCAATATGTCAAAACATTCCAGAGAGCTTCACGATCAAGGTCACCACTTCAGTCACGGCTTGGGAAAAAATGTCACGCCCGTGACAAACATAGTCACGCCCGTGACCAATGAAAGAGAAAAATGTCAGGTGCGATTATTTGGTTGGTACAACGGCTAGTTTCATATTTAATGCACCCCAACGGCTATATTCTGCCATAGGAGTATAAATGGAAGTTATTTATGCATTCAGAACAAGAGAATGAAGAAAATAACAATAGAATAGCAATTACTTTGAATCAAAAAGCTATTTGTACATTCATACTTTGAGAACAAAATCTATTCTCTGTAAAAATCTTTTTGCTCTTCATTTATTGAGCAATTAAGATTTATAAGTGGTTCTCTCTGTAATCTTTACTCAAGTGAGCTTTGGGTATTTATGGATTAAGAGTAGAACACTTGTAAGGGTTAGTTGTGTGATTCTCAAAACACAAATCAAAAGGTTATTGTGTGAGCCTGTAAAGTGAAGGTTGTTTGTGTGAGCCTGTAAAAACACAAAATGAAGGTTGTTTGTGTGAGCCTGTAAAACACAAGGAATTGGTTATTATGTGAGCCATTAAAACAGAAGGGATTTCTGGGTTAGGTGTGAGCCATTGTGAGAAACACCATAGTTGGGAGTGAGCTTGTAAAACTCCATTGTAACACTTAGTGTGTTAGTGAAACTCTCAATTGCGATTGGGGAGAGGAGTAGGGTTTGTTAACACCCAAACCTCTATAAACATCCTTGTGTCAAATTCTCTCTATCCCTCCTAAAATTAATCTTTTATTTTTGCACCTTATAGTTTAATTTCTTGAAACTCCAATTCAACCTCCCCTTCTTGGTTTAATATCTAGGCAACAGTACATATAATACATTCATCATACTTATTCACAGCCAGGAAGGTATACTTTCATAGTTACCTTTCCCATGAACCATCACGTGAAAAAAATAGAGCATTCATGAGTGTGAATTACTTATTCATGGACATGATACAATGTCATTCACGGCTTCCCAACCATGACACCAAACCATGAAATTCTGGGTTCATGCAAATTCATTAGCCTCGACATTCATGATCGTGACTATATGTTCACAGGCATGAATGCTTGAATTTTATGACTTCCCCAGTTGTGAAACAAAGCGTGAACTCTACCATCTGATTTGGACACCCCATTCACAGCATGACACCCTTGTCATTGGCGTGAATCATGCATTTCCAGCAAACTCAAAACAGAGCATTTCATGCAAACTCTCTATGACCAACTAGTGTTAATCACTCATATCAATACTTTCATACATATACCATATCTACAGCATATTTAAACAACATTTAAATCAACAAATCCATTTTTAGGTCAGTTTAAACCATAACTTATCTCATATGTCATTTAACACTTAAGACCCTTTTTCCATGTTATTTATCAACCATAACATGCCTTTATAATTTCATTCACATTTACAACATACAAAAACATATCAGAATTATGATAAACAAATTGATATGTCCATATGTACATACCTTTCACCAAAATGGAGCCTTAACTAACTTTACGAGCTTTTCAAACTTATTTTCCCCTTTTTGATGTGTTCCTTTGCTCACTAACTGAACTTATCATCACAAAATATTCCTATCAGAACCTTATAACCATAAACGAGTTAAACAAGATTTGGTATAGAGGAAAGAGAAAAGTGTGACTACAGATGACCAACCGACTTGTGTTCACGAACGTGACCCTTACTTCACAGGAGTGAAATACCATTCCCAGCCATGATTAATTCATTCACAGGTGTGAATGTTCTCTTTTCTCAAAACACTCATGTTATGTCTAAAACTCTGTTTTTTGAATCATAATATGACCTTTACAAGCGTGAAAGAATTCTTTTTCACAACTTTTAAACTTTAAAATACTTTAAACCCCATTATTTCCCTCTCTAAATACATATAACTCATAAGCCCTACTTTATAGGCATTACAAGCACTCACAAGCATGAATGGAGATTTATGACCATGAAGCCTTTTTTCATGGGTTATCTGTCGTAACTCAGTCATGACATAGTTCTATATGGACATTCACGGGTATGAACATTTATTCACAGTCATGAATATCTTCTATGTAGCCATTCAAGGTCATGAAGCTTTTCTTCACGGCTATGAAACAACAGTCTATGTCAAATTTCAACATTGTTTTAAAACAATTAGGCACACCACATGTAAAGGCTTTTAGGCTTGCCATTATTAGCCATTCCTATCAACATTCTCAGCATATAACCATATTTAACAAGCTATAAACAAGAAATTTGCCACTTATAATCATTCAACTAGATTTATATTACCTTTATCAATGTCATACATAACCAAGTCTCATACAACCATTTTTCTTATGCAAATTTAGAATTTAACATGCCAATATTTTCATTCCATATATTCCCACATAACATTATATGCCATATAACATGTCATTACGCAATTCATCACATAAATAATTTATTAATCGAATTTAAATACGTATATGTACAAACCTTAATTGGAGACTATATTTCTGAACCCTCTCACGTGTCGAAGCTCTCTGGTGGGTACCTTTACCTTCCATTTTATCTCCTATCTCAAAATCAAAATTCCAAATTACCCTATATGAACCATCTATATGCCATAAACTAACCAAACCTTAACTTAGTCTATCAACATGAGTCTTTAATCATCATTTCCTATTTAAAAATAAATTAAATGAATGTAAGAAAAAGGAAAAAAATGATTCTTACCTATGTTTTGCAAAATCCAAATATGTTTTAGGATTCAAAACCAAATTCTCCTTCTCCTCCAAAATTTCCTTAATGGAATGTTAAAACCTTTGATTCTAATCAATTTTAACCTCACCTATGTTGGGAATTTCATATTTTATTAATCAAGATTTAAGGGAAGTGAAAGGGAATCAATTTTGGGATTTAGAGAAACTGGAGGCTAGGGTTTTGGGTGGAAACTTAATTAGAAATTAACATTAAAATCATTAAAAACTTAATTAGCAAACCAGTTGCTCAAAAATTGCCTAAATTGAATCACACATGAAATAGGACTATTTAAAAATTTAAGCACGAATTACATTTGACTTTGGCATGCAATTGACATCAAAATAACATCATGAATATCTTATAAACATATAACTAAGGTGTTGGTCATGAAATTACATAACATTAAATTATAGAGAACAAAACAGTCTCATTGCATAGTAAGACTTTTACCCTTGTTTCAATTTTGTTCATACCATGATCAAAAACTATTTTTGATTCAATTAAGTAGTTTTTCAGACCTAAAAACCCATTATAAATATATCTTAAATATGTTTAAATAATCAAATTAATAAACCAAATTGAACAGCCTCATGAAAGAACTCAATTGGCTATACTGGATTTTACAAAACCCTAGTTTTTCAGTAATAATGCACAATTTCAAATTTTATATTTAAATCTAATTTAAACCATTTAGTTATCATCAACAATATCTAATATCAGCATATTAACATGTTATTGAATAAAAAAAAAATTTGAGGCAAAATACAATAAATTTTGTTTTTAAAGGAATGAGGGAATCCAAGTTGTTCCTTTTTAATCAATTTCATTGATACTTCAATTAAATCCAAAATTAATTTACATAGGGTGACTTTGATACCACTATTGGATTTTGAACATACATCTCATTCATATGGTAGTGGAAATTTAAAATTTAATTTAACCTAAAACCCATGGAACACCTTATGTAATTTAAAATCGTAATAACTATCACATGGAAGAAGTAGAAATACCTTTTGATTGCAACTTCAATCTTCAAGTTGTGAGCTTCCTTTTTAGTTGAATTATAGCGAACCACAACAATTCAAAGCTTATAAATTATTCTAGTAGTATCCATGCGAAGAAGAAAAGGAGATAACCTCAAAGACTAAGGAGTGATATTGTACCAATGTGCTAGCAATGAGAGAATTTCTTTCAGGGAGAAGAAGAAAAAAACAACTCTTATTTTCTTTAAGGAGGAAACTTAGTTTTCTATGCTTTAAAAGGATATTTATAGGTTTTCTAATCATAATTAGAGTTAGATACTTAAAACCCTACATTTGACTTCTAATTCAGAATAGAAAACCTGAAAATCAGATAGCATCGTGCACGATAACCATCTAAGCAATTGTAGACAAGTGCATAAAGTTGTTTTTGTCATTCATGTGACGATTCCTTTATGTGCGATATAATGCCCTTCTTCTATCGTATGAATGCAAGGATCCTTGCACGCATGACATATTGTCACTATAGATTTGTCACTCAACACGACAACTATCATGTGCACGTGACACATAACCCTTTTTGTTTGTAAATGTGAAACACTTTAGCACAACTTTCTTGCTCATATTTTTTAATCTAATATAATGCCCATTTCACATTACATTCATTCCTTCTATGCATGTGACCCATTAGGTTTCTAGTTATTTTGGTAGCTCCAATCATCACATCATATAAAGCAAATCATGAGTGGTATCTGGTAATACATCATGACACCTAATTCATCAGAAGTCAGTGATCTGACTCTAAACCCTTACATAAATAATTACCTTGCAATTCGTACTTTCACCAAAGTATGCCTTTTTTAGTTCAGAGCATGAACTGTGTCAACTCCCATTAAACTGACTATGTCACATTTAGTGCAAATGATATTAGTTCTTGTCTATAAGCCTCATTACTTTATTAAACATGTCCTTGAAGTCTTATTCAATACTTATCCACCTCGACTAAGGATTTCTAAGTAATGATCTCTACAAGAGGCCTTAGGTATACTCTTTTTCTATTAGAAGTTGTGAATCCTTTATTGACTACTCAATTACCTTTGAATACCTCATGCTATACCCAATCACCACCCATGAGCAATTTCTAAAAGACAATAAGGAATTGAGTTAAAGTATATGATTCAATATCCAAGACAACATTGAGCATCTCAAGTCTAAGGATACTTGCATTATTTCTATGATGAGACTATCACTGACATTGAATAAATATCTATATGATATTCTCATAATAGGTCATCCAATGTACTTGGTCAGACTTGGCCACGGGCTAGGTTAGTCTGTCGAACTGGTCAGCTCAAACCCAAACCAGACCAATCAAGGCCGATTTTAGGCTAGAACTGGCCTGAGCCCAAAGGGTAAAGGTCTGGGCTGGTCTTTCCCTCTATGACATAAATCCAAAAAAATGGACTCGTGTTAAGTGGTCTTTACCATATGAATGACATCAAAAGAGGAGTGTTCTCTCCTTTTATAAGGAATGAGAGCACAACTTCTTTTATATTTAAGCAATGTCGGATAAATGTAAGAAGTGTGCACAAACTGTATATTTATCCCATATTGCTTAAAAACAAAAGGACTTGTATTCTCATTCCTTATAAAAGGGGATAGCATTCATCATTTGATGTCATTCATATGGCAAAGACCACATTATATGAGCCTTTTTTTTTACTTTTATTTATTAGTTAATTTTTTTATATATTTATAAATATTTATTTATTTGTATATTTATATTTATATTTATATTTATGTATATAGCAGTAGCATTTATGTTTCAAAGGGTCATTCAATTCCTCTAATTTTTGAGTTGTATGCTTTAAGTTAATTTTTTTTACTAAAAAAAATTTAATTGTTTTAATATATTCAAACCGGCGATTCATGACCAGAACTGGCCAGTTCTAAACTGGTTTGGAATCATCTAAGGGAAGGTTCAGGGCCAATTCCACCTAGCCATGAACCATGAACTAGCAGTTCTGAACCATGGTCAGGCCTATACTTGGTCACTCTAGCAAACATTTAGATGTTGACTCTAAACATCTCATATCTTCAGCTTATGAGATCAGCTGCTTGACCTAGTCAAGGAGTACAATATGTGTTAGTCCATTGGATTAATAATGTCTCATCTTATTAATCCTGTGACTAGATATTATTTTGATATGAACACAATTGCACATGATAGGAATCTCACTATCATGATCTCATTATGACTTCCTTCATCTTTGTTACATACCAAAGACTTCATTAAATGATATAAGATCTAAATCAAATTCATATATGAATGAACACCAAAATAATGAATATGCATTTTATCAATTATAAATGAGTACATCAAGTGCTTAAGGTAATTACCTTCAGGGCACCTCTCCAACACTTCATCCCAAAGAATTAAAGTTGTTTCATTTAATAATTTGGCCAATTGTGTTCCTCTTTTAATTTGAAATGTTGAACATTATCTACTGACAAAGGAATTTTGAATCGTGAGTGAGTAGTTCGACCTCTTAGTAATAATAAAGAAGTTATTCATGATGATGCTACTGCTAAAATAATTTTTTATTTAGACCTTATCTTACTTATAATTGTGCGCCATAAATATATTTTTTCTATATCTCCATGACTATAAACAAAAAATATGCCTTTTTTCAGAAATAGTTTCCATAATTTCCTCATAAATTCGTTTTTGTTCTTTATTTATATTTTGAACCAATTCAATAAGTTGTTGCTTCAATGCATTGATATCATAACTTAGTTCTTCCATGAGTACTTTATTATTTAAATTTTGAAGTAGTGATTCGCTAAGTATAAGAAGTTGAAAATGTAATAAAGAAGAGCAACTTGCATTTAAAACTTTTTTAGTTCATAGAGCACATAATTATCTAACTCATATTTTGGAACTTGTAAATGCGGCATGTTAAATAAATTTCTCAATTTAGTAAGGATATCATCACAAAACAACATCTAATGAGAATCTAATAATGACTTTGGGTTTACAACGTCACAAAGTAAAAGCATATTTATAAATAATTGATGCAATTCAGATGATGT